>JBBMKD010000170.1:52852352-53004474 GCA_037834095.1 Argya squamiceps | reverse complement strand
TTTCCCTTATCAGAAGTTGATAAGAGTTGCTGTAGCCTCTACCTAGAGACTGCATTCTGATTGGACATCTTCCTTAGACCCCTACACATACATTTGTTTTGTTTAAAAGGTACCTAGCATTTACCAGCATGTGGTGTCCAAGAGATGTTGCTTTTGTGGCTAGGGGAAAGAGTTTGTGCTCCAGACTGTATTTCCCTGCTTCATACAAGCCCAGCTGGTGAGCTGACTGGCAGATCTGTAGTTCTGTCTGGTCCTATCAGTGAAATGTAATCTCTGTCTTGCCACTTTAATATTTGGATGAAGCCTGGGTTAGCGAATTTGGAGTGTGGAGTCATCCACATATATTTGGAGACACAACTGAGGCTTTATTATTATTGTTGTCCTTTCTCATCTTTGTTAATTATTCCTATAGTGAAGAAGAGAAAGGGAATAAAGTTTTCTCTCTTCTGAGATTCTTCAAAGATGGGACATCAGTCTGGATATTAGCAACTACACCTCCTTTTGATTTAAAGGGATATTTATAAAATTGCAGTAAGTGGGTTTTGCAAATGGCAAGCAGAGAAAGTGGATTTATACCTGCAGAAATCTATATTAGATTCGACATTATTTCTTCCAGGTGAGTTCTAGGACATCTGTATGTTGTCTTTGAGAGAAGCCTCTCTATTGCCCTGATTTTCTCAGAGCCAAACTGGTTACCTTCTTTCAGATCTTGCTGACTTTGACTTCCACCTACTAAAAACTGGTATGCAATAAAAGAATATTTTAAATTACATTTATTCTTAAACCTAAAAGTGTTGCAATCTAAAAAGTTGTATTTATTTGTCCACTCTTTTTAGCTCTAGGAACTGATAAAGATTGAAATATTTTTGAAGAAAGGTTTGAAATGGATGAAATGTTTAAACATAGCAACATCGTCTTTCTGTCACTCCAGAAAGTTGTCATTTATTGTACTCACTCTGAAGGGCTTTGCAGATATTTTCTATGACTCTTTTATTTAAGCTTGGATTCATTTTTGAAAAAGTACCAAGAAGTTGACTGAAAGGAGGCAAAGCAAGAATTTAATGAATAACATATTGAAGTAGATTTCAGAAACTTTGTGCTATCTTACTTCCTTTCACCCCTCAAATATGTGTGTAAATATATGTATACCTCCCCCCATCTTTCCACGGGCTTGTCCAAAAATCCTTGCATTCCCACCTCCAACTTCTTATTTTTGATTGA
The DNA here is from genome assembly GCA_037834095.1 of Argya squamiceps. Classification (NCBI taxonomy): domain Eukaryota; kingdom Metazoa; phylum Chordata; class Aves; order Passeriformes; family Leiothrichidae; genus Argya; species Argya squamiceps. The sequence goes on along the minus strand of JBBMKD010000170.1, from coordinate 53,003,253 downwards.
AACAATTCCAGTTTCTTTCATCTCTCCCACATCCTCAGGAACTTTTCAACACTGGCTCTGATAGAGCCAGCTTTCTCCCTTTTCTTTGATTCCTATTACTTCAAAGTAACAGTAAACTTTTGATGTGAAGGAGAAAATTTCAGGAGGAAGAGAGGGATAGGAGAGAAGATGCAGACATTTAATGACATTTTCCTGGGAAGTTTCCCAGCATAATATTCCTGAAAGCTATTCCCTGAAGGTATAACTACAAAGTAAAAGGTAGGTGTGATTGCAGCACACTAAGAATAAAATGAATATACTTGTATCTCTGTATCTACGTATACAACAACACAGGGACTAATAACTAAAATTCATACTGGGGGTTGAAGTACATAGCTGTCAATCTGTGACTGCATCTCCATTGCTGCATTGCTGTGCACACTGAAGCTAGAACAAAGGCATCCCATGGACATTTCTTTCTCTGATTTCAAGTATAAACTGGAGACCTTGCTTTAATTTCTAGCTGCCAAATTAATGATAAAGGATTTGATATTCCAGGGGTTCAACACTCTGCCAATTCTGTCCTATAGATGGGAATTTGTCTTTATGGAGACTGTAATCCTAGGGAATCAGATAAGAAGGAATCTTGGTCTGACAGACTTCACCATATATTTTTTGAAAATGCTCAATATCTGCTTTGTCCCTCAGCTCTTTAAAACCAATTGCTGTCCACACACAATGAACTTTACACAATGCACAAAAGCACATTCCTAATCACATGGCATATATTTGGAAATCTTTTCTCTTACAAACTACAGTTCAGTTATAAACAATAAACAATTTTGGAAACCTCGTGGTATGCTTTGCTTCTCTTGTTTGGGAACCGTTAACTACAAGAGGGATTGATTATATGTCATTCTGGACTACTATCCTTTGGTAGCAAAAAATTTGCAGCCATTTTGGAACCTCTTCTTTAATATTTGGAGAAATTTTGAACAGCATTTGTGTTGGTTGTTCTAGCTTCAAGACATTTTGAGTCTCTTTACATAGTGAGTAACTCCTGGAATTGCTGAATGTCAATTAGAAGAAAACATAACAATTAAAGCCAGTTAGACAGAAATCAGCTAAAAGTTCAAAACCAATACTTAGCCTACCAAATTAAACTGTAGAAAATTGCATCTGGAAAGATAAGTTATATTGCTTTATTTTTGAAGAAGATGCAGTTTCTACAAAGCATTTCTCCTATAGTTTGCACCTTTTATTTTTAATCTTTTCCTAAGACGCTGGTTTCAAGTTTATTGTACTGTGTTTTCTAGGCACTCATAATGTTGGATCTATTTGATTTTTTCCTCTTATCCTTTTTTGTTTTAACATTTTCTACAAAGATTTATTCAGGTTGGAAAATTTAATTAGTTTTGCCTTTTTTTTTTCTTCATGACAGTCTCAAAGGGCTCCTCATCTCCTTTCACTTCTTTGTTACTTGTATTTTATTTTCAGCTGTTTAAGGCTATTTCCCCAAGGAGTTTGGAGGATTAAGCTTTTGTTCAATAAGAAATAATTCAAGTCTCAAATTCAGATTATAACTAGTCATGTGTGTATATGTATAACAAACTTGAGATTATGCTGAGATCCCCTGCCCCTTTTTTTCTTTCAAGGGAGAATAACTTGAGCTTACATTTCCACAAGATATCTGCATCTAACATGTTTATTTGGGGCCACCTTTACTTCAAATATTAACACTTCTTTAAAGTTCTATGCAATTACTCAATTCAGTCTTTAACTTTTATTAATATCTATAGTCTTAGATACAAAGAATCCTTTTAAGTGTCTCTTGCAGTTGAAATTGAAATGTCTTGTGAAAATAATTGGAACTACTTTCCATTGCACTGGCAGATCATGGTGTTACTACCTGGACACAAAAGTAGGAACACCAGTAATATCACTGAAATAACCCTTTGTAAAATCATCTGAAAAAATGCTAGAGCAAGTATGTTTTGCCTGGGTGGTAAGTTTATGTTGTTTTTAAATACTACGTATCTTATTAACTCAGAGATGCAAGCAAACTGTCCAGATGAATTAGCAGGTATTTTTTAAACCTGCCTAAGAAACTATGTGCTATGCTTTGTTCTCAATACCATGGATGTAAACTTATTATGGAAGAACACATCATACTATTCCAATATTTTATTCTATTATATTAAAAAGACATGCAACTTATAAAACATTATGATTACTATAATTTTAATGTTTTTTTAGCTCCCTCTTGTGTAATTGGTTTCTGTAGGTCATAACTGAGTTTTCTTAGCAAGCTCCAATACCTACTTCTAATATGCTGTGTGCTTAAGCCAATCAAATGATAAGTTAACCTCTAATTTTAGAGCTAATCCAGAAATATTTTTTGCATTCCTTTTAGCAGCTATAATATGGCTTTAATATACTCTGTACGGTTCCTCTGATCTACCAAACATGGATCATGCATTTCTGACAATCCTCTTTGGACTCATGCTGTGATCATAAGTGCTAGTAGATTGCAGGACACTTTTGTGGCTGTATCCTACAAAGCAGGACTGCTTTTTACAAATGCGTTAAACATTAATACAGACAAATGTGAAGTTTTTTAGTGCAGAAGCTTTATTTGCTTGGACATGTATGTATTTTATATTAATAATTTTTACCATACCACACACTTCTCTCTAGAATTTGAGCTCTGAGAATGATTCCTTGGACTCAGTAAATGTTGTTTCATTTAAGAGCCAGGGAACAAACGAAAATTGGTCAAACTTACATTTAGTGAAATCTCATAAGTTATGCATGAACTGTGTTTCAGAACTGACTTGTACAGGGCCTTAAGTACCTTGTAACACTTATCACCCTCCATAAGGAAACTGCAGAGAAGAGAAATTCTTTCCCTTTTTCCAAACTACAGAAAATCTGGAAGAATTGTGAGGGAGGCAATTATTGGTCATGAAAACTAAAAACGTTTATTTTTAATTATGAGGGAATGTCCTGATTTAGTTAGTTGTTACTGACTATGGGACATCACAGAAGATACTTGCATTCTTGATGCCTGATGTGCCAAAGTCACTGTCAGGACTTTTCAGTATGAGTTTAATATGAATTGATAGATCCACTGCCAATAAACCTGCTGATGGAAACAACCACACCAGCTCAAAGCCCTTACCAAAGCTTCTTTCTAAAGCTCCTCAGGTATTTTTCTTTGCTTTGATAGGATTTGAGATTCTGACTTCAGTTTTAAATTGATTGTTTTATCTGACATGAAAATGTTTTTTCCTATAAGCCTACAATAATCCACTATCACTGTCTAGTGCTATCCTGAAGTTATTCCTAAAGCATGACCTGCTTTTATGATAAATAAAGCCTTCCCATCATATATTACTACCACTACACATTCTTTTGCATGTTAACATAATATCATGTATCCCAGCTGACCTTTATTATCTATATAATCCTGCTGAATAGGATAGTAACTTCAATACTTTTCACTCAAATATAACCTCTCTTGTATAATACGTACTAGGTTGCCAGTTTAAGTTCTTGTGTGCATAAATCTATTGCAAGGTTATAAAAACCTAGAAGAAATGCCAGACCATAATCAATAAACAATGTGTGTACATAGATGCAATATGAAGAGGAGAGAAATTAAAGATTTCAATGACAACTCCAAGCGGCTACTGTTGACATTAGAAATGCAAGGATTAAAATGATATCTGCATTGAAATGCTAACAAGTATGATGATTTAGACAGTGTGCCCTGTTTCTCATTATTATGCATAGCTTGCATATAACATAAGTAGTTGTAACCTTTGTGTGAAGAGCAAAGTCAGGAAATGTTAATCCATGGGGAAACCATCACTTCTCTCCAACTGCCATAGAGAAACTCTAGCTGAAATGATTGCTCTTGTTCTCTAGTTCAGGGGAAAAAATATCCTTTTTATAGTTAAATACCCCCTTTTATGCTGTGTATGTATTAGTCAAATTGATTCCCATTTGAGTTCTCCAGGCTTGTACAACACTATCATTCTGTGCATCTACAAAGGGAGCTGGAGGAGGGAAAATGAGAAATGTTAGAAAAAAGATCATCTGAAAACCTGGAAATAGCAATTTTATCAAAGCTGGCAAGACTTGAGACTGGAGAACCAATATACAGGTATTCTGGAAAAATAACCTGTCTGGTGGGAAGGTCAGAATTTGAATTGAAGCTTCACTTGGAGCCCTGGTCTTCTCTCCTACAGACAGGCTAGTCACAGGTCTAAGGCCCAGGGTCACTTGGTAGGCAGGAAAGAAGGAGGAGAGTCTTATCGCTTTTGGCAATGATTTGTCTATAATGCTTATGCACATGTCCTGCCCTCTCAAGGTCTCTGGCTACCTATTGAAGATTCTATGGCAACAACTTCTTGACATTTTAACATGACTTATAGGCAGAAGTTTCAGCTAAACTGCCATGGGTTTTGAGTGCTAGGACAGGAAATTATTAAGGAGAGAAAAAGTGTATGGCTGATTACAAAGTGCAAACAAACTTTTAAAGTAAGTAGACATCACTATTTGATAGTCTAATCACAATCCTCAAAGCTGTTGCGCTTTTGCTGCTCCTAGCTTCATGGTTACTTCACTGAGTATCTGTTTTTTGCTTGAAAGGATTTAGTCAGCTTCAAGTAAGTAACTACTTCTTGCCTTGATTTTCATATTTCTGCACAAGAACTTGTGATTTGTTTTCATGCACATCAATGCATACTGTTGCCATCACAATTTATTTTTGCAGTTGAATTTTTTTTTCACTTGGATCCATCCGGAAGACTCCTGTTTTTAAGTGTTGCACTGCTTTGGCTTCTCAGTCATCTTTCTCCAAAAAAAATAGATAATGCCAAAGAATGAAAAACTTAATTTAGAAATTTCTATGTTCTTCAGTACTCTCTTGTGTATCTCTTGTTTTATGCATACACTCTTCAGTCCATGGGCCATCTGCCATTGTACAATGCAGGGGTGTTAACACAGAATGTTTTGAGTTGGAAGGCACCTTAAAGATCATCTTGCTCCACCCCTCCTACCCTAAGTACAGTTACACTGAATTGTAATACAAGTACTTTTACCTGATAGGAGAATATTAAGATTTCTTTTAATTTTTTATGTAAAAAAAAAAGAAGCTACAGAGAGGTAAGTTGATTTTCTGAAAACAAAGTGTAAGTTGGTTCTGAAATCCTAGTTTCAAATTTGCATGTGTTCAATCATCCCACCCCCAATTTCCCAATTTTGGGCTATGTTACATAACTCCATTATTATTCTGAGGAAAAATATATATTGAGTTTGGGCTCATCATTCCCAAACTGTTAAGAAGAAGGAAAAGTTTACAGTTTTTAGAATAGTTTATGGCAATAACCTAGATCTTAGCAATAAACCTTATTTATATTCAAGAAGGCAAAATGTATACAGCAGCAATAACAGAGAAAAATCAATGTAAGTATAAGTGAGTATCAAAGCTTTACAATACAGATGCAGACATAGGAAAAACTGTCTCCCTTAGTCATATTAGGTATGATCTGAGGAAACAAAGGTCTCTTGAGAGCTAACTTCAACAACTGTAGGTACTGGATCAATGAAGGGAAAGCTTTGATTCCTACACAGCTACTTGAGATTTGAGCTGGACATGGTGGCTACCAGGGTGAGGTCAATCTGTGGGATGGAAATGCTGAGCTCTGTGGAGAAAGTATGCTTGAGGAGAAGAAACTTATTCATGGCTCAGCTTACTTAGGGTGTATCCTGTATTTTAAAAGCATATCAATAACTCAGGAAGTGAATCTGTAGCTGTACTAGCAAAAATCAGTGCTGTGTCCTCAAACAGAACAGGTTGAAAATTAGGTTTTTAAAACACAGAAAAATAAGCAAACATTGAAGAAATTCAGGACCTTGTCATTTTTCATCAGGTTTTATTCCTAGCAGTTACTCTGACACTTCATAAACTGTTTTTGAAATTTTATTTTAATTGTTCATTAATTTTTTTTCAGGTTAGGCTATTGTGATTCTTTTTCTAAAAACCATTTTATTTTTTTTCCCATTAAATTGAACACTAACAAGTATGTTTAACATTTATATATACATTTTCAATCTCAAAACATGCAGATGGCTGTCTCCTTTAAAAAAAGCGCTCCTGGGATGGACTTGATATGTTAAATTTTAACTTGTAGTAAATTTTTACAGTTGAGTTATAAACCTCTGGGAAATGGTGGGGTGGGTTATCACAAAAATGCTAATACAACCCTAACTCCAGCAGAGATGTAATACATACATCATTAAGTTTCCATTCTTATGGAACACTTGGTGTACAGAATATTTACATTTATAGTACTATAGTGTATCTTGCAGTGTCCCTTCAGGTAACAGCAAAATGATAGTTTCATGTAGAAAATTATGTGACATTATTCTAAATTACCCATGCTGATTTAAGCTCAGAGGAGCTTAGGAACAGGATTGTCATAATGCTTCCCTATATTAGCCTAGAAAGCATTCAGCCCCTTTTAACTGTTAGTTTAGTAGTTGCTCAGAAAATGGTGATAATTCAGAAGACTTTTTATCCTTCTGGATTCTACAGTAATTGCATCATACTGCGTAGGCTTTTTTTGTTGTTCAAATAAATCTATTATTCAGAGTTGCTTTGTTTGAGGTTCAAATATGAAATACTTTTTTCGATGTGTTTTTGCTACCTGTTTGTATATTTACCCAATTTATCTGTGTAGGTTTTATACTAGGTGTATTTACCCTTAAATGCTCACAGATAATTGCTTTTTATTCTAACAGTAGCAGAAAAAGTTGTAAGGGGGGAAATTGTTACATTGTTTGGAAGGAGAATTAGAATACCCTTTTTCTGGACTTACTTTAAGAATGGCAAGGAAAATGGGGAAAAAAAAGGAAAAGCCTTTGAAAGAATGACTGTGATCTTTTGTCACTGAGGATGGACTTTAAAGAGCAGAGATCCATTGATGAGGGCAAAGAAAGACTCAGATTTACCAAAGTCAGTAAAGGGCAACAAAAGTTTGCATGGAGACACTTGCAGCATTTGAGCCTGCTGAACTATTCTCTGGCACTTTAGGTTCATCCTGGCCAGCATGGCCACGTTATTTCTGCTCTGCTTTATTTCCTGAAGATGAAGGCATATTTATGTTTTTGAAAGTACAGGAGGATTTGCCTGTATGAGAGTACAAGAGGAATAATTTTTGGGTCTGATTTTTGAGGGTTGGTGCCAAGGCTGAACCTGCAAGACTGCATGAAAGGACATGTGTCCATGTGCTGCTTACATGATGCAAGTCAACAGACAAGCAGGAGTTATTAATAACAACTCCTCGTGTGGACACCTAGAAGATAAGGTGGCTCATGTGTAGGTCTCAAACACCTACAGCTGGGGCAGCCTTGGAGCCAGCCAAGGATTGTTGGTGGGAGCAGGGTGTGGCTGGAGAAGGAGGGACTCCTGAAAGTAGGGCAGTGCTTGTCTGGAGTACACATACTTATTGTGGCTCCTGGAGATAAGCACAGCACAGTATAGCACAGGTGTAGCAATGAGGCTGAGAAGCAAATATGGGCTGTAGGGTTGGGATCAAGACCACCAGAACTCCCAAAGCTCTCCAAACCATAGAAGAACAGACTGCACATGATTACCAATTTGCATAGAAAGTGAGAGAATTATCTCCAGGGCAGGGCAAAATTATCTATGAAAATGTACCCTCATGAATGCTCTCCAGGACTCTGGGCACCCCACCAGCTTGATTGATGCTAGAGACAGGAGTGGTAATTTCCCTTTCTTTCTCTCTCTGTCTCTCTCTCTAATCCAGCTCTGTGTCTCTCTCTCTCTCTCTCTGTGTCTCTCACCCCCTGCCTCTCACCTTACCCCTTTATCCAAAAAACACTGTTTGGGCTTATAATAGGACATAAGGGGCTGCCATACGAATTTCCATGTCAAGTGTATAATTTACTAATAAAACCCCGTACTTTTTTTTTTGGACCCTCTGACTTTAGTATTTCCATTTGGCCACTGGCATCCACAAACCTTGAAAGTGCTCCTTTCCCCTTAAGGGTGTGATGCCACACCATGTTGCTAAATAAGTTATGTAGCTGTACCCTAGGTATGAATGTTCTGGAAGAAACACTGAAGTGTAACCGCCCAAGTAAAGGTCCCATGTCTACTAAAAGGTAATATCTTTTGTTCTCAAAATACATGTAGAAAGGCAATAACTGATTGCTTCTAATGGTGGAGATAGGGCCATGGTGAATCTTTTGCTCTGAAAATGCATTTGGGCTGAGACTTTTCCCAGGATATATCTGAAAAGCCATTTTGTAACATTCCAGTGTAATTAGTAATTTACAGGAGTTATGACTGTATCCCTGTAGAGCTTTGTTTGATCCAAAACACACAGCAGCTACCAAGTACTCTTCTGTAGAGTGCATGCAGCTATAAGAGAATGACATTTGAGTTAATTAATCTGTGGAAATACTGTTAGAGAGAAAGAGACTAATGTTGACGACTTGTCAGATTCTGCTTGCTTTCTGAAAATACTTCTGTGACAAAAGATACCAGCAACAGGCATCAGTACCAGCACAGCACCTTCTTAATCTGTTCCGTTTTGTTTCTCTGCATTCAAAGAGCAATCAGAAATTTTCTGTTGGAATGAATCTCATTTTAAATTAGGACAACAAAATAAGAAAAAAATAAAGCTCCATCAGAGAAAAAGAGTGCATTTGTTTTTTTTTCTGCACAGACTTCTAAAATTGCTGCTGGTCTCTGTAGGCTTCTCCAGCTTTTTAAAACCTTAGCTTATGGCAACAGCCACAGCGTGTATAGGTATCTAGTTGTTGTTATGTTTATGGTTTTGAATAGAAGTTTTCCACTTTAATGAGATTTTTCTCTAAGTACTGCCAGCCATGACTTCATCCTCTCAAGGCACTAAACCTCAAGTTTGTTTCCTTAACTTTACCTTGTCCTAGTGAGGGCACTGGTGATGATGCAGGACATGAAAAGCATGACCAGCATTTCATTATAGAGGATGTAGGCATTTACTGCTAGGAGGGGGCCTACTCGTGAGTATATTGGAAGTGTGTTTGGTGGGGCTGGGAGGTTATAGTCATTAGAATAATCTCAGAGCTCAGATTCTTGCTTTTAGATGTGGAGGTTGCCAGCCAGTTGTCAAAAATGACTGAATTAAGTATCTAAACAGAAATAGCTGAACTGAGAAATTACTTTAGTCTTACTGTTCAGTCATTTATTTTATTGTGATTAAGCTCTGTAATTTAGAAATACAGAATAAAATTGTATGTCTTACACAAATTTAAGTTGCATGATCCTCTGCAGCTATTCGCTTGCACCAGGAATTTCATGCAGACTGTAACTCAATCAGAAATAGTATATGGACCAATTTTTGCTACTTTAACAATTTTTGAAAAATGTTTGATTTATTTAATCTCAAGGGCAGCTAAATATCTGATCCTAAATGGGGAAAAAAGTATTAAAATGCACAAATATGTGGAATTTCAAGAAGTTATGTATATAAAAGAACAAATTGAGAAAGTGAGAATGTCAGTGTGAGAATACCTTTAGATATTTAGGTGTTAGCCATCGTAGTCTATTTTATCTTATTTTTTTGCTGTTGAATATGTATAGTTACAGTGTGTCCTGGGCATACACAGAGACCGTCTTTTGAGCTTTGGAAGAAAGGAAGTGGTCTTGGGCATGACACACTCCAGTAGCTTCGCCTGTTTGGTCAAGGAGGTTCCCTAAATGTATTTTTTTGGAAGCACCTGCCCTTGCCCCATGATAAAATCAGTCATCAGAAAGATCAAGACAAAGGCCTGCAGAGCAAGAGCAGCCCATATGCAGAAAATATTAGGTATTAGACTGTTAAGAGGTAATGAGAGAATCCAGATTCTGCATACTGACCTTATGATCCTCACAAATGGGACCTGTGAGAATGCTGGTGATAATATTTCTCTGTGTTACTTACTGTGGGAAGTAAGCTTGTCAGCTGAAAGGGGTAATTCTGAATAGCAGTATTACATATTCAGGATCAATGAGCCTTGACTGAATCTTTTTCTCTCTGTGTGTAATTAAAGATTCATGTAGGTTGATTTTATCCTCTGCATCTTTGCATTCAGATAGAAGAGGGATGGTTTTCTGCAGTGGAGTAAAAGGATACATTGAGTCTGTGATGGGCTGTGAGGTTGCTAGGGCATTGCAAACGAAGGTAGTTAATTATTTTAAAAGTTGTAACTGGTCAGAAGTTCATGCCTGGTGTTTTTTTAGTGGTACTTACAGAATGCTCTTTGTAAGGGTGCTCCTGAATTCACTGGGTCCTTTGGAAGTTACCACCTTAAGAGTTTTGTCATTTCACATCTAATAAGTTGCTTCTTTTTTTCCTCATAAATGAAAGAAAACAAATCAAACAAAAAGTTTGCATTTGAGACATAATTTTCTTCCTCTCCTCACTGCTTTCTAGTCATTGATGTTTCTGTCTTTTTGGGCAGTGCCCACGGTGATACAGTCCACATTTTATTCTTACTTGCTTTTCCATTCATTCCAAATATAAATATGCAATAAGAGTTTTTGAGAAAACCTCAGTTTTAATTGCTTTCATGGAATTTCTTTTCAGCCCTCTCTGTGTTCATTTCTCTTTCTAGAGAAATTTATTAAGGGGAGGAGGAAGACAAGAATGTGTAGGTTCAGTTAGCACTGTCCAGTACATGAACGATGAGACAAATATTTTACTTAAATCTTCATATCAAGTCTATTAAACACAGTGATCTTTTCAAATTCATTAATTTGTATCATGATAAAGCCAATTAGCATTCTAATTTGTGGGGATTACTCTATAGTTTCTTATTTTGTTGTGTTTTTGTTATAAAATTCATAATAGTTTGGAATAGCTAGAAAACAGAAAAAAATCTGAGCTTAAAAAACTGTCTTGAATATTTTGGTGTCAGAATTTTCTTTTCCCAAAGGCATTTAAGGACTGAAAAAACAAAGTAAACATCTGGCTGCGGTGAACTCATGCTCAGGAGCAATGGCTTGAAATTTACTCACACTGCTGAATATCAGTGGAACTTTGTATTACACGCTACAGGTAAGAATTAATTATCATCACCATTTCTTAGCACATTTTGCAAGACGTTTAACATTTTGATGGGGTAACCTCCTTGCATTTTAATATTCTCTTATTATCTCGGTGGATTTGGCAATATGTTAATCCTCAAAAACAAACTAATCTCCCCAACAGGAGGGTAGAGAACTCCGTAGGAAATGGATACAATTTCAGCTGCCATGCCCTTTATGTTTATATCCCACTTTGCCTTTCACAACAAAGACAAAGCTGATACTTTTTACTAGTTTACGAAGGTTATTTGCTGTTCTGGAGACAGCTTGAAATCTTTGGAATGACTTTTTAAGAAGGATAGTATTTGAATATGAAAATTAAATGTATACTTTCCTTCTTAAACAAATTCTTCTAAACTGCTTATTATGTCTCTGTCAACAAAATGCTTACATGTGAGCTCAACTCTGTGCAAAGCAGAGCTAGTATTATGTGGAAGCATTCTAAATGGAAGAGAGAAAGAACAGAGTTGTAACTTTTATCAAAAATATTGTCAGGAAGTTATCTTACTTTTGAAATGGAATGAGAGGGAGCAGGGAGAAAGAGGCATTTGTCACAGAATATTTATTACCCTAGTGAAAAGGTCACTGACCTTTGAGATTGAGGATCCTGCTTCAAATTTGAGCCTTAGAGCAGTCTTGCAAGCTAAATTTTGAAACTGAGTTATCTTTTTATCTTTCTGCCATAGACTTTCTTGTGTTTCTTAAAATGTGATTGGAAAATTGTAGATGGATGAATTGCCAAGTCTAGACTTTACATATCACCTCAACCAATTGCACAAGTACCACAGTGGGTGGGATGCTCTGCCCTGCACAAAGAGGGACACTGCTGTTGTGAAATGAAGCATTTTCTCTGTGTATGGCAGGGACATCTGGGATCTTCCTGCCTATTATCACTGAAGTGTTGTAGATACCATCTGGGTAGAGCACCATGTTTTTACATCTTCCATTTTATCTATGCATCTATGAGGCTCCCTTTCTGGGAAGTTTCGTAAGACCCTCAACACTGCTGTTCCTGTTTCTTCCACTTCCATCTGCCACTTCATTACAAAAGGCTTTCAGTATACCACATTTTGAGCACTGTGAAGGCTAATATCAGGGAAGATCATGAATTTTATACCCAGCAGCTGTATTCTCAGTTTTTGTCATAGTGGAGCCATGTACAATACATTTCTAAGTACTTCAGAGACAAAGCTGACCCCTTCTGGGATAACTTGCTGAAAGGTCTCTCTTGTGTCAGTTTGTCAGCATAGTTTTCTTTCTGAAACCTGTAATTGCGAATGGGGGAAAACGTACATTTTGCAGGAACTCCTATAGAAATGCAAGTACCAAACTGAAGGTAGCAGTGAGAAAGGTTGCAATTGCTAGTGGAAGATGGCTTGAGAACAAATTGATTTTAAACCCAGCAGTTTTATAGCTCCCTTTCTCAAGATAATAAAGACTTGGTGCAGGTTACAAAAATTCTATCACAGCAATAAAAGCTTTATAAAAATATTTGAAAACATCTTATTTTTATAGATGTATAGCTGTGTAAAATATAGTTCCAAGTGAAACATATAATGCCAGTTTGACTATAACATTCAACTAGCACTGCTGTCAATGCAATGCACATACCCCAGCAGGTTTGTGTTTTGGATCTGTGCTTAGTTTTAATTATGTCTAACTCCAAATTTCATATTCAGATGAGTAAGTAGGTATTGTCTTGGAGCCCACAGGCATTTTCGTATATACAGAAAATACTGTATTATGATCTCCCATTATTCCTGCATCAGAAATAATTTACTCTTCTGTTCTCTTTTGTCTGTGTTGATCAAGTGTTTGAAATTATTTTAATGCATAAAGAAATGCATGTACAATGGAACCCCCTATTACTCATATTTAAAGTTTACTGGGGATTTAAGAAACTCTAAGTGTCCACTCTGACCTTGCATCAAAATCCCAAATCTCCATTTCCAACATAATAAGCAATGGATCTAAATCTCCTGTAAATCTCCTAGTATCTTTGGAACTGGAAGTGTATTTATATCTGCATGGTTATGATCTGAAATATTGTCTCAGATTTGAAAAAAAATTGTCTTTTTCCTGCTCATCTTTGAAGGGGCAAATAGGGAAAAATATTCTCTGTAATGAAAAAAGAAAACTGTTCTTCATCTTCAGTTAAGAGTGAGTTTTTCTAAAATGCAGAAGTTGGTTAATATGGTCAATATGCTACTAATGTAATGCTTGAAATTCTTGTTTGTCCACTTGCTCATTAACTTCATCAAGAACCTCCTGGTAGCAAAGTGTCAGTTGTGTTCTGCATATATCTCAGCACCCAACAAACCAGAGCCTTCTTCATCATTCTCTGCCACACAATCTATTTTTACAAGCATTTTATATCCTCCCTGCCCAGAGGAGGGAGAGTCTAAAATCAGACTGCTAAATTGCTAGGTAGGTAGAGATTTTCAAAATCTTGTAGTCACTCATAATCAATTCCTATTAAATAAATTCAGATTTCTACATTTTTAATACAAGTGAGAACACTTTCAAACACTGGGTAATAGGCCAAGTAATAACACACTGCTTATGGACACTTTTTTGGTAGAAGAAAGACTATTAGGAACATAGCACATTATTAAGTTATGAAAAGTAGGAAAAAATCTGTTATGAGAAATGTAAGGCAAAATGCCCTCTCCTACAAACCATTATGTTCAGTGTCAACAGACTACATGTCATATAAACAAATAGCTGTAGATACTAAAATAGAATGAGTTTTCACGGAAAATAGAGTACCACACTTTTAACTTGCACCTTTGAAAAAAGTCTTGAACACAGCTTTAATATAGCATCCAAAACCTCTTCATGGAATAAACTGAAAATATAGTATATCAATTCAGTAGTCAGTCATCTGGCAGCCAAAGACCAAGAGAATTCTTGTTTGTTGGCCTTTTTATAGTTTTTTGGAATACTTTCATGAAAGACTTATGAAAATGCCACTTTTAATTCAGAAAAGAACATGTTCTTCTGACTCCCACCATTTCATGCTGAGGTTGTTTAGTTATAAGACAGAAGCACTCTACTAAGTTGCTCTATTTTAGTGTTACTATTTTGGTTTTCTTTGCTCAAGGTGTTTTTCATGTTTCCTATAATAAATGGAGCTTTCCCATGCTTTCTCAAGGGAATGAATGCTTTCTGTGCTTTGCTGATATTGTGGAAATGTAGATGGTAGTTAATCACTTAGTAGGATTTTTCCATCATGAGTTTGTCACTATGTTGGGTTGAAGCAGTGACACTCTAAGCATTAGGAGTTGTGTACTTTGAAATCACTCTTCTGTTTATTTCTTGTCTGAGTTTTTCAAAAAGTCATCTTTTGTATCAGATAGATGTTTTATCTTAGACTAGCCACTTAAGCAGAAAATTAGCAACTACTATATGAAAATTATTTACCTATAATTAATTCATTATTACAGAAACCCTGCAACTTTGGTGGTGATGTGTTTTTTGTATTCTTCACCCCTATATTTTAGATAAGATTTGCACTTCCAATTTTGCTTAAGTGCCCAATATTGTATAACTGAAGCTATTCTTTATCCTTTCTATTGTATTTAGCTTATCTTTTCAGAATGCCGTGATGGTCATGTTTACAGTTCAGTAGACAGATGCTTTCTGAAGGTGACTGGGTATTTCTGAGCACAGATAATGAATTGAGGGAACTTTAATCCTTGGACTGTTGCTTGAATTCTATATCAAGAGCACAGTTGCTGAAGCTGTATCTTTCGTGCACAGTGAACCACATTGAAGGACCCTTTGAATACGTTAATTTGTGTACAAGTGAATGCCTATAGATCACTATAGTTACTTAGCAGAAGAACAAGGCTTGATTTCATGTTTAATCACATTGAGAAATTGCAGGATTCCTTCAGTCAATTCCATCACTTCTAGAAAAACTTGTATTTTAGGAGAAGATGGGGGAGATGCATGTAAATACTAGGTTGATTTTGCCTTCAGTCTGATGAAATGTGGGCAGATACTGCAGAACTCACCCTTAAAAACTGAAAAAAACCTGTGCCAAAGTTTTTGCATAAAAATTGTATATGACAAATATCGGGAAGGGGCTGAGTTGACCTTGAAATGAAATTAGACTCTGAAAATTATCTATTTTCAAACAGCTGCTTGAATTCTGTCAACAGCTTTGCTCTCAGACCATTTTCCAGTGGTGGGCATCAGCAGCACTGAAGGCATTGTCAGAACTGATTGCAATTGCCCCTCGTTAACAGTCTAAGTAAAAAGAGACTGAATATGCCTTAGGACTAGGTATCTCTTCTCTCCAAAGGTAGTCATCTCAGTGGATGCAGAAGAGCAATAATTTGTTGATTGTATCTGTGCTATCTGATGTGAAGTGTGGAGTGCCTCAAGCTGCAGCTTCACCAAATGGTAAGCTGGGCTTTTGAGTGGGGAGCAGCAAATAAAAAATTGCATAAATGCAAAGCACAGAAACAGTATAGCTTCACTCTGCTGGCTCAGCGGTTCTTGTCCAGTCATTTAGCCCCTGTCCTCCCACAGCAGTCATAGATCTGGCATAAACATTGTATTGCTTGCTGTATGGGTGACTGGAAAAATATGTAATTGTGTGCTTGCACTTGATCCAGACCACATTTGTTCCACCAGTGGGTCAGACAATACATATATTAAGTAACAATGAATGCTGAACCATGACTTCAAATGTCCCAGACTCTTTCTCCAAAGCACTCAATTTAAAGTTTAGTAAGGTTTAATTTATATAAAATGGCAAAAGGTTTTTAGGACTTAGTAACTGACTTCTCTAGCTATATATTTTCTGTAGAGAAGACTAAAACAGTGGCAATTAAGAATTTTAGAAGAAAAATGGAATTTCTACTGCTTAAATTCTTAGAATTTTTTTCAACAGCTTTATTGTTTACACCCTTCTGATTTCAGGGGAAATTTATTTTTTGCCCAGAAAAAAAGGAGCAGAGTAAAGAATGAAATTAATGTCTCAGTTTTGAAATTTCTTTCCTCTGGAAAAAAGAATGAAGGAAGCTAAGGAAGGGAATTAAAATTGAAAGACTCTTCTTTTCCTTTGTCTTGCAGAAATGGGCCAAACATCAAGGAAAAAGACTACCTGTTAAGAAAGTTTCTGTAAAACACTTCTATTTATGACCTCTAATTCTTGTGTCCTCTGATATGCTTCAAGAAGATGTAATTCTTTTGGTAATGTGTGTTTATTTAAGATCAGGAAGTCCTGAGCTCAATTCAGATATTGCATTTAATTCTACTGGAAAATTCCTCTGGCACTATTTACACATTTTTTAAGAAATCCAGGCCAATAGCCTTCATCTCAAGGAAAATATTTTTGTGTATATAATCACTCCTTGCTTAAGGAGCTGCTGTTTGTTTACATAGAAAATGAGCTTCTTGACTACTTCTTGATTCTTCATCCCAGAGACACCTTTGGTATAGACTACTTAGGCTGTGTTATTTTCTTTAGTAGTTTAAAGACCAGCCTTTTCTTCGGGAGATCATAAATGAAATCAAACCATCAAATCAGACTTAACTATATTTACATTGTTAGACTTTTAGGATTTTCCTGTGAGGGTAGATGTTGGAATCTGCCACTGGGGCTGGAGTTTTCATTTCTCATTCTTGCTCTGATTTCCTTTCTTCAGACTGACCCAGCATCTTCAAAAACAGGGTTACAAAATTCTTTGATATCGGGACAGATATGATTAATACATACTACAGCAAAAGACTACTAGGATACTAATATGCATCCTATGTTACATATATGTACAATAATCATATTAAAAAGTTATTGCTCTCCCATTTTCATTTAAAAAATGAAACATATCTGGTGATATTTGAAAGACGTGGTGCAATGCAGCATACAATATGAAGCATAACATTATTCAGCTTTAGTACATAATACCAGCCTTCTGCCAGACTGTGTTGATGTAACAGGCCAATTAATTTTATAAAATGATACATCATTTGTAAAGTAAGATACTTAGGGTGAGGCAGTTGTGCAAATGGAAAGATTGCAATTTCAAGGAGCCATGCCCAAATGCTGTTTCAGCATATCAGTAATTAGCACTCTACTCCAGAGTGTCCCAGATTAATATCTTCTGCTGTGTGTACTGTGTATAGCTAGTAATCATGATTGATTACTGAACAGAGTTGTTGTGAGCCACTGAAACCATATGATAAACTTGCTGGAACAGAAAGGAGAACTTTTTTGTACGTGTTCTGTTAGCAGTAAAATATTGAGGAGTATGGTCTGGAGCTATGGCAGACTTTAGTGACTAGCATACCTTGGTTAGAAGCTGTAGAATTTTCTTTGGTTGTTTTGTTTCCTTTTTATTATTAAGACATGACCTTTCAAGCTTACACACAAAAAAGCAGTGAGAATCGTGTATACACACCAATAGGAAATGTTCAGGACATTAGACATTCCCTGCAAATGGTGCTACATGGATTTGTCTCAATTCATTCTAATTACAGACTTCAGTCATCTGAGTGCCTTTACTGCCACACACTGTTTCCAGGGATACATTTCCCTTGTTGGGGCTGTTCCATTTTGAATAACTAATCAAACTTCCACTGAACAAGTACTCAAACATCAATTTGTTGCATTTGAAAGTGCTCAAATCACTGTCATACAAACTGAGGCTGCCTCTTGATGTGGTTAAATGAATTTTTAATTTTATAAAGTAGAACAGAACCAAGAAAGAGTTTGAGAGATCTGTGTCAAAGTAGCTAACGGCCTGTTTGGCAAAGGCAGTAACCTCATGTTGGCAACGCCTTCTGAAATCCCTGTTCTGAAGAGGGTATACAAGAGGCTTGCAGCCAGGCAAGAATGGCCAAACGTTTTAGCCACTTGCTATTTTGGAGCTGGACTTCCCGAGAAGCAACTCCTTCTGGGAAAGAAGCAGCATAACATGATTAACAATGTTCAATGTTTTAGAACCTGCTGTGAAACTTAGTAACTCCAAACCATTTTTCTTTTTCTCACCCAGCCAAAGCCAAATGAAAATATTTTCTCAGGGATATTCCTTTACAATCCTAATTAATATTCCAGGGTTTTTTTAAATAGCTTTCTACCAATTTTACAAATAATAATATCAATAAAAAACCCCATGTACAACAAAAATGCAACCATGACCTCATTATATTTTAGTGTGTATTAAAAATTGCTTGTGTGCTAAATTTTACCATGAGCTCTGAGATACTGAGGAAAAATATGCCAAGGAATATAGATATTTCTTATATTTGTAACAGCTACTGTGTGCTCTCACAGAGGGCAAACAGAACTTGCCCTAACTGCTTGCCTATATGTAATCTTGCAATAGATTTTAGCTACTCTTTTGTCCTTCTCTGCAGTACCTATGTGGTAATAAGACCCAGGAGGGATGCATAAATTAGCCTGTACAACATGATGGTATCCCTAATGTATGAAAAAGTTGAAATATACCATTTTTACCCTCTCTGCTGTTCTGTGAAGTGGGAAACATCTAAATGTTCTTCTCACATATGTCTGGGTGGTTCTACTGTGCTTTATGTAACAATCAGGCTGGTTTCTTTAGCGCCTTGCTGACGGGAGTGAATACACTGGGACACGACAGAATAATGAATAAGTCACGGGGTATGAGATTGCTATATTTGTGGGTTGATTCCAGCATCACCCACCCTCTTCCCTCTGCTTTAGTGAGAGAGCATGTTTCTTCCCTTGTGAAACAAAATCTGTTACTTTGGCTTGTCCATCCTAAAGAATAATTAGAAATGTACTGGAATATATTCAGTAATTAACCTCCAATGATAAAGCTTCAACTTCAGGTAAAATATACTTACTATGCATAGTGTTTGGTGAGAGAATAAAAATTATGCTGGAATAGTAAGGATGGATCAGCAAGGAAAGACAGAAAAAGCAAGATCAAATTCAAGATATGTGGAGATTCCAGTATGAACAGGATACTCCATGTTTGCCTCTGACTTCTGTTTTGGCCATGGAGCATTGCTTCATTGGAGGCTGTAAGGGATGGGATATTACCATTCACCCAGTCACTATGGACTCCTCTTCCTGCATTATTTTCTCTCTCCCTTTGAAGACACTTGGAGAGCTTTAGTGAAAAAAGTCCAAGAAAGAGTCATGGAAATGTGGACACAATGAGAATTGTGAGATGCAGATGGTAGGTCTAACCTGTTCTGTCATGAGATTAGTCTAGGACATCAGTATTCTAGGAAAAACATTCTGTGGGTTTCTCAGGACAACAAAATAGCTTGTTTGAGATGGGAGTTGAAGAAAGGGACTAGGTAGTGGGAAAAGGCAGAAGAAAGAAGTATGCAGGCCTAAGAAAAGCTCAAAAAATTGTTAAGCAGTCATGGAGATTGGAAGAAAAGGCAAAAACATTCACAGCACACTGTAAGCCAGTTCACAGGAAAGTTCCAATCTGCCCAAGTGCTAAGAAAGCTAGGGCAAAATCCTTGTGCCAAACATGCTTAACTGCAACACAGAAGGCAATGTGGCATTGTGTTGGGCTGTCATGAGACAACTTGCCCACATGTAGACAGAAGGATGCTTAGCCAGCTGCATAAATTTCATTTTCTTCATTATATAAGATTTTCTCTTATTTTTGGTTTGATTTTCACTTTTTAAAATTTAATTCCCTCACATTCACCATTCCTGCAACTGTTTCTTCCCTGATATTGACAAGCATGTAGGAAACATATTATGCATGCAAATAAATACAGCTGACATTAAACTTTCAACAAGGAAAACTGTTCCACTTCAATACTCTAAACCTTATTATGTAGCAGACCAGCTACTTCACCTCCATGGGAAAAACTCTGTAGTAGCTACTCCTCCTAGACAAAAGGCTAACATAATGTGACACTGCCCTTTTATTTGCAATTTAATCAAATATGTGAATATGTGACAATTTTGCAATAAATTAAGAACACTTCACTTGGAATGTGCAGACTAATTACCCTATTTTTCACAATAATGTAGCAAATTTCTTAAGGTTTAAAAAGGTGGATTTTTTTTTGAAAACTACATGATGCCTTATGCAATTTCCATACTTTCAGGGAGCAAGATTAAGAGGTTTTATTTTCTAAGTGAAAAAATCACACAAAAGAAGGGTGAAAGAAAGACTCCATAAGGCAGTGATTGTCAGTGAATATCTACAGGCACTCGAGTGTGTGACACTTGAGAGGGTGATGGGATAGTAGAGGCCAAAATCCTAGTTTGTGAATGATGCCTTGAAATAATTCACATACCAGATAGCAGCCTCAGCTATGAAATTAGTGACTAAATTGTGAAGGACAGATGGAATTAGGAAATCCATCAGGTGCCTGTAGAGGGTCTGGCAGTGCTCCAATAATTTGTTAACTTCTAAGGGAGATGAGTCTTAGGGGGAGGAAGATTTCATCCAAGGAAACGTAATCTTTGATTTATCAGTCAAAATGTTATCTATTCATGCTGTATTTGCTTATTTAAAACAGATCTGAGAAAAGTTTTACTTCAAAATCAAACTAAAAATTGCTTCCCACACCCCACCCTCCTTGTCCAGAAAAATCTGTAGACAGTACAACAGTCAGACTGGATATTGGAAAGGTCGTTCACTCATGGGTATAGCCAAGGAAAAGTCACACTCAACAATGTGAGAAAGCAAATGACAGAATAATTAATAGCCAGGGAAGGGTTTGACAGCAGTAGAAAACAATCTAGAGGTAGCTGTAGGTCTAATGCTTCACTGCCTCTTGCTCATTAAAAACCATTCTGTGGCTATATAAGTAGTAGTATAAGTTGTTAACTGCTTTTTATAATTTTTGTATTTTTAAAGTCAGGTTACAGGAAATACACTCGCCCAGTAATTATGTATAGCAGATGTAAAATGAGCGCTTATTTTATCCAAAGTGAAAAAAGCTGATATTTCACTGAGTATCTCTAGTTAACAGATAATGTCAATAGAATAGGATGTTATCACAGGATAATGTTCTCCTGCTGCTTGATAAGTGCTGAGTTGAAAGCACAATGTTTATTTTCAAGGCAGGGGACATTGATCCTGTGACAACTTTCTATTTCAATGACATTCTTGCTATTACATTAGATTGATGCACTTATGACCATTTTCTTTAATGGATATTAGTTTTGTAAAGTGATGGCTGCTCATTGTGTGACTATTCAATATGCTACCTACAGTCTGATTGGCTTCAAGAAAAGAACTTGACTGATAAAGCATAAAGGGTACAGATTTTTATTTTAAAAAAGGGGACTCTCAACCTATGAATGAGGTGCCTAATTTTTTTTATTCTTAGTATCTGCTATAGAATAAATTGTTTACTTTCCAGGATTGCATTTTGATATAATTTTGTCTTGAAAAAAGAAATAAAGTAAGAATGAACATTTCTTTGGAAGACCTGATCCACTGAATGTTTGAGCATTTCAGCTGGGTGCTTTTCCCTGGTAATTTGTTCTTTAGAGTAAAAACAAATAACAAAAATGCTTTCAGTACTGGAATTACTATTTTACTACTCTGGAGTAGACTATATAACACATTAAAACCCGACAGCAGATGAATTCCCAAGAGTAAAACAACCTTTTACTGTAAAACACTTTCACTGCAAGTCATGGAGTAAAGTTCTAGTGTGTGCTCTCTCTCCTTTTCACATTCCTGAATATTTTAGTATCATTACGAAAGTTGAACTTCTAATTTTTTGTATTTTGTTTCACTTTGTAAGAGAAGGGAAAAGGAGATTTTTTTTCACTACACTGAATTTTAGGCCTTAGAAGATTCATACAAACCAGGTTATTTTGCATGGCTGAAAGACAAAGTCAAGTGAACAAATATCATTTAGCCTTTAGAAAAAAAAACCCAAACCAACCTTATTTGAGAAGCAGCTAAGGAAAACCCTACTTAATTTTTCAAAATTGGCATTGCTTTCAAGTGAGTAGCAGTGAAAACAAGAGAAGGTAGAAGAGTATAAAAGAATCTGATCCATATTCTTATTGCTTTTCTGCAAATGTAACATCAACTATGTCCAGCAGTCATCCTATTGATTTTAATTGAGTCAAAGTACTTTATTACACTAAAAGTCACAAGGAATGTGACCTGGATGATCTAGTGGTAAAGCAGAGGACTTAATAATTTCTATTTCCTTGTCAACACAGTAATTTTACCCTGCACATTTATGATAACGTGGGAGGCATAGTGCATGCATTTGTACATGTGTGGGAGAAAACTAAGGAAAAGTAGTTACTTGGAGCCTCCTCACATGCAGTCAGGAAGCAGAATATTACTGTACATTTTATTAAATTACATAATTTAAAAAAACATTCTGAAAATTTTAAGAGAGCTCAGTTTAGAGGGGCACTGTAATAAGCAAATTTCAAACTTCAGATGTAGTTTGGATATATTCCAACACAATCTTTAATGGCAGTCAAAACCCCTGAAAACATGCAAGAATGTGCTTGGTGATTTTTCTATTAATCCAGATCAGGTATTGGAAAAAGACTTTCTCACACCAGCACTTCTACTTGCTTTTTTCCTTAAAATCTATAAAATGATACTGAAAACACTTTGAAATCTGCGAAAGACTGAGTTAGATGTAAGAGACAGATGAAGGCTGCCTTAGCTAATGTTCCTACCTAAACCATAAGCCAAATTTTCTACTGATAAAAGTTTTTATTTACAGCAACTAAGATTATACTATTATATTTTTCTCTTAGACGATCCTTTTTTTTTCTCAGATGATCCCTTTTCTCATTCTCTTAGATGATCTCTTTTTTCTGTTATCTTTCATAGCTGCAGGAAGTCTACCATTTCCTTTCAATAAGAAAGACATTTCAAGGACTGGACAATGATTATTCAGGGCTGTTTTACAACACATCAGGGGGACTAAAATTCTGGTTAGTTTGACTTGATAAGGAAGATAATATGTGAAGACTTTAATGCGAATAACTAGTTTTAGAGAACTTCTGAAAAATCTTATAAAAGGCTTTTGAAAATCTTAAGAAAGGACATTACCTGAATTTAAATACTTGTAGGCAGCCAGAGGATTATTTTAACTCTCAAATATTGCTGTGTATGCAGTAAGAATCACATTAGAATTATCTCAGGTGACAGCTAGGTGTGTCAAGGTCTGAAGGAGCTACAACTATGGGAAAAAAGTCCTAAAAATTGGACTTTTTAACTGGTGAGATAATATTTTTTTTGGCAAAATGACAAATTATTCTTAGCTTGCTGATGATACTGATGTACATTGAAGTCAGATAGAAAGGGACAGAGATATATAAAAAGCCTTGTTCTTGAGCATTTAATCACTTATGTTTTTTTCATAGTGTTAGATGTCACCAGTTTTCCTTAGTGCCACAGGGAAGCTCTGTGTATGGAGCCACAGCTTACTCAGGTCATATTGCCATCTCCTAGGAGTAAATGTAGGGCTCAGTGAGACAGAGGTGTTTCACTGCCTGGATCTACTTTGAAGTGGTTACAGGGTTTCTGGAGAGAGAGGGAGGTGTTGTTTTCTAAGCTTTATGCAGGAAGTAATTTCTACAATATTTCTCATGAAGGAAACAGGCCTTGTCTGTTGACTATAGAACAAAGAAATCAAATTACAGTAAGAAAATCTGTAACTGCCCAGTACTGACTCCTGCTGGGATAGGCTGAAGGCCCCAAGGCCCAGAAAATACCTCATCTGTGAAATGGAGAACAATGTTTATTTACATATAGGCAAAAAACAGTGTCACCTGATCATGATGGTTAGGAACTGGAACTCTTTCCAGCCATTTCACATCCTTGGAATATAAGTGCCTGTTGAAAGCAAAGCCAAGTCATTAGTGCCTGTGACTGTCCTGATTCCAGCTGAGTTGCACTACTCCTGGAACAAATTCTGAGCTTGTAAGAAAATAGAAGAGAGAAACCAGAAGAAAATTATTTGAGCCTTATTCTTACTGTGGAAAAAAGGAGTGTGGTAAGGAAGACTTTTAGAAAAAACAGTGTGTCAGAGGTAGTTGAACTGGAGCAGAGCTGTGGAATCTTAGACAATGAAATACTGCATAAAGAACTGTCTGTCTAAGAAGGAGTTTGCTTATCAAAGAGATGAATTAATTTACTACTGACAAAAATGACAAATCAATCTAACAAGATACCTGTCAAAACTATCTCTCTGTTCACTTTTCTATCTAGAATATGTGCCATAACCCTATAGATAAAAAGAAAGACTTAAGAGTAGTTGGAAATTAGCCTGATTTGTACCCACATGCTTTCATTTGCGTCCACTGCTATCAAGTGATTGGCAGCATAACATAAATCAATTTTTTTTTACTTATTAATATGATATGAACCACAAAAAGATTAAAGTCTCATTTACATAACCTGAGATGAAAAGAGGTGAAATATTGTAATTATCTTTTCAAGCTAAATTTGCACTGCCATTTAAAATTAACCTATGCAAATGACAGGTTAAACCCCAGGAAAGCTCTGGTTCTGTTTGAAAAAAGTACAATCAATTTCCAATCATGAGAGTGTTTTTATGCTAGCCCTTCAATTAGTCACTTGAATCCATAAATGTATGCCAATATAATGGAAATTATTTTTTGGCCTTATTTTGTTCTTGGCTTTTAGCCCCCCCAAAAGATACAAGATTGTGAAGTCTGCATCCTTACTTGCATTGAGTAGCACTCTAAATATTACATGAATTATCTACAGGGTTATATGATGTGTTGCCTGGCCCAAGTGAGGATAGTTAAGCACAATTATGTCCATGACTAAGCTGAGGATCTGTATTTTTTATAGTTTATAGGTGTATGGGATGATTTTGATAAGATTTGCATGAGCAACAGTTTTTAAAATGATCCCAGTCCTGTTGTGAATCCAAGAAGGAAGGAGATATAAATATTTGGCTTTTTTCCAGCAGAATTACAAGTTCAAAGGCATTATACCTTGGTTTATACATAGTCTGAAAATATTTTCAAAAAAGAGAACAGAGCTTATATTTCCATGTAATTCCAACCTAGCATGGGAAGAATTTGGATACAGATGCAGACACAAATAATTTTCCTTAGCAAACTGACATGTTTGATCAGGTGGATCCAAGAAAATTGGAATATGTTGCATGAGCTATGAATTGTCCTTAATCGTAAGCCCTCTAGGCAGATATTTCACACTTGGCAGTTGGAGGTCTCCTTAATAATGACCAACCTCAATCATTTATTAAGGGCAAATAAGGAGATGGAAATTTTAGTGAATGCAGGCCAATCCCTAAATCAGTGCAGCAAGATTTCATGGGAAGGAGGACTGAATGGGTCTGGAAATTCCTTTGTAGGTATGAAGTACTGGGCCTGAGACTTGTGGGACAAGTGACTTTTGCTACTTCTGCAGAGAAAATAATCCTACAGGGGTTCTTTTCTGTCTTCTTGGTAGCATCCACAGGAATTGTCAGTCAGAGATAGTACTGCGAAGTAAAAACCCCCAACCTTCCCAGCTGGTAAGTGTCCTTTTCTTCATCATTTGAGGTGGGTGTAATTTGGAAGTTGTGTAAACAGTCAATTTTGTTTTGGCAGCCAGTCTGCAGGCAAAGGAGCAATGGAAGCCTGATTTATGATGGGTTAATATACTATGCCTCCCACAGCACCCTCCCATTCCACTGCAAGAACCACAAACTCAGCACTGAGATACTTCGAGATCTTTTCTCTGTTCTTCTCAAGACTATCCTTATACTGTTGCCAGTCTCTGTCAATCGCAACTGATGCTCTGGTTTACTTACTGGGTGAGAAACAGTGTACATCCTGTGGCTAGTCTAGATAACAACACACACAAATTGATCAGATAGTGAATATATGCTGAGCAGCCCAGCAGTGGTTGTCAAATACTAAGTTCTGTCTGCCTTTTCTTCAGTGGGAGTACTAGTAGGGTGTCTACCATCTTGTGAGACACCAATTTTCACCAAACTCATGTAGCAGCTTTGAACTCTGCCTGAAAAATTTGATAAAAACTAGTCAATGAAAGAGAGGAATGTCTGAAAACTTGTGCAGTCATGTCAGATATAGCCTTGCCAAATCAGACTATAAAATTGAGGGGAGGGGAAGGGAAAGAGAAAGGGAGATAATTATTCAAACAGTAATGAAAGGAATATTTCTTGCTGAAATTAAAGACTGAAACATTTAATTTAGCTTGACACAAAAGGTTCCATTCACCGTGAAATCAAATATTTTGTTCCAAGGCACTTGTGAGAAAATAAAGAAAATGAAAGACTAAAGTCAAAAGCTGACAGAGGAAAAGACTTACTCTTGCAAAACAAAGTCTTGGAATTATCTCTACCAAGCGCTAGAGATCTGAATTTTACTACTTCCATATTTGGAAGGGGGATTAATTCCTATTTTTCACCTTTTTTTGCATTGCTCAACTATACTCACCTTTAAGGTATCTGAAATCCCACCTCCTCTAGTTCCATTTTTATAAGACACTTTCATAAGACACTTTCAGAGTGGTGAATAGGTGAATAGGTGAATATTAACAATAGGTGAATGTGAATGTGCATATCTGAGAGAAAGAGATAAGATTTATAAACAAACTAAAACAGTGTTTGCAAGTATGGAGAGAAAATAAGAATATTTCTACCATCAGAAACATTGTGTTTGACACCCAGGCTCTCCAGGAATTAATACACATAACTGATAGGGAGAGAAATTGATTTGATTGGTGTGAAATTTAAGATATTGCTGATCATCTGAGAATTTGTATCAGGTTCTGAGCAATTTATGGACAAGAATTTATCATTTAGGACTACAAACAACATACTTCTTACTCTGATTATTTTTGACACTCTGTTATCAAAAGTTTCTTTGCACTTTTGATCTCAAAACTTAGAAACAATCACCAGAGGCGTTATAGGACTGAAGTGTCATACTGATGTGTCGGTACTTTTATACAAAGCATCTCAGGCCGGAGGTTACTGAGTTGCTGGTGGCTAGGTTTGAAGAGGTGGGAGGAATGTCCTTTGAATTTCTGCTTTAGCAGCCCTGAATACTGAAATGCTCCGCTCTGACTCCAGGTCTTGTGAGGATCAGGTGAAACTAGCTTTCCTTAAGAAGCTAAAGATAAAGATGAAAAGATTTAATGGCTTGTATTCATTTGCCCATGGGAGGGGGCAAGGAAAGGGCAACTGCAGGTGTTAACCTGAAACTCCCAGTTGTCCACCATAGAGAATAAGGGAATAATTGCTTCTCCGTATGATTGAAGGAAGGGAGGTCTCCTTAGAAGATTTTACTAAAGGGAGCTTTTGGCACATCACAATCAAGAATGTCCTGGTGAAAGTAGAGTTTGTTTGTAAAACTATCAATAAGAGTTTTACTGTCATTTATTTTAGAACTTCTGTGATGTGTGCCCACTTTTACTGTTTTCCTCTAGAAGGACAAATGACTCAACCCCAAAAATGTGTATATGAATACTTCTTTGCCAAGGAGATATTCTGTTCTGCACCCAATATGTTTTTCTCTGCCTTCATAATAAGATAATTTAAGTCATTCCCTGAATATAAGTGAACTGTGATGCTGTCCAAGTCTAAGTTCTAGATCTTCTTGTAACTGATCCCTCATTGGTTTGATGAAATGATCCGACAATGGTTTTGTGTCTTGTCTCTCATCTTTTTGCCCCCTTATTTAATGACTGTTAGGTTGAAGAACTTTTGGTGATACTAGACTTTGTAAGACAACAAATCCAAAATTTTTTCTGCCTCAGACAACCAGGAACTTAAAAGTGCAGGTTTTGAATGCTGAATTCTTTGTAGCCTTGAATGCTACAATTTTCAGTCAGCAGGCTCACTCTGTCTACCTGTGACCACAATAAGGGGCATGCAAGGTGCCCAAATGAACCCTGAATGTGTTATGTCATGCACCCTGAGGATTAAAGGTGGGAAAATGTTGTGCTCTGATAAAGCTAATATTTTGCAATGATAATTAAGAGTATGTGTGCCTGTCATTGATGTTTAGAAAGATTAGAAAAGAAAGCATGCATATAACAGATATTTTTGTCCTCTGATGGTCACACTAATATGTCCGTTTCTTCCAGATGACAAATGTCTTGCAATAAGACAGACTGGGTAGGGCAAGTGAAACAAATATGGCCATACTAAAATCTAGTGTGCATATAGCCATCAACCCAATTACTTGGCATATTTTACAATTTTTGAGGATTGAACTGTTCTTCAGAAAATTGTATCAATCAAGATTCAAGTCCTCTAGTACTTGTTAGAGGCATATCAAAACTGAGCTGGATTGGACATTTGAGCTGTGTCTTCATATTTCTTTTTGCATCTTTTCTAATGAGGAAAATTATCTACCCTCCAATAACCCACACAGTGGAGCTTATATCTAAGTGCTAGACTTTCTGCAAGCTTTGAGGTATTGGCATAATTTACACATGAGGCTGAGCTTTGGGAAAGAAGCAATTTTCCAGTTATACCGGTATAGTCTTCTGTATCTAAAGAAATTCAAAAGTCTAGAGAAAACTGGAATCCTTCTATCTGTCCTCATTAACTCTTACTAGCCCTTTGGTAAAGGCTTTCCTGAGAGAATAGTGTCAGCACACTACTTCAAGCCTTGGAATGTGTTTGTAAACTACTAAAACTTGTGCAAATAATCAAAGTAAGGAAAAAAAGATTGTTACCAAGGGATGATTCAGTAAATGTAACAAAAAAGTGTACAAATTTTAACTAAAGTGTTCAAGTTTGCTTGTCAGCATTCTGTGAGCTCTCTGTATTGTCAAATTTTGTTTGTTAGATTGAATTGTAAAGGGCAGTAGTGAAACCACTGAAAGCTACTGACTGACATAGTGGTTTAACCACAATTTTTCTTCATAATGATTTGAAACACAATTTTTACTTTCGTAAAAAAAGATAGGAATATTGCTTACGAATATTTCAGCATCAAAATTACTTACAGGTAGCATAGAATTTTTGGTTTATAGTGACCTTTTTGCCTTGGGTTAATTTCTAAAAGTCTACAATTTATTCTGTCTGTAGTCTGAAAAATTTAAATTCTGAATGTATCTACAAGAGTGATCACAGACCATAAGCAGCAAAGGAGGAATACATTCTCTGGGTTATCATTTCAGCACTGTGTACACAATATGTCAGAGTCTGAAACTTTCAAATTAATTACTAGTCCTGGTGATGCTGAATGTGTTTTGTTGCCCTTCAAGCTTGCAATTAATATTCAGACAGTTGTGAAGGGAGGATAATTTGGTGATTTTCAGTTTATTCTTCCAGGGAATAAACAAGAGAAGAGAATACATATTTCTCTTTTACTGCAGCTCAGAATCAGTTGATTAAGTTGTGTCTGCAACTGTACACAATCAATGTCAGTTAGAGTACAACTTTATTAAAGTTTTCTTGAATTTACATAACTTTCAGAACCATTACATGTATAATTTATCATGATGATGCAGTATCCTTGTAGGGTATTTATAAGCTTTGTGCAGTGGGGCAGAATTTCAAACCTGGTCCTTCATTAATTTTTAATTCAATAACTTAGCTAAACTAGGTGAGCACTGATAGCAAGAACACCAAGAGCTTTACCAGTCTTTAAATGAAAATGCTCACTATGTTCAGTGCCTCTGCAATCCTACGGGACAAAGTTTAATGTGCTTACAAAAGTGTGTTTACCTTCATCATGTTCACTAACTTTTTCTTCAAATATTTTTTTACCGGCCTGTGGTTTGACTTTATAGCCAAACAGCTGCAGATTTCAACTATTTAATTGGAAAAAAAAGAAATTAAAAAAAATCATGGGGTTTTTTCTTGGAAAGGGAAATGGTGAGGAAAACCTGAGGTCTCATACATGTATGAAAAAAAAAATTCTGATTTCCTCATACCACCTTGCTAGTCATAGCTCAAAGAAGGTCTTTTTAAAGGTAAACATTTTCTTCTGCATTTAATCAAATAATGACAAACACAACTATCAGAAATTATGGATGGTTGTGAAAATAATTTAGATCATAGAAACATAGAATAGAATCATGGTATTGTTGAGGTTGGAAAAGACCTCTGAGATCATTGAGTCCAACCATTGAGTTAGTCTAGCCACCACCATGTTCATGACCAAGACATGGCAGTAAGTGCCTCATCTTCAAATTTGTCTTTTGAATACCTCAAGGGATGATGACTTATCCACTTGCCTGTATAGCCTGTTCCAATGCTTGAAAACCCTCTTGGTGAAGAAATTTTTCCTAATAGCTTATCTAAACCTTCCCTAGTCCAGTTTGAGACCATTTCTTCTTGTCCTGTCACTTGTTACCTGGGAGAAGAGACTGATCCCCAGCTTGCTACAATCTCCTTTCAGGTAGTTGTAGAGATGTAGGTGGCCTTGTCAAGGGTGAATACTCAGCCCTTACTTTTTTTAGCTGTTTGAAAATCTGTGTCTAACTTCACAAAGGCTCTGACTCCTAAAACTATACATTCTATACTGTTTGAGATGCTTTAGGAGGGCACTTTTTGTTTTCTGCATAGAGAGGATGATCTGTTTCTAATGGTGACTCAATATCAATAAGGAAAAAGGGTTAATTATTGACATTCCAGCCATTGGAAACTGTTGATAACAGGAGATAAATAGCTGATACTACTTTTATTAAACTAATAATAAGTCAATTTCTACTGATTTATTTTTTTTTGTGTTTAAACAAAACCTCCAGTTAATGGAAGATCTATTCCATACTGTTACAGTCATACTTGGTATTGGTCACTGGAAGTATTCTTTCTGGATTAAGTTGACTTCTTGATCTCTCAGAAATGTGGATATTCTTTAGCTTGTGACACTGTTCTCATTTACTAATTGTGGATGAGGGTAGCGACTAATATGCATAATTTCTCACACAAAACACTCCAACATCATGTAGAATTTTAAATACAAATAATGTTATTCTGTGAGCAAAAGAAAATGGGAAGAAAAGAAAGCAGCTTAAACCTCTCCCCTCTCCACCCCGAAACCTTCCTCTTCTATGCCAGAAATAGAAACCATGATGAGAAAAGATATTGTGGCTTTGAGACTGTCTTTGGGCTGCAGACAAAAAAGAACAAAGTTAACCTTGTTATATTTTTCATTCCATAGTCTGAAGAAGGCCACATGGTTGAGATTTCACTTCTCATTTCTATTTCCAGGACATATTTTCTCATCCTCTTCATAAAAGAATGGATTTTATAGCTATGTGTTGATCCGGCAGCTGGTTTGTTTTTTAAATGAAAACGTTATCTGTTTATTATTCCAATACAATTTTAAGCAGTTCTACTCAGCATATTTGAATTCAAAATCCTATTAAAGATGCAATATGCCTCTACTACTTTGTCCCCCACTGCGCTGACATTCAGTTTCCCCACTTTGAATAGAAATAAAATATTGTATATCTGTTCAGGCTGATGTAATTTCCAGCACTGAATTACCAGTCATTGGACTGCCTGTTCACCTTCCTATCATGGAAATTTTGTATTCGCACATATTTTTCTCCACGTTTACAAAACGAATTATTGGTCTGGCTATCTTGCAATTGCTTTACAGCAGCACTTTCTTTTTAAATCCAGAAAACTTATGCCTTTGCATCCTATCATCTGATGGAAGTAGTAAGAATTGCTGAGCTAAGATAAACACCCTCATTTTGTGGTAGAGAGGGGAGGGGGATGAGAAGCAAAATGTTAATTTGTTTTAAAGCTAAAAGTACTGATCCGTGGACTGAAGATAAGCATATCTAATTTTAAATCTTCCATATCTATTGTAATATCTAATTGCATAGTTAAATGAGCTGTAAAAGCAGAAATGCTGCTGTAACCTCTAAACAATTTTACACAGTTCTAGAACATTTGAGATAACAGAAGAAATCTTAAAGAAGCTTTTCTCCTCTAGTAATGCTAGTACTTCAGAGGACAGTGTTTATTGAACAGGAGAGTCTTTCTGCTTGGGCAGCACTTTCCCATTACTCTGGACACACTTTTTAGATTTAAGGAGGCAATTGAATACATCATGTGTGCTATGAACACTCCAAAAAGGTCCTAAACCATTAGTGAATGTGTCACTCAGTGCTCAATTCTCATCTCGGATCGATGTAATGCTGGAATAACTTGATTGAATTCAGTAACTTTATTCTAAATTAGCATAATTGCTATCATAATTATTTAGCCTACAGAAGCATCTGGAGCCCCTAACTAGGTCAGGACACAATTTCACTAGGCTCTCTGAATTACACACGCACATACACAGACTAATATGTCAGAGAGCTTTATATATAGACTGCCTCTATCTGAACACTTTCCTTGGGGCAAAATAAAACAACGGAGAGGTGAATCCACTAGTCTGAGTGTAGTCTCTGTGACTGACTTCACTGAAAGTCCCATAGACTTTGCCTCTGTTCTTTCTAGAAACTGCTGATGGTAGTGCTTCTCTTGTTTTATGAGAATAATTGCATTTAAAATTGTGAAGTGCTCAGACACCATGGTAATGGGGAGATGCATAAGTGTTGTGGATAGACAAGGTAATCTGCATCCAATTGTTCATGCTTTATAGCCCTTAATGACAGATACTTCAGGGGAGTTGCTTATATCCTGAAGATGAGATGTGCCAGCATATTAGATTTTTTTACTACTGAGGGGTAAAAAGGAAAATACAAAGTAGCTGTAAAATAATAACTTTTCTGCAGACTGTAAAAGACTTCAAGTTTAATAACAGCAATGATTATTTCTAAGGTTAGATGAAATCACAGTACTGTCTCTACAAAGTGGGAATCACATACACCTCATATAGCACAGCTCACATTTCCTGTAAAAATAAAGTATGACTTTTTGTTTCTACTCAGAAGTTTGAGTGTAATGATGCTGTAGGCAATAATGAAAGCTCTTGAAAAGAACATTATGTATTGTTCCTTAACTCTGCCCTGTCTGAACTGTCATTAATTTGTTGTGCCTAGCAAATGGAAAGTACTAGGTCAGGAGCTGAGTGGCAGTTGCATCAAATTAATTTGGGATTCTGAAGTGTGTTAATGTTCTTAGGGTGACTGGCTTCAGTGAAGCTAGGATATAATTTCAAGACACTGGAAGTTGACCTGATTAAACCTTCTTTTTATTTCCCAAACTATACAGAATGACAGATACTGTCAGAGAGAACTTCCCACATTTCTATGCTTTCAGGATCTGATAATTTTAGTTAGAAAGGAAAATGAGTTATGTAGAGAGGGAATTTATTTACCCCTTTTTTCAGCAAGACCAGAAAGTTTTAGACCAGCACTTCTGATAACACATCCTGGTGCTCCTCGAGCTATTGATGCTTATGTGACCAGTCATGAGTGAAGGAATACATTGTGATCATTCTTCTGATGGCTGGGTGAAGTACAAAAGCCTTTATGTGCTTTTTGGTGATACAGAATCCAGACTTAGAACAAGTTCCATATCTACCTTTTGTAGCAGTACTGCCCCATAAGGGATCTGGGCTCAAATGAATTAACTTCCCAAACAGACCATTTACCTTTTGGTAAATAAGAATGGATTTGTGTCCTTCCAAAGTTTCTACTAGTGCTTCTTCACTGAGAAGTTTTTTGGCAGCAGGAAGATCTTGATCTTCAGATAGCTTAAGTTGTACAGTGCTGTACTATAAATGCTGGAATTATAAATAATTATAAATGCAGCAACATGATGGTGCAGCAAAAGGACTCACCAAAATTTTCTGTATCTAGATACCTGAGTTTAGATATACCTTTTAAAGGATAGCCTTAATATTAAGATGATCCCTTTTTTTTTTTTTTTTTTTTTTAAATTTCTGGCTTGTCCTGAGTTCAATGGCAAAACCTGAGTGTACATATGAGCCCAGAACACCAAAGTTTTCTGGATGCTTGGTTTTGGTTTCCTTTTAACTTACTATAAAAGACCTATTTTTCTTACATCTTTATCAGTGCCTTTTCAGTCTGCATTTTAAATCCTTCAATACTTTCTCAGTAGCATCTTAGAAAGTGTAGTTTAATGGAAATAACTCTGAAGTATTCTCTAGCCAGGACAGACTTGCATGGTTTCTGCATTCTTGCTGCAGTGGTGGTTGTTTTCTTCTTAAGTTTTGTATCATGACCTCTACGTCCGCAACTGGAATTTCATAGAAAAATATGTGACTAATACTTTGCCTTAGTTTTATATAATCAAAAGTAATGCCCTCTTGAAATTCTAGTGTCTTTGAGGATACTCTTCTTAGTAAACAAAATGCTTTGGCTGCGAATTTCCAAGTATCATGACTTTCAAGGGAAAGATTGTGAGGAGTTAATTTTAGCAAGCCATGTGGTAAAAGATTAATGGGTTATTTTGTCTGAGAACAGTGGAAAGAAATGTAGGACTCTGCTTTTAAATTTATCAGAAATCTAACTATGCAATTGAATTAAAGTGTGAAAATGTCTTAACTGTGATGGTTGCTTGTCACTTGATTTCTCAAATTAGGTAGACTTTTGCAGCTGATCTACAGAAAACCAAAGCATTGGCTTACTCTGCCATATAAAGTAAGCAAAAATGTTTTTACATTGTGTCAAGGTGTTTGTGTCACTGGTTTTACTTTTGCCATTGTTACTAATGAACAATTCAATGAATATTGTTACTAATGAACCAGTTGGCCAGTGCTGGAAAAGATAAAGTTGATGCTACTTATTCAGCTACAAGGTTTGTGGATCTGTGAGCAGTTGTGCAACATAACTAGGGGTCACTACCTGGATTAATGATGCTTCATGTGTTGGATTGATCATATCTAAATGTTAATCAATTCCAACCAAATGCCTGATGCTGGTTCTTTGATTTTTTTTTTTTTCAATTTGTTATTTGTCAGTAGTATGGAATCAAAGATATTAGGCTCCCATGTCAATTAAACTGCTGTTGCTACCACAATTAGCAGCTGCTTCTTCTTATGACAGATTTAATTAGAAATAACTATACTTGTTTTTACACAAATACGGCAATTTGTTCTTGATCAATTAAAGCAACTCTGCATTTAATTTGTATTTTTACTAACAGATAGCATCCCAAGGCTTCAGTTATCTTATGTGATGGGCAAAGAATTGGGATGAGTGACTTAGAGGACAAAGTAATTTACCTACTGATATAGAAGAATTTTGAGATCAAACCAAAGGATGACAATGTTAACTAAAGGTGGCATTCAGGTCAATAGAAAGATAAACTTAAATAAATTCCCACTGAAAATACTTTCTCTGTACTTACTAGAACAACTTCTTTTCTGATATTGAATGAGAATTTTTACGGACCAAGTATTCCTTTTGTGTGTGAAGCTTATTGGACAAGGAAGATTGATTTGCCTTTCTCAATGTCTTACTTGAAAATGATTTTTTTTTTCTCTATTCTCTTTTCTCGCAGTAAAATTTTGTCTAGTTTTGGTGAAAGCATTTAACTCCTAGATGCCTTGATCATAGCTTTCCAATCATTCTTGGAGACAGAAAATTTTTATCTGAAATATGAGAGTTTACAGGGTGACCATATGCCCTGTCATTGTGGCGTGAGTTATATAAGTGGTTTTCATACTCCTGATTATATTCCAGCTGGTGTCAATGACTCACAGTGTGCTAATAAAATATATACATAGGAATAAGACTAAAGGATGTAGTAGCAGGGTTGAAATAAATATTTTCAGGAAAGCACTGCTTTCCCCTTGTCTCTATGTGAATGCAACAGCATCTCTTTCTGTTTGCTGGTGTTCACTAAATATCTTTATTCCTATACAAAATCATATGAGCAGGGATGAGCAACACTGTAAGAAAAAGATTTTATACCTGAATCATAGAATTCAGAGATGGAGAAGCCCTATTTCATGTTGTAGGTATTTTTCCTGTTCTGGATAATTTCTGTCTAAATATATTTTTCTCTCACTGCTTTGAGAGCATCTGCACCATAATAGTATACAAACACACAAACTGGATTATGATAGTTAATATTTTATCATTGAGAGCTCTGGGTGCCTATGACAGCATTGTAAGAAGCTCATTTAGGAAGCCCGTGAGTGTTTTGCTGATAGGATTGTACTCATGACACCTGTTTCTTGCACAAAGTAAGATTTTTCTTCTGGTTGTTTGAATGAAGTTGCTTGCTTTTATTATCTATTTATTTTTGAGATTTGACTCTACTAAGAAAAACATCTTCTTTAGCATAAGAGAGATTGCTGAAAGGAAAGACAGTCTATAATTTTTCTGCACTTTTGTTTATCTTCTCTGGTTCTAATGAGTTACTAAAATGAAGTTGTAATGACAGCAACCATACAATGTGTTGGTTTCAGTTCTGGAATATCCAGTTGCAGCTACCCAAAGCTGCTAGTGAAGGCAATATGCTTGTCATCAAAAATAGATTTTTATCAGTAGACTCAGTACCAAAAATTACAAGTTTGTCTTAGTAGTTACTCAAACCCTTCAAATTTCTCGTCATCTAGCTTCATTGTAACTACAATTTCCACAAACCTAACTGCAAGAAGAAATTGTACAGAGATGGTGCCAGACAAGAGAGAACTGTACAAGCTGTTTTTCTAATGCAGAAAAGGGGATTTTGTTTGTTTGTTTGTTGTTTTGCCATTGGTTTTTTTTTTTTTTTTTTTAAGGGGAAGAGGTGGCAGAGGCTGGTTTTGTGCTACTATTTATTTTCATGGTTAGTTCAGCCTCCATTGATCCTATATTTTAACTTCAGCTTCTTCTGCATTAAATAAAAGATTGTACCTTGCCATCTGAATACCACTCTAGGGTCTTTCCCCAGGCCTACCCTTCTCCCCCACCAAAAAAAAAAAAAGCAGTGTAAGAAGACTATCTCTGAATTTGGAGATATTGTGCTATTTTTTCCCCCTACCATTATTTTAGAAAATGTATTGAAATAATTTGCAAGAGGCAAATCATAGCATTTTTCTTACTCTAAGAATAATGTTGAGTGGATTTTGTGCTTGTTATTCTAGCATTTCAACTTCTAAGGCATACTTCTCATTATCATACTAGGGCATGTTACAGAGTTCAGTGACCAGAAGCATCAAGAAGTAATTAAAAAAAATCTCAAATGATCTCTAATTAAAAACTGTTCCAGGCAGAATGAATTAAACAGCCTTAAAGTTGCTTACTGCATCCATCTTCCTGATGTCTGAAGGAGCTGAGTTGCAGAGGTGAATCACGTAATGGTGAAAAGCCCTTGCAGCTGGTAAATTCAGAAATGGAGTAGACAATAAACTGAAATTACAGAATAATGAGGAGTGGTAAATTACATCATCAAATTTCTTGACTTGGCAAGAAACACTAAAAAAAGTTTTATTGGCTACCAAAGCCAGAGCCATAAGAGCTCTAGATATTTTGTGGCAGATGAGGTGGTGTAATGACATCAATCAGATCCTTGAGTGGAAGCCAATAGAAGGCATTCAGACGAGGGCTAATACACTGATATGCTAGCTTAGTTTGATACCTAATCAAGCCATGTTGTCAAATGACATCTAATATAGCTTCCAGTCTTTCTGTGGGTAAATCTGTTGATCTCTCTTCTTTTCATCCCATTTCACTTCCCTATTCTTTGTTGCTCCTTTCCCATTCCCATTGTAAGTCTCAAATATGTGTCTGTTAACTATACACACATTATGAAAGGCTAGCAGTCAAAATTCTCATCCATTCCTACAGAAACATTTTGTTTCTG
The DNA here is from genome assembly GCA_037834095.1 of Argya squamiceps. Classification (NCBI taxonomy): domain Eukaryota; kingdom Metazoa; phylum Chordata; class Aves; order Passeriformes; family Leiothrichidae; genus Argya; species Argya squamiceps. The sequence goes on along the minus strand of JBBMKD010000170.1, from coordinate 52,965,470 downwards.
TAAAAACTACTGAAAGCTATAAGTGGAAACCCAGTTCAGAGTCACAAAGCTAAAATCTCCAATTTAATAGAATTTAATGACAACAACAACAAAGAATCAAACCTAGCTGGCTTGGCCAAATTATTGGCCACTGAGATAATAGTTTAAAGAAGCAGTGGCTTTGCTGTCTGCAGAGTTTGGTAAGCAGTAGTTCATGACAATACTAGTGTTTATAACTGCATAAATTATGTATGTGCAAAGAAGAGTATCTGATACTCACCATTTTCTGTTCTTCAGAAAAGAATACTTAATTATTAAAAAAGATCAGTAACTCACTATCCTAAGATGTATAGGCAAATTGCATGTTATAGTTACTGAATGAATGCATCTCCTATTCTAAACATTATTAATTTGTTAGTTATTATATAGATGCAAGAAATAAAATGGATTAAATTCTGAATAGATAGAAAATAATAATAAAAGATATTTGATTTCCTGAATGACTCACTATGATGAAATAATTCTACTGTTAAGTCCAAGAATGGCCATTTATGACTTGATACAATGCAGAATACAAATTGCATTATCATTTTAAAGTTTTATTTTATCATTCTTTAGTGAACACTTTTAGGATGCTGCTGTTTAACTAATTGCTGTAGCAAGTGCCCTGTTACTTAAACACCATGGCTAAGAGCATTGTGCAGACCTCAGGAGCCTGGGGTCAAAAAGTAAGTCTAGCAGCAGAGCCCATTGCACTGAAGATATATAAATTGAAAAGATTAGAACTGACTGCTCTGGGCAGTGTAGAGTAATGATTTTTAGGCCAACACAAGATTCCAGATGCTCCAGGAAAATCCCATGATGAGCAATGTCAACTGATGTCAAATGCTACTGAAAGATCTAAGATAATAAATGTAGCAATGCCAGTTGGTATTGAAAGCAGGTGGTTAGTCATGTTCCACAGGGCAATCTCTATGCTGTGAAACATCCTAAAATCTGAAGGAAATATGTGCTTAGGAAGCCCAAACCCACAATCAAAGTATTATTTTTCTTTAAGTGCCCCTAAAATTGAGACAATTTATTTTTCTAGTATTAAAGGAAAAATAATTGACCTTAAATGTAAATATTAAACTTAGCACTGTATAAATACATTTTAATTATAAACCAACACTTTATATGTGGCAAGTTTTCATGATATAAAAAATCTGTCCTCCCGCTAATAACCACTATATGCACTAGTGAGTGGATCAGGTGTGTTGATTTTTCAGAGGAAAAATTATCATTAAGAAGGTGTTATGGAATATGTGACTAAGGAGAACTGGCTGTAAAACAGGTGCAGACAGAAGCATTTAAGAAGACTGAAGTTTAAATTAGAATTTCAAGTTATGTTGTATCCATTATATGAAGTGACAGAAACATGTCTGGAGGAGCTTGAGTAGATTCAACACAGGTCTACTTTTATTTTGATTAAGAAAAAAAGGAAATGCAGACTAGATGCCAACTCTCATTAGTTACCTTTGCATAGTGGAAACTAGGCAGATAAAGATGACTTCAAAAGATTGAGCTTATCATGTATCATTCAATTACAGATAAAAAGTAGTCAAGCAATAGTCAACCAAAATACAAATTTTGGTGTAGAGTGAACCAATGCAACAGATATAGGGAAAAAAAGGCAGAATCTAATAGAATCTTTATAGACATAAGGCAGAGTGGGTTGATAGGATTTGATTTGCTCTTGATGAGGATATCTCAGGAATCCATTACAGTCTGGTGTTTTGGTTTTTCTTTTTAATTGGCAGGGGGTTTGTTATTGTAGCTTTGAGGTTGTGTGTTATGGTGTAACTACATATTGAGGAGCAGAGAATAATATTTTTTTTTTCTTATTCATTGTAAGTGACTTACTAGATACAAGACAACTGTACTGTGGCCATGGTGTACAGTCATGACTGGTGCAAGCATAGCAAGTCTTGCTAGGTTATGGTCAGACCTTGAAGACTGATGGTGCAGCTAACCAGTTAGACCACTGCATTTTACCTTTTTACAGAGATCCAGGCATTATATTCTTTACACATTGTTCAGTGGGAAACTGTTAATAAAATTCTGTGGAAAAGTTTATTGACTCTTAGTCGTTGGCCCTGGGTCACGTCTAGTGAGCATGGAAAACAGTTTCTCCTATATCCTCTAATATTTTTCCTACATCATTCTTGAAATTCTTTTTGTATATAGAACAATCAGATAATCTAAATACCCAAAGTATTTTCAATGGATGCAAAAAAACAAAGTAAAAAAATCTTGTCTCACCCTGACAATCTGAATCACCGTGTGAGTGGGTTTGCTTACCCTACCCAGGGTCTGGCTTCTTTAAGACGGTTCTATAAACTAATCTGCTACATTTTTAGATTGGTTACATTTTGGTTATCTCTCAAATACTGCTTTATTAGACAGTTTTGCCTAATTACTTTTCTGTAATCAGGAACTGCTGGCTAAGAAAAAAGAATTGTCATATCTTGAGATATGGTATCCTGGGAGGTCCATATCATTCTTATGGGATTATATTAAGAGTGGATTAATTGAATGAGTCCCTATTCTTATTACAATCTCTCCTTATTAGAATGGATTAATTTATCACATTTTCTCTCTTCTTCACAGTCTTTGACATAAGAATGAATTATCACACTTTTCATTGGTGTTTTTCCAACTGGGTGATGGTTTCCTTGCTTTTCAGCCTGTTCAGAAGAGAGAGGAGCATTAGTAATTTGTTGTAATGAACTTGTATGTTGGAAGATGGAGGAATAGGAGGGGTTCTGTTTTACAAAGGACTGCAGTGAGAGCTCTGTTCTCCAGAAGATAATGAATACCTGGCAGACTTCTGTCAGTGGAATTCAAGGAACTATGTAGAGAGGAGTGTAATTGAATGCAGCCTCTCTGTCTGTAGTCCATTTTTACTGTGGTTGACTTCTTTACAGTCATATTCTTAATTCTGGTTTAAGGAAATAGCTGAGACATGAGTAACTACTGTTGTCTGCTGACTGCTGTCTTTCAAAATCTTCATACACACAGTAGCATATTTCTTTGGATTGGTCAGCTTTCAAGTCCAGCCACACTATAGCAAGTGTGCTGTGCTAAGGTGTCTACTCATGCAGTCATTTTTTGATATTGCAAAACTTAATTTTCCTTCTGAAATGAAGATGCCATGGTGGAAGAGCACCTTGCACATGAAGTATATTTATTCTGTATTTTAAAGTGCAGATCAAGTATGACCTTCATAGAGCCAGCTCTAGCATATTTTTAGGGAAAAGCACTGAGCTTTGTGATAGAATCACAGCATCATTGAAGTTGGAAAATGCCTCCAAGATCATTGAGTCCAACCATTAACCTAACACTGCCAGGTCCACCACTTAAACCATATCCCTAAGCACCATATGTACACAGTTTTTGAACACTTCTAGGGATGGTGATTCTGCCACTTCCCTGGGCAGCCTATTCCAATCACTGACAAACCTTTCAGTAAATAATTTTTTTCTAATATCTAACCTAAACTTCCCCTGGCACAACTTGAAGATGATTCCTCTTGTCCTATTGCTTGTTACCTGGGAGAAGAGACTGACCTCCACCTGTCTACAACTTCCTTTCAGCTAGCTGTAGAGGGTCTCTAAGCTTTACTGAGACCTCTTCTGAGGTCTCAGTAGAGAGACTGAGCCTCCTCTTCTCCAGGCTAAAACCCCTCAGCTTCCTCAAATGATCTTCCATAGAACTTGTGCTCTGGAGTCTTCACCAGGTTCATTGCCCTTCTCTGGACACACTCCAGCACCTCTCTTTTCATGAGGGGCCCAGAACTGGACACAGGACTAGAGGTGCAGCCTCACCAGTGCTGAGTACAGGGGGACAATCACTGCCCTGGTCCTGCTGGCCACACTATTGCTGGCACAGGCCAGGATGTTATTGACCACCTTGGCCACCTGGGCACACCCTGGCTCATGCTCAGCAGGCTGTCAACCAGCACCCAGCACCACCCAGGTCCTTTTCTGCCTGGCAGCCTCCCAGCCACTCTTCCCCAGTCTGTAGGATTCCATGCTGTTGTTGTGACCCAAGAGCAGGACAGGGCATTTGCCATATGGAAACTCATACCCTTGACCTCAGCTCATCAATTCAGCCTGTCCAGATCCATCTGAGAGCCTTCCTATCCTCCAACAGATCAACAGTCCTGCCCAAAGTGGTGTCATCTTGCTGAGTGTGTACTGAATCTCCTTATCCAGATCAAAGACATTAAGCAGAACTGGTCACAGCACTGAACCCTGGGGAGCACCACTTGTGACTGACCACCAACTAATTTAACTCCATTCACCATTGCTCTCTAGAACCAGACATCCAGCCAGATTTTAACCTAGTGAACATTGCACCCATCCAAGCCATGGGCAGACAATTTCTTCAGGAGAATGATGCAGAAAACAATGTCAAAGGCTTTACTAAAGTCCAGGCAGACAATATCCACAGCCTTTCCCTCAGCCATTGAGCAAGTCACCCTCTCATAGAAGGAGATCAGGTTGGTGAAGCAGGACCTGCCTTTCACAAACCCATGCTGGCTAGGTTGTGCTGCACATGCTGTGTGATGGCCACTCAGGGTGATCTACTCCATGACCTTCCTTGGCACCAAGGTCACACTGACAGGCCTGCAGTTCCCAGGTGGTGCCTCAGTACAGCACTTAAAGGTCTTAATAGAGGTTCAATGAGACCAGGAAATGCAAAGTTACAGCTACATCTGACTACTTTCTTTAGTACAAATGCTGATATGCATTGTGATTTGGCACTGAAGAATCAGACTCCCTCCCATAAGGACTAAACACCTTCAATTTTATGAACGGAGCTTTAGAATATGTTCTGTGACCCCACAGAAACCCTTTAGAATACCTTTAAAAACCCTTTTGACTCTGGGTCACAGAGTACAATAAATATGCTTCTAAGCTTGTGCTCTGGGAAGCATAGAGCTACAACTGTTAGGGTAAACTGCACAGCCTAGAAGCATGAAGAAAATTTTATTACCATCTTGTTTGATGGTATTAATATGTAAATAGTATTTGATTTTATGTGGTTTTTTTCTCCAAGATGAGCTAGGATGGAGATCATACTTTTCTTGAATGGCTCAATCACTGCAACTCCAGGAGAATGAGTGTAGTCTGAGCACTGCCAAGGCACTAAAGACTCTCTAAGATGTAGACCTGGATTTCGTATTCCAGTTTAGGCACGCAGGGATTCCTACTCCAAAATGGGTTGCATGGGTAATTTTCTCTGCTATTTCCTCTTACATTAGTCAGTGTATTTTATGTGCTTCAGAGGTGGTAAGTCACATCTCATGCACAGCCATGCACAATCCTATATATTATGTTTCATTTGTATACAAAGTGGTAGAGGAAGAATAATTTCCTTCTTTCAGCTAGTTATTAGTTTGTACTATAAACATGAGGAGTAGTGACCTTTGTAATTTATTTATTCTTACCAGGCTATTTCTTTAGTAATCTCTTATAGGGCTGAGGCAGTTATGGCAATTATATGGTGCATAAAATCTATTTTCCTTTATACATATGAAATTTACTTAGTTTTAATTTCACAGAGCCTCTCCATGCTTGTATTACAAAGCCATACAAATAAAAATGGTCTTCAGAATACAATTGCAGGCATACTGTAGACATTGTCTAAGTTTAGTGCCTTCCATACAAACAAAATAATGGTAATTTTTCAAATGACTTTTAAGGAAACCTTCCAGACATTTTTTTCTTTTCTTTTTCAGCTGTTAAAAATAATCCTCTTTTTGTTATACTTTCTATCTCAATTTTAAATCTATTCTTTTCAATGAGATAGCAGTCAAAGGAGGTGATTATCCTGCTCTGCTCTGCACCGGAGTGGCCTCACTTTGAGCCCTGTGTGTAGTTTTTGGCACCACAACAGAAAAAAGAAATTAAGCAATCAGGGAGCATCCAAAGGAAGGCCACAGGGATGGTGAAGGGCCTTAAGGGGAAGCTGGTTGAGGAGAGGCTGAGGTCATTTGGTCTGTTCAGCCTGGAGAAGACTGAGGGGAGACCTCACTGCAGTTACAACTTCTCTGTGAGCTGAAGAGGAGGGGCAGGCACTGATCTCTTCTCTCTACTGACAAGACTCAAAGAAATGGCATGAAGCTGAATCTGGGACAGATATTAGAAAGATATTAGATATCTGGGGTATTAGAAAAAGGTTCTTCACCCAGAGGGTGGCTGGGCACTGGAACAGGCAGCCCAGGGAAGTGGTCACAGCAATCCTTACATACATCAAGAATTGTTTGGACAGTACTCTCAGGCACATGGTGTAATTCTTGGGGTGTCCTGCACAGGGCCATGAGTTGGACTCAGGGATCCTGACAGGTCCCTTCCAATTCAGCATATTCTATGATACCATGAATTAGCTTTGCTAATAGGATTGTTTTCCTCCTGACAACACAATCCTGGACACTTGACTGAGGATCTCCCTACTAGCCTGGTGTCTAGGATGTCACTAGGCCCTATGATGCCTAAATTCCTTAATGATTTCTTCAACTTCTTTTTGTAATGTTTAGAGTGGGAGAGGAAAGCTTAGAAATCAGCCATTACATCTAAGTATATTGACCGCTTAATTACATTCACACATTAAATGGCTGATATGAATTACGGTTCTGGTGCCATAAAAATGTTCATTATTTTCTCTTAAGGGCTTTCAAGTGATATAATTTGCGGATCTTGGCCCGGAAGTTTGGAGCTGTAGATGCAATGGCTGTGCCTCCAATGACACTTCACTAATTGTTTTGGCATGTGACATTAATTACATTCTGTTCAGGAATTCTCTTCTCCTGATTGAAGAGTGCTTTGTGCGTGTGTGGTGTGAGTATGTTGTTACATGCCCTGTCTGGCAGAACAATATGGGCTCTTTACTGTGTGCCCTTTTAACTTGAATAGTTTCTCTGAGATTAAGAGGTGTAGTTTTGTGTTAACTGAAGCAGATAGAATTTATTTTTACTGTTTAATTTTTCTTTCAGAGACACTCTTGTGGTACAGAGATACAATTAGGTGGAAATAAGAACGGTTCATTTCCATTCTTTCTCTTTTTTTGCCCATTTTAGCAATAAAGATATTGAAGCTTGACACTCTATGAACCAATCTTTTTTCAATCAATGTTCTAGTTGTCTCAACTTGTCTGATCAAATCAGGCAATCAGACATAAAATCTGATTTTTCCTTGTTATTAAAGTCAATGGATAAGTTTCCATCAGAAAAAAATCCCAAAGACTTACGTATTTTAATGTCTTTATTAAACCTTCAGTTTAATACACAGGTAATTTCTTTCTTTTGCTTTTTAGAGTCCATAAGAATATATTTTTCCATAGGCATCTCCTACAAATTGGAAGCAAATTTGTTGCTATAGAGATCTTTTCCTTGTAATCATTACTGCAATGAGGAACAAAAGTGAAAAAGTAACTTGCAGATCCCTTAAAAACACTTACTTGATATAGTGACTGATTCTAGAAAAGCATCCAGTATTTGTTTCTCACAACTGGAAACTGTTCCATCAGTTGTTTCAGTTTCAAGAGTTTCACTTGGAAGCCTGTCTTTCAGCAAGATCCCAGGATCTGTCAATAATATCTGAATATAAATGACAAATTATTTCAGTGTGGCAGCTGTTCAGAAACTGTCTGACCAAGCAGACAAAATTAACACTCCTGTTGCAGATTAATGTTTAGCTGAGGTTATGGACCCTTAGGAAGAGGAGGAACCTGTCTCTCATGTGATTTGAACTCTCTGCCTTTTATCATTATTCTGTGGTTTTGATCTTTTTAGTTGAAACAAATAACACAGTGCTGTTTGCATCTATTGACCTTAATCTACAAATCAGCTACTATTAGCAGACGTCTACATGATGGTGTACCAATTAAAATTAGGAGAGTAAATTCCAGTTTGCACACAAACAGCAATTTGCATAGCTCTTCAAAGAGAGGAGCTCAGATGTTTTAGGAACTCGGTGCCATTAAACCTTGAGGCAACTGGGAAAGGATCATAAAGGGTTGAAAGGCAATAGCAGATTTAACTTTATTTCTCTGTAGTAAATGTAGATGGATGCTGCAACTTTAGCTATGTATCAGATACCTGTGATTTCTCTGAATCTAGCCAACTATTGATATGATTGTTTTGCTTCCAGCTATGGTGTTCAGAAAACTGAGATGTATGTGATGATTATGGCAATTGGAAAGAAGACAAAGATGAGAAACAAATGTTTGCAGCCACTGAATTAAAGTATGATTAAAATAGTAGCTTACCAAAGTGAAGAAAAACAACCAAAAATCCCTATTACTATTTACTCCGGTTCACAGAGAAGTCAAGGGAAACAAACATGAGTGAAAACGTGAAGTCAAAAATTGGCCTTAAAGAATCTATAATGACAGGACCTTGTACAAGCAGGTTCTTACCTGGCAGAGTACTGAAGTCTTTCTCTAAGCAAGGGCTGAGAAACCTTTTGTTCACTCTGCAGCCAGTAGACCTATATATGGTACTTTTTGTTACCACAGTTATTTACAAGTGTTCCTACAGCTCCACTGGGATCTTTGAAAATTGTTATCAGTTCCCTGGGATTCTCTGAGTTCACCTTTGCTTCCCTTCCAGTGACTTTCCCAGAATATTTCTGCTTTTAACCTGCTGAGAAAATTTTCAGCATTGCTCCTGCAACAGCAACAATACAAATTCATGGGGGATGAGCTGTTGCACATACAGGCATTTTACTGGGCAGCGTCTCCAACCACTGAACCGGGCTTAAATGAGAATCCTTAAGTGGTTCACATCTATTTTTTAGTTATGAATTCTCTGTCTTTTTGAACTTCAAGCTTTTGGGCTGTTAGCATGTATGGAGAGTCTGAATCAATGAACTCCACCCCACAGCCATCTAGGCACTGTTACAGTGTAGAGTCTGTTATTTGCTGGGTTTTGTGATTTTTCTTTCTTCCTTTGTTTTCTTTTCATATGTTGTTATATCAGGGTCAAATTTATTATGAGGATGAAAGCCAGTATTTAACAGGGATTGTGTTTTTATATCAGGAATTTTCAAACAGTTCTCAAGTGAAATCTAAATTGTATGTTACTATCTGTGAATATCCAATGCAACAGACATATTTTCCATATAGTAAACTTGACTCTGTGCTGACAATGATCTATTAATAAATTGGAGTCTACAGAAAAACAGTGAAGCTGTGATCTTATTTGAGGCCTGTGAATCACTAACTTGGAATATTTTTGTAGGGGAAGGAGACCCTAGAGCTATTTGTTTCTCTTTACCTTAGTCCTCTCATCTGTGACACAGTAATAATACTTGCTGTGTGATTGGAAGGTCTGCCTCATCAGTGTCAATGACTGTGGAATAGTAGGCTGAAAAAAAATGGTATACAAATGTTGCAGTTTATTATTTTAGAGATTACGTGTAACTACCTAAACAGAATGACATAGCTTCTCATTCTGAAATAATTTTCTCTAAATAACCATAAGAACATAATTTTCAAACCAAATGCTTGTGGTTTGAACAATTAGAAATATTAGCATCTGAAACAAATTAAAGAATCATCTACAGACAAGCTTTTTTATTAGTGGTAATGAATAAATATATTTAAAAGACATTTCATGCATAATTGCTCCACAGGCTCGTTTTCTGGGCTTCACTTTTATCACAGTACCTGGCAAGACACCAGTTCAATGTCTTGTGCTTGAGTGCAGTTAATGCATTCACTCTATACAACAAAAAGTTAAAAAGAGCGAAAACAAAAGCAAACAAAAAAATCTAAACTTGTAAGTGCAATGTGTATTGCCAAATGTATTTTAGTGCCCCAGGAAACCTCTACAATTCACTGGAATGGGATTCTAGAGCTATTACAGGAAGTTACAACAATCCAGTGAGATACTGGAAAGAACAGCAAAGTGCAGGGACAGTTTTTGATACTGCATAACTTTTCCTTTTCACATCATCAGGTGACAGGTTAGACTTCTGAAGACACTTCCAGAGAAGACTGACAGACCACTTGTTTGTGAGGCATCCAGGGTAGGGTTTTCATTCCTTGTAAATCCTACCACAATGATGTTAGGAAGAAATATAGTATAATTACATATTAATAGCAATATTTAGAAGCTGAGGTTAGATGATCAGAGCAGGAAAACTTGTTTCACTGAACTTTTGAACTCTTTTGAGCACCGTTAATGTCTGTAAATATATACATATATATATATGCACATATTATCCAAGCTGAATGCATTAAAAATAGTTTCTTTGGGATCTTAAAATTTCAGCTTAATTATACAAAACCAGAAAACCAAATACAAGAAAAATTACCATGACTTGACACAGGAGATATGGGAAATGAACAAAATCTGATGATAGCAAGATAGAAAGATATATCATATATGAAGTGAACAGCAAGAAACTAACGATTCGGTTTTTTTTCCTTTTGTATGGTACCATTGATGGTGGAGGTGGTAACTGAAGTCACAAGGAACTTGGTAAAATAAAACCAGAATATAACCTTAATACCCAAGCTAGCTTGCACAAGTTTATATGAAATTCTGTAAATGGCTCCAAGGATGTTGCCAAACATAGTCACTCCATATTCAAGGCAGCACTGAGTAAGAGGGTGCCAGAGGGACAGCTAGAGGGAATAGGTCATTTTGACAGTTTTGTTTTTCAATGGCTTGTTTGTTCATTCTCCTCACCATTGTAATCACCATAAATCAGTGGCTGTATGTCTCTTGTGTAACATTTTGGGCATTAGATACATGCTAATACATTTTGTAGCTAGATTAATCAGTTATATTTACTGAAATTTAAAATTATGACTTTGTACTTAGTAAAAAAACCCCACCAAACCCCCAGAAGTGCTTGTACAGTATTTTCTTTCAGTTTGCTATAATCAGATTTAACATGTAATGCAAATGCTGTAGTTTTAGCACATAATCTTAATGACAGTAAACGGCGTTTGATGTGTTCAGTGTTTTTCATCACCAATTATTTCCTTCACACATTAGTGGGAATACTTTTATAAACAGTTTGACCTGTGTGTTTCTGGATGATCCAGGGAAAACAATGAAGTTGTTAAAAATGTTGCTGACATGAACAACAATAATGAGGAGTGGGACACATTTAATTATAATTGTGAAATTAGACTGACTGTAATTTAGACATGACGGATGCTTTCACAAAGATACAAATCATACCTAGATGTTAAGGTTTTTTTTATTTTGACCTAGTAGAATCTTCTGTAGCTTGTTCAGAAAACCCAAGTGTATGTAGAATAAATGTATACTAAATAATAATGTTTACTTATTTATGGCTTTTTATGTTAATGCTCAGGGTTGGTTTTTTATCTCTCTTCCCTCTTCACATAATTTCTGCCTGGTTGTCATGAGAGAATGGTCTAAATGGTCTTTTTTTTTTTTTCTGGAATAACTTAGTAAAATCCATTCTTTTCTACTTTGTCTTCTCTGTATATTTCTATTTATTTTAGAGTCCAAATAGTTCTCATTTCTTTAAAATGTAAAAATGTTCATAAGGTTGAGTTGTTTGAACATTATGTTTAACTAAAATTTATTGTCACCTAAAGTAGCTATTCTGAAAGGGGAAATTAGTGTTGTAAAATCCCTTACTGTTCTGATCAAACCTCCACTTTCTATGGATGTGTGCATTAAGTGTTCTGCAGGTCAGCAACTGATTTAATACCTTTTTTTGTCATTTTAAAGCTGTAAAAACATGAGGTTTAGAATTCCAGACATAACTTTTGTTGACTAGTCATCTAACAATGGCTGAACCTCTTTGTTCATCTCAGTGGAATACAAGTAGTGACCGCCTAAAGATAAATATTCCACTGGAGGTTGTTTTCATATAGATTTTTTTTTAAATTAAAGTATAATAGGTATTTTAGATTTTATCATTTGTTTATAGTTATTTTCTTGGGTCTGGGTAATAAATGTTTTCTCACTGTGAACTCAGTCTAAATCAAAATCTTTATATTTTACAGCATCATTTGCTGGCGAAAAAAGGAGAAAAAGACTTTCTGTAGCTTAGTGGACAGGAAGTCATGTGGGGCCTGGGCAGCCAGAGTTCATGTGCAATATATTCTTTGTTAAGAGTGGAGTCATGCCAGCACCAGAAAGTGAATTCCATCAGACAGAGAGGGACAGGTACTGCTCTCACATCTCTAGCCTGAATCAGGGGACATATCTCTGCCTCACATCAGAAAATCTAGGACCCAATAACTTCCACCATTCAGACCTGGTGTGCAAGTGCTCTGCTATTTTATTCCAATTTTATTCTAGTTCGCAAGATGTAGTAAAAACTCTTTTTCAGAAAATCCTTATTTAATCAGATTACTTTTGTTATCTTGAAGTTTGACTCTCCAAATTGAAGCTGTCTATAATGGAGTGACATCCAAAATTAAGATTAAATGATATAGCTGCAAAATTTTTACAATTTAGTTAATGTGTGTTATAAAAAATATTCTAGAGCAGAGAGTTTCAAAAAATCTCTTAGATTATGACAATTGTTTCCAGTCCAAAGAAACCAATTCCTCAGAACCTTCAGATAATTTCTCTAGGGTCTGATAGTAAAAGGAATGGAATAATCTATAAAACACACATAATTCTAAAAGTACTGACTTTGTTGTCTACATCACAGGAACATTTTAAAGCTCTTGGGCAGGCTGTCCTTCTATATTACCTGCTGTCGTTTTTAGCTATGGCATGCTCAGAAAATCTTTCAAAAGTTTTACTCTATTTCTGGCTCAGCAAAATGGTAAAATCCTCCAATGATTGTAAATGATGGAGTTTTTTCCAGTCATTGCAGAAATTATTGCTGACACTTTGTGGTCCAACTAAGAACATACTGTCCTACAAAGATTAACTAGTAATCATTTCTTCATTTATTCAGTGGCAGTAGTCCCAGGTTTAAATACATATCACACTGTTGATCCTAGCAATTATCGTTTGAACTAAATCTACACACAAAATCTCATTTATTCAGAGCTACATTAATGAGTCAATAAAGCTTTGATGAATCTGGTTCTGTGTTCCAATATACATTATCTTGAAATTTTTGTTGCAACCAATAGTTCAGAGAAGGTTGTTTTTTTGCGTTGATTTGTCTACAGTCTTTCATAAATGTCAAACCTTTCCAGTGCAGAAATGTAAGATTCCTTAGACTTGGAATAATAATAAACAACAACAACAACAACAACAACAGTAATAATAATAGAGGGTTTTATCATCTTAATTGAATTTAAGATGACACATATCTTGCTTATGTTTATATTACTACATCAGACATCAGTGAGTGTCAAGGGTAAGCAGATTATGTCCAGCCATAATTTGTCCAGAAGAGGATTTATCCAATTTGTATGTGCATGCAGTAGAAGCAGGCACTGATATAAGACATTATTATTCATTTGGTGGTACTGTAAACTGTGGGTACCTTCACCTGCCCCAGTTCTTTCTTTATATGACTTCTTATTTTTATGGTTTTAAAGAAAGTGAGCATTTCTGCATTCCAGACCTTACAAGAGAAAAATTCCCCACTTTGGTATCCCTGATGTTACATATTTAGTAACCACACACATGGCATGAAAATCTTGAGACTTTATTTTAACATAATACATTCTTGATTCTATTAATTCACCTTGTAATTTCTGGGGTGTTAAAGGAGGATTTGCCTTTACAGCTGTGCTGGTTAGCCATGAACAATATTTTTTTTCAAGAAAAGATGAGATTCTTATCGATTCCATCAATTTTGGGGATTTAAAAAAAAAAGTAAAAATGATGCAATAAAATTTTTTGGAAGGCTGAACAAGGTTTGTGAAAAAGCCACAACACAGTTAGTAGGGCTAAACTCCAAGGCTTGCCTTTATGAACACTATACTCCCACCTCATGATTTTTTAGTTTTAATGAACTTTACTGAAGAAAGACATATATAGTTGTGCATGGACCATGCTTAGTTGAATGTGGACTAGTTATAGCTCTAGAAAGTAGAGTTTAGTCAGAGCACCTTAGTTTCATTCCTATAGTTTTGCATAATTATGGGGTTTTTAAGTTTATGGGAAATAAGGAAATATTTCCAGTGACATTTTTTAAAAAAATTAACTTACTAATTTAAATATAGTCCAGCTAGACCATAATTGATTCAGAGTCAATTAGGGTACATGTTCTTTGGCTGTAAAGTAGGACTTTCTCATGCCATGGTGTCAGGTCTGGCTGAGAAGCTCTGAATTGTGTGAAGTTGAGATCTCCCATTGCCAGGAACATTTTCAGTAACTTTAAGAATTTGATATTATTAGGTGGAATGAACGCATTCCCCATGTATTTGAGGCAGTTCTGTGTTCTTTAAGCACTCGCTCTTCCCAGTGTAACATCACGTATTATCTCCCTAACAATGCCTCAGCTTTCAATGTCTAGTTTGCATAAAATTATGAGCTTTTCACTTCAAAGACTGTGTGGAAACTTTGTGATTTGTCAGCTGAGATGTATACATGGAATAGAATGAGCATCTTCAGAGCTGCTGTATAATATTTTATTGTAGAATAAATATTGGTAAAGAATCTGAATTGTAAGCTTTTTTTCCTCCTCTAAATTTGACATACAATTAAGCAAAAAAGACTTTTTCCTGTTTATCAAGTTTTTGTGAAGAATGCAATAACTCATTCTCATTTATAATAAAAATTAAAACTTTTCTTCTGATGTGCTGGGAACACATCAATTAGAAGAAAATATTATGGGACAAAATCAAAATGGCTTTTTAAAACTGAAATTTAAAAAATGAAATCAGCGTATATTTTCAGAGTTTGCAATTGCAAATCAAAACTTGTTTTTTCTAGTATACCTGCCATTGGAGTAGTTTATATGAATCGACATTCATTGCTGGGGAAAATTAGGCATAGGAAAAAAAAAAAGGTAAGTTTTTTTAAAACAGCTCTCTGAGGGAGGAGCAGGGACTCTGCCACATTCACCCCCTACCCCCAGGCCATGTGAAATGTGCCCACATTACTTTGTACAGCTGCCTGACTACTGTGAAAGCTTTTCTCCTTCAGACTCTGGCTGTGCCCACCCCTGCTGAGCCAGGAGAGGCAAAGCAGTGAGTGTCTTGATATCGATCACCTGTTGTGACACTGCCAATGTAGAACCAGTGCCTTCCTTCCTGCAAAAGAAGGCCCTGGGCTATTTAAAGCACCTGGCCCCATTTAAACACCCTAGCCTGGCTTTTTGCCAACAATGCATTTCAAGCATTTCAGTGTTCTGTTCTTGCTGAATGTTTAAAAAGCAAATCACAGTGACAAGTTACCAACCTGGAAATTTGAACTGCCCATTACTCTGCAATTACAAAAAAAAATCATTTAAAGGGTAAGTAATTTGTAGGTATTTTTGTTTATGCAACACTGATGTAAATTGTGCACTAGGTAATTACTTTATGCTTGTTCTTATAATGAACACAACATTTTTTCTCCAGCCTTTTCCATTTGGGATTCTTGGACATTGCCTTAATTTTCATGTTTAATTTTTCCTCGAACAAATTGTCTGTTCACTTGTTCATCTGTTAGATGGTGTATCAGTGATTCTGTCTGTGACTTTTGTCACAGTGTTTTTTGACATTCTCAGTATATATTAACAGAAAGACTGTTCTGCAGGTACCCTGTGTTGTCACCTTAGCTCTATGTGAAATATTCCTGAATCCTATGTTATTGAGGGCTCAGGTGTGAAAGAATGATGTATAAGAAGTTTATTTAATATTGAGAATGAAAGGTGAATGTTACCTAAAACATGAAACTTCAGCTGTATAAATTGAAAGCAGAACAATAACTTCATACAATTAATTAAAGCAAATGCAAAATGCAACTTGGCACGGTAATATTATTTTTTAAAAAAATTAGGTTGCAGATTATCTCTCTGTTTTACATGCACTTTCCTCACCATAATTCTCACATAGGATACCCCAGTACAGCCTCAGAGGACCTGTTGCCCTCAAAACACAAGATTAGGCTGACCTTGGCTAGCTGCCATGTATCCACCCAGCCACTCTCACTTCCTGTGAACAGGACACGGGAAGAAAACAGAATGAAAAAGCTTATGAGTTGAGAGGAGGAAGGGAAATCACTTACCAATTGCCATTAGAGGCAAGAGAGTCTTGCCTGTGGAAAAAATTGCTATCATTTTTGCAAGTTAAAATAGAGTTGGATAGTGTGAAACAAACACTAAATCACCTTCCTCACAAGCCTCCACACCCCTTTTACCCAGGCTCAGCTTCACTCCTTCCCTCCTGACTTGTCCTTCTATCCCCAGCACTGAGCTTTGCAGGGAGGTTGGGAATGGGTATAGCAGCCAGTCCAAAGCACTTCTCTGCTGTTCCTTCATCCTCACACCTTTCCCTTGCTCCAGTGAGGGTCCTTCCCATGGGCTGCTGGGAGAACCTGCTTCAATGTGAGCTGTCCAGAGGCTGCCGCTCCTTTAGGGAATATCCAGCTGCTCTTGGGTGGGTTCTCCTGGTCTGCAGTGTGGACGTCTGCTCACACTGCTTTTCCCCAGTGGCTACTGGGAAACACCTGCTCTGCTGTGGTCTCTTCCACCAGCTGCAGGAGAATCTCTGATCCAGCACTGGGAGCAGCCCCTCCCCCTCCTCCTTTTTGACCTTGGTGTTCATAGAGCTCTTTCTTACACTTGTTTTTAGCTTGCTCCTCTCTCCTGGACAGCATTTTGCCCTTTCTTAGACACGTTTTCCTGGAGGTCCCACACCCATGGCAGCAGGGCTCAGCAGTGCCCTGCACTGGGGCCAGTGGCTGGAATCACTGAGGCCACCCCTGCAGCCCCCACTGCCAGTGCTAGGACATTTCCACTCCTACAACCTCCTTGCTCCCTTCTGTATGGTCAAACTCCTGCTTTTTCTGGACCTCGATGTTTCAAATCTTCCTTAAGCAAGGTACAAGCAGGTAGAGTCTGTGCTACTTGATTCGCAGCAAGTATATTATTATAATGTGTGTTTCAACTAGAGGAACACACTGAAATTAACATTTGATGTCTTGTTCTTTGATATCTGGCATTTTTCACAGGCACTTTATAATAAAGAAGTCAGTTATTGCTATTAGACATATTTTAAAATAATTCTTTTTTGATGCATATCTCCACTCAGATTATTAAATTTAAATCACTGCTGCTATCAGTTTGAATACTAATGATACATTCTGCCAGATGGAAGCCTTTAATAAATTTTCACTTTTCTCTAACAGTCAGCTGTAAATCTTAAATAAGAGAATTTTTGGGTCATGCCAGCTTTAATGCCTTCTGTCCACACTGATTTCAATGTCATCAGTACCTGGGAGGCAGGTACTCTTTAATTACATGCTGTCCTTTCCCGCTTATTGAGATGCAGAGCAGTAGCACAGTCAAGGCTGCTCATTTGCTGGTTTCTGAGCTGCCAGCCACTTTCTTGCCATGCTTGTGTACTTGAGACAGTCCTTCATTGTTTCAGTTGATGTATCTCTTCCTTATAGTCAGACTTCTGAGCTCTTTTCTGTTGTTTTTTGTGAAGCACCAAGTACTGGGGCTTGTGGAAGAGGAGAGGGAAAGGGGTGTGGGAGCTGCACACTTACCAAGTAGAAATATTTCTTGCTGATTTTAGGTCATTAGTGCACTTTGAAAGGCATCAGCATTGCAGCATGGGGGCAGCTGTTACAACCCAGTACCTCAGGTGCAGAATGAATGAAACAGTAAATAAGTATGTCTCTTTTATTGGTACCTTCGATGGCTTGTCTTCATCAGTTACTAATATTTTCCTCCAGAGTCACCAGCTATGTTCACTTTTAGACTTCTGAATTTTTTGCATGGGGGCCATACCCAGCTGAAATCTATGCTGTTGTGGGGAAATGAACTTTATATAGCTTAACCTTTTCTCTGCTCTATTCTAGCTAGTTGGGAATGGCTTCTTTGGGGAAAAAATGTCTATCACACTGCTGGAAGTATAGGAAAAGGTAAGTTGGAACTCCTGGCTGTGGTGGGGAGGGAAGAGTAAACACTAGATAACAGAAGAGAAAATGAAATCACAGCATTCAAACTTTCTGTACCTTGGGGGAAAGAGAACTAAAATACTTTTGTGAGTCAATAACTATTCCCAGTAGAATCCTTGGAAAAGCCTACAGGTAGAGCAAAATTTTCAGTTATTGAGTTATTTTCTTGCCAGTCTGTTTCACTTATTGATTAGTTTTGTCATTAAACTTCAGAGCTGCACAGTTAAATCTCTTTCATCCATGTACCAGACTCTCCAAATAATTTCATTATCTAAATGGTTATCTGAAGTGCCAAATACAAGAAAGTAATTAATAATATTGTAATGCAGAGAACAGGTTTTGTTGAGATTTGTGGTGGTGCTTTGTTCATTAGTTTTCTGGTTTGTTCTCTTTCTGCTTCAAAGTTAGTAAAAAAATGCTCATTGAAATGTCTCCATCATGAAACAAAAGATGTCAATTACAGAAAAGTACGGGCACCAACAAAACATTTCAAATCATTTTAAGAAATTTTCTGACATAGTAATGGTAATTAGTGTATTTCAGTTTCAACAACTGTAATTAAACCTGACCTTTAAGTTAATTATGTCTTGACATTTATGATTTTAAACTAGCTTTCCCTGTGGTGATGATGTGTTATATACAGACACTAATAAGTAGTTTCTGTAGTGAGAACAAGCAGATTTCAGATATGCCTACACTGCAGTTCAGAAAACAGCATCATGCACACAGCATCAATGCATTTGTGCTGTTTTAGTTAATGCTGTTCCTAGATTTTGTAATGGCATCCTGGCATTCCTTCTTATGCAACAAAACTAACTGACATGATTTTGAAAATGCCTAATGGCCAACAATACATGCTGGTATTGTTTCAATTTGCTATTTATGTAAAACCATTAAATCAGCATGGTTATTAGAAGCAAATAAGTCCATCTCTTACAAAGGCTGCAGCATAGCACAGACATAACTAGTCAGCCATGGGAGTTGGAAACAGGACATATGGCAGAATAAAAGCTGAGACCTGTTCATGCTTATGGAGAACATTAAGTCTAGTTTGGTTCAAGATTAAACTAAAAGGTGAAATTCAATAGTTCTATAAGAAACATCAATGATGGAACATGTAAGGAGAGGTATTTCCGAACAGAAGAATAAAAAAATGCCATAGCCAAGGTGTTTTTAATGAAGATAATAACAGCAATGTTGAAAAGCTATCTTTATGACAACAAAACCCTCATTAGTCTATTACAGAGAGATCTCTTTTGAGTTTAGAAAAGATCAGTAGACTTGAGGAAAGATCTTGGCCATTTTGAAAGTCCAAGAGGGCCTTGTTTTTTTTGCAGGGTTGGTAACTTTGTCTCCAAAGACATGTGCTTCATAAGTGATAAACACTGTATTTCAGAGCCCTAGTGCTAATACTTTGCTTTCAGAGTTGAACTCTGTTTGATCAAAAAATCCTAGCTGTCCCTCTTTAAAAGTACAACAATTTATGTAGTTTCCTTCTTGATCCATACATTCATCTGCTTTGTATGAGTCATGTGTTGAGAAATCACTACTGCCTGTTTTCAGGCTTCATGACCTCAAATCCATATGGAATCATTTGTATATTGTAATTACATCTATCTACCTACCTACCTACCTACCTCTGTTTCAAGTGAGATCAAACCAAAATTCAAAATTATCTATATGGAAAGCTAAGTTGGCTAAATAATACAGCCATACTATTTTCTAGTTTTGGTGGTTCTAAGCTATCAAAATATATGTCTGATTACCACAGGGTACCCAAAAACATTTCCCTGAAGCCCACAAGCACTAGAGTGCATGTATTTATGGGGAAATCAGAAATCTCACCCTATTACCCATTTCTTTTGTTTCCTATGCTGATAGTTCCTCTAAAAGTTTTCTTGGGCTGTTTTCCTATTTGGATGAGTTATAATTTAGTTTCTGTTTTATTTCTTCACAAAATTTTGACGTGTTTTTATGGCAGGTCACTTTTGATAAGGAAGGGGTCAACAGAAAGTTTTAGAAACTGAAAGGGCTAGTCTTGCTGAGGATATCTGGACCGTGGCTGCCTGACCTGTTCATTGACTGTGTTTTCTAATTGGGTTGTCATTGCTATCCAACCAGCAGTGTAATGTTGCTAAATGCTAGCTTAGTGAGAACATGAAAATCAATCTGCCAGTAAAGGGCACAGCAAGCACCGTGCCTTTAGAGTATTATGTGTTTGGCCTTGGCATTCTAAGGCAGCTTTTCTGTTACTGCTACTCTGAAGGAATATTGTAATCTATTTCCAAACTGAGTGACTCACAGCTTCAGATACTGTCTTTTAAATGCCTTCTTGCATTACATTAAGAAATGTTTTTTGATGTAAGACAAACTGCAGAACACATATGTTTAAGAGGTGTGTTACAAAAGAATGCCATACTTCTTGACTTGTGGTGCAAAGAATAGTTGTGCAGTGCATCCTGAAATTTTTGGCCATAATTACTGCAGTTTTTCCTTTCTGGAAAAAAGCTTTAGACAGCATGGCATCCACTAGAACTAACAGAGCACATGAACAAAGCAAGTAACATTGTGCAATAAGTAGAGAAGCAACAGCTCATTTTTTCCTGCATAAGTTTCCTCCTAGCTATGCTGTTTTTGGCATTTTAGAAAAATAAAACAATTGATCTGATCTGAGAACTGCATGAAAAGCAAGAATGCTTTCATAAAAATGAAAATGAAAAAAAATAAGCCCTTGAATTACTTATACTTTAGGCTGTCAGATACAAAGGAAGTGAGCCAAACATTTACTTGGATTGAAACACGATTATAGAAGTGGCTTGAAACTTAACCTGGAAATAGTACTAAGCCACCCCATCCCCACTGTTCTGCTTATCATACAATTTTCTTTTCCTTTACATCTTATGCCCTGATGAGAAAATAGAAGGTGTTTGCTCTTTCTTTTTCTTTTTTTGTTCATCAAGTAGTAAATATCAAAAGCCTATTTTAATTGGGTAAAAATATTTTTATTGGAATATTTGTACCATTCTTTTCAAATTTAATACCTGAATAACATATTGACATCAATTCAATAGATAAAAAATTCAGATTTTTTTTTTTTCTGGAAGTACTGGTTGGGTTTTGGCACAGAGGGTAGTCAATCATATGCTTAGTGTACTGTGTACCATATACCTCTTTTAAAAATGGTCCAAAGGCCACAAAGTCACTGAAGCTCCAATGTCTTTTTAATTGGTTTTAAATCTTTGCTCTAAACAGTTGGGAAAGAAGCAAGTGAGAGAGAATATGAAGACGGTCATTAGAATAGCATGTTGTAAATTGTGAATAACCAAGGAAGCGCTTTTTTCTTAAAATAAAAATAAACTCCAGGGAATATCATGTAAGACTAAAAGGTGGCAGTACAAGGCAAGCAAAAGGTGACATTTCTTTGTGAAGCAGGGAGGTGACATGTGAGACTCCAATGCCATAGGAAGTTTGGGATGCCAGATTACTACAGAAATGCCAAAATCAATTGAACAAATGCTTGCAGGGGGCAGAGCTATTAGGCACACAGACATAATGCCAAGCTCAGGATGTCCATGGTTTGTACACCACTGGAAGCTGTACTCCCAAGAAACAGCGCTGTGCATTTCCACTGCTCTGCTTTTCAGTGCATGCCTGCTGGTAGCCAGAGCCAGCAAATGGTGGCCTGACAAAACAGACCTTTGGCATGAACCACTAGATCTGCTTGTGGCTTCTTAAGTGGCTCTATGAGCATCGCAACTGGTGAGTCTGTTTTTCCACAGCTGTGTGAAACACATTCGATTCTGGCAAATGAAAGATTTGAGTGCTGACTGATGCTCTTCCCTCTGAGCAGTAAATAGTGTGCCTATCTGTTGTTTTATGATATCTCAAAAGTACTGGGCATGTACTGCAGTTTTTATTCTCAGGGAAGTAGCATCTTCGACACACGTATTTTCATGGTAGGTATTATCTCTGAGGTCATTCTCATTTTGGGGGGAATGTAAATATAGTTGACTTGGGCAGAGTGATCTGAAATTTTGATGGTACCAATATACATGGAGATATACATTGCCTTGATCATATAAGCCTTTGTTTAATTTAGAAACGTGGCTGAAAACAAGATGTCTGTTTCTTTGTAGCAAGCATCATAAAATACAGGACAAGATGAAGTTTAATATTAATGTAAGTACTGTACACTCAAAGTGTTATAAACCAAACAATTAGACAAGGTCCACACCCTAAAAATCTCACCATCTAATTAGGATAGTTTCAGTATAAACAATTAGAAGCCTGACAGAGGGAACAAACAGGGTCACAAGAGTTTTATGAATGTGAAGAAAAATAGCTGCTATGAAGTATGCTAAAAAGACAAATGATGTAAATTTTTCTTCCAGCAATGCACTGTGTGGTGGATTATCTTCTGATAAGAACTAGGCAGCTGTGATTTTCCTTATTCTTACTTTTTTAGGATGAGATATTGCTCTGAATACTATGCCCTATATTCTTAGGTTCATCATGTCTTTCACAGGAAAGTTCCTGTTAATTCTTGGGTTCAGTTGGTTGTACAAAGGCAGCATCTTTTCCTTCATGTGTATTAAGCCTACAAGACTTTTACACAAAACTGTAAGGTGACACATGATCCTTCAGAGGAAATGTACAGCTGCCACTAAAGAGTGTGGGTCCATATCAAGGAGTAGGTGGAGCTTTTCCCAAGGACATCGATGCAGTTCCTAATATGAGAGAGATTCTGTACTTTCAGAAATAGCAGGGCAGATTTCAAAGACATATCAAAACATGTGCTCTGTAATTTGACATTTTAACAATGGCTTGACATCACTACAAATTTTATGAGTGACCAAAAGCAATAAAAGAATTGACCGTAAATACTTAGACCTGGAGACATGTATCTGAATAGTTTTAAGCAAGTTTCCTTCTCAGGGGGGAAAAGAAAGGATATTAATACTTCAGCTAAATTTGTATTAGACTAATACCAATTTGTCATTTTATCTTTACTTGATGATTTATTTATGAGGATGATTTAATTTCAAGACCTATACTATTTTCTGAGCTGTTACCACTTGAAATACTTCTATACCTCATGTTGTTAAGCCTTTGAACTTACACACAATATACTTCTCTTACATCTAGCTTTCTTACATTATAGGAGAAAGCAAACATTTTTAATTTATCAAAGAATGTCTTTCATTTCTTGCCTGCATTTTGTTTCCTTTATAAATAATTTTTATGTACAGTTTTAAAAATATAAACAAATCTTCCATGACATTCTTTCTGATCATTAGCATTCACAGTCTCTCAGATCAAAAGTTCTGGTGGGTTTCTTAGTGAACATGAAAAATCCTAATCCACATACTCAAAAAACTTGCATTAGAAATCTTTTCCTTCCATTGTTTCTGGTGTGTCCCAATAAATCTGAAAGGTAAGTGATGAATGATATAGTTCTGTTCAGATATCCCTTGAATCAATGGACATTAAGCAGTTTAAAAGAATGCGACTGGAAACAAATGTTGGTGGATTTTTCTTAAATTTCTTTTAAATTCCAGTGTTTATCTTGATATTATAGATGTAATGCATACCACATAAAATTATTTTTTTCATCAAAATACAGTACAGTTATTGTAATGATAATTGATAACAAAATAACTGGGCACTGACACTATTCTGGCTGCAGGTTGCTCACATCTTCAAAATTAGAAGCAGAACAAAAGTTATTGCAATGAAAGCAAATGGCTGCAAAAGATGTCTCCATTAATAGGCAGCTAGTGAACAAATATGATTTTATGGAAAACGTGGGAAGAATGAGAATGCCTGCTCTTTCTCTTTGTCCTTTGTATATTATGTACCTTCAGAATGAATTGTCCCCTAACTTCACAGCATGGGGAACATTGTGAAAAAAATGGTGTTTCTTATTGCTTTGTGTCCTTATTATCTGTGCCATTTTCTCAAAGACAATTCACAAATTCCCTTTATTTTGTCCTGCTCATATACCTACTGTCCCTAGCTCATCATAGCAAAAATTTCATGTTCTTCCCATCCATCAGTATTTCAGAGAATTCCCTGTCTAACTCTTTTCACCCAGTGAAATTTTCCCCTTTGTCAAACAAAGAGGCCACATTTTTATTTTTACTTCATGAATGTAATGTCAAATTTAAGTAATTCAGATCTTGTGCTCTCCCATGGCAGTGCACTGGCTAGCTTTGATGAGAGTGTAATTCTTGAGTAAGAGAGAGGTGAGACCACTTTACTGCCTGTGTGTTCAAAGGAGTCTCTAAATAAACATGCAGATTGCAGCATGGTCACATCTTCGTGCCTTTACATGACCTGGTACCTTTGCTCAGTGATTCAGTGAGTCTGTTGCATTTTATTGGGGACTCATGACTGAGGATGTAGAAAAAGTTGGTGCCTGGAACATACGTCTATTTTAAGGGTTTATTTTCTAATATGACAGTCATTGCAATTGTACAGGTTAAAACATGGACCTAATTAATGTTTGGGGCAGAGAAGAAGCTGTAAAAAAGAATTTCTGAAATCCTCAGTAACAGAGCATTCTTCATTCTGTTCCTAGACTGCAGGTATGAATTATGTGTCTAGCCATTTAAACTCCCTCTAGTTGTCTTCCAGAGGCCAATTTATACCAAGTCTGAGAAAGGTATTTCCAAAGAGTGCTTTATCCTTTATGGGAGATTTTATGATGAGTGTCTATCTTCTACTTGATGGTGGAGGGATCTTTGATTGGACAGCAGTACTGTTGAATCATATGAATTCTGCTTGAAATGTACAGCTGTATATTGCAGATCAGGCTGAGTCCCTTTAGTCTTTCAAGTCCAGTGATTCCTAATAATGCTAGGCAGAGAGGGATGTTTTCAAAGATGTTTAGATACTCAGAGGTACCTGTTGTGGTTTCTTTCGTGGGGGGTATGGCCGGCTAGCAGCAATCCCCTAGACCACAATAACAGTTTGTGGGTCCCTCAGCTTAGCTGGCTGAAGCATGGATTCAGGCTTGGAAGAAGGAAGCATGCTCCCTCTGGGTTAGGAAGATGTTCATTCAGTGCAGCCCATGTGGAAGGAGCTGTGCCAAAGCCCTTGTCTCCACATGGAGAGGTGTGGGGAGAGAGAGTGGAGAGAGACCGATTGGGGCTCGTGTGTGCCCTTTTCCCAGCTCGGGGCCTGGGCATGGAAACACTCTGACCCAATGGGGAAGGAAAGGGGGCGGGGTTACATCGGGATGAACCAGGTACATCAGGGACAGGAATGGGGGGGTGGAAGGAACATACCATTACAGACAAATAAAAAAACACAAATACAGATTCAAAAAACCTGAAATTCGTGCTGCTACAGGTACCTAACAGGATTTTCAAGATCACTAAAGCAGACTGGACTAAGTGGACTAACTTCTTTTGATTTACCTGAGGTAGCTGACTGTTTGCTTATATGTGAGGCTTTTCCTTCATAATCCATCTCAGAGCTTTTCATAATCTTGTCCACAAATCTTATTTAGTTTTTGAGGAATGTATCCTATTTGTATTTACTGTATTAGACTATATCTAGGTAAAATGTGTTAAATCTCAATCTTTACATTATAAGAAAAAGAGTTTTCATTAAACTCTTGCACAAGGTCATTGATTTTGCAGTGTAGTCTGGGGGGCTGTCATGTAGAATCATCACATTTCCAGAAAATTACTGGTACTTTTATACTTCAGCTGCCATACTTTTTGCTTTGCAGTTGGGTCATCTGAAAATATATATTTGAAAAATTCTGTGCTCTTTCAGGAGAAACATTTATCATGTAGTGGAGCATGGTCCTTTAAATACTATGTTTTGAAGGACTGTTGCTCTGATGCAATACCATTTATTCTTTGTTGTTATTCCCATGACAATAAAAGTCCATTCAGGAACACTTTCTGAATGAAAATTCTTCTGGTGCTAATGGGATGACCACACAGACAGGAGACATCTAGTCCCACTCCTATTTTACCTTCAATAGGTTTTTAAACCAGATCAGCATTTATTTAAAATAATGACTACCTGATTTATTCCCTTGTCCCAGTTTTCACTTTGCTCTCATTCTGCCAGTCTGGAGTGACATGAATTTTTCTTCTTGTCTTAACTTTCTTTGGACAATAGATTTTATTTTTTAGAAATGTTATTTTTAGATGGGTACAGTTTTTAAAGGACTGTCTGTGAATAAAACACATATAGTTGATAGAATTTGAAGTATTTTCTGTCAAATTCTAGATAGACATACCTATTACTATTTAAAACCTCCATTCCTGTTCAGTGTCATTTTGTCTACCTTGTTGTTTCCCACTTGCAAAGATAAGCAGACCAAAGTCAATTAATTAGCAGCAATAAGTATCAAAAAATAAGAACTGTTTAGATTGCTTTATGCTGAAAGTCCCTGTAAGTGCAGTGTGTTATTCCTCAAAGCAGCACTTGGAACCTTCTCTTCATTCTGCTGCTGTAACAGAGGTTGGATGGTTCCTTGTGCCCCCGCCCTGGGCTTCTCATGCCCACATTTGTCAGAGATTTTGCTGCAGTGAGAGTTACAGCCTGTGGAACTTCCTGGCAAAAGGGATGCCAAGGTAAGATGCTTGGGAAAAAAAAAATCCATGAAAATATGATGATGCTGTAATTGCACACTCAGCTGCTAGGAATTTATCTGCTCTGGTAGGATCACCCACGAACTGTACACACTGAACACACACTATTAAAGCCTCTGCCTGATTCCATTAGCACATGACAGAGAGACCCAAATCAGTTCTAAAGGCATTTGGAAGCAGCTGCTGCTGCAACAAAGACAATATTGGCACAGCTTTTCAATTGTGTAAAGAATAGGCAGCATTATTTTAAACTTCCAGTTGTGCCTTTTAGACAAAATGCTAACTTGAGTAATTTTTAAAGCTAATTATGTAACAGGGATTTTACAAAATAGCTCTGAAATACTTGAAATGGATATTTAAAAATTCAAAACACTGATATGACAGCTGCAGTAGTAATACCTATTGTTAAGTTTTGCTAGACTTTCCTCTGTCATATAAGCTCAAAAATACCTGTCTTACTTTTGAAATATCTTCTTCTTTTCATGACCTAGGTACAACATTTATTACATGCTATTAACATTTAGTAGCTATGCAGTAAAATCTCATGCCCTTGAGTACATATTTTGTATGCATATAATAGAATGATTTCCTACTGAGTGAGTTAAGCAGCACTTTTTTTTGTCTTCCCTGAACTATGATGGACCACAGGCTTTCTGAATGCAACTGTGGCAAATTAAGCCTGACCTTTGCTAATGGGGATTCCAATCAGTGGGAAACTGTGAAAAATAATCTGTATTGGTGCTTTTCCTGTAGTCTTGAAGTTTCATGCTCTTCAGCAGATGTATTTTGATATATTCCCCCACAGTATGCTGGTGTGGGTAAAGAGAGTTTGGAGACAGTCCAAGTTCTCTCAGTGTTGCATTTTATTTTAATGTCAGACACTGGCACCTTCCTCAGATTGATTTGGTTTGATTTCTCCACACAGTGAGATCTACCTTTAACCTTTCACCAACGTATGTAAGACTCATAGAGATACCATTAGCATTCATGCTGTGTTAAAAATAATTAATCTTCTGTATAGTGGATGGTGTTGAGAGCAGCATTCACTAACAAGTCCCATAAACAGGTCATTTAAGTACATATGAGTGAAAGAGTTCCAGCTTCTAACTTGAAAGTTAGTCATAGGGATAATATGAAGTTAACACGTGCCCTGAAACTCTGCAATTCAAGACCCAATTGTGAAGTAAACATTGACTTCATATATCTTTTATGGAAAATTATTTCTTTGAAATGCTGTGGTGAGAGTCTGATAGCCTGTGCATTGATGATGCTGTTCTGTGCAGTTTCCCAGTTAAAAGCCTCTACGAAGGTGTTTAGAACACATTGGTCTTCAGAAATGTTGAGTAAAGGCTGTTGTATAGTTGAAGTGTTCTCTGTGTACTTCATATGAATGGATTGACACCTGATAATTGTAAAGTGGGTGCTCAGTTGCCAGGCTGGTTTCCTGAATATACAATGTGTGGCTGAGTGCCAGTACAGGGACCTAAAATCTGGATTATACAATCCAGTGAGGGCCTAATCACCTTAGAGGCATATCCAGATAAGATGACATTGTCTCCGTCTGACAATCACTGTCACTTAATGATCATGCTCAGGTATAATGATTCTGACTTTAGTTTTAATTAATAAAGTGGATTGTCAGTCATGAGGGTAGCCTTGATAATGACTATTCTTTGAATCAGTCTGAAAATGGAGGTTTTTTTCCAGCTGGTGTGTCTGCATGTAGCTCTTAATAACGATTCATCATTAGTTTCCTACCTTGAATTTGACAATGGATTTGTTTTGTTCCCACTGAGCCACTTCAGAGACTTGGCTCAGTGCAAGCAGGAGCAAGTCCAAACTCTCTTGATGCAGAAATAGCAGGGCTAAATGTACTGCAGGCAGATTAAGATGAGAAGAGAAAAACATGAAAAATCCAGTTAATTGATCTTTTGCAAACATGGTCAGTGAAATCATGCATCTGTTGAAGGCAAGAGTAGCTTAACCATTAACTTCAGAGAAGAAATCATTTTATCCAGTGCCTAAAATGTCACAGGTCATGTGAAAGGTAAAGAAACAAGATTTTTATATGTTGTTCTGAGAACAATAAAACTTATTTTCTTATGGTAGTATTTGTAAAGACCAGACAAGAATGTGGCCAAAAATTTTTGTACGTACAGAAAAGTAAGGAGCAAGCATGGAGTTAAGGAACTTTACCTTCCAGATAAGAATTATAAATGGATGTATTACACCTGGGACCTCAGTCTCAGAAAGTTTAAATTACTTAAAAGATGTCTGTCAGAGCCAGGAATGAATACAAATCTTCTGAGTTTTAGTCCAGTGTGTTTCAGCTTGAAGGCAAGTTCTTCCCACTTTTAATATTTGCTTCCTTTATGGATTTAAGTGTGATTTCAGGCTTAATGAACTATTTGTAGCAGTTTTATCAGTACTAGGACAGTCAATTTTGTTGGAGTTCATGCTGGAACATAGATATGTAAACCTGCAAGTAGCAGATCAAAAAGAAATCAGGGAGACACAAAAACATTCTTGCTTGTGTCTTGGGACCAAACTTAGTTCAAAGAAATTCTCATGCTTCTCTATCAATATCAAATTACCCTAGTTGCATGAACAAAATGTAGGCTATGACTTCAGCTTGAAGCAAGATTGGGACAAAATTATGTAGCTAATGATTTACCTAGCTTCCCAAGTTAGTTTGAGGGAATGAATATATTCTAGCATTTTCCTTTTGTTTTAGCTCATTCTTATTGCTCATATTTATGGTATAGCTATTTTTGCTCTGTTGTGTGTATTTGTGTTACATCTGTAAATTAGAAAATACTACAAATTATATGGTAATTTGTCAGATCATTATTGAGCTGACTTCTGTGGAAAACTGTTTTAAAAAAAGGCACAAATTAAAAAAAAATTAAACTGATCACAAAAGATGCCTTTTTTTTCAATGTAAATGAGACAGGAAATGCATTTTTTGAAAGTGAACTTGTTTTTGTATTTGCAGAAATTGCAAAATCATTATGTGTTTCTGTGCTATGTTCAGAGAAACTTTGGGGCTTATTCTAATACATGATTTACTTCAATTTATGATTCAGAGTAACGTTCAATGATTGCTTTCATGGGAACCAATTCAGAAGAGCCATTCTTGTAGTAGAGACAGTGACATTTCTATCCTTGTAAAATTAAAGAATAGAGATAAACACTGTTTCTAGGGAAATATTATCTTTTCTATTGTATAATGTACTGTAATTAAAAAACTTAAACACTTGCAACTATGTATTCCTCAATGAATGAACTAACTGTGAAACAAAATCTGTTTTTTTAACTGAAAAAACTCTTATCGACAAGCCGGAGTAGTAATTCTGCAAATTTTTCTCTGCTTGAGTAATCCAATGAAACTCAATGGGGCTACACAAATGCATAATCACATAATTGAAAACACAGTTTTAAGTATAGTTGAGCATTTAGTACACAAAGAAAACAGACATTCAGATAAAATAAGAAAGTAAACCCCTTGTGGCAAATCTGCAATGGATTTTTCAGACAGGACCACTTGGAGAATTTGTGCTGTTATCTTTATGCCTTTCACAAGATGTGTACTTGTCACTGTCCTCCAGAAAGAAAATATAAGTGAAACCCACAAAGTTATATGAGGTTTAGGGCTGTGGTTTCCTAGTCATGCTTTAAATTCAGTGTCTAAGATTTGGAAAATGGAGTCCCTTTCACCTAACAAGCTGCAGTATTGCCAAAGCAAATAACTTCATGTACTTTCTGACAATATTATTTTAATCTATTTTAGGTAGTAATATTACTATGACTGTAATGATCTGGGATAGAATCTTTTTTTTTTTTTTAATCTCTTATATTTGGAAGGATGCAAAAACTTTCTGATTATAGAAGATTGTAGAAACAGGTTTTGTAATTTAAACCTGAAAAGCTTTTAATGTGTGCAGGGCTGCTTGAAGAAATCAGAAGACCAACCTATTTACTCAGCCTGTTTTAACTTGGATAGGTGGATGTCATCTTCAGGAATCAGGTACAACTCCACATATTCAGGCCTTGATTTCTGTGTTTGCATCCATTACTGGTGTGGATACTAACTACAAGGCAGTATTTCTAAATACTGGAAAGACAATTGAAAGAGACTCCCAGTTGGATTCATGTTCAGAGCTGTGATTGCTCTGGGTAAGCAGCTTTCAGTCACTGCTACCCAAGGGTAGCTGGCAAAGGTAGAAGTGAAAAGCTCTGTAAACATGTAGGATTGCCTTAGTTTTAATGCCCTTGGTTTTGTTAATTTCTGAAATGGCTATTCTTAGTTGTGATGTAATTCCTCTTTTGTATTTGGAAAATAATGTACTAAGTATAAAATGAATGATTGTGACTTACTTTCTAAGCAATAAGGAAGTGTTGAGCTTTGTGGTTTTTCTACTAAGAAGAAATTTTTGTCCTTATTATGAAATTTTAGTAAGTCAATGAGCAGATGAAAGTCATGGGATTAACTCATAACTTGCAAATTTCTGTCTGACCGTTCCATGCTTGAATAAATGTTAATGATTTTTTTTGTCAATTGACTGAATCTTGAAGATGAATCCTAATTTTCATCAAGGAAGGAAGAATCCATATATACCAGTGATCTGATGCAGGCAGGTAAATTCGAATTGTTTGCTTGTGTTGTTCGCATAAAGTAATGCTTTAAAAATTATTCAGATCATCCACCTAAATAATAAAAAAGAAATGGAGGTTGGAAAAATTAACATACTCACTGATAAATTGTCAAGCAAGGTTTATCCATCTTCTCCCAAGATCATAGTGAATTTCACAGTTAATTTCTCTCTGCTTTCACTATATTTGGGGAGAAAAAGAATGGATTATTAAACAGGAATCAAAAATTCTCATTAAAATGGAAATATTTCATAGAGAAAATAGGCTGTTTGAAAAATCAGTTCCATATGTAGTTCTTTTGTCTATGTACTATAATTCTTTTAAGCTCATATTTTTCTATTGTCATCGATTAAACCTGTGATAAAGAAGTATTTCTCAGTGCTAAGTATATATTGCAGAAATATAATAAAGTGGCAGAAAGTATTCTAAGTCAGATATAGTATAGTGACTCATTATTAATTCTGAATATTCTCACTTGAACTTTAAAGAAAAATCCTTGAAGTGGTAAAGAACAGGTTAAGGATATATATTCTTTTCAGTTTTGTTGGCAAGGTGTTGACAGCCTCTTGCTACCTAAAGGGGACCTATAAGAAAGCTGGAGAGGAACTTTTTAGAAGGGGATGTAGTGACAGGACAAGGGGTGATGGCTTTAGACTGAAAGAAGGCAGGTTTAGATTAGACATAAAGAAAAAAAATGCTTCACTGTGAGAGTGATGAATCACTGGAACAGGATGCCCAGACAAGCTTGGATGTCCCATCCCTCAGGCCAGGTTGGATGAGCAACCTGGTCTAGTGGAAGGCGTCCCTGCTTATGGCAGGGGAGTTGGAGCTACATGACTTTTAAGATATTTTCCCACCCAAACCATTCTTCACAGGTGAAAAATAAATGGGAAGAACATTAGTCTGTTTATTTTAAAGTGTGATGACATCAATATCCATCAAGACATTCAATAGCTCACAAATTATTGACTCTAGATCATGATCTGTATTACAGTTGCAGCTGTATTCTGTTCTTTAATGAAACCAGCCACTTTAACAGCAGAAAACATACAGACAAGTAAATGATGTCTAGCAGCTTTTTCTTTAAACTGTGATTTCGGTTTTAATTTTTAAAAACTTTTTATATGGAATATTAAAACACATTTTTCAGTGTATCATTTAAATCAGTCATGACTAAGTTGATAACAGTGGGCAGTGTGTTTGAATATTTCATCACAAAGTGATGGAGCATCTTATCTTGCTTGTTAGAGTGCTTCTACTCACCAGTCCATTCTGTTCGCTTATTTGACATGACCTGAATAAAGAATGACCAAAAAGTTCAGCAAGGACAGAATAAAGAAGCTGTATCAATAGAGGAAAAAAATCTTTAATGTCCTGATGATATTATTTCCTTAATTCATTCAGTGATATGGAAATAGTTTTCTGAGTTATTCAAAGCCATGTAATGATGTTTGGCTTGCACAAATATAATTTAGTAAAGCAAAGCAAATATTTCTTCTTGTAAACAGAAACTAAATATAGTTAAAATTGATTTTTTTTCCCCTGTAAATTATGGAGCTCGCTCTTCAACTTAAATATTTTCTTTTTCGCTCCAATCTCTTGTCAGACTATGGAAGCAACTTCCCTTTCTTCATGATTCTTTTGAGATCAAAAATCTGTTTGGAAAACCTTTAAGACATTCAGAAATGTAAGCTTTTTTCTCTCTAAGTACTGTAAATCACCTAGGACAGCATTTTGTTTATAGGCCATTAGAATCACTACAACAGTCTAACTCCCTGACTTACTGCTGTACTGAAATGTTTAGACTGTTCCTTGAGACAGCCTCAACAAGCTGAAATTATCCATTGACAGTGCATCCTCTACCTGACATTCTTTTCCTACTGGCAGCATCCCTTTCCAAAGGACACTGTTTGCTACACCTTTATAATCTTTCTGTGAGGCTCTAAAGCCCAGGTCAGCTTAATGTGACAATGGCTTTTATCAGATCAGTGAAAACTCTGCGGAGTTCAGATTTTTCTTTCAACTTTCAGATCTGGAGAACAAAAATCACACAAAATTCTCTGTAGTGTGTCAGTACCTGCCAAGAGTCAGGAGCTCTGTTGGTGTAGGAATAGAAAATGGTAATCCAAGAGGGAATGCCTAGCTGTGGCTGGGAGTACCTGCACTGTCTGCAGCTGTTACTGTTAAATGAGATTTTCTTTTGTTTGTCCCATACATCTTAACAGTAGCTGGTAAGAAGATTGACAGATTCCAAATCAAACAGCAAATCAATGCAATTGTTCAGTTGGGACTTAATGACCTGTTTTTCAGGTGTCAGAGGAGATGACATCCAAAGTTCCCTTTGTCCTACACTGAAGTCACCCTGTTGGCTCACTTTGCTGGGCAAGGGAGAGATAGAGCCTAACACATCACCCTTAGCAGCCATACAGGAAAAGAGCAGATGCTGAAATGTTTTACTGCCTTATGTTGTCACAGTCTGTCATCAGTGGATTTTGCTCTCTTAACTGGTGATGTTATATACGTATAATGCCTAAAACCCACAAAGAAAGAAAATGAAGTGAATATGTTGCTTGTCAGCCTGCAATTTGTCTGTATTGGCATTTCACCATAGATCTTTCATCTCAGGAATTCAGTTTGGAAAGTGAGTCTATTTATCTTTGTGTTCACTCACAAAATATGCAGCAATAAAAAGTATGGAACAGTTCTAGGTTTATAGTTCTGCTTACGATATTATGAATATCACAGTATATTAATTCTAGTAAAGAACATTCAACATAAACCAGCATTTGTGTAACACAGTTTTGTAAGAAAAGAATAAGTATTTCAGTGAGCAGTGGCAATACAACCTGGCACTTGTGAAGTCGTGAAGGTGAGCACCTCTGTGGACATGTGTTCACGCTCGAATAGTACCCCAAATGGGCATGAGGGGCTGTACTTTTAAGATGATCAAAAGTATTAATGAATGGGAGTTCAAATTTATTGTTTTTCATAAGTTGGGAAATTAACGCTAACTATTCTCTATTCTGCTGCACATTCTCATAGAAGTTTGGGGGAAGAGAAAAATTTGACACCTCCTTGGTCACATGTGTTCTAGCTGGGCAATAGTTAAAGAACTTTTGAAGGAAACTAGATATGGACTGAAGGGCATTGCATAGGTGTTTTTTGAAATTGTGATGAAAAGGCTTATGAGAGAAACTACATTTATAAAAGTGAGATACCACAGTTGTGTAGATTAGGACTGTTTAAATAATTCAGAAAATAGTCAAAATGAATAATTTTCTGCAAACAGGACACTTCAGAATTCACCTGACTCTTTAAGAGGACTTTAAAGTGATAATTAAGTGTTTGAGAGGAGCTATAATACTTGGGGGATTATTTTACACATGAAGAGAGTTCTATTTACTCTACATCAGTCAAATAGGCATAATTTTGAAATTTAGGGAAGTTATTAGAGAAAGGTGATGATTGCCAAAGCTCCTCAACATGCCATCAAGGGAAATATTCGAGATATCGTGTAATATCATTTGACTTCAGTAAAAAGCAGAGTGATAGAGAGGAGTAATCTCTGGCAAAGGAGATGAAATTTGTCCGTGCGCTGTAATGAAAGTAACTGTCCAAAATTAACAATGCCATCAATTTGTGAAATTTCCTTCCTGACTATGTTTGCATGGCATTACACAGAGCTGCAGAGAGAGGCTGCAGTTGGACTTGAGCATCCTGTCAAGGACTGTGAAAGCAATATATCTGTGTTAGTGTGGCACTATCAAGGTTAATGAGCACTTCTCAGCACACAATGTAAGATTAAGTGCAGTTATAAACACAGCAGTATTGTGTTCTGTGTCTCTGCTGGCCAGGTATTTTTGCAATGCCCTGAGCTGAGTTCTACAGATGTGCACCTTGAAAGAGACATGCAGTGCCCTCAGCAGTCACCAGCTGCTGTAGCGTGTGGTTGTGCATGGAATCCATAGGAATAATATCTGTTTTTTGTGAACATACAAAAATAAAGAAATCAGTGTATTTCTAGCATTTGCAACTAACAATTCAAGTTAAGACAGAGAAGTATATTCTAACTTCATTGATTGGATGAGAAATCCAATGTATTATATATTCTGTAAGTGTTCTGTCCCATTCTAAGCAGTATAAGATGCTTCAGAACCCTATTCTAATGGCTGATTATATTTTATTTAGAATTTTAAAAGTCTGCTTGCATATAACTTGATTTCTGAGTGTTTTGATCTGTTTGTCCAGAATGTCCAGATTTTTTACACAGGATACAGATATGTCTGAATCCCTGCTGCTCATGATGTCAGCTAGTAATGAGAAGTACATAAGGAGATGGTATTAAATGAAATAAAACCTGATTTTTTGGTTGGAAAATTGCTTGATTTCCTCATCTCTGTGCTGTTCCTATCTGAGACAGCAGCTCAGCAGCTTAGATTTGACATCCACAATTATAAAATTGGCATGCCAAAGAGAATTTTTTGTTTCATAGAGTTAAATCCCAGCTAGTGTTAGAGCTACATTATTGCACTTCTCTCCACAAAGAAATATTGCATTTCCCCAGGAAACACATTGGAAAAGAAACAATGAAAAAGTTAAGTTTAAAGTATATTTCAATCACATTGTTTTCTCCTGGCTTTTGTATGTTTCAACTTCAATTTCTAAGAAGCAGATACAGATTGTTTTTTCCTGTGCAGATTTGTAGCATAGGAAAAGGGGTTTAAGACTAATTTCCCATCAATGAGAATTTGTACATTACATCTGAATTTATCTTTTATAAAGTGAATAAACATAAAAAATTTCCAAAACACTAAGTTGCACCACATAACTTACAAAATAAAAAAGGTGTAGATCAGAATTTAAGTAAGCTACATATTTTTGTTAGATGGATCTAACAAGATCTGTGGTTAACAATATGTAGTCAGTGGTAATAGAAATAAAAACATGTTTAGTCATCTTCCTAGGCCTAATTAGGGGATGAATACCTGAGGGAAAAGAAAAACATTGTCTGGAATGCAATTATATGGGAAATTCAATCTTATGTCTGACTGCAAAGCTTTGTATGTTTGTATGCGGTTTGTAGGATTAAAGTTGAAAGAGAAATATTCCTGTATTCTTTATCCCTGATTCATCCTTGTTAATTGTTTTTTCTCTTTCTCTTTTCTCTGCAGTTGCATGATAAAATAATTTTTCAAAATGGACTTGGATTTAACCCTCTGTATCTGCATCTTGCCTTCTGCATTTTGATAGATTTGAAAACCCTAGCCAGGTATGAATTTCTCTTTGAAATCTCTCCTCTCTGTTCATATTGCCAACTCATTTGCAGGACCCTTGCAGTAGTTTTCACTGGTATGCATATGAAATCTTATGATGAAGTTTAAATATTTATCAGCACATGTTATCTAGGTGTAATGGTAGGACTTTTGCTTGTATTTCTCTCACATACTGAAGGAAGTTTGGGATTATTGACTAGTATATCAGTAGTGTTAATGTTAACATCAGGCTTTGTCAGGTAGTCTTCTTTCACTGTACCCAGAAATACACAGCAAAGATGTTTGGTAATCACAGCCGTTGCAGTTAGGTAACCAAACAATGTGGTGTTTTCTAATGCCACAGAGTGTTTCACTAATTAAGTAAACATTGCTCTGCAGTGTTATTGTATGATGGTGCACTTAGATTTTTAATTGCTGTTCCCTCAACTGCTGCGTGATACCTTGTGGTTGCATAATATCACCTAAATCATGCAACTACAATTGTATGATTTTATCAGGTCATTGTCCTCAGAATTCAAAGTAGCGCTGATGTGTATTCATGCAGAGTTTGGTTGAGTGGGAGTGCTCACATCTTGCTAGAAGGATGGGTAACTTGGTGATGTTCTCACACATCTAAACCAGAAAGGCCTCACAGAAGAATTTAGGGAGACCAGCAGTCAATTCCCTTTCCTTTCCCTCTTTATTGCCTTTTTTTCTTTCAATTTTTTTTCAATTAGTAAAACATTGTTTTAGGTGTTAGGAGGTGATGGAGTGAAATCAGAATCCTGCTGAATAAAAGCTAAACTGTGACATTGGAATAAGAAACCAGAAAACCTATGGTAATGAAAAGTCAAAAAGCATGAGCCAGGGAGATTTAACAAGCTATCACAATGATAGGGTTTAGGCCAATGTAGTCTGTAAATAGCAATCTTAAAGTAAATTTTTATGTCAGTTTGAAAAATCATATATTTAAAAAATTTTTGTACAGTTGATGCTGATTCTCATTCTGTGGCAGTACAGGGGGAAAAAAAGCAGAAAAATGAAATCAAAATTTTCTACTTTTATGTTAAGAGCAGATTCTGATATCATCTAACAGGTCATGCTGGGACAAAGTGTATTGAAGTAAATACCATGAGGTATTTTGAAACAGATACATTTACATCAGAATACGACTTGCTATTCAAAATTCTCTTTGCAGTGCCTGTAAGATGGCTTAAACACTGACATTGAATTTGTGGTGTAAAGATCTTACGTGTAATTTTAGACTCTTAGTGATCAGTAAGCACCTGATAGATCATTCTGAACAGTATTGTGTATGGTGGTGACTGAAACCACTGTAACCCTCTAATAAAGCTAAATGATTCAGTTGTGCTTATTCTGTGTACATGGGGATCCCCTACAAATGAGCTTGCCCTCATAGAATCAAGTTGTGAGGCAATTAATGCATATGAATTCAAACTAATGATATCACTCTAAGTAAAGTCGAACTTCTGGAAAAGCATCATCATACCCACAGTCCTCTTATTTTATTTACTTGGAGATATTTGTGTAATATACGTGATTTTCTAAAGCAAAACAGAAATTAAAATCCCTCAATGCTCACACTAGTATTTAGAAAGAAGAGAAACCTCAAAAAACCCTCTGTAAAACCTGCACTTTCTGTTCATAAAAAGCTGAAAAGGTTAAAAAAAGTAAGTTAAGGACATTGAGTGTTACACACCCAGGCTGGTGGTAACACTGACTTATGTAATGTGTACAGCAGAGTACAGGAGCTTCTGTGTTGAGTTACTAGCACATTCTGATGAAGGAGTGAGAAAATGTAATGGCATTTAATCTCTGACTTTCACTGGACTCGGGAACAGATCCATTTTTACTAATTCTACATTGCCTATGCTTGCAAACTGAGAAAAATGCAGTAACAGACTAAAAGCACAACAAATAGCTTGATGAAATTGTCCTCCCAGTGCAGAGTAGTGCCAATGCCAATGTGGTTATTATGTAAATAGTTATCAGTACTGCCTTCCTTTTCCTGTGTTCTTATTCTTTTTCTTTCTGCTAAAAAATTACCCATTTGACAACTTCTTGATTTCCAGGTTGGAGGTCTACATCTCTGTCACAGCTGCTTTTAAATATTTAAAAATTGACCTGGTGTTTCTATAAATTATAAAAAAAGACAGAACCAAAAATCTTTCTACCAAAGCACTATGAATCTGATCTATATGCCTGGGTAAATTTTGAAATGTAATAAAGTCCTAAATTCCCTAAGGTTGCATCATACAAGCTCCTTGGTTTCTTGTGGGAGCCTAAAAACTTTAACACCTGGACTCTGAAGATCTTCAGAAAAATTAGCAGAATGTGACAACGAGGTTCATATTCAAGGTATCTGAATTTTTAATCCATCTTCAAGTTTATTAGGAACAACAATCTATTTGCTTTAGTAAGAATATTTATTTGACTAAAACTGGGCACACTGGGTAAAGCTGTATTAAAGATAGAGTTGCAAGTTACATGTGGAATCCATTATGGTGACATAATACTTATTTACTGTTCGAGGTCATCATACAATTCTAAAAAACAAAGCAATATAAATAAAATCTTTGGAGCTTAATGGGTAATGGAACATCTAATTTACTGACTGTTGTCACAGGGTAATATGATAAATCTTTACACTTCAATTTAATTTAAGACACAGAAGAAATCCATTTACAAGCACTTAAGCTATGTTAGGATGTTGTTGTACTTGCTTGGTGATTTCCTTAGGATTTACCACAATGGCCTCAGTTATAGAAATACTATTTCAAGTTAAGGGAAAAACTGACCTGGGTTCAAGCTGAAAACAAATGTTCTGACAACTCAAGTTTAACTCATCTGTCAGTATCTCCGAGTTCTTTGCAAGAAACAAAACAATGTTTTTTTACCGTTATGTTGGTTCTTAATCTTCAATGGA
The DNA here is from genome assembly GCA_037834095.1 of Argya squamiceps. Classification (NCBI taxonomy): domain Eukaryota; kingdom Metazoa; phylum Chordata; class Aves; order Passeriformes; family Leiothrichidae; genus Argya; species Argya squamiceps. The sequence continues at coordinate 52,925,960 of JBBMKD010000170.1, read as the reverse complement.
TACATGTATACTGGGAGATACAGGAGAAAGAGGCTAGAGGAAGAACAGGGGGGGAAAAACCCTAAATGAGGGACTGACTAGCAAAATGGAATCTGAACTTTAACTATGAGTAATGGAAACAGGCAGCTTCCTGAATGAAAATTCTATACCAAGAGATGGCTCTGTCTACATGGAAATCAAAATGCTGTTGACAGTAGTGGCCCCACACTTTAAGTATGATAGGACAGGTATAGTGAACAATTATTGCTATTTGGATTAGATAAGAAATAGCAAATTTACTTTAAGGAAATTGTCAAAAGGTCTGGTGCAGTTAGAAGCTGTTATCTAGTAAATCAAATAGAAAAAGATGACAGGTGGTTTGCCATAGCTGAGAAACATAAGAAGTAGCTACCCTTTTCACTGCACATATGAATAGATTACAAAATACGGTTTAATTCAGACTGGTAACTAGGAAGGATGCACAACCAGTCTTCATTGCAGAAAAAGACATCTGTCTTATCCATCATTCATTGTGGACTAACAGTGTTTTGTCACACTGTGCATGATCAGTACACTCTCATTTTCCAAAAGCAGGAAAACTTCCAGAGGCTTCCTTTTTGCTCTGTATTTATTCATATATCCTACCAACATTGCTCGCTACCTCTGAGATACTGTATAAGCATTAATTAATTATTCCTTGTCATAAGTCTGTGAAATAGATCATTACTTTCAATGTTGCCAACACAATCATTTTTGCTATGAGTAAAATTGAAAAAGAGAGACTTTTAAAGGCAATGATTAAATTTTTGGTTTTTTCTGCTTGAATTATTTTCTGTGGACTGGCTTGGTTTAAACAGCAGTGGTAAAATTCCCATTTCTCTTCTGTAAGAGGTCTGTGAGGGATAAGGATAATCTGAGAATGTGAAGAACATGAAGACTTTTTTTCCCACTGCACGATAGCTCATGACATTATCAGGCAGGTTATTATTGTATAAAGCAAGTCATTGCTTGTGTCAGAGGCAGTGCTTTGTAACAAGCAGTCACAACCAACATGAAACGTCCGTTTAATATCTTGGAAGTCATGGCCAGCTTTTCAAAATGAAGCTCATAAAACTTCTTGGGACGTTGAGAATTTGTTACCGACCCTTCCAAACTGCATCAAACAATTCCATTGAGTCCTGGTAGAGCATGGCACTCAGATTTTTAGCCTCTTTAGCTACTTTTAGCCTTTTTACCTACTTTTACCTGCTACTGCAAGTTAAGTGTTCCAAGCTAGTACATCTGACAAACTTAAAATGAGAAGACCCTTTGCAGAAGTGTAATGATTAATTTATAATTGGAAATACAGGAACCAAAAATTGTAGTTGAAGATCTGTATTAACTCACCCACAGATAAAATACAAGCAGCAGACTCTGAAATGATTGTTCGCTCTCTGAGTTTTAAATGTTCTTGCTTGTTTGCTTGGGAGGATTTTATGGGAATTTTTAATAGAATTTGGATAGTTGACAATCAAGAAAATGACTTTTAAAAAAATTCCTGAGAAGGAAATTGCCTCAGTGCTCTACATAGCTTATTTGGTTTAGTTTAATTGTCAAGAGGAGAAAATATTTTGGTTGTGCTGTCACTATCAAATAGAAATGAAAGATGGAAAAGGCATATTAGGTCACCTTGAGGCCAAATTCACAGATGCTGGAGCTGGTATAATTCCACTGACATCAATTCCCATTCTTTTCACTTGGAACTGCAGATGCGCAGCACCCCTGAAATCCCTGATGTGTATTCTGATTGTTCTTTTTATTACAACACAGCTTTTAATGCATAGTCCCCTACACTTTAGCTCATTAATATGGTGATGTATTGACTAATGAAAACATTCCTGTATGTAATTCATCTCTAGCATATTTAGCAGATTTAGTCTTTGGCAACTAAATGTGAGTAGAATGATACTTGCACATTTTACTCCAGAAAGCCAGGAGTCAAACCAACAGAAATGGCTAATGCATTTACAGAGGTGTAAATTACCAACACGATTTCAAGTCTGGAGTACTTTTATTGTGAGGGAATGAAGTGAAAATGTGGCACAAAAGAAAAATGCTTTGCAGAAACCATCAATAAGTAATGACTTTTTAAACAAAAATTCCAGTTCGTTTGGATTAGTTGCCACCGAGATATACTTCAAAGAATGTTCTGAGCAGAAAGTTTAAGAATAAGTTTTGACAGATTTCTATATATTATATATGGAAATTATAATTTAACTATAATTAATAAATTATAAATTGATCTATTTACCATTTTTTCCAATTGTTTAAGTTTTTCATTTTTCTGAAATGTCATCTAGAAGATTTATGAAAGAGTGTGAAGTCAGAGTAGTATAGGGTAGAATTAAGCAATCAGAAAGGGATATTTTAGAAAATGTTAAATGTATTTTAAATAACTAGCAAGTGGAATAGTTTCTGGGTTAGAGTTGCTGCTTAGAATCACAGTACAGCAGTAACTTAGTGAGATGGAGAAATTGCTTACACTTGTATCTACTCTGAGTTCCAAGGAAAAATGTGGTAACTATAGCAACTGCCACATTACACTTATGCACACTCTGGAATAGATTAAATTGCTGAAAACCTCAAGGTTTTGTTTGACTCTGTTGAGAACTGCAGCTAAATGTACCGAAGTTACTTAATCAAAGGTATGTTAGTGTGCATATTCTTACATGTTACTTATTGAAACTTTGGCTTGTTATTTTAGGTTAGTTTTTTTTAATAACATATACTAATTCAAAATCATTTTGTCATGTTCCTTTACTGTTTAGGTGGAATCCATTTGGCTATATGTATATTTAAGATAGACACTGAGTGTGTGAAACATACTCTAGAAAATTTCCTGCCATGAGATATAGCCAAGAGGTTTAGAAAATCAAAGTTATTTGTTATTCTAGGAAGTCTGTTTGGAGATCATCCTAAGATTCTATTAAAAAATTAATCATTAATCACTATGGCAGCAGAAAGCAAATCATGTGTTTTGTTTTGGTGGAAATGCACTCTGTGGGCTCAGTGCAGTTGTTCAACAATTGTAGATAAAGTCATCTCACATACATAAGTGCTCAAATGCAGTGATTTGGAGGAGTGATGATTTATGCCTTCCTGATATGTTTAAACACTTCAAAAGTTTAATGACTTAAGATGCAGGGAAATTTTGCTGCAAATATTTTTTGGAAGGTGTTAATGCAGAAGAAAGTACAAACTAAACACAGGGTGCAGCAGTAGAAAACAACATTTTTCTTTGAACAGCTGAGATGCCACAACATGTCATGCTGTGCTAGGAGAACTATAGATAGTTTTGAATTGTAGGCCTTTTGGGCCTCCCTGAGCTGTGACTTCTGACAGAGAAGGTAGGTATTGTAGTAGACATACCTAGAAGAATTTAAAACTGAAATCCTGGGATTATATGTGTTTGTATGTGGTAGTAGATGCTTCTGTTGTAATTCTAGACCATTTCCTCTGTTCTAGGGAGCTAATATTTTAGGACTATGCTTCCTGTTGATTCTTCCCCCTGCCTAATGAAGAGTTTTTGTTTTCTCCTGCTGCCTCTGTTCTGGGCTTGCCCTCCTGGGGCAGGGAGCAAAGCACATGGCAGAGTCAGGGTTCTTGGTTGCTTTCGTGCTGGTTTTGTTCTAATGTGACATGGAAAACTCTGACTATTTTGCATGTTTATGTATCTCTCCTTCTCAGTTGGATTTCCCAAAATCTTCGGTATGAGGCAGCCACTCCAGAAAGCAACTGGGCATGGTTCTTCTAAAAGTCTGAGTTTTCACCTGACCTCCTTACTGGTCACCTACAACCCTTCCCTTTCTAAATTTAACTTTCTTTAGAGATAATTTTTCATTTTTAAACGTTTCCTTCGCAAATCCTGAGTCTCTAAAGCTTTACTTTGTTCAGATATTCCATCTTTATTTTATCTTTTTTTAGCCAGTGTTTCTTATTGATTTATTTATCTATTTGGTTATTATTTGGTGACATGACTGTGTGGTACTTTATTTTCTGTTTATTGCTCAAAGTTTTAGACTGAAGTAGCACTTTATTCCACTCTTTAAGGTAATTCCTGTTTTTCCTTAAGAGGACAAAGTCTGGTGCTGAAACATTAGCAAGTCTTTTGTAATGAGTGACAGTTATTTAATTTACTTTCAGTACCTGATACAATAACCCTTACAGCTTATTTGAATATGTCATTTGGTATTTTACATAGAAGTGCTGCATCATTTTTTTGTAACATCCTTACTTGTAGATTTAACAGCACCAGGTTATCTAGGATTGCAGTTATTGGCTCTATACATTTATGAAATACATTATCATAAATATTCATGATTTCTTGTGTGTATTTGATATCAGTTTGCAATGTTAATCCTGCCTCAGGACCAGCTTCCATCATAACAAGTACAAGAAATGTATTCTTCTTGCCTACTTTGTGAGCTTCATAAATGAAAACCTTTGAAATACACACAATGCAATTTGCCTTGCTTTGTCCCCTATGGTATTTGTCTCAATACCTTGTCATTGAATTTTCATAGGAGCTACATTTTTTCCTTGTCAGGTAACCTGGGTTCTCTCTTCTTTGTCTTAAACTGTCACTTTATTTTTTTGTTACCCACTTCATTTTATCACCTTTGAAAACTGGTTCATGTGCTGCCACTTCCATGGCAAAACACATCCTTGTGCTGTGTTGGAGATGGTTGGACTCAGCGATCGTTAGAAGGTGGGAATTGTTTAGAGTATGAGGGAAATTAAATAAAAGAAAAATGGCTTCTAGACAGAAGGAGTCTGTCTTCAACTCTTTTCCCTGTAAATCAAGCTGAAAGCAAAGCATGTATAAAACTGCCACACACTGTGAGGAAACTATTCCCTGTGTGCTTTATTCACTTGGGTTAGTTTGTTGTTATTTTTTTCCCCAAAGCTTCTTGCTCTTAGTCAATATTAAAATCTGGGTTTGGCTATAATAACACTGTTATATATTCATGTGAAAATCTGTGACATCCAGCTTAGTTTGCTGAGGATGACTTTCTGAGCAGACAGAGGGATACAGCTGAGAATTACAATTAGCTGAACATTTCTGCTCAGTTTTCTTGATTATAGGCATCAAATGTATTTTTATCTCTATTTCCATTAATTCACTTTTTGCTCACTTCCCATAACCAGATAGCTTTGAAATTAAGGATAATTTTTAATGCATAAAATACTTGAAGAAAAATGCCTACTTACTACTTTTATATTGATGATAAATTCTCAGTATCAAACGAGAACATTTTACCACTAAGAAGTCCTGCAATCTTGTATATCCCAGTTTTCATTCACTATTAGCAAGATTAGTACTTGTCAGGACCTGTCAGCTTTTTAACAATTTACTTTACCTGTTTTTTAATTACAGTAAAAACCTAGCTCATTGTTTATCCTGCAAAACTTACTTTGCTCTGTTGTATTGCTAAAATTATGTCCAAATTTTGTTTGCTACTGTATTTTCATTTCTAAATACATCTGGAGATGCAAAAGTTGGCAAAACAATTAGACATTCCAAGAGACTTTTAGAAAGAGTCTAGGTTATAAACAGGGGAAAGCACGTTTTGGTACACAGGGGTATGAGGATTGGGCCTGTTGAAAGAGAGCAGCCCCTGGCTGTCTCTGTGTTGCTCAGAGTCAGTTTCAGCTTGCTCTGAAATGGACCCACCACTGGTCAAAGCTGATCAGAGCAGTCACACTCGTGGTGTCTCTGTATAAATGCACTTTAGAAAGAGTAAAAAATGCTGCACAGTGAAAAAGAGAACTGAAATATGAAAAAAAAAATGTTGAAACATCCCCGCAGACAGCAAGGTCAGTGTAGGAAGGGGAGTAGGTGTTAACAGGTGCCAGAGCAGAGATTCCCCTGCATCCCAAGGAGCAGAACATGGTAGTGAATGTTAACCCCCTGCATCCCATGGAACACACGGGTGGAGCAGATATGCTGCAAACTGCAGCCCATGGAATTCTAGGCTGGAGGAAGTGGTTATGTCATAAAAGAAGCTGCAGCCCAGGTGGAGCCCACACTGGAACAGGTTTGCTGGCAGGAACTGTGGCCTGTAGAGAACTCACACTGTGCAGTCTGTTCCTGAAGAACTGTGCTCTGTGCAAAGAGTCCATAATGGGGCACTTTATGAACAGTTCCAGTCCACAGGAAGGACCCACACTGAAGCAGGTTGGGAAGGACTGTATCCTGTGGGAAGAACCCTATGTTGCCACTGGAGAACAGTGTGGGTAGGAAGGAGAAGCAGAGATGAAAAGTTATTATGGACTGAACCACAACCCCCACTCCTTATCCCACTGTACCACTGAAGGGTGAGGAATGAAGGAGTGAAGTTGGGCCTGGGAAGAAGGGAGTGTGAGGGCAACACATACTTAATTTGGTCTTTTTCTCACCATTCTAATCTATTTTTAATTAGCAGTAAATTAAATCAATCTTCTCCAGCCGGAGTTGGTTTTGCGCATAGCAGCTTCCTGTCCTTATTAAGTCATGAGCATTTCCATCTTATTTCATCTCCTTGTTTTGCTGAGGAGTGGGAATGGACAAGTTTGGTGGGCATCTGGAAGCCAATCAAGGTTAACCCACTTGCAGTGTTGTTAGAAGTAGAAGCTATCTTTGGTTGATGGATTCCTCATGTGTAGAAACACAGTTGGGTTTTCTGTAATTCCAGTGTTTATTGCTGTACCATTTGCAATGCCCTATGATATGCTGACAGCAGAACTATATGTAGACCTTCCCTGAATGAGTTTTCAGTAAATTGGGGAACTGATATTAAATGAAGTGCATGTAACGGAAAGGGCAGGGCACCCTCATGTACTCAAAATGAATTTTGAGTAAAGACACACAAAGGAAGTACCTTCCTTACACATTCTAGGCAGAATTTTTTAGCACAGAACAGGTAAGTGGAAAATTATAATGCTTTTACTTGGATGTACTCTATCACTTAATCTATTTTTTCCTAGCTAATCAATAATTGTTTTATCTCTTACTCATCTATTTATCAAAAAATTACAATCTTTTCTTCCACTGATATTCTAGATACCAAAGTGTAACATTGCAAAATCACCAAGGGCAAGCAAAATTAGTACAAGATACGTGAGGTTTAGAAAAAGGGAAACAGGAAAGAAAAATGAAAATACAATGGGATGAGGTAAGAAGAAAAAGAACAAAGGTAAGTACTTAAATATGAAAAGGACAGGGAGTGAGAAGAAAGAAGAGAAAAATATTCTGAAGTGATAAAAACTAGTTGCTCACTTAATGAAACAGGTGTATCTCTGAGTGTACACGCAAGTATGTGTCTAGAGGACTTCTGAAGCACCTGTCAGCTGATTTTTTTTAAAAAAACTATACTGATACTTCAGCCATCAACAAAGGTCCTACACGGATGCCACAAACAAGTGTTTTCTCTGCAGTTTGTGGCTTTTTGGTACCTGTGGTAGATTAGATCTCACTTAAAATTAGCTGTTAAGATTTGTGAATCTTTAAAGGACTGGTTGCAGGGGTTAATCAAACTGTACAGGAGCTGTTGAAGAATCTTTCAAACTGTACAGAAAAAAAATAATAAAGTGGGCAGAGAAATAGGGCAATTTCTGCTGTGGAAGGGATTACAGGAAGGCAAACATCTGTAGTGAACTTGAGTGAGGAAAGCCTTCAGCCCTGTGTGCCAAGAGCTATGTGAAGGATCTTGGTAAAATTAAAAAAAAAAATTTATTCAGAGTAAATGACTGGAGAGGTATTACCAAGCAATAGCAAAGTGCATATGCTATTTGGGAAAAGGCTTTCTTAAAAGTTGCATGGAGACCTAGGCTGTGACAGAGTTTAGAATTGCTTTTTGGAATAGCATTCCATCTTTTTGGTGTAGGACTTAATCCATATTTTGTGGACAGGCTCCTGCTATTGTTTTCTAATTCTGTGGTCATATCTTGCAGCCCCATTGTATCTTCCCATTGTTTTGTATTTTTGAATGAGGATGAACACCGGTTCTGCCAGTGCTAATGTCTGTGAGCTCACATTGTGTTTTAATCATCTCTGACTAGGAAAATCATTCACTCTGCACTTTTCCTTCGCATTTATGCTTATTGGAAAGATTAAATACTTCATCTCACACTCAGAGAAGGAACTTGAAAGTGCTGCACTGTGTTGCTGACAGCATTGCTGTCCTAGAATCTTTTAGCACCATTGTAAGTATCAACATGAATATACAGAAATTACTTCAACTGAGCATGCTTTTTGAGTAGGAAGAAATCATGGGTTTTCACATACAAAGGTGCCAATCTACTCCAGTGTCAGTAGTGATTTTCCTTCTACCTTTCACAGGAATACCTAGTAATGAAAACTGTGAGTTCAAGACTGATCTGCCAGGCCTTCCTTCACAGAGCTCCTGAATGATCCCTCCATCTGTATGCAAAATGACTTTTGAACAACTGCTTTTCATTTGTTTTGGGTTTTTTTGATGTGTACACATTAGATGAGTATTAGGATGTCCAGATTAATCATGCAGAGAGATAGGGGGAACTAGTTATTTACATAACTCAGGCTCCTAAGTAGAAAGACATCTCCTTCCCCATTTCTCAGTAAGTTCAATCCCTGTCCCTTGCATTCCTTGTCCCATTCCCATTTCTTTCAACTTAAAAAAAATTATTGAAAAATTTTGTCCCCCTCAAAGTGAACGAGAAGCTTGGAAAGTAGCCAGTTTCACTGGAGCCACTAACTGGACCTAAATCTCTAATTCATCCCTGGCATAATTCTGTTGCTTTTAACTGGGACATATGTGCAAGTTGTTGGGGTATAAACAACAGGTGTGTTCAGTTCATAATGTGTAAGACTTTCAGCTTGGAATGTTAATATTTTGTTTCTGTATGGTTTTTATAATGGAAGACATTACAATAAAGCCTTTCATAGGCAAAATACTGCAACAGGTATTTGCAGTTAGGTAATATATGACATGTAATATAGTGATGCATTTCAGAGTAGAAGAGAAAGAACAAAGTAGACTTAATTAAAAAAGGTTCCTCTTTTGGCAGGAGAAAATGTTTGCTTTCTCAATATCATGTTCTGTGGATTTCTTTTGGATTTTTTTCCTTACTTTTCTTATTTTTAGGAGCTATGCTAGTTCTATTGTACTAATACCACATTCTATGGTATTCTCTAGGTATTTCTTGGCAAAAGTGCTGGGTGTGACTTACAGACAGCAAATACACATAAGATTGTAAAATCTCAATAAAGCAGAACAAATATCAACAAAGACATAATTCACAAGGAAAATATTTTTGGTGAGATTTTTAGGTCAGTGTTACAACTTGTTTTATTTAAGAGCTTTTCAAGTAGATGCTGCAAAGATTATTTTATAATGCAAACATTTCTCCCTTTTCCCAAACTGATTTTATTCAAGTTGGTTTTGCTTCTGTATTTTAGGGATGTGCAGAAATTGTGGATGCAGTCCTGATCTGATTGTGTCCTATCACTGATTAGTTTTAGTGGGATAAGGGTTAAGTATCAAGGTTTCTTACTATATTTAAACTTCTGCAAACTATGTGTAAATGAAAAACCAGAGTTTTTGATTGAGTGGTCCCAACAGCTTAATGTGATTTTCACTTGCATACATGAAAAGCAAGTCATAAAATTACAGGAGGGAATGATGGAGAGAAAAATAAGGAAAGTTATGTTTGAAACTAAATGAAATTAGTCAGAGAATTGTGATTCTAGAAGAAGCTAAATGATGCCATAATTAGATCAAGCCAAAACATATCAGGAGAAAGGCATTAAACCCACAAAACATATTGATTTATTATCTTAATGCATTTGATAAATAGCTTCAGAAACTATAGAAGCAAACAGCATGATTCAACAAAGCAAACATATTTTATTTCTTCTCCTAAAATAAGAAAAATGTGATATTTAACTCTACACCAAATGAAATTTTGAGATTAAACTCTCCCAATAAAAAAATCCAACCCAAACAAAGCATTTTTTTAAGTTGACTGAAATGCTTAGGCCAAGCAAATGCCACCACAGGGAGGCAGACTAAAAAGAGATGTGAATTTATTGTAAAGAACTGTAGTCATATCCAGAGGTGGGATGTGGTAATTTGTGACATTTATGCTTTTTTCTCTTCCTAGTCGTTGGTGCCTCTGGGTTTATACTGAAAATAATGCAAGAAGAGTCTATCAATATGGGTAAGTAAGTGAAAAAACCCAGTCTTTGTCTTCAGTCAAATGTGTAAGACCAATATTGTGAGGATGTAGTTTTTTTGTTAAAAATATTTCAGGGCACAATCAGACCCATGTGGATCAGAGTTTGTATGGTAAGATTAATACTAAAAACTGCGTTCTATCCAAAGTATATTTTCCATAAACTGTTTTTCATGCAAATTCAAACTGTTATGGGAGATTTAAGCTCTTTGTCTATATGAAAGCTGATAGTTTATACAAATTGTTCTGGAAGTCGTGAGTACACGTTACTGGATGTGAAACGCTGACAATGTAGTCAGAAAGGTTTTCTCTATCTGAAGCAGATATAAGATGTATCATAGTTCTATAGGTCTTAGAATTATCAGAACGCAAATAAGAAAAGAAGTGGATGACTAACAGATCTTTGTTTAGAAAAAAATAGACTAAAAACGTTATGCAGTGCTGGATTCAAATTTATTGCTGCTCTGATTCAGCTATTAAAAACCCCACTTATCCACAATACAAGGTGACACAGTAATGCATTTATAATATTCTGTGCTACCATTATGCTTCCAAGTTTTGAATGCTAATAGCGTTATCTCTTGTTTGCTCAGTACAATGTACGTGTTCTAGTTAATACTATGTGTAGTGATCCTACTAATACTGTGTGTAGTGATTTCAAATGCCACTTGTTTGTAATCAAAAAGGATTTTCTATTTATGTGCATTTCCTTGCAACTGCTGGTTTGTTTTTTTGTTTGTTTTTGTTTTGCTTGTTTGCTTACTGAGAATTGATTTATTCAAAAGCTCTCATCTATGTCCATCCCTTGACCAGTTTGACTGACCCAAGCAGATCAAGTTGTTCCACATGTCACTTTAATCCCTGGTGAAGAAAATTTGCCTGACCAAAGGAGACAGTAGAAAATTTCAGTAACTTAGAGATGCTAAGTGAGCAACAAAAAAGCAAATGAAATTCAGTGTTAATAAATACATACTGAAGTTAAAATTAGTGCACTTTACAGCATTCTAATTCAAGAGTATTGCTTGAAGAAAGGGAGAAAAATAATTATAAGCAGTTCAGTGCAGAGCTACAGTCAGGAAAGTTAGCACAATTTTTGGACACATATGAAGTAGGGTGAAGAATAATAAGAGATTATTATAATATTTTTGTGAGTCCATAGTGAGAGTTCTTGTATACCACTGTGTGCAGGGCTTTCCACCACATCTCAGAGAGATATTAACCATCTATAAGGAGATTCAGAGAAGGACAATGACAATTACAGAGAATCTGGAACCTCTGTCATGAAAGAAAATTGGGAGGGTTTTTCTTGGAAAGAAGATGAGTAAGTGGGGACATCATGAAATACACAGGATACTGAATACTGCAGAAAGATTAAGAACAAATTTTCCTCCTTTGCTATAATACAAGACAAAAGAGGCATTAATGAGTACATTTATTTACTTATATTTAGAATAATAGATATGTAAGACAGGATGTAGCCTTCCTTACATAATTATGCAATAAATGTCTTCACATACAACCTAAGCAGCATTAGGGTTACCTATTCTACAACGACTCAGATCTGCAGAGACAGAGATCCGTGTGCTGTACAGAAAACAGTTCAGAGATGCATGTAATAAAGATGGTAAATTGAAAGCTATTTTTGCCCCCATGCATAAAGTAATTAAATAGGAGAACTATAGTATAACAGAAAGTGATAGGATCAAATATTTAGCAAAACTAAAAAGAGTATGTTTAAGCATGTTTATAATTTGATTCATGCTATATAAAGTCATTGCAATTAATTAAAAAAACTTAGTAAAACATACTATGTCTTATTTCAGAGCTTAAACTTATGTCTAATGATATGAGACCAAGATGAAACTTTGTGTAGATTGGTGTAGATAATTTTCAGTCTGGAATGATTTTACACTTTCCTGTCAAACAATTGCATTGGATGCAATTAAGAGATCATTAGGATTTGATGGACCTTGGTGTGATCTAATATTTTGATTCAAATGCTTCTGTATTAGTAAATATGTTGCATCTGGCTCTGGTAAAGCAGAGTTGTTATGAAGCAAGATGCTGAGAAGCATAGAGTGTTAAGCTTGCATCATTAGAGTGCAAAATTGCTTCAAACAGGCATTTCTGATGTTAAGGAATTTAGTCAATGCACAGTTGGCTCGTGTCTGGGGCTGTGAGTTGGGTTGCTTAGAGAGTGATGGTAGTTACAGGGCTTAAAGTGTTATTCAACATATTTTAACTGACTATAAAAAATGTTTGAAGCAGGACCAATTTTGACTGAGCATCTATTTCAGTAGAAAGTAAAGTGAATTTTTGCTTTGCTTCCTATTTTTGTTGTTAGTTTTAAAGTACCTTGACAAGTATATGCAAAAATATGTAGGGTCACATCCTGGTGTTCATTATAAATAATTCCCCTGTCAAAGAAGTGGGATAAATGTATATGAGACATTTTAAAGGCTGTTTAATACTACAGCATGCAATACCGTAAATGAAAAACTCTTGGCTGCTGAAAAGCATGTTTGAGCTGTGTGGAAAGCTGTAAAGTTGTTTCTTAAGAAATACAACCCAGAATTTATTTTGGTTTTCCATATGTAACCTATTAAAATCTCACACTAAACATCTTCCTCCTGAAAGTATGGATGTGGAAAAATTAATGCTGGGTAAGCTGGTGTGTGAACTTAGAATGCATTGAAACTTGGGCACTGTGTTAATTTATCTACCCTACAGTACACATACAGGCATACTTTGTTTTTATCAAGACTTATCATGAATTCAGAAGCTGTGTATTCAGATATGTATCACAGATAATTTCACTGAAATTTTTCCAATAATTTTTTGCATGTTTATAGATTTAATTTGGGGGCTTTGGAGATAGACATATCTCTTGAAAAACAAATGCAGAACACAGAATACACCTATTACAGCTTTTTCAGCATATAGAGAAAAAACTCTGGGTTCAGTAATATTATTAATGACATCAAGAATATTCCAATTTCTCTGGTACACAGGGTAAAATGAACCAAAAAGAGATGTTTTAAAAAATGCTGTTTTAAGGAAAACAGGATGCAATTTCATCCGTTACAGAGAACATTGGAACATGCAAAGCTGTGAATGAGAAACTTAGCTTCCCAGTTGGCAACCTATTGATTAAAAGAGCAGTTCACTAATGAGGTGACTAGAAGAAGCCAAGAAAGCCTACACAACCAAATGTGCTGACATTGTTTAACAATGAGCAGGTTCACATAGGAACACTGGAACTTTGCTGGTTGAGGGAAAATGGCTTTACCTTCACTTGATTTATTTTTTTAGCCCTCTGCAATATATTATGTAGCTTTAAACTAGCATAGTATTTAGATAGTGTCTTTAATCAGACCCAATTATACTGTTTCAACACAACTAGTAGCTGTGTTTCAAAGTATTTGTATGCTACATCTGCAGGTTGTTGACTATTTCTTCTAGGCAAGAGGAGCATAGGATACTGCATAATTTGTGAGAAGTTAATTTCCATGGCAATATAGACAAATTTGACTTGTGAGTACTGAGGCCACTCATACAATCAGTTTTGCTCTCTGCTCTTTGGTTAGCTAGGAGGCTCTGTCTCACCTTGACAGATGTTCGTTGCTCAATTGCCACACCTTTGTTGAGTCTCACATGGACTATGACAACTTGAACAGAAAGCTTTGGAAAGCCTGTGAGCTTCCAGGCCTCTTTATATCTGCATGTTTTCTTAAACGACTCTGTTTTTCTTCTCTCTGTCTGGACTTTCCATTAAACATTGACAAAAAGCTACTTTAGGCTTGCACATAGACAAACATATTCCCAAGTCTGCTGTATGTCTGTTCTCTTGATTGTCCAAATTGTGAAACAGGGAGCAAGCAGCTGGGGCTCTTGTGTGCCTGGATGTGGCCAGAATGTGTGCCAGGACCAGGAGCTAGGAAATGCTACTGCATGCTGAAGTTTAAGTGTAGCCCATCCCACTCACCTGAAGCTCCAGGATAAACATGCTCTGACTCAATAAAACTCTCCATGACAGTGTAAGGCTTATGTGTTCAGAAGCTTCAGCTTGTAACAATGGGATGATTTTCCTGTACAGATTGCAAAATGATCCATCACCTTTGAGCTGGGATGCAGCTGGGCAGCCATGATAGAACTGTGCAGCTGCGCTGGCTCTCTGTTGTTAAATGGTACAAAGTGCATGCTATATTGATTAATTCATGTTTTCTCTAAGTGGACCATGTATTTCAGTGTCCTTTCCTCCCTAAAATAAATAAATGGCAATATGTTTATATTTATATGTTAAAAGTACTTTAAGAATTGTATTTAATGAAGTGCTTGTGTACATTACGTTCTCTTACAGGGCAGCAGGTGCTGATCAGGTCACTTAATGCACTAAAGTGAAGAGCATGATAAAAAATCTAGGCAGAATTTCTCTATGACTAACATAGAACAGGGTAATGGGTGTAGTGTTTATGTCCAAGGATTTTAAGTGCCAAAGAGAAAATGTTCCATTTTCATTTTCTGTGGAAGAAATCCAACATTTTCATTTCATTCTCACATATCATTATTGTATTCTATGATAAATACTACAATGGGAAGATAATTATTCTAAGGGGTTAGTTTTAAAGGCTTTTGGGGGTAGAGGGAGGAGGATGTTTTGTAGCCATTTGAGAGATGAGTTATGCAACAAAAAGCTAGAAATCTTTGTTGTTGATTTCAGCGTGCTCATGAGCTGGGATTAATGTTCTTTGTTGCTTGCTGATGTAGACAAACATGCAGTAGTTCTAAATTTATACCACACGTACTGGAATCAAGCTCGCCTTTTCATTTAAGTGCCGTTATGAACAGGAGGAATTTTTTATATCTAATGACTCCTAAAATGGCACACACTGATGGGGAAACTAGAAAAATAACAAGATAAATAAAGGAGGTACTTAGCTGCTGTCTATAGCAACCATAAACATCAATTCTGTTGTTTGAGACCTCGCAGAGTTAACTTTTGTGAATTAGATATAGGGGATTTGTTTTTGTGGCTCTATATGTGTAGATACAGACATATATAGATTTGTGTATGTGACATTCACCAGGCACTTTGACAATTTCTTTTGCTGAGAAAGATTACAGAGCCTGCATTCAGAAAATTAAAAGGGACTGTTTGAAAGAATATGTAAAAACACTAGTAGAAACAGGTTTGCCACAAAGCTGTGGTGATAATACTGTTTTAAAATGTGCACTAGTAGGGACACAGAGATAATTTCCATAACTACTGCATCATCTTATGCCTCTAAGAGGAACAGTTGTGGAATACAAAGCAGAGGCTTCTTATTAAGTGTTTTGGTGACAAGAAGGCAATATTTTATATTAGGTACAAAAAGGAAGCCTCTGGAAAGTAGCTTGAGGTAAAGCACTTTCTTCTCATTTTAGTAATTTGAATAATGAAAAAACCTGTAACCAACTGAATACCCAACCTTTGGCCACATGTACTGTCTTTGAAAATGGCATGAAAACATAGGTAATCACATTAATTTATACAGAGTTTCTCAGGTCATGGTACTTCTTTGTCATCATGTAAAGAGAATTCTTTGGAACTCTTATAAGAAAAATATTCCAAATGCCTGTTTCATATTAATACGGCACAAGACAGAAATGTATCTATGCTAAGTTCTCTTTTAATCCTCAGAATATAAAATAAGTTTACCTAAGATTAAATCTGGAAGAACTGACTTCTCTTGAAATGCATATT
Source organism: Argya squamiceps (assembly GCA_037834095.1). NCBI lineage: Eukaryota > Metazoa > Chordata > Aves > Passeriformes > Leiothrichidae > Argya > Argya squamiceps. The sequence goes on along the minus strand of JBBMKD010000170.1, from coordinate 52,910,005 downwards.
ACATAGATGGCCACCCTACCATTCTTGCCATGCAAGAAAGAACATCTGTGAAATTGATGTAATGACAAAACTAGCAGGCAAGAAATGTGAAATGCAGAAAGCAAAATCTAGAGGAGGTAGATGCTGTGTAGCTACCTAACTTTTGTAGTTGGCATTACAAATCCTGTTCTGAGCTTTTTATTTAGAGTAAAGTATGACACACAGTCAGCTGCTTACATAACCAGTACCTATCCCTTTTGCTTCTTTTCTAAAAGGACAAAATAAGGGTTATAATGGCAATGGGTTATGAGAGCTCTAGGGTCATATGACCTTTATTTTGCCAAGGAGAAGAGAGTCTAGAACTCGCATCCTGGGTGACTGTCTTTGCACGTTCATTTGGCTGCCTTTTAAAGCAGCTGTTATCATGGCAAGGTGCATTTCCTACTTACTTTTCAGTTCAGGACTGGATGATCTTTCACATACACTCCAGGGAAAGCTCTGAACAAACTGCTGGTTTTCAATAGGTGTCACAGTGCATTTACACTGTGTGTATCCACTGAAAGAAATACTGTGGTTGCTTAGCTGTCCTGAGTGTACTATTTTATACAAGTCATGATTACAGAAAGAATTCAATGTTGTTAAATGGGAAGTGTATATAAAAATATGAGATGTGTTTTCATTAAATGTTAAGTGTTTCAATTGCTGTAAACTGCATCCAGGTATGAAAAAAAAATTGTACCTTGCAATGGCTTCAAACAATAAGATAATGGCTGAAATTATATTTCTTTATAATACAAGAACCTGTGTAGTCCATTGTAGTTCAGTTACATTTGTAATAGGACAAATGTTCAAGAAAAGTGAGTTTTGACAATGCTATGATCACTGCTAAGAGTTAGTGTCTTTGCAGCAAGAATTTCAGAGAGATTACTTCAAGTTAACATTAGTCTTGCTTGGTGAACTGAATTATCATTTGTGTTTGGAGTGTGTGAGTTGAGTTGCTGAAGTACTTTTCCCAGAGTTATCCAAAAGACATACAAGTTGTATACTCCAAGATCCCTCTGTGATTGGAGCCAAAGTATAGTACTTAATCCTCTCAAAGCATGCTCCTAAATTTAAAGCACTAATACTGATGCATCCCTATTGCCCCTATCCAATACAGTAACTAATCAGCCCAACATTAAAAATACTTACATGTGATCAAGGCTTGTTTAGGCACATCTCAGCTAGCTTCAATTGCTTTTATTTGGTACCAAGGCAGAGAAACTTCCTTACACAAGTACACCAGAACCCTTTGCACTTAGGGAATTTGTCTTTACTGAAGTCTGTATCACTATACCTTTACAGCTGGTACATGAGAGAAGTGTCACAATATCTGTATGAACTGTAATGGAACCTCCTACAGTGGTAGAATGACTTTACAGGTGTAGAAATGAAGAGTATTTGATTTAACCCCGTATAATGAAAAATTACACATTTGTTTCTGTACCTTTGTAAATTAGTGACTAAAGCCAGAATTGGAGATGGTTTCTCTGTCACTGCTGCTGGAATAAGCTGTAGAATAGAATTTATACATTGCACCACATGAAACAAAAACTCCTAGGGATCCTAAAAATGAGTTGTGAGATGAGCTCCCTAGGGAGCAAATAATCACCTCATTGACAGTACTGAGCTGCATTAATATGCACCAAAAGTGGTGCTAGCAGCTTCTGGAGAGCAAATTATGATATTTCTTTTTCTCACATCCTCCAGGAGTCTCTTCATTGACAAATAAAATGGACCTTATTAAGCTGAGACATGTCTTTGAACTAGACTAACTGTAGCATCATCAGCACATATTTCAACTTCCTCATTAGAAATATTAAAAAATAGAGGTTTTTTAAATTTTTTTTCCTCATATAAAAAACCCTAAAATGATTATTTCTTCTAGCTTTTTTTTTAATTTTAGGTGGACAGAATGTAGGGATAGGCTTAGGTTTAACTTGTTAGTAGGTTTTAAAATAAATGGCTTTTCATGAAGGTATGTGTATTTATATATACATATACATATGCATATTCATGATATGCATATACATATATAAAGTATATATATACATATATATCTATCTATCTCTAAAATTCCTCATTGTTTGAGGTTTTATTTTGGAAGATTTTTCATCACCTTTGCTTTTTTATAGGAGGAAACATTAATCTTCATTGGGAAACCATATGTTTTCCAGGTGTGGAAACAGAATGCCTGCTATTTTTTAGGGTATATTATAAAGACAACTTTGAGGTGAAATGCACAGAAAACAAGCTGTGGTATAGTGGTGTGGTTTGATGTTCACATGGCCTGAGCTCTTATTTATTGCTACTTCTTTCCTTCCTTCCTTCCAACTGCTTTTAAATCAATGTTGTGGTTCCCTTAGTGTTTTGCCTTATTTCCATTGGCTCTTGACAAGACTTTATGATGAAATGGAACCAAAAGGAAGATCGGAAGTGCATTGCTGTAGGTGTTGCTGTGTGGAGTCAAAGCACAAAAATGTGGGGCTAGGTAGAGAAGTATTCAAAAGGCTTAAAAAGCTCTATTTTATTATGTATTTCTGAGAGGACAGGCATAACTGAGAACAAAGTCATTTGTAAGAGGGAAAGTTCTAAATATGGCAGTATGTGGCTTTCCTCAAATGCCAGTACTCCACTATGCAGATCTTGCTTAACGAGAAAGGTCTGGAACTCCATGCACTTCCAAAAGCCTGTAAATATCAAAATCACAAAGATCAGGTGCAATACTATGCACAATTTGGACACTTCTGTGAGTGTTTACAGCCTATGTAGGAAAATCCAGAGAAGAGGAGGAAAGCTATGGTAGAGTCCTCTCCCATGAAACTGGAAATGTGTTTGTCTGATGATTGATACTGGAGATACTGTGCTGGCGGTGTGCCACAGGCCACCTGACTGAAAGGAAATGAGGATGGACAAAAGCAACTAACAGGAGGTTGATGCCTGTATACATTCTTATCTTTTTTTTGTGGGATTTTAACAGTCCAGACATATTCTGGAAGGGCAGCAATATGCTGACGATTCAACAAACTATTGCACTACGTATTGGCTACTTCCCAATGCAAATACTGGAGGCGTCAGACAGTGTAATGGTGTACATGACCTGCTGTTCACAGGTGTCTCAGGTCAGAGTTTGAAGGAAAGCTGGAAAGATGCAGAGCAAAGTTGGGATTCTGGCCTTCAGGAAACCAGATTTCAATCTGTTCTGGCAATTTCTTATCCCAAGTTTCAAAATGTTAGGCAGAATTTCCATTGGAAGCTGCCATGAGGGAAAAAAAGTGCATAAGCAAAATTGTTTTTCAAAGAAAACTTACTGAAAATTCAAAAATTATCTCTCCCATTTGCACAGGAAGATGAAAAATTTTGGCAGAAGAGTCATTTGGCTGGCAGGGTGCTTCTGGATGAAAGGAAACACAAGAACACACAAGAAGTGAAAACTAAGCAACAAAGGAGGAATACAAAAAGAATGGCTTGAGCATTTGGAGCAAAATCAGAAAGACCAAAGCACAGCTGCAGATAAAATACTGAGGCACATAAGGGGTAATGGGAGAATATGCTAGAATCAGTGGGATGCTCAGGGAAAATGTGGGTCTATCAGTGAGTGCAGGAGAAACAGATGGTTCAGAAAAGGCTGAATGACTCCATGTCTTTTTTTCGGTCTGTCTTCACAAACAAAATTTTCAGTACTGGAAAACCTGGGCGTGGGAGGACAGCAGGACAGAGGAGCAACAGGTTAGGAACTGCTTAGAGAAACTGAATGTATTCAAAACCTTGGGCCATATTAGATTCACCTGAGGGCACTGAAAGGTTGGCTGAGGTGATGCAATTAGATAAGGTTGCCGAATTTAATTCTGTTAATGATTTTCTGGCTTGTAAAGCTGTTACCAGGAATGGCTGGATTGACACAGCCAAGGACAAGGCTGATACTCCACATGAGAATAAATGGCCAATGACAAAATATTAGACAAGCTGTGTAACTTAGGTGAGGGGTTTCCAGGGAAGAAATAATTGCATATTGCAGAATGTGAGAAATAAGTGCATTGTGAAAAGCCATGTATACTGCCATAAAAAAGAAAAAAAAATTGTTTATTTGTGCCTAGCCTATTAAATTTAAAGGATGTGCTTTGTGCTGAATATTCTCTTGAGGCCAGCAGTTAAACACTTTCTCAGTAACTATGGCTCCATGAATAAAGTGTTAGGAATTTCTATTTTGGCCTTTCTGTAGACCAGCAAAAACACTTGCTGTAGGGTAGCAGCTAAATGCTCATAAGAGATTATTATTTTCTTTACAAGAAAGCATTTTTTTTCCCTGAAATCATCACTGAAACTTGGTCTAGCAATCTATCTAGCCAGGACTTTATCCTAAAGTACTTTTGACTCTTGCCTTCATATTGGTGTCTTTGAGTTATTTTTGAAAATTTAGACTATAGTGCTAATGCAACCATCAGTTTCAGTGGTGCAGGGTACACATTTTGTTTGCTTTCTGGATTATTGGATCCTGCCTGACATACATCTTGTCAGGAGTGCTGAAATGCCTCCAACAGTGTATCCATGATTTTAACTGAATGACCTGCTATCTGCTGTTTGGCTTGACCATGTCCCTATTACTCTTTCATAGATATTGATCTAACTTATTAGTAATGGATTTTGATTGTGCAAACATCTGGGAATTCTCAGATTTGGAGTAGATATTCGCTATTTATTGAGCCAGAGAACATAAGAAACAAAAAGAAAGTGAAGCAGTTGACCAATTTACACACTGCAGAGAGAGTGAAGTTGGATTTCCTTGACTGATAAAGAAAAATTGTAATTAAAATTATTAGAAACATGATAAAAGTATTTGCCAAAAAGGTCACATTTGCTGACTTTTATTGTTAGGTTCTCTTTGCTACATTTTGGCTGGGTAGGAATATTAATATTATGTCCTCCAGATAGTAGACATGGTGCTATTTCCTTCAATCTCAATAATAAAGAATATACAAATTTGCTTTTAGGAGTGCAGAACATGTTCCATATCAGATAATAACTTTACTGTAGGTAAAATTGAATGTCTAACTCCTGGAGAAAGTTTCTGAAACAAACATCTCTATTTTTCTCATTTTTCTAAGTATTTTTCTGAAAGGGTATCCATGCTGGTCGTGGACATGGCAATGCCTGTAGTGATTTCCCTCTTTTGTAGTGGAGGGAATGAAGGGAGAGACAACAGGTTTATTAGAGTGTAAGAGGTAAAAGCAGAATAGCAAAGCAAAGAGAAAGACTTCTGAAGGAAAGTCTCAGTGTCTAAAAATGAAAAGCATCATTCCAGTGATAGGCGCCACTCTCCTTTCCGCCCTTTTGTCACACTCTCTTTCCTTCACATTTCAAGATATCCTTCACATTCCCATCTATTCTTGTGTCAACTCCTTTGTTCCAGCTATGTGCATTCACTTGCTGCATGGAGGGCACTCTACGAAGACCAGACCATATTCTAGTTTATGATACATACTTTAGGGCTTAGCAAATACTTTTCCACACAGCTCTCAGGGTTGTCTTGGTATTTCTGCGGCTGCAGCTGCTTAGTGAACCCAAGTAGGGCACTGACCCACCTTGCAAGCTGGCCAAAATCTGTGTATTTAAAGCTTCCCCTTCTGCATCAAGTATAGCTCTACAGATCCATAGTCCAGTGAAGAAGAAAAAAGATATGGGAATGAGAACCTGGTGGTGTGGGAGAGGGGATTCAAGTTTCACTTTATCATCCAGCTGTGACCTCAGCCCTTCTAAATCTAGTTTTTTATCTGTTTGCTCCATTTTAGCTATATTATAAATCCGTGTCTGCTAGCAGCACTCTGAAGCTAATACAGTACAATCAAATATTTGTAATTAATCAGTATCTAAAAAATTACTAGAACGTTAAAAAAAAAAAACCAACAACAAAAAACAAAGCCAACATGCAAGTGACTGATCCAAAGAGATTAACTGAATATCTTACTGAACTCTTGGTGACACCTATGCAGATATTTTTGTGAGGCTCACAGGACCTTTCAACTATTTTGTGAAATACATGTAGGTCCTCCTGTCTGCTGCTTTTGCTCAGCAGCTTGATAATACTCACTGGTGAATTTTTCAACATCTTGATAGCTGTTAGTTATAGTTTCTTTTATTAAACTTGTTGTAAGTACAATTAGTGGCTCACTAACTCTTGACATAGAGTATGCATTATATTTTAGTATATCTTCTTTTCTTACCTTCCATGGCGTCTTAATGAAACAAAACACTTCCTGAGTTTTATCCATCATAAACAGAGCATTAGTGTGGTAATCTGTAACTAGGGCCAGCTAACAGATATATTAATTTGCAGACACCTGACTGACAAAAATGACTGGACTTTAGAAATATAATCATTCAGGTTATTATTTTGAGTCACTAATGGTATGTCTTAACTTCAAGTATCAAGGACAGAACCAACAACATGTTTTGTAGATTATTTTGGTGCCAGTTTCTCCTTTTTATTTGCCATTGCTTCTTTCTTTATTGAAAGATGATCTTGCTTTTTTAGCTAAAGCTTGAAATGAAGTCACAGCATCTCATTTGACTGGGAGGGAAATTAAATAGAGGGATCCACATGATCACATGCATATATACACAATTACAGTTTTATACACTCTCTTCAGTGTCTTAAGTTTTTAGATCAAATGAAGTACGATAGATTTTTGATTCTTTGAAGGTAAAAAGGAGACACAGTATTGAGAGGGATATTGAAGAATCAAATTACTAAAATTAGGAGGAATAAGTGGAAAAAATACTTAGCAGAATGTAAGGAAGAAGAAACAGAGATGACAACTGAGAATTAAAGGAAAATTAATTCAGGAATTACTGCAGTTACTGCTTCTGAGTTCAAAATTCAACAGCAAAAGGAAAGTATTACTCTAGTAGGAAATAGATGGAAAGGAAAAGAGCTTGGAAAAGAGACAAAGGGAAGGTTGTTGGCTTGTTTGTTTGTTTGTTTGTTTGGTTTTTGTGGTTTTTTTGTGGGGTTTTTTTTGTTTTTTTTTCCTGGCTGGTGTTCCCTGGAATGTGTTATTATCTTCTGTATGATTCTTGGATGATTTGAACAATTTGCCTTATTTTTTTTCCTCTTCCCTGTAATGACTCCTAAGTGAGCAGAACCTGTCAAAATGGAGGTAATGAACACTTGTGAGAGATGACAACTGCCATGGATCCTGTATTTACCACATCTAGGGAGCGTTGAAAGGAAAGCTAAACACCTCTGAAGTAACCAGGCACTTGACATTGCTGTACAGTCCTATATCAAAGATCTTAGCCCGAGTAAAGTTCAGTATAACTGGCCAGCAGCTGGTCCGAGCCACAGGGTCACCCTTCCTGCTTCTCCTTCATGTCAGCAGTGACTATGATGTGTGGGGGCACGTTTGAGGGCTGTTGTCCCCAGTACCACACCACTTCACTGATGACAGTTCTGGGTGCTATGATGATGTAGCATGAAACAGAGAAGCTGGGGGTGCTTTAAAAAACAGACACAGATGGTGCTGCAGAGAATTGGCACACAGGCTAGTGTAAAGAGTTAAATATGTGCAGACCTGCCAGGCAATGAGAGACACATTGAAATACTATGCTTCCTGTGAAAGAAAAGTCACATAAGCAATGTTTAAATTAAGTGTTGCTGAACTCAGCAAATAGGTGTTCTACATATCATATTCCATGCTTCCAGATCTTTAATTCACTGATGGTTTTTGTACTCTCTTGACCTGCTGTAATAATCACTGCTTCACCTATCCAAGTGCCTGAATTTCTCCATGGGGGAAAAGCCACGACTCAGAAGTCCCCAGCTAGCTGCTCAATACAGGACTCCAAATTCAGCATTCAGAGATTTTTGGCTGCTGCAGCAATTCTGCTATTGTGCTTCTAATTGTTTCATTCCAGAGGAGATATGCAATGTGTCAAAAGATGAAAATATTAATAGAGATTATCATGTATCATTCTCTACAAGTAGCTTCTTTCTGCAAAGGACAAAGTTATGAACTAATAAACTGAAGGTTAGTATTAAATCAGCCATTTCTATGGAGATAACTTCAGAGAAACATAGCTCTTCCTAGTGCTGATCAACTGCTGATCCTACTCTAACTTGTAATGAAAGGATTAGATGACAAGTGTCACCAGCATTATTTCAGATGCTAAGAGATTGCTAATAATGTGATAGAAGTCTGCTGTGAATATTGCATGAGGAAGGTTATCTATAGCATAAGTTGAGCGGGGAACTTGCTTTTTTGTACCCTGACAGCATAATTACAAATGCTTCTTGCTCCTTACACATGTCAGCTCTCTGCTTCTGCTGTTAGTTTATGAAGTAGTGTAGTGTGCTACACAAATCTGTCATGGTCCTTCTTGACCTAGAAAAGTCTGAGACTGGATGATCCAAAGTTATGTAAAGTAAATGGTTTTTCTCTCCAAAGAATATTGCCAAACATTGAGTGCTGCTAAAATAAATATATAAACTGGGGATTAACTTTTCCTAAATGAGCTAGCAAAATAATTATTTGAAATAAAAGCACAGCAGTGGGTAGCAGGACACTTATTATCTATTTCAGCCCCTACCATGAAATTCTTGTTGCCTTAGTTTACCCAGTTCTGTTTGACGAATGCCTCATAGAGGAATTGCTTAGCTAGTGCAGTTGAGTGGTTGGGAAGACTTTCATAGATCCTTGACAAAAGGTGCAATACAACTCTAAAGCGTTATTATTGGGGCTTTGTTCACAGCTTTATGCATATTGTATAAAAAGTTTTATTAGTTCTGTTTGTTAGAAATAAATCATTCACAGCTGGTAAAAGCTTTTATGAGTGTGCTAGCTTCAGCTGAGGTAGTGTTAATTTAATCATACTAGCTAGTGTGGGGCTATGTTTGGGATTTCTGCTGAAAGCATTATTGATGACAGAATGTTGTTTTAGCCGTTGCTGAGCAGTGCTTGCACAGAGTCAAGGCCTTTTCTGCTTTTCACTCCATCCCATCAGTGGGGAGACTGGGAGTACACAAGAATTTGGGAGGGGACACAGCTGGGACTGCTGATCCAAACTGACCCAAGGGATATTCCATACCCTATGGCATCATGATCAGCATATGTGCTGAGAGGAAGAAGAAAGAAGGGGAGATGTTTGGAGTGATGACATTTGTCTTCCCAAGTCACCATTACCTGAGGGAATTTCTCCTGATTTCCTGGAGATGACTGAGCACCTGCCTGCCCATGGGAAGGGGTGAATTAATTGCTTGTTTTGCTTTGCTTGCATGAGCAGGTAAACTGCCTTTATCCTAACCCTTGAATTTTTGTCACTTTTACACTTCTGATCCTCTCTTCCATTCCACTGAAGGGCACTGAGTGAGTGGCAAAGTGGTACTTTGTTGCAGGCTGGGATTAAACTATAATAACCAGTAGTCTTGCTAGCTTGCCATTTTGTATAAAAAATACATTTGGAGTTTTTTCCCCAACTTTTATCATTTATTTAATTTGATCCATTCTAGTGTCTGCACTTGAATTTCCTACATGATTAATTCTATAATATTAAAAATGTGATGAAATGCAAACTTTATAAAATTGACGGATAATTATGTTTCTTATGTTAGTCAGCGAAACGGATGATGAAAAAAACACTATGGCCTGATCAAAACCGTTAAGTAATTTAAAATGAGGACTTCAGAATCAGGTTAGAAGAATTATATTGAAAATAATGGTTATCTTGCTTTATAAGCTTTCTGATGTGTCCTATCTTTTGCAGGGCTTTTTTTCTTCGGAATGTTAAGCACATATTTGTAGTTAATTTGCTGATACTATGTGCACGAGCTATTACTTTTCCTTAACTTCAAATTGTGCAGTTCATTCTTTTCATTCCTAAAAGGATAAAGGCTGGGATTTTCCAAAGGAGCTTAGAAAATTTAGGTCTAAATTTTAAAAGGTGCCTGAAGATTCACATAGATGCCAAAGGGGATTTTTCAGAAGCATTCAGCTTTGTATTAGAAGAAATAGAAATGGGTATTGAAATTCTTGAAAATCATACTGGGTTTGCATCAATAGCCTTTAATTCCTACAGGTATTAAAACTGTCTTCTTTGGCTATGTCTATTTTAGTAAGTAGTGCAACACAGTAGGAACAGATTTGTAGAGCAAAATGATGCTGAGAAGCTGACATTCATATTATTTAGTTTGGGGGTGTTTGTCTTCAGAACAGCATTATTCCTGTCCCATAGACTAAATTCAAATTAGCAGATGGAGCTCATTAAATATGTTGCAGAATCCCAGACAAATAGTTTAGAAAGAATTCCTTGAAGTCCTCTAGTCCAATGTGCAGCTCGGTGAATCTACTGACTACTGAGTGCTGCACTCCTCTCCCAGTGAAGAGTACTTTAGAAGTCCAGCCTGGACCTCCCAAGCTGCAGCTTCTGTTATTTTTGGCTGCATCTTGTGTTATTGTTCTTGTGCTTATATAGCATTTCTACCAAGATAACTTTGGCTCTCTGTTTTGTTTCCTGTCCAAGCTGTAAGCATTAGTATAGAAGCACATGAAGCAGGATTGTGCATTTGCCCTTTCCTATGCAGACTTTCTCCATATATACTGCTTTCTAGCTTACCTCTGGATGTGAACCCCTAATTCAAAGCTCTCCTTGATAGATCACCATGTCTGTCTCCTAGCACACTATGAAGAAAGAAAACAAAGCCTTACTGGTGTCTCAGGTATGCATCCAGTTGTTCTTCTGCCACATATATCTATTCATCTCTGAGTCTTTCCTCTTGTCCAGAAGGATAAAAGGGAACCCCATATTGAGTTCTGGCCATATTTTCTTTGCACCATTAGCCCTAGCAGGATGCTGCAGCAGTCTACCCTTGATAAGCCTCCAGGATTTCCCATTCATCAAGGGTGTCCTGTGTTGTCTGTGAGCTCCTGACATTTTGATTGCCCTTCAAGTAATACAACTAAGCCTGTCAGAAATCTCATTGACTGAAAGTTCTGGTTGGAAAATGCTAATTGAAAAAATAAATGAACAAAATCAGAATGGTTATTCTACATGGCTGTTATTGAAGTGAGGTATATTCTTGGGCATAGTTTTTGCTTTGAACCTCCTGTAGTCAGGAGAAGAGAATTCAGTGGATATGTCTAAATTGCCTGCACAATTCTGGTCCCTTGATTGTCCATCAAAATCATGTTCTGCTTTTATTCCCTGGCATCTTTCAAAAGCATTCCCTGTTCAGTCAATCTAGATTTACCCCATGAGGTCTTTTACAGTCTTCTGTAGGAACACACTGGAAGCTCCAGTGAGTTTCCAGCCTCACTCCTCATATTTTGCTATCGGTAGAGAGCTGTAAAGAAAAGTAAAAATACAGTTCTTGTAATCTGGAGACTGAGGTGTTATTTCCAAACTGATGTTTATTTACTGCGACAGTAGACCAGATACATAACTTCCCTCTACCCCTGTATCTTCCATAGAATAAAAATAAAAACAATGAATAATTCATGACTGTCCATATAGGGATGTTATAGCAGTTACATACTGCTGTAGATACCTTTAATGTCAGCTTTGTCATGCCAAGTATAGCAAGTCAATTAAAATTGCCTTAAGCTTCTACTTTATTATTATGGTTATCAGATACTGGGTGCAAAATCTGGTTATGGTGAAGTAAGATCTAATTTTCCAGGCTGTCAGCTTACTGCTTGGGTACATTACCTTATATTGCTGTGAAGTAAAATTTGTCCTTTCCATGGATTAGTTGCCTTTTTCAAGTTCCTCTCTGAGTTTGGCCCACAAAATCTTGTTTGAGTGTTCATTGCCTCAAGGAAATATGTCAGGGTTAGAAAAAGTGCTTTCCTCTTGCTGAAGCTTTGCTGTTTTTCCCCCATCAAGCTTTACTTTTGTTTTTATATGGTTTTGTCCTTAATTAGGCTCTTAATTACTTTCTCTGAAACCACAGTAAGTCTCATTGCTTTGTAATTCCCCTGATCTCCTGTGACTTCTTATTTTAAATATAGATGGTGTTTTATGTTGAACAGATTGTTATCCTCAAAAATAATTGCTGTTGTAAAGCCTGTATTTTGCATCCCTTTCTATATCAACACTGCTTCAAACTTTATTTCATTCAAATTTTTCAAGCCTGCTAAGTCCTGTAGCCTGGAAAATGTCAAATATATTGACTGTTTTTCTGTTTTTGTGCTATAGTCTCTGTAGTTCTGTGCTCATTTAAAAAAAAAAAGGTACTTTTTCCATTAGCACTGTTCCATTTATGGTCACCACTGGTATAAAGAAAACAATAATTTCTACCACAGAGAAAGCAGGGACAAATAGGCAAGTGAGTCAGCAGCATCAGCCAACCTGGGGAAGGCAGAGTCTCTGGTATGCCTTTTCACAGGATGGAAGGGTGTGAACAAGGCTGTGTGCAGGAGGGTGTCTGATGCTTTAAGGGTATCTGGTCAAGGACCTTTGCAATGCCAAGGGATAATTGGAAAAGGAGAAAGCCGTAAACAAGAACATAGAAGGAGATAAAGCTGACGAACAAATGATAAGGGAGGCAGTGCTGGGAACCAAAGGTGATCAATCACACTAATTGATGGGGACCTGTGAGAGTGTCAGAATGTTTATTCTGGGGAGGTAACGTAGAGATCTGATCAGGGACCTTGTCTGTTGGGAATCCAAGGGAAAAATGAGGAAACCAGAAACCAAACCAAGACACAGACCTCACAAATCAAACATGGAGACAGTGACAAAACACAGACCTCACACTCACACTAATTGTGGGCTATCAGGGAACCACAGATGTCACTTCCAGGAGGATCAACCTGGACTTTATAGCAGATAAAATTGTAAGCCAGGGGGACGCTGGATCAGGAGGTTGCCAAGGATGAATAGATAGGTACAAAAACCCATGGGGAACCTGCAGGGGAAGGAGATTGGTCACTTGTAAAATAGTGCAAGCCAGTACATTGTCTGACCAAGCCCTGTGCCTGTTCTCTGAAGTATGTCCTATCTTCTTATGTCTTATTAAACTTTTTCTTAGCTCACTCTCTGTCTGTGTGTGTGTTGCAAGGACTAAGTGCCAGTCACTGGTGAGACGTGTATGGGTGTCAGTGGGTTCTGTGCTAGCTACTGGAGCCAGGCCAGGCCTGAGGAAGCCTGTGTGGCAGCTGCTGGAGCCAGTGAGGCCTCTGTGCCACCTGCTGGGATGAGTGCGGGTCTCTAACTTGCAGCCACTTGGACAGGAACACTGTGTGTTCCCAGCTACTGGGAGAAGGAAGCAGTGGTGTGAGAGAGGAAAGTGAGGGGCTCAGCACTGGTGGATGACATGGGGGATCACAGCCTGTATGCAAGGTGTCAGCTGCTGCTCGATCTTCTCCAGCCAGCTGTTTGTGAGGGGTGGGGCTTTGTTAGCAAACCTCAAAGTGGTCCAGACAGTGAGGAATGGGCCTTGAGTCGGGGCTGGAGCATTAGGTGGGCGGAAGGTGTGTGCTGGTACATCCAGCGAGACTTGAAAATGCGAAGTGCATGAGGGATCAATGTGTGAGCCTGTGTGTTTGCCAGGGGGCATCAAGCAGCAGTAGCTGGCAAGCAGGGGACCTGGATGCTGTGTGGGTACCCAAGGGAATGGAGAATATGAGTATGTGTGTGGATCTAGAGATTTTCATGTGTCTGCCTGCACTAGTGACCTCCTGTCTACCAGCTGAAGAGGAGGAGGGCAGCTGGCTGGCTGGCTTATGTTTTATGAGTTCTGTGTGTAGGTGCTGTTGAAGGCAGCACCTTGTCTGTGGCAGCTTGTGTGACCAGCCATGTCAGTGTCCTTCATGTCTATGTGTGTGTCTGTGGCACATATGCTACCAGTAGAAGGTGCAGTCAGGAAAGCAGCAACCATGTCCCTCAAGCTGTCCCCAGGGGTCCCCAGGCACTGGGCTGAACTCCAGCATTTGGTCAAGAGGGTCCTAGGCTGGAGCTGCTGGGGAGGGTGGCAGCAAATCTAACATCACTTAGTGGAATCATGTTTTCAGATACTGCATCATCCCTTATAAATCCCTTTTAAAGCATTGTGGGCTAATTACAGATAGTAGCATGACTTCCCATGGGAATACACATTCAGAGCTTCTGCCTTCCCTTTCATTAAATATACCTGTTATACCTGATATACCTGTTGGTCTGCACTGGGCAAGAGCCCAGTAAACTACAGTTACTATTGATCAGAAGATATATAATAACAGCCTGTGTCTACTGCGTGCTCCTTTACGCACTCTCAAGTGCCTGAGCCACTGTTGTGCTTTGTCCTTCCAAGTGGGAGCACAGGGCAGAGGTCTTGGCAGGCACAGAGCATAGCACTGGGTTGGTGCAATGTGATAAAAAATGTGGGAAAAAAATACGGGAACATGGGCTGGACAAGTGAGAAGGGAGGAATTTATTACTTTATGATGCAGAGTATGTGACTGGAAGGTGTAAAGGATAATGCATCTAAATGGCAGTTTGCAGTGAGAGGAACAGGGAACTGGGGGCAGCCATCTGAATATGGAAGCTTCTTTCAGGATCAAAGGCTGACTACTGCCTAAAATAGCTCCAAATAAAAGCTGTGTCAAAAGCTGTGTTATATGGGTTTTTAAGACAGTTAGCTGCTCTTCATATCTTACCCTTATGAACAAATAGTTTTTAGCACATAACTGCAAACATTCAATGTACGTGTTTTCCAGGTGGAATGTCAAAATGTGAGGTTTGGAAATTCAAAAGTAAGGCAAATAGTCCTGTCTCTAATCCTGATGGCTGGAAGCTGATCAGTTACTGGGACTGAAAAAATGCACGATCATGTAAGGAGGTAGGGAGGTTCTCTGCCCATGTAAATTATTCACCGATTTCAATGAGGTTTTGGCAGCTGATGACTGTTGATGATCCAGAGATCTCTCTTTTTATGTGTTGGTAGGAACTAATGGACCATGTCTGTTGTCTGAGTGAAGGTAGGCTTGTAGTTCTCTGGTTTACATAGTCTGATTTTTGCTCTGCATTTCCCTTTTGAGTGATCACTTATATAATGTGTGAACTTGTTATACTTGGTTTCTGTAAGAAGAAAAAAAGCAAATGTGTTTGAAGAGCTTATAAATCATTCTAGCTATCAATATGATACAAAATTAATAATTTCTAACAATTTCTACAGTGATGCATTAGAAATAACTATGTAATGCCCTCTGGTTCAGAAAACTTTAGAAAAATAATAATGTGAATGAAGATGAGGATGGAAGAAAATGCCAGTAGCTCCCCTGTTTTATTTGTTTCCTGTAATTTTATGCAATAACATGTTTGATATTTTTATAAATATCTGTAGTGCAAAAAAATTTCCCATATATTTCTTGGTAACTGAACTAAGGCTAGAATTTTTTTCTAAATCCCATTTCAGAACATGACATTGATTTTATTTTGGGTATTTTTTTAAGACTCCTTTTGCAAATTATTTGTCCATAAAGGAGAAGTATAGAACTGTGCATCTTCTCCTATTTATGGATTCTACAGATGTCACACTTTACATGAACCTTATTCAAATATTCCTATTGTAGAAGGAAAAAGTAATCCCAGCCGCTAGATATACATAAGAAATTGCTGTGATTGCCGTGACATTCATAGCTGCTTTTTTAGTGTTTATTGGTTTTTTTATCAGATGAGCACTTTATTCCAGGTTTTAAATCCCCTAGATGGCACTACAGAATGCAGTATTTAAATGTTTCATGCAATTCTATTAAATAGGTGATGTTAAATAATTTTTCTCTTGGAAAATAAATATCTATGAGTTGTTTAAAAAAATGGAATAAAAGGAAAAGCTTTTGTCTAATACATTTGTGGTATTTTGGCATGTCCTGATGTACAAAACGTGGAACAGTATGCTAGACATGTGCCAGATCACATATAACCCTTTCTGCTCATGTGGTCCAGATGGTGGCTGTCAGTTTCAAATCCAGATGGGCCTCCAGGTTTGAATTGGAAAATAAGTGTGTTCAATCTAAATGGATTAAAGATCAGGAAAGAAAACAAGAGTTGTTGTTTTGTGTTAGAAACATACTTGGCAATTGAACGTACTGAAATTGTCTTTTGCAAAGAGTTGTTGTTTGAGACCACGTAAGAGATTTTAATATTTTAATTGGTATTTAAATTTCATGCTTTAATTGCAGGTACGTTGCATGCTGGACCTCATGGGAATCCTGATAGTTTGTGTTACCCCTGAGCATTTGTTTTGCAGTTGGTATGTCATTGTCTGCAGATCACTGCAGTAAATACTTTACTGTACTGCTGAAAAGAGAGGAAAAACATTGCCATCTGCAAGTACAGCTTGCAAATTACAGCTTGCAATCGTCTGCTATTAAATAAAGACACTTTAACAATATTTTGGGTTTTAAATTAGCAATTTACATCACAAGATGCTGAAAATACTGGTCTTTTAATACAGCAATTTTTGTTTCCTTTTAACCAGGCCTCAACATGTATTGAAAAATAATAAAAAGAGAAAGTAATACAAACCAGTGTTTACTTAAACAATAGCCACTGACAGCAAGAGACACACAGATGGAAACCCAGTCGCTTATATCTCAGTGGGAGGTTTCATTTGAGGACCTTGATGGGGATGTGATTGGACTGGAACACTCTAATTTACATCATGGAGAATCTATCCTGGTGCCTTTTTCCTGATGCTGCTGTGCCAAACTATGTCTCCTGTGAGAAACTGGTCACATGCAGGGAGAAGAAAGGAAAGACTTTAGTCTGAATGAGAGGAAAAAGCAGTTTCAAGTACTGCAAATACAGGCTATCTTGCTGTTTTATGGACACAAGTAATGGCAGAACCATGCCTTTGCTTTTTTTTTTTTTTTTTTAAGAATGGTAAACAGGACAGCAGAGGAGCTATAGAGCATATTTGATGTGTGGTGCATATTGCCCTGTAGGTTAAGGAAGGAACAGAATTGCATAATGTCCTGCCAGGAAATGCCCCAAAATGTCCTTTTTTAGTGTCACTTCATCTACAATGATAGGATGAAAGACTGTAGAGAAGTTGTCCATTATAATGAGTGCAGAGCTCATTCTTTCATCCAGGGAATCTTAGTGTCAGCAAAATGTATGGAGAGATTCCTGACAGAAAAAGCCCTAGATGTAATGGAAAATGCCAGCAAAGAATTCTATGAGGTAAGCAGAGTTTTCTGTTAAATTCTACCAGATGGTCCACAAAGGCCTATAAATGTGCTTTCCAGTTATAAATCTCACAGAATTTTTCCTCCCAGGGCTAATCTTGTAATTGCTAATCAGCGAAAGCTACAAGTGCTTGCTTTATCTCTGAGTACACACAAAGATGTTTTACTTCTAGTCTGCCTGGGCTTTTGGGGAAAGCAAATGCTTTATTATTGATGAGAAGGTAAATCTAGTGGGGCAGGTGGGGAATAGCATAAGACTCCTTGTGAAGTAAAGCTAGAGCCTGCTTGGGAGCTTGGTAACACACTGACTGTTGTGGGGGATCCTTTTCTTCCACATACTTTTGTGATGCTCCTAAACTGCATATTCATTTTCTCAGTCAGCTTTCACAATATAAATCTGTACAGTCTTTTGGCCAGAAACTAGGGAACCTTGTTGTACCTCTTTAATGATCCCTAACTTTTTTTTCTGATGTTGAGCAAGTCCCCTAGGTTATGTTGGAACTGAACTGTGGGTGTGTTCTGTGGCACTTAGCAACATCCTGATTTCTCGGTTCCCCTCATTTACAGGCCACGGGCAGTGGGAGATATACCCAGGGTAGCCAAATGTGTGTAAGAGTGAGAATAGAGGGCCTGTGGTGCACATCCACATCTCCCAGTTGGGTAGATGTGCCTCCTCCAGTCTTTTTTGTTTTGGATTCTCTATATATCTTAATTATCTCATCCTATCTATCTTAGGATCCTGGAATCCATTTTAACACCGTTCAAGCCAGCACTGTATAATTTGAGTCCCCTGCAATACTCTCCACATGAAATCAGCAGCAGTAGCAATATCTCTGGTAGAAACTCAGTAGCTGCCACTTACAGACTTACTATAGTCCCTGATACCTGTCACTTACTCTGCAAATTCTTGGGGTCAGGTTTATATCTCATCATTTGCCAGTATAAAGCTTAGCATAATCTCAACTGGTCTACGTAGAGACAGCTGCTTGGTCTGTGGAGATACAAATACTTTCTAAAATGCATCTTTTGTTATAAATATAAATTATTATCATCATTTAGGTAATTTTTTTCTTAATCCTTTTTATTTTTTCTCTGATAAATGTTTCACAAGAGTGGAGTATACAAATTTTCACAGTAAGAGAAGAAAAGGGCGAAAAATTCTGTTAATAAAAATTTAATCTTATGAAATGTAGGCAGGTATACTCAGCACATACTAGCCTCAGAGTATCATTTGTCAAAAGTTTTGTGAAGTGCAATTCCTTCATTGTACATCATTCTCTTGGTGCCTGCTGAGTAGCTGAGAAATGTCAGTCATGATTCTTGCAAAATAATGGCAAGACCTGCTTAGATTCTTTCCATGATTTGCCAGCAAAAAGTGCTAGTGCAATTACAAACTTGCTTTTTAGACTGTTTAGTCTGATTAGTCATCTCTCTGATACTCATTATCATTCCACATTATTATTTCACATAAGAACTGATGCCATACATCTTGTTTAAATGTCAGATTGGTCTGCATTTAGTCTTGCGATTCCTGATCAGATGATTTCTGTATCTAACTCAACTGCTGCTTCAGCTCTGGTTTTCTGCTTCAGAAACCCAATCCAGAGGACACTGCTCTTGGCCTTTTATTACGTGCTATTTATAGTGCATTTTGATGGTAAAGACTGGTGGGTAATGGATGGATTTTAACTTCTCTGCTGATTATGAACTTCTATTTAATTTTAAAAGGTTTAAAAGGGTTTTTTTTTTATTATTGACCATATATCCTGTCACTAAAGTGCAACTGAACTCACTTTGATTTCTTTCTTTGATAACAAAATTGAGAGATGCCATTAATCTACTACTACTATTTGGAACAAAAATATAGGTACTTATACCTTTGTTAATGAATGCTCAGTCTTTTCTGAACCACTGTTTCTGTATGAGAACTATGCATATGTTGCTTAAACAGTGGAATAGCTATAATTTTTATATATGCTTGTTAGGAGGCTGTGTTTAATACTGAAGCATTCATATAGTTCTCAGCTTGAATTAAATATATCCTTTTCTTTTTCAAGAAGAAAAGGGCATTTCCCCTGTTTTATTAGTAATATAATAATTACCTGTGGACTGTTGAAAAATAAGGGAATAAAATGTGAATGTTTACATTTGCACACATATAATTCTTATTACACAGCTTTTGACATGAATCCCTTGAGCTGGATGAAGGCCAGTTTATTTCCTAACCTATCATAGAACAGCTGGAGGCCATGTGTAACTGCAGACTTGCCAAATCCAACAATTCTGGCTCATGGGAATTTGGATCAGAGAGACTGTGGCAGTCCAAGATTGCTTCATAGAGAAGCATAATTTAGACATGGTTCCTGTAATCCTGTCAAAGACAGTCTGTAGATAGTCTGAAAAAAAAAAGGAGAATTTTCAAGAGATTAAGAAGTTCAATAAAAAGACAGGCATGCTGTATCGTGGAAAAGGACAGATTTTTTGAGTTTTGTGATGGAGCAAAGACTCTCCTGATGCTAAACTTAAAACTGGTAGGCATAAAACTGGATGTTCTCATCCCTGGTGACTCAGAAGCAGAGCAAGACATGATTCTTCTTAAAAAAATTCTTATGTTATTTATTAGTTGAATGTGTCTCGACAGGCAGTAATAAAATGAACTGTGTGCAGTCTGTTCCATGCAAACTTTCAGAAAGTGACCTTTATAAGTGTATGCTAGAGTTGAGAAAGTAGTAGAAAAGGTAATTTTTTGAATAGTTTTTGAAAGACATTGCTTTGGGAGTTCAAATTCTAGGCAAACTTCAGTGCGTTGATACCACTGTCATAGACACTTCAGAAATAATGATAATACATCTAGATTACAGACATACTGGCCCAAAGGGCTGGGTGTTATTGCCAAATTCTAAAGTGAGAACAGGGCTGTACAGATTCCTCATGCAGCTTGTGTTTAATTTTACAGGAGATATTGTTTTAATGTTTCTGATGATCTCCAATATAGAAATTATATTCTAATCAGCACAAGAGTCCAAGAAATGTTGTGTACATGCCAGCAAAAAAATCTTCTAAATATGACATAATTTCACTTGGTAGTATAAATACCTACTGGAGCTTGATTAGAAGATATCGTAGAAAGGTGTATGCTAAATTTTTACTATAGTACTGCTATGCTCTAAGAAACAGGCTGTAGTTCCAACAGCCTGCCTTTGCTTGGAGGTAATCTTTTCCTGGAAATTTCTGTTTTTACCTGTCTTCTTCCTTAGAGATGGGCAGTCAGCTGCCTAGACAGTATTCACAGGCTTGCAGCAGATACCCAGGTTCCTATTTTTTCCATGATGCTACATACTGAGAGCAAAAATTCTTCTAAGGGCAGGAACATTTGTGCATTTGGAGCACTCTCCAGGGGAATGGTGGCCACAGCTGCAAGGCTGGCAAAACAGCTGCAGCTCCAGAGGCTCCAACTGCTTCTTTAGCCCAGTTGCCCAGAGTGCCAACAGCTTGTTTTTAGCCCCTTTGAAACATTGCTGCTCTCTTCCTGATATACTGGCTTGTGTGATGGAGTAGATGATCACTTGGGGAGTGGGTCCAGGTCCATGGATCACTCCTCTGTTGGATGACAAACCCTGTACTTTCCATTTTTTGCTGCAAACTGCCTGGTTCTGAGGAACTTTTTTCCTGCTGAACCTAGGCTACTGTGTGAAAATAAATTGGTATCTCTGTTATAAGAAACGTTGGGAGAGAAGAGCTTGAATCTGTTGCCTATAACTGAGAAAATCACTGACATACACTTGAGATACTGTCCCTGACTGCAGATATGTTTATTCCTTTATTCCAGAATTACTGTAATCATTGCAGTTTAAGTGTGTTCCTAACTCTCCTTTCCATATACTTGCAAAATGACCTCAGACAGGGAAATGCAGTCCTGAGCTGTCAGCCTTGCCCGGTGGAGGAAGTATTTTGCCCCATATCTGTGAGGCCACCTGGAGCTTCCTTCCATCATGAGATCTTCCTGTTGCTATGTGCCCACCTCTGAGTTACCCATCTCAGCTTTTGTGGCCCCAGAGTGAGCAGTCACCCCCAGAGCCTGCTATGGAGTTCCTCCATGCAACTGCTTTGCAGAGGCACTTTTTCTGCTGCTCTGGTTTGAGCACCTTCAGTGCAATATGGGACCTGGATATACAACACCCATTTAGTGACTTCAGTAATGCTTCTCCCTTAATAGTAATCCTGGAGATAACTTTTGTTAGCCCAGGAAAGGAGGAAAAATGTACATACCTCTAAGTACAGCTATTATGCTGGTATGCAGCTTGCATTTAAGTGCTGTGGGTGTTAGCCAAAGATCTCCAACTACTTCAGATACCAAAAGCAACAAAACTGTGATAACATAATATTCAGCACAGGATGCTTACACTGGTTGCAAAGCTCTTTTAGAGCTGACTCTAAGTGCCTCTTCAGAGTATCACATAGTGCCATATAGATCCAATTTCAATGGGGAGTTTAAAAAAAAATCAAAAATTCATTCCTTCACATTTCATGTTCAGCAATTAGCTTTTCTTTGCTATTACCTGAACTGCTGCTAAGGCAGATGGTACTGTCTAGTTCCTGTCATCAAATGATGAACTTCAGCTGTCTCTAAAAGCTGCTATTTGAAGAGAGCTTCTGCAGGAAAAGAAAATATGAAACTGTTGTGCAAGTGATAAAAATCAGTGTATTGGCTAATTGTCAGACAGACTAGTGATCATACAGTGATGATGAACACCTGTGCATTACTGGAAGTTAGTTACTGAATGTAACCATTTCTCTTCTCTTCCTAGAGAGTGCAAAATAAATATGCTGGTACATGTTTTTGCTCAGAACTCAAATGGTCTTGTCTACTATCAGGCCTTAATTTAATGGGAGTCTTTCCTTGTTCAGAATTATTTCCATGCTGATTTTTTGAATAGATTTTTTATTTTTTTCCAAAAGATGTTTTATTTCATCTTACTTTTGCTTTGGGACTGACAGCGTCCCAAGGCAGAAAGTAAGGTCATGAATTACCTCCTCCTCTCATTCTGGTGCTGGAATTGGCAACTCTAATGCAGTAGAAAGAGAACTTGTGAAGATGAACCGTTTGGCTTTTCTGTCAGAAAAAGAGTGAGAGGTCATTTACAAACTACAGAACATGCATGGAACCTTGAGACTACCAATCTCCAGATTATTACTTGAATTGTTTGCTTCAGTGAACATTCCTAGTCTTATATGTTGAGTTTTACTTCCTAGGAGTGTCTTATTACCCAGAGATAATCTTATACCTTCCAGACAGTTCTACTGCCTGTACATGAGTATGCTGAATAAGAGAGAAATACTCCAAGGATGTCACTGTCAATGCTCAATAAGAGATAAGATCCCTCAGAATATTTTGTATCATGCAAAGAAATAATTTTTAAGGGTATGTAATGAAAATCTGGATATTTGCACACCACAGATTGCATTCTTTAGTCAGAAATAATTTGCAGACATTTCTCATCTACATTTTGTTTGCAGTAGTTACAGCTAGCGGTCTCAGTTCTAATGTATTAGGCATTACATGAAAAGTAGTGAATATAGACTTTTTATTTCTGAAGGACTTTTACTCCTGAGCTAGAAAACACTTCCTAAGAGGCAGAAAAATGTTGAGTGTGTTCACAGTAAGTAGTTAATGTAACAGAAGTATTTTCCTCCCTCTGCTTAAGGACTGCAAGATTTGAGTCAGTCTTTACATACTTAAAGAATCTCAAAAAACTATTATTTTGTTTAAAAATGTATTAATCTACATCTGTCTTACAAAATACAAGAGGGATGCAGCTTTGACCAACATGTTTAGCTGTTAAACATTTAGTTAGTACCATTTATTAAAGCACTGTGATTTAGTATTCTTTCCCTTGAACAGCACAGCTCAGCTGCCATTATAAAGTATGTGTGAAACACAAGAATATGATGTGGGACTGAATAGACTTTTTACCTAAAAAATGTTGTATTACCTCTCTATCATTTTATATTTCCATAGTGGCTTAGCTTTATGTGGGATGAGACATAGTTGCCCCTGAAGAGGTCTTGAATGCAATGTGCTCTGCATCCTGCTTGACTGCCATCCACAAATCTGAAATGCAGACTTGAGTGCAAGCAGTGTGCCTAGTAGCATACAGACTTACCTGGCACACTTCCATGATTTGGAAGGCATGAGCAGGCTGTGCTTACAGGTTTGCTTTCCATTTAGGCTGAGTGTCTGGTTTTGAAGATAATTCTTAAGCAATTCCTGCCCCAAAGAGCAATTTAGATCAGAGGCAGCAGATGATTTCAGTTATTCAGGAGAACAAAACTTTATATTTTTTAAAACTTAAATAGTAAAACTGAACACAAAGGGAAAATTTCATTCTTATTTCATCTAAAGTCTTTGAAGAAAGATAATTTTAATATTTAGAGACAAATTTCCTTTCTAGAAGAATAGATGACTTCAGGTGTGGAAACTAAGCTCAAGTAGTTGCAGGTGAAATATCCTGAGGCTGCTGTGGGGTATAGTTGCTTGTCAGACTGGCAGAATCATTGTGGCTGGGAGATAAAGATATTTGAGAAGAGATTTCCAGAGCTGTGTCCACTAGATTTCAAAATTCTCAAGTAAAGTTCACCCAAATCAATGCTATCTATTTAGATTCTAATTTGCCTTTCAAGAATTCTTTAGGATTGGTGTTACAAGAAATACAATTGATTGCTTCATGAGTCCTTCTTGTCTGGCCTTCAGACCATGACCCCAAACTTCCAAACTGGCTAAAATATCTCATTTTCCATCAGCCAAGACAGAAGAACCTTGTTTCTGGGCCTGCAGGCAGTTTCTGTCAGAAAAAAGGATACTGGGTTGTTACAATTCTAGAATTAACCACAACAGTGCCTTAAACCAGAATGAGAAAATCATGAGCTGTCAACTTTCTTCTTGTACTGTGCCAAATATTTCCCATAAGTAATTTTATCTTGACTAGGACACAAGTGCTTTGCATGGATACCTTACTTTTGATTTTTGTTGGGATCCTTGATAAAAGATTTATTTTCCATTGCCTCATTTCTTCATTGGGAAAAATTATAGTTACTTACAGGGATATTGTAAAGGTCAATGTTTATTTTTTGTTTGGACAACACTCTCAGGCACATGATCTGACTCTTGGGGTGTCCCACACAGGGCCAGGATTTAGATTTGATGATCCTGATAGGTCCCTTCCAACTCAGTGTGTTCTGCGATTATAAGACAGCTCTGAAAAGGACTGTAGAGTTAGTTGTACAATAAATTATGACTTTGGTTAGAATTGCTATTTACTACAGGCCATTCAGTAGAATTGAAAAAATATGTTCAATATTTTTTGTAGGAAGGTGCTAAGCTTAGAGAAGTGTTTGCTATAGCAGCTTTTCAAAGCTAATGGGAAATACCTATGTAAGGGGATTTTAATAAGCATTCTCTTGCTGAGTTCTACATTTTTGATTAATTTAAAATAAGTCATCCAGGTTTAAGGTATCAAAAGACAGCTACATTCCAACTTTGCTGTTGGATTTTTTGCATAGAGTCATGATTTTTATTTAGGTACGTGTATTTAAATCTCAAGGTCATAATACTTCTATTTAAGAGTCCATTTATATTATGTGCACTGTTCTTTTTTACACAACAAAGGTTTGTGGTTTGATTGCATCAAATCTGAAAACTGTGACCAAATAGAGAAATGGCTATAATTCTCTAAGTGAAAGCTCTAATTAAAAGTTATATTAACTGGCTTAAAATAAGATAAATATTTCTGTCAATAGAGATATCTAAAAATGTTTTGTCTTTCTTATGTCAAGCTTTGACAGACTGTAAAATCAAGATTTTTTTCCAAACAGCTGATAAGGTATAATCTTTTTATAAGAAGCAAATCTGTGTAGTCATTAGTACCTAAGAACCAGAAAAGTATGGATAAATTAGGAGACTTGGGAGACTTTATACTTTATACTTTATATTCAGAGAGAGTACTTTAACTTAACTATTATCAGTACATTGTTTTGTTGACAGAACTGTAGGGCATGTAAAGGACTTCTAACCTTTCAAAATTGGCTGCTTCAGAAACAGAATAATCTTCAGCATAAAACCACCATTTAAGCTCTTGTTATGTGGCCATTTCACTCCCTTGGAGAAGATAGCAGGGTAGGTTGAATTATCTGGTAGACAATTGTCTGAGTGACAGCTACTGCATTGGTACTCAGTGATGGATTCTGGAAGGCTGATGAACATTTAACAGTGAGCAAGAACATTTCTCAAGTTATAAATTTAAAAGAAGTTATACAATTTAAAAAAACCACCCCTACCAGCAGTATGAAGAAAATATTGCTTAATTCTATATTCCTTGAGCTAAATGCCTGCTCTGGAATCATCCTATTTCCTTGATAATAGCTAATGTACAGTAGCAACTAAATTGCATGTGTCCCTTTACTTAACTTTGTAGAACACATAGGCAATTATGGAAACTAAGATAGGTTATATTGGCCATCAGTCATTCTAATTTTATATTTTGTTCACCCTGTGGTGCCTTATAATTGTTTCTTAAATGACCTTATTATGTTTGTGCAACATGGAAAATAGCTTACTTCACCTGCTTAAAAATTATTCAGATTCCATGTGTTTCTATTAACTCATTTTTATATGCAGACGGCTTAAATTACTTATTATAAACTGTACATCTGTGGGCTGCCTACACTAATTGGTAAGCCAAATTACCTAACCAATGGGTTTTCCTGGCAGTGATGCCGTAGCATTTATTTATACCTGTGACCTGACTTTGCCTCTGGGGGGCTTGCACACACCGTAGTGCCTCAGGCATTTTGATGTGTGTTGGAGCCCTTGGACAACGAAAGCAGTGCAGACCATGTGCATATGGCTTCAGTTTCTGTCTGCATATTCCTTATCACAGACCTTCTGTTTTGCTCTTGCTTGCCCTGGATAAAAGCTTATTTCATGTCCATATCTGACAGGGTGAGCTGGATTCTGCTTAGTTAAAAAATCCCATGGTGGTAATGGGACTTTTCTGACCCTAAAGTATATAACCTATATTTCAACACTCTTTAGCTGAGTAGATGGTATCCAGTAACATCAATATAATTGTGCTTTAAATATTTTTCTGGTGTTGCTCCAGTAGTTGAGAAAGATTGATTTCGTGAAATGGCAGTGGATTCCATGTCAAGAACTGGGAGTTTGAAGTCACCTAAGCAGAGTACCTTATCTCCTAAGCATCCTCCCTAGCCTTTCTGACACCACCAGTTGGTAGGGAAAGCCATTCTTTTGTGGGAATGATAAGCTGAAAACCACTGATCACATTATGCTCTGTAACTCAAGGTAATTAATGGATGTACAACCAAGTACAATATCTTCAAGTTTTATCTACCAGGAGCAGGAAATGCTCATCAGTTTTCTGAGTCAATTGATAGATACAGGATGGCTTTTTTTTTTTTTTTTGTGAGGAAGGATTTGTTCCCTGGAGGATAATTCCATTCCCCTTTTGTGACTGAGAGCTTGGGGCTTCCAGCTGTTAATTTTCAAGTTAATCTTAACCTCTAGTAACAGAGAATTTATTGCTTCTGGGATGCCTGTTCAGGAAGGCAACCTTTGCGTTCTCTCTCTCCCCAGGAATGGAAGGTTGTATCAGCAAGGATAAAATAATCTTTCTTGTTATTGTACCAGTTTTACCACTCGGAATATTAGCCCTAATTTGGCTTGGTGTGTATTACAGCTGCAGTCTCTGGTAGTCTATCATGGAAAAAATAGGTCTTGAAACTGAAATGTGCTTGTGGATTACAGCATGGAATCTTTATTGAAGCTGTCCTGCTATGCAGAAGGGGATGCAGGGTTCAAGGTGCTGGAGGCCTAACTGTCAGTTCTCAGATGTAAGGCAGAAGACATTCATTTGGCTTCTACAATTTTTTGGGGAGGGGAGGGGAGGAGAGGTGACGCGAGGAGTGGAGTGGAGATGGGGTTACTTCCCTTACATAGGGAGTTGCTTTTCTGTTTAATGAAAAACATTGATAACATTATGGATTTTTCTTAGCCAGTGCTAATATTACTTGAGATTTCACAGAAAAGACACTGGGTTCTAGTGTAAATTCTACACTGAGTAAACTCTACTTTCAGGTAAAAATACCAGATATGTGTAACTACTGACATAGATGTTTATGACCAATAGGTGTTTATAACCACAGACAAAATATGATTTTATATGCAACTTTTTTTCCTCATTTCAGTGTTTATGATTTTTTAAACATAGTGAATTTCTGAATGGATGCTACTCCCAAGCACTTTACTTTCTAAGACACTATGATAACTGTGCTGGGACTCTAAATTTTGCCTGCAGGAGTGAGCATCTGAAAATCAAATACAAGGTTGCTCGGTCCTTCCAGGACAATGTTCTTTTCTAAACATGTCATGTTTTCTTTTGACATTGAATTGTTATATAGTTATTAAAAAATTATAGATATAATGGCACAATAATATAGAATTATATATAATATGTATTTGTATAGTAAGATGTCAAATAATATATACCAGATTTAACACTATCACTAGAAATATGGCAGATATCTTACTGTTAATGATAAGGGTTAGTAAACTAATGTATAATATTTTAAATGTTGCAATGTTTTTCATGCAGACTTTTTATTTCAGATCATAAAATGTACTTTGAGCTCAAACAAGAACACAGAAAGCAGAGGCTTTTTCCATAAGAAAGAAAACTTCAAAAAAGAGATGAAAAACAGAAACTCACTTTCAAAAAGGCATAATATATTTTCTGAACAATATACAGTACCTTATCTTAATTGAATAGGTTTATCCTGCAACCATTTATGGAATAGCAGAGTACAGAATGAAGTAAAAACCTCACACATAATCAGTTTTCTTGGTCTAATTTGCAATGCTTAGCAAATTAGATTCTGTGAGAAGCAGTCAACTTTTGCCCTTTGCCGACTATTTATTATTTTCATTTTGAGATGAAAATATGGTAATTTCTTACTCTTTTGTTCACAGCAAAACTGTTAAACACTGATCTATTTAGCATAGACCCAGAATATTACCAAAAAAATAGGAAGAAAAGAAAAAGAAAAACAAGTATAGGTTTTGTTTTTTCAGAAGTCAGAAAATAGAGTGAAGCTGTACTACAAACACCAACTCAAAAGAAAATAGAGGAGTGTTTAATATGTTGAGAATCTGACAAACAGTGAGTGAATACCCAAAGACAAAGAACATAGTTTCACAATCCTTTCTGTCAAAAAAACCTGCAAAAAACAACCCAATTTTAAAAAGCCTGAAAAATCATCTAGCTCTCCCCCAAAGTTATTGTCTTTTTATCCTGTGGCTGGTTTTTTATTTTCCCCTTTGTCCACTTGCCAATGTATTTGCCAAGTGACAGAGTTTCTAATATTTCTCTTAGGGGAGTAACAAAGTGAATAATTCCCCAGTCAGAATGATTTTCCCTCCTGATATTTAGCAAAATAATCAAAACAAACACCCTTCTTAATTTTATCTCATTATTCTTCCTGGAGCTGTAATCCCTTTTTGTCACTTGGAATAGTGCCTCTCCTTCTGTAGTGCTTTCCCATGAAAAATTTGTAGGTTATTATTGCTCTCCTTAGTTGTTGCTTAGCTAAGTGATATATGTTTGACAGACTGTAATTGCATGAGCCCCTGGGAAGTGAAACTGCCAAGTTGCACACAGCTCTATTTGGGATACATATTACAAGGTGTGTCAAATGCAGCCAGATATAGTGCATAAACAAGAGAAGAAAACCTCAGACTCTGGCTAAAATTAAAGAATAGGAGAGATTTCATTTTTTTTAACTCAGTTATAAAAATCTCAGCTATTTTCTGGAGTTTTCTAAAGGTCACATATGCACATATGCACCAGTCTGGGTTCACAAGCACTTGTAAACTCACTTGTCCCCCAAGTACTGGTGTGGTGCTGGTGCTTGTCCAGCTGCCCGCCTGCCCAGACCCTGTGCCCTTCAACACTTCCCACAGGTCCCTCACTCATGGGCTGGTCCTGTGGGTGGTTTGATAGTGACCCCACATACCCCACACACATGATCAGAGGGAGATACAGACATGTGCCCCTGCCTAGCAGCTGGCCCCAGGCACACCAGCTATGATCCATGGTCTCATTCCAGCTGCCAGTGCTGAGCCCCTCACACTCCTCACTCATGCCTGCCTCACTTGCTAGTAGCTGTTTTTGGGGGCACACACCATTCCTACCGAAGTGGCTGGGTCCAAGACCCCCACTTACTCCAGTGGGTGGCACAGAAACCCCACTGGCTCCAGGGAGTGACACCACAGGTTGTCCACACACCCTTGTCCAAATTCCCTCTCTTGTTACCTCAGAAGTGGCACCTTAGTCCTTGCAGCATTCACACAGACACAGAAATGTCTTGAGGCTGATCTTCAAACTTGCTCCTGGAGCTTCTTAATGGTCCAGCAATTATTACCTGGAGACTTTTGGTTTTTACCATTGTCTTTGTTATCTATCCTTTGTCTACCTTGTCTTTCTTGTTAACACTTCCCCCTCCACTTATCTCCTTTTACATTGAAAAGGCCATTGATCAGATATCCTTGTATTTCTTGCCTTCCATATACCCTTGCAGAAGTCAATACAGTGAATCCCAGAAAACAAAAAAAAAGCCATAGGAAGTGAGAGAACTGCCAGGTGAGAGACAAAGAACTGTTTGAAGAGAAGGGAAAATAGTATTTTTAAAGCAGTATTTAATATCAGTTTCAGGTACTCAAATATAGCAAAAAGATGAAAACCAGCCTGCTCATCAAACAGACTAAAGAAATGAAAGCGTGCAATTCTTGAAGCATTTGTGTTTTTGAATACAATATTTGTGGTTATTCTTATTTGCATATTAATATTATAGTAATTAGAAAGTTATCTATATAAGACATTACATTCTGATTTTTTCCAGAAGTTCCAGAGGTAAAACGATTTTTCTGACCAAATGTCATCATCTACAGATCAGCTATTCATCTTGAGCTTCCTCTCTGTCGGTGGGGAGAAGTAGGCACTTCTTGAGTGCAGAATATCTCATCCTAAAATAGACTTCTAAAACAGATCAGAGAAGCCAAGCTTTAAAATAGCCTAATTCTCTCCATTGATTATGAAGTCAGCCTAGGGAGTTGGCTGAGATGTAGGTGTCTACATTCTACTCAGATTAAATTAGGTGAGATGAATCCCACCCTTCATTTATTTTTCAAAGGATATAACTTGAGATTGTCACATAATGGTATGAATATGAGAGATGGGACTTCAACAAAAGCATTAAATATGACAAAACTGATGATAAGATGATGAGAACTGTTAGTTGCACTTATGGACAGAAGTGACCTGAAGTTGCCTGGGTCATACATATACAATTGTATGCTATTAAAAAGACCAAACTTGTTAGGAGAGTGCATAAAAATATTACATCAAATCTATAGAAACCTGTTCTTTGCTCTCTCTTCTGATTACTTCTCCATTGCTGCTTCAAAGTCCAACTGAAAAATCTATAGTGCAAAGAAATAATTCAAAGAACTAGAAGGAAGAAACAAGAGAGAAGAATGAAGGAATAAAGAGAGGACAATGAAAACAGAACCAGGGAAACAAATATCTTGTCATTCACTGGGCAGTATTTTCTGCCTGCGCGCAAACCAGATTTCTGGTGACAAATACAATAGTTCCTAGCTTGTTGAAGTTGTCACTTGGCCCCTTCATTATCTTTTATGTTTTGCTTTCTCCTGTCCAAGATTTTTCTCTCTTCCATTTTCTTCCTGCCTATAACTTCCGGTGCTTTCTAACACCATAATATTTAAAAGCCTTTGTAGCCCTGTCTGCTTTTGCTGCCAATTGCTTTTTTTTTTTTTTTTTTACCCTCATTTCAACTAAGCTCATAGAGTTGCTTTGGAAAGAGTTCAGCCTCCTATCCATAGCTCTGGAGGCAGAGCAACAAGATGGAGGGAGCTGCAGAGAGAGGTGTCCCCCAGCAGCTGGGCAAGTGTGGCACAATGAGCGTGTACAAAACCCTATATCATTGAAATGAGTAAGGCACAGGACAGAGAAGAAGCAAAGCAATTCTTTTGTGATTGGCACAGAAACAATGAGTTGTGTGCCAGATATAACAATGAACTGGAAAAAAAGAGAAAAAAGAGTACTGGCTGGAGGTTAGCTGAGTTCATTATCAGAATCGAAAATGAGATGAACAGCCAAAGAGTGGAACAGGGGATGCTACAGTGTCTCATACACCTGCTTTTCTTAATCCAATCTCATTTGGAAACAAAAACGTTCTCTTTTCAGTCCAATTCATATCAACAAGTAGGAGCAGGAGACTGATTTGATGACTGAAACTAAATTTGGGGGCAATGATTCTCACACAGCTGACATGAGAGTAGGTAGCTCTTTCCTTCAGATGCTGATTTTCTATGTCATGGTGATGTCCCATGGTGCCCGTGAAGCCTGGCTCCCCATTGCACAATCCTTTCATAAACAGAGAAGAAGAAACAGTCTCAATGCCAAAAAGCTTGCTTTAAGAAAGTCTGCTGAGGGAGATATTTTTTCCATAATGAGCACGTGTGTCTTTGTGCTGCTCAGGTTTGTACTAAGTTATTAAATCATTCTCTCAGTCTCCTACTTTCTTTTAGGTAACAGCATGGATTTTGGAAAGGAGCTTTGCCCTTCTTCAAAGTTATGCCACGTCTGAAGTGTAGCTAGATCTCCCGTAAGTGTGAGGAGTTTAGGGATGAACATTTGTATAGTGAAGCATAATGAATTCCAGCTGAGAGACTGGAGTCAGAGGATAACAGTGGAGACCAGAAAAAGCTTCAATGCCATCCTGCATCATGGCAACAAGCTGAAGGAATGGCAGACTGAGATGCTGGTGAGAAGAACTGATGAGGTGCAAGCTAACAGAGACTACTCAAAATTAATGAGACATGTTGGGGTAGAACTGTGGGAGTGCATTTTTAAATTTAATTTTAATTCAAAAGTTAATGTTCTTCTGTAAAATGGTTTGTTCCATGTACCCTTTCTGTTATCTCCTTTTGGTTTCTCCCTGTCTTCTCCCCAGTGACTGCTTTATGATTGGTTCTGTTTTTTCCTAAGTTTTCCCCTCCCCAGAGACAGTTTTCTGTCCGTCACCTGTTATGAACCCCCTGGTCCTGTCCATCACTTGGGGGTCTCTCCCTGCTTCTGGAAGATTCTAGGAGAGGCATCGAGTGATTGGACAGGATCCAGGCTGTCACCTCCTGGTTCAATGTATGGTTATCACATATGTCTATTATGCTATGAGCCACTTCCCCGTCATACCTTATTGGTCCCTGGTTGAACCCCCTGCCCTGTGTTACACCCCCCCTTTAAAAGGTCCTCCCTGGGGTCAGTCAGGGTCTCTCTCCTGAGGCAGACGTCCCAAGGTGAGGACTCCACGCTGCAGTTCCAATAAACTCGTTGTGCCCAAACCTCTAGAGAGTCCCTCCTTCATCTTCCTGCCATCGTCTCGCTGACGCTCCTGACGGGCCAAGTCCCGCTGGTATTGCAGCGGTGCCGGGGCTGGCCGGGCTTGAGAATACAGCACCACGCCATAGAACTATTTCAGAGGAGAGAGTATGGTGAAGGAAGAGAATGAATGGTTCTAAAAAGAAGGAATTAAACATAAAAACAGATAAATATTGTTGGCAAGTGGAAATCCATTTAGAGCCAGTTTATTAAGGAGAGAGTGACTGGGAACTTCACATATTTTTTTGGTACTCAGGAGGGATGGAGGGATATCTGCAACTTCCTATTTTTTCTGTATGAGAGAATAATTTGATATCTGAGCTTATGTTTTTATCTCCCTTCTCAAATAAACACTAACTACTTATGGAAACTGAAAAAAAAAGTCTTGACAAATGTGTAGAATCTTACATTTTTGGAGATAAGAGGCTCCAAGAGGTTGTTAACATATATATTTGGAAGTACACTGAGATTTCTGAGGGCTACTGGAGCAAATTCCTGATCGTATTTTTCATCAAAACTCCTACGAAAAGCTTTTTGTTACCATTGTCAAGAGGAAAATAGTCTGAAGATGTGGCAAGTCTTATTCCATTTGGAATCATAACAGTTGCTACCTTATATAAAAACATGAGAATATGTACAATATAGTAAAATAACTAAATTTAAAATGTATACATATAAATATATATCTGTTATCTGTTATAAACTATTTACTGAATAACTCCCATGATTATTTTAAGACCTATGAGTCCGAGATTCACACACTGGGTTAAATTTTCTTAAATACTTATTAAAAAAGCAGTAGGACTTAGGTTTATGAGAAAAAAATCTTGATGATGATTTTTTTGAAGCAAATATTAGCAGATATAAAAATTATAACTCCATACATAAGTTTTCATACAGCTGTTTTGAATTAAAACCAATGAGAAAAGCAAGCAGGTGAGAGTTGTAAACTGATAAATTGCTGACATTAGAAACATTTCCATTATAAGGGAAAAAACAAAGAAAACCCCCTCATGCATTCACTGTGGGTAATGCTGGCTCAATCTGACTCCTTTCATGCTGTTGCACTCAATCATATGCTGTAAATCCATGGAGTAATTGCTATAGAACAAATATTGCAGTAAGCCTGTAGATTTCTTAGCAAGAACTATACTGATTTACTGTGAAGTGAAAAACAAACAAACAAAAAGAACACACACTCAGAGTTTGTGGCTTTACTCTGCCACAAAGCCCCTGAAAAGTCCCCTGTAAAATTTCTCAGTCCACTGCATGCTATATTCTTTATTCCCTGAGCAAAAGTGAATTGAAGCTATCCTGGATAATAAGGCATCACTCCTGCTTCCTCTTTTCACTTCCTTCCTCCTCCTTGCCCCAATTTCTGTGTCATATATAGAACTCTAATTCCAGCCCACAAATTAAATTTTCTTTTGACTACAATGCCCAGAGTTCTTGCTTGTACATTATAGCTGAATCTGAGCATCTCATGCAAATCCAAGCATTTTTGTATTGAGTCTTTTGCAGTATCGTGTCTCTGTCTGTACAAAAGCAGATGTAAGTTCCCTGGATGTCAGTCAGAGGTTTTTCTCTTCTGCAGTGCTTTTCAAGCTTATTAAACAGCTGAGTCCAAGAATGCACCCATCTGTAGATTGCTGCCTTACTCATAACATGGATACAGCAGTCTTTGTCTAACCCAGGCTCCTCTTTTTCAGTTTATATTTGCAGGCACGGTCTATGAAAGTCCCTGTCTCTTCCCATTGCAGGGCTATGTTTCTTTTGATAAGCCATGCACCTCTGCACTTTTTTATAATCTGTAACACTTGGCAGTGAGGTGGGCATTAATAATACCTTGGTCTATGGGCTCCCTGTTGGCAAGGTGGGAGGGGTACCCTTTTTATAACCCCTAGCAAATGCAGCATGCGTGGAGGTTTGTTTTATCTATCATAAAAGAGAGTGATTTGAAGGTTACCTCTGTCCTATCTAGAAAATCACTCACAATCTACTTCAATTATCACCACAATGCACAACTGAGAGTTACTTTATCTTGCAGTGAAGAAAATGGGTACATAGAACCAATAGAAATGAATAATCATGATTTTCACAAATGCAAAGCATAGAGCAGAATAAAAAATGATAATTTGCAACTCACTTTAAGCAGAAGAGAGGAGTTCTAAAGCAGTGCAGGCAGATACTTTTCTACTATTACCTTCCCTTCTCCCACAAATTATCAAGAAACAGATTAAAGGTTATCCAGTACTCACTAGTTCATTCTCCTTCTTTGCATTTGAATGTAAAATCAGTTTTTTGGTGACAGATACAGAAGAAAGACATCCTGTCTCTATTCTTGCACCCTTCACCATTGCCTCCTGACTCCAGAGAATTCAAGATCTGGATAGCTGAAAGATATGATGCAGAGTTGGGAGCAAGAAGCCATCTTAACTGGCAGGTGCAATTGCCCTTTTTGTAAAAATAAGCTCATTTAGCTATAGTAATCTTTGCTGTGCTGTATTGCAGCTACTAAATGTTTACTTAGGAGGAAGACGGACTGGGAAAGTTATATAAAGGTCCAAGGTAGGGGTTACTAAATGTCTGGAGAATACCTCTAGCACATGATGAGCTACAAATGATTGAAGGTTGGAAATGGTATTTTTGAGAATTATAATTAATGTATGCTGACTCTGTTCTTGGACTTTTCCCTAGTCATTCATATCACTTACTCTGAAATGCAGAAGCCTGAATAAGGTGTAGGAAGAAAATTCTGAATTTTTTTTTGCATGGTTTTTCTTATCCAAGAAGCACAAATCCTTTATACCCACAGAGATGGCTCTCAGGAGCTTACAGCTGTGAGTGGGGAAACTGCCCTATCAGCAATGAAAATGAGTTAATTGTATCAACGAAGGCAAAGTCAATTAACATAGTTCCCAGTACATGGGTACTTGAGATGTTGCTGTAGAGTTTTAGTGCAAATGAGGCTTTGGTCTATATTGGTTTACATAACCATGTTCCAAACAGTGACGAAACAAATCTAGGTTCAAGTCCAGACAGGTGGTTCTACCTCTGGCTCCAGGACCTCCATCTCTAAAGAACTCTCCATATGGGCTACCTGACACCTGGAAAGATTCAGACTGGAGAGCAAATAAATGCTTAAGAATGCTTATGCAAATCCATTGTCTCTAATGGGATCTGGTTGTTGTGTATCAGGTATGGGAACCTGTGTCATATACAGGAGGAAGGAGCCCATCCCAGCTGTGTTGTCCCTGCATTACGTACATAAAGACAAAGCATTGAATATGAGCATGCTGTACTTCAAGCAAACTCACTTCTTCTGTACAAAGCATGTCAGACTAGTCAGATTTAACCTTCTATTGACATTCACCCTAGGATTCTCTCTTTTCATTATACTGGTGTATGTGCAGCTAACTGGATTACTTGTGTCCTTCTGACAATATATTATTCTACTTCTGTATGTGCATGATTCACATAACTCAGCACAGGAACAATGGATTATGATTGCTAAGATGCAGAGACACTGGTTCATCCTGAGTCCTGGCAACCTGCTAAAATATATATTCTTCACCAGTCAGTACATCACTGCTACTACAGAGAAAAACAGGTGGAATTAATGTAAAAGGAGTAAGAGAAGACAGTTCTGTGGAAAATTCTGTACATCCTGAAATGGCAAACAGTCCTTCTGGCATTTTTGTTTTTAGGATAGCCCTGGCTGGAATAGGTATAGAGTACAATCCAAGTGTTTGTCACTGATCCCAGAGGACAGAGATAGGCTTATGTGGCAGAACAAGGTATACACCTTATCTTTTTCTTTTCCATTTTTGAGAGTTATCATATATTCAGTTTTCTGTCAGTAGTAGGCAAATTGAGTCACTTTATTGTTAACCTCTACTATAATAGTTATATATTTAAACCTTGATACAAAAATTATTTAATTAGGAGAGGCTGCTTATTTCTTTCATCAGATCTACTGCATCTGGTATAATGTTGTACTACATAAAAGATCAAAATATTTGGTCTCTCTCCAAAGATAGTGTTACATTCGTACATAAACACATCTAGGGAGAATCTGAAATCAGGGCTGCCCTTTGGATCTTGCCTATATTTTTATATTGATCTGTCTAATTATTTTTCATTATTTCAAACTATACAAGATAGGAAAACTAAATATTTTCTGTGATCAAAGCTTTTAAACAAAAAAAAAAAAAAAAGAAAAATACTAAAAGTAGTGGAATTTCTGAATATAGAAAGTTTTTAAACCAAATTTTCAATCTACTGTTGAAAAAAGATTTAAAATTAAAAGGTCAACAGAATGTGCGTTTTTTCCTAAATGCTGAAGCTCTCAACAGGTGTCGGTCTCATTTTATCAATTTATATAATATAGTGGTAAAACAATGTGAAGAATCAAATTTATTCCAAATAGCACTGTGTTGAATTCTATAATTAGAAAGTAAGATTTGTTGTACTAGAGAAACATATATTTTCAGAATATGTAATTGCAGATATATTCAAATTGTTCTCCAAAATAGAGCTAGATATAGAACCCCAAATTACATTATGACCTGAAGCTACCTTGAAACTAAAGAAATTATCCATCCTCTTCAGCTAAAAAAAAAATCTGTATTCAGTGCACCTGCACTTCCTGTTCTCCTTTTTGGGCATTTGAATCATAAATGAACAAGTAGTATTCTCATATGTACTAGAAGAATAACTAGTATTGTGCCTTCCCACTAATTCTAGATGAATATTTTTTACTCTTTTTTTAGGAAATTTTAGGGAATATTAAGTGAATATTTGCTCTTTGATGACATGCAAATGTTGTTTTTCAGTTCACTCTATGGTCATGAATAATTAAGTGAGATTCTATACCAGTTAGTTTAGATCCAAATACAGAGTAAATAGTATATACATATGATCTATAAACAGAAAAAAAATTGCTTGCCATTCATTAAGCAAAAGCTTTTTCTTTCAGGAGCAGAATTTGTAGTATGTGTGTGCTGACATCCATCCCAGTTTACTATGCGGTGCTGTGTGCTACAACTTCTTTGTGCCCTCAGGTTATTGTGTTTCAGTAATAGAAGAATTGTTCCTTGGGTGTGCTGTATTGATGTTTGCAAAATGTTTTGATTTTCTCTGAGATGGAAGCTGCTATGCCAGTATGAATCCAGACTATTAATGGACAATTAGACTTCAGACCTGGATTTACCAGAGGAATCTAAGACTGAATCCTGCTTGATGAAGTCTCCATTAATCTTGTGCTAACAGAGATACATATGCCCTCCGGTGTCTTGATTCATTAACATGATTTCCATAATGACATACCTGGAATGAAAAAGTTCACCTTTCTACTCAGTAAATGAGTTGGAACAAATGTAGAGAACATTGACCTTACAGAGAGGCTTCTGGGTGATTAAATTGTTGAAACCATGTCAGTAAGTGCATTAGCCACTATAGAAACTTCCCTGTGGTGCTAATGAAGGAGAGAGGATAAAGATCTCTGTAAACCAATTGTCCATGTGTTTCCATCTGGCTAAGACAGAAAGAAAAAATTAAAAGGAGTTTATCTAATCACAAGTCCTCACTTTCCCCTGCCTCCTCCCCCCCACTCTGCTACTGTTGAACAAAACTAAAAAACAATGCCAAGATTGTGAATCAGAAGGTTTTTCAGTCTCACAGAAACACTCAGATATGCTTAATTCATCTTCTGCATTGATTTTTCAGAGATCTGATCAGTGGAAATTCCAAGGTGTTATGGTGAAGGGAACTATATAAAAGCTTGGCAGATAGATAGGACCAGTAGTTTCCAAGTCTTTGAAAAAACTTTACCTTTCAACACATCTGTGCCAAATACCTTCCTGTAGATTTAGTAAAGGACAGAGGACTTTTAGGGGGAGTTAAAGAACATAGAAAGCAGAACAGCTTTTCACTGGTGCTTTTAATACATTATCTTTTCTAAGCTTAGCTTCCTGTTTGCAGATCTACAGTTCTCTGCATAATTCAGTGCCCAGCAAGAAATTCTGCATGTCTGTGCACAGAATATTAAATTACACTCTAATACAAAAGGGAATCTGTCTCAGTGCACATGAAGACTGGGGTGTTTTCTATGCTGTGCTGCTCTTTCTCAGCTTATAAGGCTACAAAAATCATACAAAGACATGGCAATAGCAAATTCACAGGTTCAGTCTTTTAAAAGCTCACAATGGATATAACAAAATGTTCATGAAAGAGTTCTAACAGAGGTTTTCCAAAATCGATTTTTCTTATTCTCTCTGACCACATCTCAGTCAGAACGATACCCTTGTGACCTACAAAATGTCTGAGAGAATAAAAATGCAGCAGCAGCCGAGCAAAGAGCAGAACTTTCCAAGTCAGGAAAAAAGGCAAAAAAGCAGGAGAGACAGGACAAAGCATCTGACTTAATCATATTCTACAATGTAACTTTGCCATGGCTGAAAAGTTTAAGTCTTCCTAATGCTAACATTTCTTTTCTGCCACATAACTTGCACCCTGCCAAATAATTAATCTTCCAGAAAATATATGCTTATATGAGACATACTTGCATGATGTAATTCATATGGTCCCAGATTATTGGCTACACCATGAAAAGCAGAACTAATGAGTCTTTTTTTTTCTTATAATTTGTATCTTTTGTCTCTCACCTCTTCCAGCTGAGTTCTCTTTCATGTCATCCATGACATCCCTTACCAGCAAGAGACAGCAATGCTATACCTAGACTGGAACTATTTGTGTGCTCATCAGCCAGTGAGGGTGCACTTGCTGACTCGCTAGAAAGCTGCTGCCAAATGGAGTGTACACAGGCTGAAATCTGTTTGTCTTTCTCTCAGCAGGACAGCAATTTATGCCCTACCCTTCCCTCTAACTGCTGATTTTCACAATACTTGAAGGAACATAATTATCTTCAATCACATACAGCTGAATACAGACAGTAGGGTTCAAATATTATGAAGGACAGGGAAAGTACAGGCATATCTAGACAGAGTTAAATGTGATAGAGCTCATTTGTTATATTTGTAGTATTCAATTTATGTCCTGTAAGAAAACCAGAAAAAAATAAAAATCCCACAACACAAAACCATTGTGTAACTATTGGCAGAGGATAATAGTTTATAAAGCAGCATTGGAAATGCAAATGATAGATTTCTACTCTGAAAATGGTATTTTTATCAGAAAAAAACCCCAAAGATTTCTATTTATTCATTTACTGAAGTTGTTCCAATTCAAAATTTTGCTTCTTGGCTGTTGGCAGGATGATTTCCTTTAATTTCTCAAGGCTGCTTTACAGAGGGGATGATTAAATTGTAGATCTTGGATACAGGTGTTTCAGGAGCACACTAAAACACTTTCTGATTCTTACCCTGCACTGCTTCAAAATCACACAGCTGGATGCTTTAGGATTAGCCTTTTTATTGGAATAGGAAAATGCTGAATTATTTTGTCCCAAATCAGTCACTGATCGAGTTTTACTGCAGAACTCCAAAATGGTTATTCCAGAACCACGTGGCTTGGATAAGTTGTGTGCTGTGGGGCACTAGAAGAAAATTGTGATTGTGGCTGAGGACAACAAGCTCTTAAATGTGCTTTCCTGCTGAGCCCCTTGTACACAATGATGGCTCTGCAGGAAATGTTAGGCTGGTATTAATTTAAATCTAATAATATATGTGTTTTGATTAATCCTGTTTTACTAGACTTTATGTTACTGGGTAACTCTCTAAGTCTTTGCTTATTTTTTAACTGATCTTCTCAGGGTACCTGCTGTAATTCACTAGTCATGTGATCATCAAAACAGTGCATTGCAGGAGAA
The DNA here is from genome assembly GCA_037834095.1 of Argya squamiceps. NCBI lineage: Eukaryota > Metazoa > Chordata > Aves > Passeriformes > Leiothrichidae > Argya > Argya squamiceps. The sequence continues at coordinate 52,869,467 of JBBMKD010000170.1, read as the reverse complement.
ATCCCAGGGTGGTTAATAAACTTGGTAAATAAAGCTCAAGTGGCCTGAAGGAAACTGAAATAAAAAGATAAAAGATCAACATCTTCTGCATTTGGCCCTATAATCACAGTGTTCCATCAAGCGAGAAATTAATTATTGTGGCCAAACCAGCACAAATCAATTAATTTAATACTTCTTTTACTTACCATTGACAAACACTAATACTTAGGAGTGTGTGTGTTAGTATGACCATTCCTAGCTATAGGCTAAGAATTATCTTTTGCATAAAAACTCCACATGATTTCTAGTTCAGAAGGTACATAGATGGAGCCTGTAAAAATGCTGCTTCAAGCATAAGTGTCTGCTTTAGTAGTAAGCATCAGTGCAAATGAAAACTGCAAATAGACAGCTGGGAATAACAGCACAAAAATCACATGCTGTGTAGTTGTCCTCCACTTTGTGTCTCTGGTTGGTTCATGTCAGTTATGCTGTGCAACAGTCAAGAAATCACATACAAAGAGAAACAAAAAAGGCATTTTTGTTGGCACCTAAGTGATTTGTATTGCACAATTTTGCACAAGTGAGGTGAAGCAGTTAATTACATTCTCTCCCAGTGCCTGTAGACTTACAGCAATATGTTTTGTGTGAAATAGTCAAAATAGAATCAATACAACTTATGTTTTCTATGTATGTAGTTGAAAATATATTGTTTATTCCAGTGGTACTTTTGGAAGGGGAAAACTTTATTTGGGAAAACCAGATGTACCCACTGTGCTCAGAACACTGTCTGCCTTAATCAGGTACAGTGTTTTAGTAGGAAGGAGAATCTGCTGAGAGCATGATAGCATGGGAGCTGCCAAATTCTAAGGTTCTGGGAGGCCTCTCTGCAGTTTTAGACAGTGCCTTCTGTCTGTCTGCATTATATGAGGAATAATTCCTTAGAAATACTTAATACTGGAAAGATTTGAAAATATGTCTGTCTCTGCTCCAGGGCTGCTAGCTGTATGCTGAGCCTTTTTAAGATTCACCCAATGAAAGTAGGTAATTAAATGCCAGCAAACTTGCCTAAGGGCAATAAAATCCAGCTGCCGTCTTTTCAATGTTTTCAAGTGCGTTGTGTGATTGAAATGAACTATCTTTTCTTGTGTGTAGGGAGACTTGTGTGTTTATGAATTGTGTGAAATCTAGTCGATCTGATAGTCATTGCTAATAAATATTCATGTGTATAGCTAAGATATCTATGAAAATGGAAAGGTGAAATAATAGAGGGTCTCACTGGAAAGGCGGGACTTCCCAGTACAAAGGCAACTTCAGAGCAATCCTTAAATGGTCATACTGTTGTGATGTTGCTTCGTAAGGGTGAATGTGTCCGTCCCCAGAAAAAGGCACAGAAGTGGAGAGAAAAGCATTTGAGAACACAGTGATGGCAAACATTGAAATGTTTTGTAAATGAACAGAATGACACCTAAGAAGTACTTAATTATTATTGGGTTCACCTCCTACCTGAAATGGCCCTAGGGCTAACACTTAGGTCAAAAAAGGTCTTTTGCATACTGCTTGAAATGTATTTGGTTTCAGAAAGGCTTTCATCCTTGAACTTTTTACAAGTGATAAGAAGTTCCTACACACCCCAAGTTCTTCCTGTGTAACATATCTATGACTGGGTTAGCCTATGAGTGGCTCAGAAGGGGAGAACTTTTGTTGTTTGTGTTCTATGTCCAAAAGATCTGTGTTACAAGAAATTAAGTACTGAAGAGTTACACAACCAAGACGTAAGAAACATAAGAACTGTGGTTGTCTGAGCAGCCTTAATTGCACTTTGCAATATCACCAACTCATCTACTCTGCAGCTAAGAATACACAATGGAAAAGGAATTTTAATGAAAAATATTGAACAATTTAATCTACAAGGTATCTTTAACTTGTAAAATTTGAGAAGTATTTTACAGAAGTATTGTTCTGAAGAAATTGCTTTAAAGAACTTATCTCATTTGGCTGCACTGATCCTTATCTCTGTCTTAATTGTTTTGCTTTACGTTGTAACATCTTTGTATGGTACAGAAGTTTGTGATGTTTCTATTTAATAATTTCTAGTGATATAATTCTTCATACTGCAAAACTCTTTTGTAAAATTTGACTGAAATTAAACAGAAAGAGATTTTTTTTAGAAAACTCAGGGACAAGAGTTTTTAGAAAACTTATATGAAAGGGATATCTGAAAACTATAAGCTGTTCAGCAAGTTGCTAAGCATTTGGTCCTGATCAATGTGTGATCACCTTTAACATGGTTAATACCTCAAGAGTTACCTTTTTTAACCTTACTTAAATAGTACAGCTTTAATTCCAGAATGTGCAAACTTGGCAAAGTAGGGCTGAATATGCCATCGGGCTGTTCTATTGATCTTGTTGCAATTAGCTTCTGAAGTAAACAGATACCATTTAAATGGACAAGAGTATCCCTCTCAGAGCACGGAATAGAGAATGGGGAAATGTTCTGCTTCATGTGCTTCCTCTGTAGCTCTGCCCAGCCTTTTAAGAGTCTTGTCCTGTCCCCAGTGACTATAGACTGCCATGGTCTTCAAAATCTTCCAGAAAGAAGAGAAACAGCATGAGGTTTGGGCAGTGCATCAAATGAAAGTACTATCAGTGGAGCTAGCAAAATGATCTTTTCATTTGACTTACCCTCTTGCAGCCATGGACAGAATGGGACAGAGAGCAAATTGTGCCCAGCAGTTCTGCTGCCTGGAGATAAAGCCACTGGGTTGAATTAAGAATTATTTTCTTAATGTACTGCCAATATTTCAACACTCTAAGGCTGCATGACTAATGATAGTGCTTGGGCATGTGGCAGTGATGCTGAAAATGGAAAATGGCTGCTGGATATTTGCACTGGAGTGTATCAATGGACTATAGTCAAAGGTACTCTGTTCCATGTGAAGAGATTTCTTCTGTGTTTTCCAAAAATAAAGATATCTTTCATTCCTTTCTCTGATGAAGTTTGCGGGTTCTTTTTTTGTTGCTTTGTTTTGTTTGTTTTGTTTCGTAAGGAGACTCAGTGTTTGTTAGTGGGGAAATAAAAGACAACTAAAGGAAGATCAGAAAAGGTATTTAGTCATCCTGAAGATTATCAGTGAGTGCTCAGGCCAGTGTGGTTTGGTAAATTTAAAAAGGATCCCCAGCTGCATAGGGACAAGGTCTTGTGACAATCAGTACATGACAGACTAACTTCATGCCAAAGAAACAATACAGGTACAGTTTATCCTGCTTAGAAGCAACAAAGTGAATAACAAAACTGGCTCTTCAGCTTGAAGGTCTGGGGTTCCATCCCTATGTACTTGCATTCATGGAGCTCTTCTTACCCCCTTACAAATAAATGGAAAAAGATTAGTGTTTAAGGGAGAGTTTAATTTCTTCAGGTTTGATTAGGAATTAAATTAGCCTTTTACATGTTTGAATTTTTTATTGTGGTTTTTTGTCACCACTATAATAGCCATATAAAGAGATGTTGCAATCTTCTACTGAGAGGTAAAAAGCCCACACCTCAAAACCCCAAACCCTCTTAATATCCTGAAAGATACTATTTCCTTTTTCCTTATATTTATGCCTATAGGATCCAAATCAGTGTTTACAGAGGTGACTGGAAAGTTCTTAGTTGATTTTAATGCATGTTGTATAAAGCTACTTAATGGTTTATTGTGAACTTTGTCACCTTGGTCACTGGTCAATGCTCACTGTGTGCACTTGATGAGAATGAGGCAGTTGCAAGCATAGCAAGGTGCTCTTTTAGATGTACTTGCTTCATAGAGTTGAAAGCACAGCATCTCAAAAAAACTACTCTAACCTGTGTTCAGAGACTTTTAGGCAGTGAAGAATATAATTTAATTCCCTTTGAGACTTCTTTAGGAGGAATTGGCAGCCCATCTTGCTTTGGGAAGATATTTGGCTTGACAGTATATTGACTTTATAGTCTTTCTTTCTCACTCACTTCCAGTGAGACATATTTGCCACTCAATGCTCAACATAATGACAATCCTTAAGGCACCAGAATGAGGTTCCCAAAAAAGATGTTTTCATTTTGCAATAAAGTCATATTACTTTTTTGTTAAACATTTCAGTGAACATAAGCCAATTAACTCTTTTCTCTAAATGAAACATGTTCACAGAATTAATTTGTTAGAGAAATACCAAAACGTTTCTTATTTAACTTGAAAATATGATAACACAATATACTGCTGTATCTTGATAACATACAAGGCAATAATCTGAATAGATCAGAAAAATGTGCTCAAAATTGCATTTATCATGCTGGAAACCTTTCTATATAAAATATGTGGTGCCTTAGAGTCATTGAAGCAAATGTTATTTAAATTAACTTAAATTCCAGCACTCTGCCTTTTAGAATCAGGTTTAGTTAGCTTAAATGTGCTCCATCTAAAAGACAGACTCATAAATGTGCAAAGGTCCCTTCTTTTTCCTGCATAGTATCACTTAAAAAAATTCAGTTTAAAGGTAGATACCTAAAATTACTGCTTAACTATATCTAGTCTTGCAGGTATTTAACTATTAGCTAGGAAGTCTTTTGGGACTGCAATATGTCTGCCTATGGCTTTATTAGAAGCGCTGAGCAGAAGAAAGAGATGGAAGAGTCTTGCTTTGTGTACCAATTATTTACATTAAGATCACAGAATATCTTAGTTTGGAAAGGACCCGTGAAGATCATTGATCCACCTGCCTGCTCCTCGCAGGTCTGTCTAAGACTGAGCCATATAACCGAGAGTGTCACCTGGACACTCAAACCTATTGAGCCAAGGTTTGCTTTTCCTGGGTGAACTGTACCACTCCATAGCTACAGAGTGGTTCTGAGCATGGTACAAGAGCTTGCAAAATACAGACACAAAGAACATTCCCATGCCCTGCTCGCCCACTGCCATGCCAAGCCTGATAGCTGTGGAGCTCTCCTGGGAATATATGGTTAATACCTCAGGAGGGACACTTACTGCCTGCCTCCCAGCTCCTGGAATGCTGTCACACATGCCACATGTGTGAATCTTCTATGTCTACTGGGTTTGATAGTCTGTACATGCAAACAACCATGATCCATATACAACTTGATTAATTCTACTGAATGAGATTTTTTTTTTAATTTCTGTTTCTCTCTTGCTATTTGAAAAGTGTTCCAGAAACTCTCTCATCTGACAGGTAAGCACTTTCACTAATACCTGTTCTGAGTGTATTCCTTGGCCATTACTTTTTGGTTTTTTGTGACTTTGCCTGTTAGTTTATACAGCCCTTCTGTCTCTAACATTTAACTTTGTGATGTGTTTACATAGAGCAAACATATCTCCTTTTGGCTTCTCATCTAAGAGAGTCAGGAAGCCAAGTGTTCCTTTAGTCTTCCCTCTGAAACAGACTGTCCAAATTTATGATCATGCTAGTTGCTTCCCCCATCTACTTGTTGCAGGTAGAGGGTGATTGCTTTTGAACATGAATGACGCAAAATTGTGAAGGAGTAATTAAAAGAAAATTTTGCAATTATTTTGTGTAAAAGTCATGAATACTTACCAAAAATATTTCACAGGCTATCTTTCCAAAATGGTTTTGTGTAGTAAAGCATCCACCACACACCCAGCAGGTGTTTCCAAATAGGGAAAGAGGTTCCGTTTACCTTTAGACATTTTAGGAAGTTTAACTAGAAAGTTCTGTGTTTTTCTCACAATAATTGGCTCAGTGCCAGCACCGGAGCATAGATTGGGCTCCCAAAGTGTAACTCAAAGCCTGTTGTTAATTTCATGAGGCCAAGAGCCAAATTGTCCCTCCTAAAACATTCAGTATTTAGGACGGGGCCCAAAGAAAGTAACGGGCGTTTTGGAGTTTTTCTAGCAGGGTTTTCTTGGACACCTGTGCACAACTTTTCTTTTGTTTTCTGTAATATTTGTTATTTTGATATTTTTCACTTATTAAACCTTTTGCTTTACAAAACACCTCTAAAGAGCAGTCTTGCTAAAATTATTTTAAACCAATCTGCAAGGCCTGGACCCTCAGAGATTGATACATTTACACGTGGTTTATAAGACTCTGGTCACATGTTAACCTGTATCAGCTTTGCCTTTCTATGTGGGCACATTGTAAAACTGATAATTAGTCATGTCAAATTTGTCTCCCCTCTTTCATTTGCATCTCAGAGATTTTAATGCATAGCATAAATTCATGTCATGTAAGTAACGTAAATTCCTGTATGTATAACCTTGCATTTTTACATTACTTATTTTCCCAGTGATTCATTTTGTAGCATTCTCAGGGTATGCCACTGAGATTCTTTTTCTGGAATCTACCTCAACCAAATTTCAGAAGTACAGTTTCAAATAAGAGAAGATGAAGTCTTCTTTAAACTATGCTGAGTCTGATTTGTCATTGTGTAATTCCTCTTCTGAGTTTTTATGAATGAGTCCAATTGGATTAGGAAAACATAGATTTGAAAGAGCACATGAAATAGACTGAAATAATGAGATTTTGCATTTTTCCAGAAGTAAATTCTGAGAGAGTGTTGTTTTGAGTTTAGATATGGTACTCAAAGTAGAATTTTTGAAGTGTAGACTTAGCAAAAAAATAAAGGTCCTATGATAACTGTTTGTAACTTTATCAAAAATACTTATTCAGTTTCAAGTAATTTAATGAAGGTCAGAAACCTGATTAGAGTATTTTGCATTAAATACAGCGTAGAGAATAGAGAGGTTGTGACGTGAAGAAATTTTCCTGTTTGCAATGATTTTGAGGAGGAGGGAGGTTCAAGGAAATGACTGACCTTGGTGCTTATAAAAGAACGTGCAATTGGTTAATCAAACAACAATGTAAAAAGCAAATTGTAATTAGAGTTCTCTGAAACTATATCATGTTATTTCAACAAGGTAACAATGGTCTAAAGATAAGACAGATTTGAAATCCTTTTCTGTCTTAGAATTTTAACACAGCTCTCAGGACTGCAAAATATCAGGCCATTCTGAAATGTTTCTGAGGTCCTCAAAGCTGCCTAGAGTCCCAGGAACCCACCAAGCAGGTTCAGATGGAATCTAAGGGGAGCAGCTCCTTATTCTTCTCAGATACCAAGATTAATTTTTTTGTGAGAAGTCTACTGATGTACATGCAGCAATGCAATCAGGTAACACAGGATGAATTTGTTGTCTGGGCAACATACAAGGAGAGCTCTGACTCCAGGAGCACTGAGCACCAGCACCTGCTGTGCAGCTGGCTGCGAGAAGCAATGCGGCCAGACTTCCAATAACTTCATGGTAGGTGGAGTTAGGCAGAGGAATTAGAGCTTCACGAGTCAAGGAAATGCAGGTGTTTTCTGTGGGGAGGATCACAACAGAGCTGGGAGAAAGAGGAGCAGAGACAATATAAGAAAAATCACTGCAAAATGATCCCTCCAATATAGGTAAATAAAATCAGCTGAAGAAGATGATTGCTTAGAGTAAGTTCCTCAGAAATTTCCATGTCTATGTTTCTCATAAAAATATTAATATTATATAACCAATTAAAATATACTTTTGATTGCTTGAGTTAATATGATTTTACATTTCTGTACCTAAATCTCTAAAAGGAGTGAGTCTGTAAATATTAGAGTTCCACAATATTAACAGTAACTGTCAAGGGCTCTAAGAAAAGACTTCAGCAGTAAATAAAAGTTCAAACTGATTATATCTGAGATAATTCTTACATAGCAGAACACGTAAGTCAACACTGCCAACTTATTGTATCATCTTCATGTATCTAAATATTGTCTCTCCAAAGAAGAGAATTATTGATTTCCTTGATAGCAGAGGTGAAAAAATGATTCCACCTACACTGGTGACAGCATAACTTAGCTTCCAAGGAACAAAACTGTTTTTTGTATTATCCTGATCAACAAGATCATAGAATTAAACACCTGAAAGACTGACACTTGATTCAATGGCTTTTATTTTATTATTAGAAGTGAAATCCAAAATCCTGCTGGATGATAGATACTCTGCTGTAGAAGTTTTTCTTCCTATTAGGAAAAAAAAATATAGTATTATAAAGGAAATAACCTATTTTCAGAAGGAATTAAAAATATTTTTTGTCTGTTATAAATGGTTGAATCTCTTCACCTGTGTCTCTGAATAACAGGTCACCTCAAGAACTTGTGGATGCTCCATCCCTGCAGATGTTTGAGCCCAGGCTAAATAGAGCTCTGAGCAACCTGGTCTTGTGGAAGGTGTCCATCCCCGTGATAAGGGGATTGGAGCTAGATCTTTAGGGTTGCTTCCAACCCAAACCATTCTGTGATTCTATGATTACTGTTGTATATAAATCTGCACAAAATAATCTTTAAATGCTTGTAATTCCAACACCTAAGATTAAATGTCAACCTAAGATTTTCATAAATTTCTCAGGTTACTCTTCTTTTTTCTTATGCATCCATAAATTTAATGATACAGGGCTGATTACATGTCCTAGAGAACAAATACAGATGTCCTGTGTCAAACTGAATATCCATCTAGACCAGCACCCTGTCTCTAATGATGACAAATACTGGATACAGAGCAAAACATTTTTAAAAATCTAAGGATGACAAAAGCTCTCCCAGGTTTTCTCCCCCACCTTATGCCAATCAAATAGAGGGAATTTTTAAAGCCAATATTGGGTTAAAAACACAATATTGACTAGCCATTGATGGCCCTGTCTCCTGTGAATTTTTCCTGTTCTTTCTGGAATTTCAGCTCTCACAGGATTATGTGGCACCTTCCCACAACTGAATAATATTGAAGTAATAATCACTGTAATAATTACCTACAATTGCTATGGTGTATTGCTTTTTAATATATCTATATATATAGTATGTCTATATATAATTATTATGTATTGTTCATTGGTTTTGCTAATTGTTATAATTATTATCTATATACTGCCACTGTAATTTCTTATTCACTATCTTTATGCTATTTACGGTTCAATGATCAGAGTAATATATACTGCAGTAACTATTTATTTCTTACAAAACTGTTTTGCAAAACATCATACATTATCCCTTTTCCAAGCTTGCAATTAGTTTTCCTTTCCAAAATTGTCATTTGTTTATTCTCTTATTTGGCAGGGTTCCAAACCCCTGGCCTTTCCTACTTTTGCTTTCTGCTATGGCATGACCAACACCATATATATTGTTCAAGGAGTGGGCACACTTTATGTTTACATGCTCACATTGTTCTTGTTCTTTTTCTCTCTTGATGCTTTTTTGTTTTGTTTTGTTAATTTTCCCTTTCTTTTTCTCTGCCAAACTAAGGATTCTGTTTCTCAGTTAGCACTAATCTTAAAACCTGTCTCTTTTTTTTTTTTTTTTCTTCTTAAGAAGAATTTCTTGGAAGGAATTTCTGTTCCTTATTTCACTCGTAATGAACTGCTTAATCCATCCTACAGCTACTTCTCCACCAATGATAGATGAGAAATCAGTTAGCACCATGAAAATTGTCTCTGCTGTCCTTAGTATCAGACACAGGAGTCAGGCTCAGAAAAAGAACAAGACCCCATTTTCTCTGATATTCTTTCCCTGTTAACTGTGATTGGAGAATCAAGAAACAAACTGTGTTTGACTCAATATGTTTGGCACTCTGGGCTCATAAGCACATCAGGAAAAATAAAGACATGTGCGATTTCTAGAAGATTAAGTGAAACTGGTCTGGAAATGTAATACAGGAAAGAAAGTATTCAATTTCTTAAAGAAGCTTCACATACCAGCAAAGTATTTACTTTAAAGTATTCCTTCTTCAACTTCAAGTTTTAACTTGTCCAGAAATTGTTATGTTGATGTACATTTAGAAGATATCCTAAGTTTTGCTAAGAATGTGATATGTTCCTTCTTGAAGCATGTCAGTGAAGGTGTGAAACTGTTCTGTGGGCTTTAAGGATGTATCCACAAAACTTTTCACATAACCAGTGCTCTGTTTTAGATTAGTTTGAAAAAGCTGTAAGTGTAGTTTTATTAATTCTACTTCTGTTTTTGCTTTCTGCATGGAAAAAACACACACTTTACTAATTTGTTTAAAAATCAATATCATATAGAGAGCAAATTGCTTTTATGGCTTACTTTATGGTGTTATGGCTCAAACAGTATTATTGCAGTAAATGCAGAAACGTTATCACTGTTTAAATCAAAAGTGAACATTATAAGTTGTTTATAGACAGCAAGCTCAGCAAACAAAACTAGTGTTGTAGAAAATAAAAACACATTGATAAAGTACTTGTCACCTAGTAATTTTCTGCAGTTTGTCCAAAATTAGAATTAGAGGTGTTGGCTAATAGGTGGACAATACTTTCTTACTCTGCATGATTTTAAATTTTACACAAAAGCTGTAATTTATCAATACAGCTAGAAACAGTGATGTTGCCATTATAAATAATAATACCCATCTCCTTCAAGAGTGTTCCTTGTACCTAATGTGGTTTGCAGAATTGTTTTTTATTGTTTTGAGCCAGTTGTCATAGAATGCTTTCTAGGCTAACCAAGAGTAATGTCTAGGAGAGTGTCTCTCTGTAAAGGCAACATATTAATACCTATATGTATTTATGTAACATTCTTCCAAGTCATGTGGAATCTATTAAATTGTGAATAAAGGGTAGCCCAGAGATTTAATGCTTCAGCAACATACAGAATTCAGTGGACACAGGTCATCACTGATCCTTGCTGTGAGAGGAGTGGGAGGTAATAAACAAAGGTGATATTTTTCTGTATATTATCTGAACCTCTCTTTATTCCATGCATTTACTCCTCATAAGTAAATTGAGTAATTTGGATTCAGCAGCCTCTCAAGGTCTGCATACTTTGGCATGCTGAGATCTGACCAGAAAAAAGACAGGAAGGTCTTCATTACACAGTAGTATCCTTTGAGGACATACGCCTTAGGCTTTGATTATCAAGGAGAAAGCTCCATGTTCTCCTTAATTAGACTAACACCTTTCCTCTTCCTTCAATGCTGCTCACCACAGCAAATGCACAGTGGGCTGTAATCTTCCGCTCTGTCCAAATCTCAGCTGTATCCAGTCTGGCACAGGGCTGAAGGCAACACTCTGCTGCAGTGACAATGTGTGCTGCAGAGTGGGGTGTAGGAGTGCGTGCCCTTTGGCCAGCCCACTGTTCAGCTGGCCCACCCGGCAGCTTTTGGGTACGCCACTACAGTTGCGATTTGTGGGTTTTTTGCTCTTACAGCACCTCGACTCTCGCTGTCACGGCCGTGGTAGGATGAAAGAGGGGAATCTTGGAGGCTTTGGAAGCACAGGTTTATTCGGTGCGCGGTGGGGGGTGACAGGGGATCCCCCTGACCTCAGTCCCAATGCCTCAGGAGAGACCTCGGGCTGTGGCTGCAGAGGGGTTTTATCCGTTACAGATTCAAGGGGTGGATACAAAACGATTGACCAATTATCAAGGTAAAGCAACAAATTCTTACTAGCTTACATAACTACTAACAAATAAAAGTAATTTTGGGAGGGGTCTCTGGGGGGTAGGCTAACTGGACAAAGGGAAAAAGGGATACATAGGGGATGATTGACAGTGAATATCATATGGAAAGGGGCCAATAGGATGCAGTCTCTAGGCAGAGGCTACAGAGGCAGAAAAACCCTTATCAACTTCTGATAAGAGAAAATTCCAAGACAAGGGGCCCATATGGGGTACCTAAAGCTATCCTAAACTTATAACAAAGAGGCTAACCTAAACTTATAATACAACTAAAACATGCAAAACTAAATTCAGCAATCCCACAGTGGGGCATTTGTTTAGATGCTGTTTAACACAGTTCTGTTTTTCACAGCAGCCCAGGTGAGGTGAGGATGTGCTGCTTTAGGCCTGTTTGCTGCTGACAGAACCAGGAGGAGCAGATATAGCTACCAGGGCTCAGAGCCCCTTTTCACCATTTGGCTTGGTTACATCTGCATTGCCTTGTTAACTGTGCGTGTTAAGCCCTTCTGCAGAATTCATCAGAACTACTTCCAGTAGTCAGGCTTTTAGAGATCTCTTGTTTATTGTGTTAAACAGGGCTTGCAAAATGAAGTATGGGGCATTAATAAAACGATTGGGATTCATGAGGCATCATAATGGAGTTAAAGGTACAGCTATCACAGACGTCCAAAGCTATCTTTAAAAAAAAAATTATTTTTAAAAGATTGTTTTATGTCCATTTGTTTTAGCATATCTAAATGAATAATGGAAATAAATTCCTTCAAATACATTATCTTCATGCCTCACTTAACACTTAAACAGATGCATGATCTTAGCATGGGACTAGTTTTGCTCACTCTAAAGGGACTAAATTTGTGCTTAGCTTTAACCACATTTAAACATTTTTTATTCAGGGGGTGATATTTCAAGAAAAAATATCAGCTTCTGTGCATAAAATAAATGTTAAGATATCATATAATGTATAATTTATTCCAACCAATTAGCAAGTAAAAAGATTCAGTATGACTAAAAAGGTGTATCATTAGACTATGCATTTCTTGCTGCAAGAAATTTTAAAAAACTGTGTTCAACTATCTGGAGGTGTAATTTTATATTCCCAGGCAAGATTTTGTCCAGAGGATTGTTATGGACTTGAGAAACTTCTTTCTTTGCAGCTTGACTCAGAGATTTCTGCAACGGCATGAACAACTTGTAGTTAAGTAAAACTCTTGTGAGTGTATTTCTGGAAGTCCAGTTATTCCCTTAGGAAATAGTTTTTTATTCTTCATATGGATAACTTAACATTCTGTAAGATTTAAATTTTATGTATCGATATTATGGTAAAAAAATTATACAATCAATGGATGAAAAAGAAATGGACATCTCAGGAGTCGTACAAGGATGGCAAGATAAGGAACAGGAAGAAGTAGATAATAAGAGAGCACATATGTAGCAGTGTATGTTTTGTAGACTACCAGTGACAGCACTGAACTTGAAATTTGGCATAGCTGAATTAGATCTTAAAGATCAGTTAAGTTTAGTGAGCTGACATTCTGTACAATTCATTAACTAACTGGTATTGGCATTTTGGCAAGTAATTAGTGCTGAATTTCAAATAGAATGGTTTAAAGTATTAGGATTTCATTCTTATGGATATGATGGCATAGTTATGAAATGTTATCTCTGCTATTAATTCCTTTAAATCTGACATCAGAAAAAAAAAAGTGTTTTATAGAAAATGTGAGCAGGGATGCACACCACTTTGTATTTCTCACTCTTGTGTAATTCAGTTAAGAACTGAAAAAGGAGTTGTCAGAGAGGCTGCTGGACTGGGGTGGTGGCTTTCTGAAGACAATCCTGCTGCAGTGTTGTCAGTTGTGTTGTAATGAGCTGCTTCTGGTTGAAAAAAAAAGAGAGAACCACTTTTTAGAGATGCTGAATAGATTGGTGATGAACATGAATCAATTAAATTAAAGTACCTCCTATTTATAATTCTAAGTCTACCTCTTCAGCACAATATTCCCACAGCAAAAATACTTTCAACCGCATGAGCAGGAATATGAGAGCATATTAAGTTTTGAGAAGTTAAGAAAGCAAAATAGTTAGAGAAACAGTTGTGAATTCAAGGTCCTAATCCAGCAAAATTTGTACAGAAATAATAAGCACTAAACAATTCCTATATCTTTATCCAGTGCAGCCCTTCACACTTTGAACAAGGCCATGTCAATGAAATGTAAGCATGCATTCAGAATAAATATTTATGAAATAATTTCAAATATTAGTAATGTCAATCCCAGATTATAAAACAGACTGACTGTAAATATGACTTCTGTCACTCAATTCCTCCAAGCCCTCCACAAAGAGAAAAAAAATAAAGAAGAAATTCACTTCTGTTTCATTCTTATTTACCTTTACAGCCTTGAACATCCACTTTATTAACAGACGCTCTGAAACTTTATTCCCACAGATGTTAGACTGGAAATAGTGAAGCAACTTGTAGTATCAAAGGCATGTAGTCCTTCCTAAAATGGCAGCTGTTCAGTTTTCAGAGCAAGATGTGGGAAGCAGGGGCAAAGGGTCATCAATTTACGGCTTGCTGACCTGATGGCTGGCTCGTTATGTCTGTTTTTAGGTTGAGGCTGAGGTTGCTTCATAGTCTGAGCAGATTCTGCATAATCAATTGTTTTGTGTCAATCTATTCAGTAATCACAGATGCTGCTAGCTTTAGCAAGAAATAAAGTTTGTGAGTCATGTTTTTCTTTCCTGATGAAGCATAAAAATAATTAACAATTTTGAAAATTCTTTTCTTTGCAGCACTTGTTTTAGTATTTAATGGAACCGTTGACTTTTAAACCTCAGGCAGCTCCTTCCTACACCTCCTAAATTGCTGTTGTTAGCTCTGGTACCTTTTGTTATCTCCTGCAACATATTTGCCAAAACAGCCTTATCTTGCTCTTGTATGATTAGTTTAAAATCATCTAATGTGCCTTAAGACAATGAGAGATGTTCTTTCTGTGGAACAAGTCATCCATGAAATGAGGTCAGCTTCTTCCCGTGTGTCCCTTATATTCCTTCATAAATTTGTCTTGTTGTAATAACTCCCATTTAAGTCAGAAAAAGAGGCAGAGGAGATAAGGAAGAGTGATTATTCTATAAATTTTGTGGTATTCTATTTGTTCCCTTCCCATGACACTGCACCCAAAACACTCCTGTTGTTACTGGAGAAGACTTAAAGCCCCTTCAGAATGCTGGGTCTGGTGGCTGACAGTCTTCAGAGACTTTTTGGAGCCGCTCCACTAACATGTACCTGTTCTTTATTTTTGGTAGAACATGAAGATTTTAAGCCCTGATTGACTGAATATGACATGATTTGGGAGTAAAAACATGCATTTTTCCCTTTCAATGTCAGTGTTTCAAATCTGGAATATCACAAGTTTAATTTCCCTTCCATCAAACATGGATAAAAGTCCTAAGGTAAGGACAATAACTTGATGTTGAGACGATGAATTTCTGGTATGTAAAATGACTGCCATAAACTTAGAGATTTTGCTACGGCTGAGACAGACTGACTAGCCCACTAAAATCTTAATCTTAAATTAAGATTAAAAGTACATGTCCTCTGTCATACTGAAAGTAAATAATTAAGTCCTTTGTGTCATGATTTGATTTTTAGATTTGAAGAGAACTTCCAAAAAGAACCCCACTTTACTTGGATTAGTACCTTTGGTGTCAATTTTTTGAAAGAACTCTAAACTATAATTGAAGTTTCTATCTTCTGTCCTTTATTACCTATTGCATAAGAGATGTTGAGAAAGATATCTTTTCTTGTTTCAAAGTTCAGATATTCTTTCCTTGGTCAGATTGTTTTGCTTCTGCTTTATCCCTCCGCTCCTGACTCCAACTTATAATAGGTGTTATTATATTTCAGTTCCCTAAGTTTATGTTTCATGCTGAGGGAGAATAATACTCCTGATTAAAAAGTAAACTACATGTACTATAATATTTAAAATAGTAGATTTCAGTCATCTTTGATTATGCTTCATCAAGCTTATATTTATCTACAAACTGTTTAAAATTCACAAAATGCACAAAAAAGGTTGTTTGGCTGTTCTGGTATGCTTGTTACTCTATTGAATTCAACCTGTCTCATGGTTTATGCGTATTCTGTTTTTGGGCTGGAAAAGGGAAAGTTATTCTCGTCTTTTATGCTACGTGCTAGTATAATGTAGATCATAAATCATGTAAAAGCTTCAAGCATTTCTTTTATGAAAGGCAAAAAAGGTTTTTCTGAAAAAAAACCAAACAACCCCACACCAAAGTAAGAGGAGAGAAACAATTAAACTATTTTTTATTACTTGTACATGTTTAAAATCCAATTTGTTTCAAAATCTGCATATTGCTAAATGACAAGCAGTGCTACTACATGCCACATTAAGGATTTCAGGAATTCATTAAAATGATTTAAACTTTTCTTGGGTAAAAGTCAAAAGAACTAGCAAAATATCAGAGCTGAGAATAACACCCAGCCTATTGCTGTGCCAGTTGCTGCACTTGCTACAACAGACCTAAATGGGTTATTCTTAAGCCTCCAACTTGAAAATATATTTAGCATTTTTAAAATACTTTTCTTTCATTTTGAGGCAGTTTTGTAAGAAGTACTATGGAAATCTAAGACACAGAAAAATCTTTTAAATCATCAATGCTCGAACATAAGCAATGCAAGCAGGGTTTAAATTGTCTCGCAGACAAATGATACTTCCTGCTGAGATGACCCATTCTGTGACACTATTTAAGTGGATTTTTTTTGCCTCTTTGTGATCTCTTATTTGTTCTATTACACTTCAAAGCTGTGTTCTATAATTTCAGACAGCTCCTGGAACTTTCATCTTCAGGACCTTGTATGCTTTATTTAATTAAGTGATGTGCAGGCTTTAAGATCTGGAGTTTGGACATAAAGGATTATGTTAAATGACATAGAGCTGATCTGATTTGATCTGAGGTTCCATATGATGTGGTTATTCTTATTTTGATCTCAATTAAATGCAGCTAAACAATGATCTGCCCCTACCTACCAAATGAAGACGACTTTTTTTCTAATTCTATCCACATATAGGGAATTATTTTTTTGTTATAAAGCAGAAATTTTGCAGTAATCTTTTTGAACTATATAGAGTCTAAATACATAAAAATATACTTTAAATAAACAATACATTCTATATGCATATATTAAGATACGTATGTAAAAGTATAATACCATCATGGAAAAAGAAAAAACTGTAAAAAATATTTTTCCACTTTCAAACAAAACCAGGAGCATGTGTGTTTGAAGAAAGCCATCATATAGTGTCATAATATATGGAGAAAGAATCATCTGCTTAAATATTGTCCTGGGTTGTAGTATAAAATATGTACAAAGTATTCTATCACCATCTTCATGAACTGTTCAGTGTTCTCCCAGGCCCTCTTCTGTTAATGTGTCTCCTGTTAATGTGCCTTCTGTTAATGGCCCATCAAATGCCTGCTGCATAACTCATAGATAACTCCCTCCAGGAGTTATCTCTCCTCAATGGGCCATCAAGGACCCCCTGTATGACTCATCATCCCATTGTGAGTTGCTCTGCCCAGGGGGAGGAGCCAAGCATTCTCACCTGGATATAATCTGGGATTTGGGACAGTACAGGGGCCCTTAC
>JBBMKD010000170.1:52803677-52852252 GCA_037834095.1 Argya squamiceps | reverse complement strand
TTATTTTATTTTACCTTTTTTTCTTCTTATTAAATTGTATTTCTGACTTGGAGCCTCTCACTCGTTTTGCTTTCAAAACCACTACAAATATATTTCTAACCCATTCCACATACCAAGATCACATAGATGCTCTTTCCAAAAGCTGCCTTCATAGAAGGTGTATCACCTTGTAAAGAGCAGTCTTTGTGGAAAGTTATATAGAGATAGAAACTAATGTTATGTTGTCTGTATAGTATTGAGTGACACATAAATAATGTATGATAAACACCATCCCCTTGTAGAGAATTTTTATCTTTTTTCATCTCTTTATTGCATATCCATTGATGTGTTTCTTCTTAAGAAAGCAAGAAGAGTAGCATTTCATCTTAGAAACAGCTTGCAGAAACTATCTGCCTGAATATGTTGATATGACACACAACAAATACTAACAGTGATGAGAAAGAAAAGCTAAAACCTACTGTGGTCTGTATGCTAGCTGAAAGTTGTGTAATCTCAATCTGTGTGTCACCACTGAAATAATTCCCCTGATGTTGGGCCCTAAAATGTTAAATGTGAGTGTAACATATGTGTTAGAGACTATTGTGAACCTACTAAAACGATGGTTTTCAGAATCTCCCTTTGTGGTTCAGAAAAAATATCATTTTAAAGCAAGAGTGCTAACACTACTTGAAAATAGAAATTATTACTCAGTGTGATATTAAAATCTGTTGGCACTAATTTATATACTGAATTTGCTTGAAAAGAAAGGAAAATGCTGAATTAATAAAAATGCTATTAGGAAATGTTAAAATATAGCTAAGCAACATAAAAATGAAGACTATTTATATATTTGCATTAAGGAGATTTATTTTCTCTTGTCAAAAATCATCAGAAATCATCAGAACTGTATTCAGCTGGCTTTGATGTGAAACTGAATCTCTCCATTTTGTCTTGTAGGAACTGTGGATCAAGTGGCTCATGATGTGGGCTACCCTCCTCAGCTGGACTGCCTGTAAGTCTGCAAAGGGTAAAAATTGCCCACTCTAGATTTAAAATACTCTTGGGCACACAGTGCAACTCTTGGGGATGGTGCAGTGAGGGCTGGGAGTCAATGATCCTTGTGGGTCTCTTCCAACTCAGTTTATTCTGTGATTCCGTGAAAATCAGCACAAAGGCTTGACATAAAATTCCTTCCCTACATAAGACCACACTTGTATAACTTGGGCAAAAAGATGCCTTCTTTCTGATTCTTATCATGCTGAGTCATATCATATACGGTAAAGTTAACTTGTCAAGAACAGTACATACTTGGTACCTTGAGAACCTTAAAAAACAAGGAAAAAAGGAAAATATAAGGATTGTCCTTCAGATTAATAAGAAGGCTGGTTCTTTTAAGGATCAAGAATTGATACATGCTATATTTTGGCACTATGAAATTTCAGTGTATGCCTCCAATTCTGTCTGCCTGTGATCCTGAATTCCTTGCGAGGGTCAAATTTTAATTTAACCACCGGTTACTTGTCAGACCCTGTAAAGTTCACCAGTTCCCTAAGAAAATCTTTAGAATCCTGAGTTGTAGAAGTATTTCACAGTAATTTCTTCTCTCTTCTTCTTCATTATTTCCTCTTTTGGATGGGGCCAGTAATGACTGGTTAGTTAATATTCATAAAATGTTTGGCATGTATAATAAGTTGATTTGCCAGGCTTTGTTTAGGCAGCAGATTGAATGAAAAGGTGCATTCATGTAAGCTACCCTACTGGAGACTGAGTGTTACATCTTATATGCTGACATTTATGTAGGGGAAAAGATATATATGTGGAAGAAATATAACTGCCTTCTCCAACAGAAAGTTATTTATTCCCCTCTTGTAATGCAAAATAATAGAAGACAGGGGGATGACTGGGTGGAGGAAAAAATTGTCAGACAGTTAAGAAAGGTGAATGAAAGCTAAAAAGAATCTGCGGGAAAATAAACTTTATATTTTAAATTCAATCCAGCATCTGCTCCTGTTGAAACTGGTTAAGGCTCTGAAAGAAACTGCTGGCTTGGCACTGGAAGCCCTAACTGATCCAGCATTACTAGAGGACTATTCTCTGATGGGTACATCTGCTTAGATCAAGAGGTTGAAAGGGGCTCAATTTGTAATCAATGTGTTGGAAAGTCAGGTTCAACAAGATTTCCTCTGTGTGCGTGCATGTGTGTGTATAGAACAAGACAGGAAAATTTTCTTTCAGTATATAGTGAAAGGAAGATGATTAATGATTTAGGATTCTTTTCACACTGCAGTAAAAATTAATTAAAGATGTGCTGCCTTTAAGCAATTCTATGCTTACAATGATAAATATGGAAATGTGCTGCATTTTGCAGAATAAAATCCACTGTCTTTACAACACACAGAAATTAATTGTATCCACATCCTCTTTTATGTAAACACTGTGAAATTCAAGTGTTAAGGGTTCAGCTGAATGTCTCTCCATGTTTAAAGAAAAGCAATACTGGTGGTAGCATCTTCAATAGCAAATACTTTTTCTCACTTAAGAAAGAATTGGAAAGAAAAGATTTTTGTCTTCGGTGGACATGAGGGTTAGTGAGGGGAAGAGGCAGGATCAATAAATACTTTCAGTAGCTAAATATATTACAATTATGCTGAATGGAGGGAGAAACATTTTTGGTGTTGTTTATTAAACTTAATTGTGTTAGATGTGAGCTCTGAATCTATTATCACAAATAGGCTCCCAACCCCTTCTATTCTTGCAAAATGAAGCTGCCAGAGTAACATTCCTTTCTATTGACACTGAGCCATAATTCCTCTTTTCAAATCCCCATGGCTGTCTCTCTCTACTGCTGTATTAAATAAAATCTCTTGTTCTCAAACTTCCACATAACTTTGAACGTAACTGCAGCTTTTGTCTAGTCCATTCACTTCCTTCCATTTTCCTTCCTGTAGTTGCCATTTTGAGGGTGTTGGAGCATTTCTGCTTCCTCCCTGCCTCCTGCACAGCAGTTGCACAAGCCTGTCCTACAGCCTGTCTAGGATAGCCACAGCAGCTCTTATCATCTCTGTCTCTGACTAACCTCTTAGATCAACCTCTGCCACACTGCCAGAAGTGACTTGTTCAAAAAGTGCCTTTCATCTGCTTTCTGTTTGCTCACCTGTCCTTCAGGCTTGTAAAGCCTGCTGCAGCTTACAGTGATGATAAAGCAAACCAAGGCTAGAAAAAAAGTATTTGGAAAATCCTCCTCATTAGGAACCTGTGTGTAATCTAGCTGTTCTTAGAGAAAAATGCTTTAATACTGCTACAGATTTACTGTTAAGTGAGTATATGTAGGTCTCTCTGTATGGCACATCAACTAGAGAATTTAATTGGTTAAATGATAATGGAAATATTCCCAGAAATATTTCTTGTTCCCTTTGAAATCTGAGGATAAAGGGAAGAAAGAAAGTCGGATGTAACTGAGACCTAAACATGCTTTCTAGAGAGAAAGCAGAATTATTTCCAGAAGTATCAGCAGTGGGTGGGCAGTTGCCTCTGTGCCCCCCTTCAGCCACGTCTGTGTTTTCTCATCCTAATCTGCCCATTTAAGAATTAAGGCATAGTTAAGATGCAGGATATATTGGTTTCATGAAACTTCAGCTAAACACAGATATATTTTTTGGCGTGAAAGAAAATTTTTTTGTAATATGGGTAAAGATAATTTCTAGAACTAAAAGTTCTAGAAAACTGACAGATGACTTTTTAGCACCTCTGAGGATGAATGTTTTGATGTGGGCGTAATGTGCTAATGAATTAGTCTTTCAAATACAAATGGAGCAAATATGCCTCGTTCTAGTCCTGGAGCATGAAAAGTGTTTGCTCAAACCTAAAAATGATCATATGCTTTAGCAAACTGTGACATGAATGGAAATTTCCGCTTGGTCAAGTGCATAGCAAGAAAGCTTTTTTGGTACAGGCTTTAGAAGCGCAGTAAGTAAAAATCATGTAATCTTGTGTAGTTTAGGATAATATTTTTACCTATATTTTAATCAGTGTTGTTGAGGCTTGGATAGAAAAATTAAGTAAGCTCAGAAGAGATGAGAACACAAGTGCTCTGAGCTAGGTTACAGGAGGCATATGACCAAATACATTTGAGAAGGTGTGTGCCCTTGGGATATATTTCTGTTTGCCCAGCAGATTTTCCCTCTTCTCTTGGAGTGGAACCAGGTCTGTCCTTGAAAAGTCCTCTTCAACATCTTAGAAGTCAAGTAAAGCCCAGTGCATGAGGACATCAAATCTGCTTAATTCTGCAAACAGAAATATTTAAATAAAAATAGGAAAGATTTTCTGACCACAAGTGAAAAAAAGCTGGGTATGTAGGTTGTCACAAAGCCATTTTCAGTGGGCAAGGCTTGAGATGCTTGCTCCAGCAGTCACCACCCTCCCATTAGTGCCTGTAGCTACACCAGCCTGTGGGCCACATTTTAACTAGAGGCTTTTCTATGCCTTCTCTACAGTTTGCAGTCCATTTAGTTATGTCTCTGCCTTTGCAAGGCCCTGATGGAAAGCAGAGCACTGGAATTATGCACGTTAAAAAACAAACTCCTCTTAAAAAGGAAAAAGAAGTGAGAGGCGTTATTGGATATAACTGTTTACTCTGGCAAGGGAACTGTGAATTGTCTTAAATGGCCAGCAGCAGCTCAGCCTCTCCAAGGCAGGGGAGTGAGGGAGTGTTTGTACTTACAGGCAGTAATTACAGCTGCTGCTCATTCCCTACTCTAGAGAAATTAAGCTGCTCCTGATTTGAGCAGTAGTTTCACGGTACAAAGTGCTATGTCTCAGTGCCTGTTGACTTTTATTTTTCTTCCTTCCCTCCTGCAGCACCTGCCTCCTTTGTGCTGTGTCAGCGCAAGTCTTTCTTCATGTTAGGTGAATTGGGAATTAGGGAATTAATCTGACTTTAAAAAAACATAACAAACGCGATTACTTCTATGCCTAAAACCCCTCTGATGTGAGAAATGAGGACTGAGTGTACAGAATGAAATTACTGTAGGATTCCTTTTGGTGCTGGAAATGCTTGGGCTTCTTATGTGTGCCTAACAGACAGCCTTATTCTGTGCTCACAGAGATAATGGAGTCACTGAATGGGCGGTGTAAAAAAGCATGACTATCCATCAATTCCATCCTTTCTACCAGGCAGGCTGTCACTAAACATTAATAAAATCTCATTGTTACTCAGCTTTAAACCTTCAACATCAGCAGTGCTATGCTATAACTAAGTACAAATCTTATTAGGAAAAAAGCATTACCTTTTAGATTTTCCCCTAAAGAAGAAATATCTCACTGTTGCATTCATTGCTAAACAGAAACACCATTATTTCAGTAAACAGTTTATAAACATTAAAAGAAACTGAGTGAGATTTATGGGATTTAAACCTTCATTTCATTATTTGTTAACAGGCTTTAGCTCCTCTGTGCTACCTCAAACATCCCTCTTGAATACACTTTTCTGCAGTTTTTTGTCTTGAAAGACTGAAAAAAAATTCTTTCTTAACTGAGCTGGATTTTCTCAGAAAATCATCAAGAAGACCTGATGTCAATTACAGGTTTAAGCAGCTGTACAAACATCACTGAATATGCAAAAATGCATCTTCAATGAATACTTTCTAGTTAGACTAATATTTCTCTCATGAATATTTCAGTTATAAAGTTTTCTTAAAATTGACTTCAATTAAGAGGCATGCTAAGAAAAAATTGGTTATAACTTAATTTCCCTTTGACTGCCCTTATCATGCAATGCATTCAGCAAAAAAATATTTATTTTCTTGACAAAGTATGATGTTTGCTGGTGCCAGTTAGAGCCAATACATAGACAAATGCTAATGGTCTGAAAGGTTGATGCATCATACATTGTGCTTTTGCAGTGACAAGCAAAATTTGCAACTGATTTCTTTATATTTACAACAAAATATTTATCTTTTCCACAGACAGGAATACCCACACATGTTTATTGATTTTATTGACAGATTAACAACTAATTTTTAAAATGTGTGATCCCTATATATCATCTCTTATTTTTCACTTCATCTCATTACTTTAATATTTTACTCTTTATGGGGGTGGGATAAGTCAATTATAATTTGATTGAATAAATGTCATGCAAGAAGTTTCATAGAATATCAACCTTGTAAAGAAGTGCTCCAGCAGTGGTTTAGTGTGTTGTTTCCCCTGAGAACTATTTAGTAGTTGTTTTAGGATGTACAGGAGTATCTCTGTAGAAGTAAAGATGACAAATTCACTGACCTCTATGCTCTAAAGATGAAGGCTTGAAAATCATGAATGTTTAGTGACAAAGAACAGGAAAGAAAGGAAAGTTTCACTTTTCTGAGAAGATGAAATTCAGAGGCTGATAAGATCTGAACGTTATGAAGGCTGTAAAATCACTGGGGAGAATGAAGTATATTTTAGTAGCTGCTAAATCTGTGGTATAGCTAGATCAGTGTATAAACTAAATTGAAACAAAGCCACAGCAATGCCCTGTCAAAATTCCACCATCAAGCAAAAATTCTGCACTAAATGAGGCAAAAATGAAGCAGATTAGAAGCTTTCAACAGCTTCTGACTCAGCTGGTGGCATTACCAGGATGGAGGTTTGCAGAGCATCTAGCCAGCCATACATATCAGCCATTGCTTTGTAGAGATATTCTTACTCTTTTGCTCATATTATAACTTCACAGAGAAAGCTGCACTTTCAGCCAATGGGCAAAGACTGTATCAATAGAAAATTAATAAAGGACTTCTACATGGTTCAGCAAGATGATTACAAACTGGATTTTTTGTCTGTAATTTTTCAAGTGTGGAAAAAAAAATCTTGGATAGAATGATTAAAGTCAAGAGAAACCAATTAAACAGATTTGTGTCCCGTGGAATGTCTCAAGTGTATTAATCTCTATGTAAATTCTGTTTTCAAGTAGTCAGAAAAAGCCTCTTTACAGCCATTTCTCCCTAAAAAAAGGTAAATAAAAAGTGGAGGCAGTTAGTAGACTCATGTTTGAGGTATTTTTCAGCATTCAAACATAATAAAATACTTTAAGAAAAGAAGATAGTCTATGAAAATGTAAGATGAAGTGATAACCCAACTTTTTCCCCTGCCGCTGAGTCTTTTGTCTGTTGTGTTATCTGTGGCTGTAGTGTTCTTAAAACAAAACAAGGACATTATTCATTCAGAACCTGTAGTATTAAGGTTGTGAAGTCAAGCAGTCAGAAGATAAGAAGTGCCAGTTTAGTTTCCCATCTGCATCTTATTTTGTCCCTACCTAGCTGTTTATGTTAGCTATTTACTGACAAATGTACAAATTCCATTTCTTGTTACATTATTTTGGCATATTTAAACACCTCTGTTTTTTTAACTTTGACTACCCAGTCAAATGATTTAAAAGTCCTTATTTCTGTAAAAATATTCCTGATGCACTAGCAGGGTATTTGTAAAGCAGTATCATGTCACTTTCACAACTGTATCAGGTCTTCCTGTTGCTGAGCAAATGTCATTGCTGGTCTGCCTTCACTGACATAGTCCCTTCTAGGCTGCCTGAGCCTCCTTCATCTATGTCCTACCTATCATTCATGCTTGTTTTATCCAGGGTGTATTAAACACACTCAAAGTGCAGCCTCTCTAGAATGCAAGGTCTTTTCAGGCTGCTTTGTACTTCATGCTGTAGCAAAGGGTGTTTGAGAGAGGGCTGGAGTTTAAGGTTTTTATGTGTGGTGGAGATGGTTCTGACTGCTTTGTACCCTATGAAGCTGAGGGATGTGCCAATGAAAGGAGCAGGGTTAGGGTGAGAGAAGAATGTAAATGTCATCATTTCTGCAAGTGTGGCAGAACTGCAGGACAGGGCAATCTGGATGGCAACAAGGACAGAGCATAAGACTTCGGGTTTTATGGGTCACCAAACTGTGAGGGAGGTGGGGAGTGTAAGAACATGCCTCACTGTAACAGTGTGTCACTGTTACACTGACACACTCCCAGCAAATAACTTCATTTTTAGTGCTCTTCTTATGCTGCAATCTGTTGGAAAAATATAGCTCTCCTCCACTTAAAATTTTCTCTTACAGTAATGTACCTGGTTCGTGAACTTTTATGTTGCTATCTGAACAAAAACATAGATACAGAGAATTATCAAGTTTAAACTGAGTTGTCAAGGTGAACAGGCTATACCTACAGGATGTTTCTTGCTTGGTATTTCTGACCATTAACCTGAGAAATTTGGGTCCTTGACTCTGACTGACAAAGAGCATAGGGTAAGTTTAAAGTTGACCCTAGTTATTGGTGCAAATGCAACCTATATGCTAATAAAGGTGGATAATGTTTTATGTGGTTCCTATATTGTATTACACTGAACTTAGAACTCAAAATCTGAATGCACTTAAATTTCAGTGAAGGGAATGGGCAAAAATTGTCGGGTCACTACAGAACAATTGATTTGAGCTCAATAAACTGCAAGGTTTGTGAAGTTTCTTGGAGAAAAGAACAGCTGAAAGTACTGCAGGACAACAGAAAACAAGAACTGCTTAGAAACTATTTATAGAGATAGCTAAAATGAAACACACAATTTTCCAAATGTTCAGATAGTCTGGTTAACCCATTGTCTTTGAATAATTTTAGAGAAATAAATCTACCACAGTGTTACCCAGGCAATTAGTAGGTAAACTACTGAAGACAGAATTGTACTGGAATTATAAGGAAGTGAGGGATCAGCTAAAGCAGAGATGAAAATGGATTTTGTTAAAGGGGAAATATTAATGAAATTCCTCCAAGATCAGTCTTGCAACTGATGTAATGTAAAATTTTCATTAATAATCTCAACATAAATTTGAACTTGAGTACAGAGAAAATTCTCAAATTACTTGCTCATGGGGCATGGCTGAGTTTTACTCTGGGATAGTCATAGGTGCCTAAACCAGTAGCTTAGAGAAAGGAGTGGAGGGAAAAAGTCGTCTCCTGAGACTGGCTCCTGGCACCTGGGTTAGCTTCCCGCTCTGAATTGCTCTTTTAAGTGCAGAGAGGGAGTCAGGATGCAGCAGGAGGCCTATCGGCTCGCTGTGGGGAGTAATGACATTGTTTATTACACACGGTTGATAACCTCACATTCAGGCCTGCTCTAGTTCTTGTTCACAATCTTAAAACAGGGCTTGAACATTGACTGTGAAACCTGCAAGCCCCCTCTGGAGACTCTACTTGAGTCCATAGATAATTTAAATGTACATGAAAGGACTTGCCTAAAGCCAGTGTATTTCAAGTACTCTACTTCTAGGTCTTTAAACGATGCTTTTGCAGTAGGTTTCCCTTTGTTGCCACAAAATACATTTGTAGGACAGTATCTAATGTTCAGTCTCACCAATGCTCACCTGCTGCTTGACAGGGTGCCATGTACCTGCTTATGCACTAACTCTTTCCCTCACAATTAACCAAATTAATGAGATACTGCTTTCAGCTTCTCAAATTAGATGCTCCTTTTTCAAAACTTGTATTGTTTAAAAAAAAGCCCAAACCAACTGCCCTCCTCAGCTGTTAAAAATCTTGCTGAAAATCAATAATAAAATACTTGCAGCAATACAAAAGACACTGAGGATTAATAAAAGCTAGCTGCAATTCTTTAGTCTCTTACTGTGTTTGTAACTACCTCTCCAGCTTCTGGCTGCTCCCTGTGTCACTGCCTAAACCCTCCAGGACTGAGTGTGAGGGACAGGAGTCAGTGTGGGGAGGATGGTTTTGTTTTGGTTTCTTTTTGCCTGGGTCATATCTGTGGCTTGGTTTACATTTTGTGACCACATGTGGCAGTAAAATTGGCAGTGCAGTTTAAGAAAGGCAGCAGAATGTCCCAAATTTTCTGTACTTTCTGCAGTTTAGCACACATTGTAACAGTTACACTTTCCTTATTCCTGTTTCCCTGTAGCCAGACTTGACAATGCAGACTGTTCTCATTGATATGTACCACTGATCTCATTGATCAACTATTGTAAAATACCCAAACCCCTCTCTCTTAAGGGGGTCAACTTAAGCGACTAGTGCAGATTGGAAGACAAAATACTGATTTGGCTGTTCTATAAATTGTTCCATGCTATGTATGTATGTATGTAGAGCAAGCACCTTTGTAGATGGAGACCTGACTGGAGGCAGGGACTGGAAGCAAATATTCCTTGTAAATAGTCCATGTTTCTGTCAGCAAAGAATGAGAGTTGCTGTTTATCTTTAAAATAAGGAAAAAAAAAAGAAAAAAAGTGCTGTAGGGCCTAAGAGGTATGTACTGTAAGGCAGTGAAATGTGGAAGAGAATTCCAGCAAAAATAGTGGCAGTAGGAAATGTAACAAATTCTAATCTGAATATTAATTGGTGTATGAAAAGCATAATTTTGTGCCTGTCATGATACACATTGTTTTCTTGCCTATGCTAGAGAGTGCTCTAACTCACTGACTTGGGTTTAGGTATATTATAGTTTCCTAAATTATCCTTATTTATTATGGACAAAAGCATTTACTACATTAGATGATGTTAACCAGTTAAAAAAAGAAAAAGAACTTACACTTTCATTTGACTGCATAAATTTGTAGTTTGACCCTGATCCTGCAAGAATTTGTATGAACTTATAGAAATGCAAGCAGCTATAATTACTGCAACGGGAACAAACTCAGCATATTGTGAAGTACATATGGGTTACAAGGAAATGTGCTATCACCACCTATATTCAAATAAGATCTCATAAGACTGTGTGCTGTTAGCTGATAGAATACTATCCAGCTATTCATTTTACAGAATAACATTCCCAGCAACTGTCACCATATTAGGGTCTTGAGCTATTCAGTCTGAGCAGAGTGTAGCAATTTGGCAGGAATCACAAATGAGCAGCAGACGTTGATTTGCTGTGTGGAATATGAATGGCAGAGTACTTTGAGGGTTAACCCTGAAATGCAGCAGATAATTTGAGAAGGATTTTTTAAAAAATATTTGAACCAGAGACTTCTTCAAAACAATAGATTCTGAAATAGGAATTGCATAGATAAATTATGCATTCAAGTTGAAAGATCTCACATCATATAGGAATGTTTTGTCTCTTAGAAGAGTGTGCTGAAAGGAAGACGTCAGAAAATGGAGCAGTCAGAACAATCTATATTTTCACATCTAGTTTAGTTTTGCTGCAACCCTGCCCTAATTATTTGAAACCAGACTAGAATGAGAGTGTCTGTCAGTCCCTCTATTTACACCACCTTTAGGTTTTCTATGGAGAAAGTACAAAAAACTTGGCACACTGTTCTGTGCTTGTTTTAGGGTAGGTATCTAATCACCAAATTTATTTTGAAGAAAGCTATTGTAAAATCAGCCTAATAAAACCACTTGAAAAATCTGGAAAAGGCTGATTCTTAAGGTGAAATGGTCCCAAATCCATCATCATGCTGCTGCCAGTAAGCTGCTGTTAGCACACACTTTGGCATATGCCTTTCGGAATTTGCAGATGTTGCTGACGCTTCATAGGTTTTGGGGAATAGAATGCATAAATAGCAGTTATTGCTGTGGCCATTAACTTCTGGGTTTGGAAAGTCTTTCACATTATGATTGAGAACTTTCTTCCAGATGACAGCCAGAGGCAGTAAAAGACAGATAGAATCTTTAGCAAGATAGGACCCATGCATAATTGTATGAAAAATTATAATGACAAAGCTGGACTGTGGATCTCTAATGCAGTGTACTGAAATAAAATTCATTTCCATACAGTTCATGCAGGACTACTGCTGTTTGTAGTAAACATATTTGCAAAGCACAGTATACTATCCCTGCATCAGGAGACATACTCTTTTTCTGCACGAGTTTTTATTTTTAATTTTCTTCCTTATAACCTAATTTGGTTTTGAGATATAAACATAGTTTGCAGAGGGGAATGATATGGGTTTAATACAGTTCCACTTAACAGTTCAGTAAGAACGACATCAGGTCCTTGACATATTTCTGGACAAGTCCTGACACCAGAACTTACATGAAGATAATTTAAAATATATTATTTTGCATCATTATATTTTTGAGCCATAGTTTTAAAATCTGAAATAAATTCACTGCAATTTTGCCACAAAGAGTAAATGGGAAAAAGAGTAACTCTCTTCGAATGGCAGGGTCTTGTAATCCAGAACAGGAAGAACATAGCTAGTGTTACTAGCTATCAATCAGCCTGAGCTGATTGAGGGAAGACATATTGTTCAACTAGCCTTGCTGATTAAAGGCACATTTTCAGTCCACCCTCTAGATGCAAGCTGAAGCAGATGAGAGAGGGAATCATCATGGAATCATAAAATAGTTTGGGTTGAAAGTGACTTTTAAAGCCATCTAGTTCCAACCCACCTACCATGGTCAGGGAGATCTTCAGCATGACCGGGTTGCTCAAAGCCCCATCCAGACCAACCCTGAATACCTCGAGGGATGGAGCCTCCACAGCTTCTCTGGGCAGCCAGTTCCAGTGCCTCACCACTCCCACAGTGAAGACTCTCTTTCTAATATTTAATCTAAATCTATCCATTTTCAGTTTAAAGGCATCGCCCCGTCTCCAATAACTATGTGCAGTTAAGTTATATGGTGTAATGACTCTTGAAAGGGTTGAAGGTCCCTCTCTGGGTTTCTTGTAGGTTCTCTTTAGGGGTCTGAATCCTCACAATGAAATGAAATTGCTAGTTTCTCTTATTGGGAGATGCTAAAGCAGAAATGCACTATGTAATTCCTTGTAGCACTCCATTAGCAAAGAATATAGGATGCAATACATTCACTTAACACTTACTACTAGTAAGTAAAACTGAGCAAGTCCTGTCAAGTCTCACTAATTTCTACAGAGTCTAGATCCTTCTATTATTTCTGAAGACCTTAGGGGTTTTTTTCTTTTTTTGGATGCTGCTGTATCTGTATCATCTCCAGTTTTCTGTTCTTCTCTTTGAACCTCTTTCACTCTATCTCCTGTTTCCTTTCCCTGTGAGAGGCTGGCAAACCCACCAGACAAGTGGTGATCCTTATCTTTCAGATCTGGAAGTTCTTGTCTGTCACATCACTGTTTCTTCTTCTTTGTGCCTATATATACTTTTAAATTGCCTAACTCTAATCAATATGATTATTAGTTTAGATTAGATTGCCCCCAAATTACGTGTTCTTTTCTGCAGCATCAGTTTGTTGTTATTTCTTCTCCATCCAGGTTATCTTTGTATCCACAGTATCTCTGAAACTAACTTTTACATAAAGGCTGCCTCAGCCTCCTGGAAATGTCTGAATCTCTTTTATGAATAGAGATTTGTCTGTGGCCTCATCCTTAGAACTTTTCCGAGAAGAAACGGAAATATCCACACCTTTCCTCAGGTACCAGAAGATATCTTTTTCTCTGATATGATGCAAGAGGGAGTATTTTCTTGGCAGATTTCATGGGTCTGACAAGCCAAAATGTATGCATCCTTGAAGTAATTCACCTTAACTAGTAAGGTCAAATAGGTATCTGTTGTTATAAATTACTTTCCTGATATTTTCTAATAAGCAAAGCAAAATATAAGGTATACCTTAAATAAAGAGATACTTTACTAAGTGCTCAAGATTTGAAACAACCACAGTTAGTAAAAAGGTATGATATGACGTGCAGTGGTACAATGAGATCTGCTTCCAATGCAGTTTTGAAAAGAATTTGGCCTGAAAGCTACTCTGTGGACTAACTGTTACAGGGGAATGATAGGTGGTAATCATAACCCATCCCTACCCTTTCCAGAAACATTACTTCTGACACTATAAATGATATTAGACCCTTTTCTTTCCAGAATGTAGAATTGGATTATACATCTTATTGCTCCCTGCTGTCTCTTTTCTTTTCCCCAATAATGCACAGACATAATATAGGCCTTTTTTATTTCTATAATAAGAAGACAATTTATTATTCTCTAGTCGAATTTAGGATAAAAAGTCCCAAGGAAAATATCTCTTTGTTGTATCTGTAATATAATTAGAAACAGTGCAGAAAGATTTAGATAGTAGGTCGGCTGACAAGATAATAATAAATCAAAAATGCAAATCAAAAATCAATATATGCAGAAAAAGGAAAGATGTCACAGATTTCTGGCCAAGAAACAAAAAGTTTGGGAGTTATTGTGTGAAAAATCTGTCAGTTCCTCAGTGTAGTGTAGTTGTAGTGCTGAAGAAAAACATATTTCTTGGATCGTACTGTTAGGAATACAAAATCGGTGATGGATATTCTATCCAAAATTGTTGCTACACCTCACCTTATATACTGGTATAATGCAACTTTGCAATGTATGCCACTGGCTTTCAGAGTTTAAAATAGTAAAACAAAGAAAAATCCCTTAGATTGTAAGGATCTAAATGGAAGGAAAGTTTAAATTGGACTTTATTATAATTGAAATATGAAAGCAATTCACTGGAATTTACTGAAATTCCATAATTGTGACAGTAGTTAGTGGATATAAGACTCAGTGTCATTACTGAAATATAATTATACAAGAAATACCGCAATATATAATTTGCTAAACCAGTGGAAGCAAGCAAAAAGTGATAAAAATAGGTTCAGACACATGATAGATAGCATAATGTTATATACTAAGGATATCTGCTGAAAGAACCAAAAATAATGAGAGTACAGAGCACAGTCTGTGGTAGTAAAGACAGGTTCAGATTGTGCTTCTGCATTACCCTTTACTGGGGAGCAGCAGTCAGTTGGGAGGCTGGTCTGTAAAATGAATGATGTGAGATAAAGATTTTTTTCCTAGAGCCTTTTTTTACTGATCCAATGGAGGTGGAAATTTGCAAATGGGGAAAGGCAGTGAGAACTAGTGAATAGAACAGGAGAGCAATGGGGTAAAGCTGGTCCGCAAGTTTCGGAAAGGAGATAGGTTTCTGCACTGGTAAGGCAGCGAGGGCTAAAAGAAAGAGGAAAGCAAAAGTTAATAATGATTGTGAGCATCAAAAACCATTTTATTTAGTATTTGTTTGGCTATAAGTAACAATTTTAAAATATTTCTCTGAGAACACTGATTTTATGTCTCATCATCATAATAACTGCATTTTAAAAACAATACATTTGTTTATCATGTTGATGTGACTTTGATAGGGGAATTTTGCCCACAAGGGGGAAAAAATATTGCTTACATTTGCATAGGAAGTCTGAGTCAAGGCAGGAAATGGTAAACAGCCTCATCTCACCACTGAGCAGGCTGTGCAGGTTGCTCATAGTTAACCCATCTCTAGAACAGATTTTTGTTCATGTTTATTTGAGTTTTGAACTTCATGAAAGTTTTGAACTTCCTGAAAGTAGGTGTGAAAAAGGGAAGCAGTGGAAATGCTCACAAAGACTGGCTCTATGCAAATAGTGTCTACAGGTTGAAACCAGGAAACTTAATACATGGTGCCGGGAAGCCAAGTCACTTTTAACTCCAGATTGCATACAGGAAAATAAAGTGTGTCAGGGATCATATAAAGGAATCCTATACTCATATGAAAAATCATCCCCTTGGAGGAATAATTCTGACTTCTAGCTAAAGTAAATGTTTTGGGTTTTTTACAACCTTTTTGATTTTTGTTTATTCCTCCAACCTCAGTAAAATTTAAGTTTTGTGGGGTAAGGGGTTGGGAGAAACTGCGAGTCCAATCAACTGTCCAAACACCACACAGAGGAAAATGCTCTATAGCGTTGAGAAATCTTTCTCTGTAAAAAGGTCAAGCTGCAGCTTGATAACCTATGGAAGAAAAAAATTAATTTTTACTTTGAAACCCAGATTAGTATAATCTGAGTATATATTTTTTTTAAAAAAAAGACCTTGATATTTAAAAAAAAATTAAAATGTCTGGAAGGTATAAAATAGACATATGTGCAAAAAGTAAAAAACGCAAGAACATCAGGAGAAGTTTCAGCAATGATGAAGCTAAAAACTGGTGAAGGGCAACATTTCAATTCTCCACACAAATCAATATGCTCATATTTCTAACTGTATAATTATAAAATACATAATGTTCTAAAGTGAACATTTACTGAAATTGATGAGACAATTACCAAAGTAGTTGGACTCTCTTAAAGTGTGTTGGTGATGATCATTGCAGGGATTTTGCTGGCAGGCATTCCTTATTACCAGAACTGTAAGACTGCATTTTCTAGAAAGCCATCAAAAAAGAAGTTATATATCTTCAGCTTTGAAAGAGAATACGAATACCTGCACTATGCAAGTAGCAGAACTGTTTGACAAGTGTGATGCCAAATTAAGGTCTGCAGAGTTTCAAAAGTTTTAGCTACACTAAAATATTCCATGCTATACTTATAGTAGACAGCCTTTATAAGGAATTTTTGTTAAAGTTGGGTATGTTGTTTTTAGTAAGTTTCCTTAACAAACTGCTAATTTTAACAGAGGTACTGGCTTGCTCATGGCAAGGTTTTCGTAGTGGGGAAGCAACCAGGGTGGCTGCTGTGAGAAGCTGCCAGAAGCTTTCCCTGTGTCCAACGGAGCCAATTCCAGCTGGCTCCAAAACTGACCTGCTGGTGGTGAAGACTGAGCCCATCAGTTATGTTGGTAGTGCCTCTGGGATAACAAGTTTAAGAATAAGAAATAACTCCTGCACAACATCAATGAGAAGACAGGAGTGAGAATGTGTGGGGGCAGCAGCTCTGCAGACACCCAGGTCAGTGAAGAAGGAGGGGGAGGAGATGCACCAGGCACCAGAGCAAAGATCCCCCTGCAGCCCGTGGAAGACTTCATGGTGGAGCAGGGGATGTCCAAAAGGCTTCTGTGACCCTGTGGAAAGCTTGCACTGTTGCCCCACAGAGAGAGAAACCCACACTGGAGCAGCAGGTGTGCTGTCAGGAATTATGACCCTGCAGGGTCCCATGGCAGAACAGCCTGTTCCTGAAAGACTGCACCTTGCAGGAAGGACCCATGCTGGAGAAGTTAATGAAGATCTGCAGCCTGTGGGCAGGGCTCACATTGCAGAGATTCATGGAGGGCTGTTTCCATAGGAGGGACCCCACACAGAAGCAGGGTGAGTGTGAGGAGTCCTCCCCATGAGGAGGAAGGAGCAGCACAGACCACATGTGATGAACTGGCCACAGCCCCGCTTCCCTGCCTGCCTGTGCTGCTGTGGGGAGGGGTTAGAGAATTTGGGAGTGACATTGAGCCTGGGAAGAAGGCATGTGAGCAAGGTGTTTTAAGATCTGGTTGTATTAATGACAGGGGTTACTGAGCTATTTCTGTTTCCTTATCTTGACCCACGAGACTTTTGTTTTATTTTCTTTCCCCTGTCCAGCTGAGGAGGGCAGTGACAGAGCAGCATTGGTGGGTATCTGGCATCCAGCCAGGGTCAGTCTTTCATAGCAGACAACAAGGCCATGAACTCTTCAAAGACCCACTTCACAGCTAAACTGTGTTTCCTGGTCTTTTTTTCTTTCTTTCATTTTTTAAAAATTTTTTAAAATTTATTTTAGAGAGAGCAAAACCCTACTGACTTTAATGTTCCAAATTAATAATATTACAAGTAAGACTTTTTTTTCTTAAATCAAAGAAATTAACTACAGAATTATGTGTTTTCCTTCAGAGAGCATTTGAATGTAAAACTAGTGGGAAAATTTTTCTTCTAAGTTATATTGTTGTTAAAACCAATGAGTTAAAGGAATCCCAGCTCTTGTAGGTGAGAGCACACAGACTGTTGCATTCATCTGGGTTTTTGAGATCAGAAATAATGATACATGCTCCAGCCAGTGATTCCTTCCACTCTGTGAAAACTTGAAAGTAGTTTTCTGTCACAATTTATAATGTTTTAGGAGGGAACTCCTTGCATAAACCTGGGGATGAAGAAGAGCATCCAGCCATTCTAAGGTTAGCAGAAAGACATAAAAGAGGGCAGCTGCCCTAATCGTCTCTGAAGCAGCCAAGCAGAAAAGTTTTAACATTCAGGCCCTTTTTCTCTCTCTCCCTCCTTCTCTGAAAGCAGTATAAGTGGGAGTAAAACAGCCTGAAGGAAGAGATATGTTGGTGGAATATATAAAGTTGCTGGGGCTGGGTGTGGAGGGGCCCCAAGGGCTATGTGAAGTGCCCCAATAAATTCTGGGAACTGTTAGACCTATGGGTGTTAAATCTAATAAACTTAAGGTATGTGTAATTTCTGTCCTGTTTGAATGGAACTGTTGTTTAAAATGATAGTTTCAAGTCATATTTAGATAAACTTAGAGTTTTTTAAGCCACCCTTGTAATGCTGAAGTTAAAAATTTTGCTTGCTTTGTGAACATATGAGGTTGGGAGAATAGTAATGAATGGACTAGCAGAATACAAAAACCTTAAATATATGCCTCCTGGTTTCTCCCCACGTTTTGTCAAGAGGATTTTGAGGCTTGGTAATGACAGTCATGCATAGGAAGATTGTTAAATTCTGTTAGTGAAAATGGCTGCATGTCACATAGTGATCATATATCTATGTTTATCTACATTTTCTCCCTTTCCCCACTGAAAAGTCTTATATAGATAGAATTTGAAAACTGTGAGCACATATCCTGGGATATCTAAGCAAGTTGAAACCATTCAGGGAACTTTTTATGTATGCCTGAGATTATATGGACAGATCAGCAGAAAAAGCCTATGTACAATGACTTAGCTGTGCCTTGGACAAATCAAACTCACTAAATACATACTGCAAATTTCAAGCAGATTTCTGTCTTTGAGTTCCTGCAAAAAGAATGAGAACTCTGTTTTTCCCTCTGCATGGATGTATTGAAATAGATGTAAGGTCCTGAATTTATTTTACTTTTTGTTTTTGACTAAATATTTCAGTCATATTCCTTTTTCTCCATCCTCTGAGAAGAAATATGAGAGGAAGAGGAAGGAGGCAGCAAAGTCTAAGAAGACTTGGGAGACAAGGATTTATTCTTAGCCACACTATACTGTGGATTGAAATATGTCTCTTTCTACAGCATTTTGAGATCCTAGGACTAAAAATGCTTCTGTAAACAGGCTTTATAATGATCATTATTGTTGTTCATATTTAAACTTTTTTCACTATTTTGTGATTCTAATTAAGACAAAAGTGAGGGAAAGGCTGTATTGGAGTGGCTCCAAAGAATTCCTTTTCAGTTGTGTTTCAAATTTGTCACTTCTTTACTGCAAATTCTGTTATTTTCATTCAGACTACAGCTATCACCTATCCAACTTCAGAAATGCAAATTCAGTTAAATATCTGTTCAACTCTTTATTAACCATAATGCATAGATTACTTTTTGTTGTTCCAAATAATTTCCTTTCTTTTTGTTTTCTATATTTTTACTCTGTGGAGGTGCAATACAGGCCAGAAGATAAGAATTTTCATTCTCTTACAGAATATGTTTAGAGGCTTGCTGTACTCTCCAGAAATACAATTGGTATTCAAGAGGGTTTTTTTTCCCCCCTTTATAGGTTGTGAACTGAAAAGGACACTCCATTTTACCTAAATAATCTAGCTGACAAATTATGCTCTTTAATACTACTTAGGAAACTGTCTTTTACATTAACTAAACATCACCCCCCTCCTTGTCCCTACTTGACATTTAAAGCTTAAGCAACTGCAACCTGCTTCCAACAAGTTCTCCTTCGATCTAAATTAAAATGACGTGGCGTTGATCAAAATCATCCAGTATCAAACAGTGCACTCCACAGGGATTTCTTTAATACTGTTCATGTAGAAATAGAGGAATTCAATTAAAAAATAACCTGAGGCACTATGCAAACTTGCAACATCAGCAGAATGCAATGTAACTTGTCAGAGACCTCACGAGTTGTATATTTATACACACACATACATGTACATATAGGGACACATACATAAGCCTAGAATGTTCCTAAACAAAGAATATCTTCTGCTCTCATGATTTGGGACAGTTTTATTTTAAATTCAATTATCTCTTGCTTTATTTGGCTTGTTAGACTTACTATAATGAGCTTCCTCAACAGCAGCATCCTGGAATTTTAAGATCTGTAGGATGAAGTTACAGTACCTTGCAAAGTAAGGGGTGTGAATTGAACTCCACAGATTTTGCCCAGGCTCATCTCTGCAATTTCAGTTTTACCATTTACAAATCTTAAGAGTGGAATCTGGTACTTGAAACTACCACTGAATGGATGACATCTGCATATTCCCTCTAACTTGCCGACTTACTTGAAGTCAAGACTGATCCCAGTTGAGCTCCTCTAGATTTCTTTTTTTGAAGGATAACATGAATAGATAGATTGATTTAGTCTGTGTCAAGTGACTGGGAAACTTGTTTCAGTTCCTCACCACCCTAATGGAACATTAAAATTACTTTAATATTAATTTTCAATAAAATTGATCCTAAAAAAACCTACAAAACCCATACCTGCACAACAACATAAACTATTAATCTAATAGTTTTTTTTCCTGAGAGAATATTTCATTTGTAAAGATGCTGTCAGGTTCTAAAAGAGTTCTAGAGAAACATTTAGGTTGGTTACTGATACGGTATACACAGTTTGATACTTACAGGATTAATTTAGGGAAGTACTTAAACATGTACCTAACTTTGAACACTGCTTAAATCTCATCAACTTTAATGAAATTTAATTGCATATGGGAGCACTCTTAAAGAATAAGATAATTTCCTGTAAATAAATATGTTTTTCAGAGGGTTTGCTATATGAAAAAATCTTTAACTGTAAGTTTCCATCTGCAGTAATCTTTCTGCCTAGTAAGTGGTTTTTACTAGTTTTAAAATAATTTTACTTGGCTTGCTTTAGGAGTAGCAAAAGTAGTGAGTGTTTATTTTATTCTTTAAGGCAGATGAATGGAAAGAAACAGTAAACATGAAGCATAGCTGGTTACTTTTATCCTTGGTACAACCCTGCTGGCTTCTGTGTAATGTTGCTAGGGATAAATTTGGTCTTCTGTTGGAAGACTATTTGTTCTGACTGCATGTGACAGCATAATTTAGTAAAAACATATTAAATACACCATTTAGGCACCACACTTCTAGTATTTTTGAGATCCATAGGAAAGATGTTCAAGCACATATGGTAAATTGCTCCCTGGAATTAATGGTCTGGTTTGATTGTTGTCTACAAGACTAAAAATAAATAGGAAGTTTTTGAATCAGGAATTTCAGAAGAAAACTGTGAGAGTTGATAAGCACACTTAATATACTATCTAGATGGACCAATAGTTTGATCTGGCATGTCAGTTCTTATGTACCCGAAAATAGCTTTTCAGTACACAAATGCCAAAAGGAATTTCATCTCAAGCAGAGGTTAGAACAAGTTAATTTTATTTTAAATTATTTTTGTTTGTAAACATTGAAAAATAAATGATCAATTTTAGCAGAATGCATACATCTTAAATGCATAAGTCGAATACATTTAAGAAAACAGAAATGAATTCAGCCTCCTATGTTTCTGGTGTATTGGGAATTCAGGCCCTCACAGAGTCTAACCAACAGCTGCTGGTGATTTTAAAAAGTAATGCAGACTCCATCTATATTTGAAGTTTAGCTTATTTTATTTACCATACTTCCATGTCAAAGTGCATGAATGTTCTGTTTTCAAAAGTGGTCATTTTTTGTGACCCAAGGGACAACTACTGAACCATTCAAGAATATAAGTCATGGACTTCATGTTTTTGTTAAAGATCTATGAAATTCTCAGTTTTAAAAATTGGAAATATACTCAATGATGAAACTTCCTTATAAATGAGGAAAGTACAATATAGATGATCTTTTAAGATATGCTTGAACACTCAAGGAATTTCAGAGCTCTACTGGTCATGTATTTGCTTCTTGCATGTGAATTTTAGACGTATTGCAGGGTTTGTACAACTGCAAATTGAATTAAACGTAAATTCAAAATAGATCAAGTACTGCACAAAAACTAATTTAATTGCATAGCAACATCTACTTTAGATCTAGAGCATCTAAAGATCAGTCAACAAATGAACCAGTTGATAGGTTGATTTTGTTTGACATCTGAATGAAGCTGGACTACTATGCCTCTGTATCATTTGTTTCTTACACATTGGTTTAGCTTTTTTGAAAGTTAAGATGGAGAAACACTGCTTTTTTCTTAAATAATTATCGATTTTTGACAAAAATTTAGTCAAGGGCAAGGTATGAAAGAAGACAGCTATCATAAACTTGTTCTAGGATATTAATGTGTAACAAAATCACAAGATCTCACACTTCCCTTTGCCCGTTGAAGAGCTGTGACTTCTGTTGTTAAGTCTGCAAGTTACCTCAGAAGGTAAATGAGCTACATAATTTTTTTTCCTTTTCCTCATGGTAAATTCCAGCTATACCCTTGAACGAGTGTGACCACCTGTTCTCCCACACCTGTTTCAATTTCTAAACCATATGTTGCAGTCACAGGCTAGAACTCCTATATATATATGATGTACTTTCTCATAAATATTTCAGAGGCTTCCTGGTCTCTGTGATTAAAATTAATTTGAAAGCACTGATTTGAAAATCAGGACTGAAAATGGTTTCTCAATATTACCCCTCTTCCTTAGTCAAGGAGTTTTACTGGTGCTGGAACATAAAAAATCCTCATAGAATTATCAGCATATTGCTATCAGATATTAGCATTGTCTTTTCAAAATGAGCTCCAATGTGATCAATGGCAAGGAAACAGAGGGTACAATAACTTGCTGTAACACAAGAATGTTTGCAAATGGTCATTTTTATGGTGATATTTCCTAGACTAAGTGTTCAGACAAGTTTTGCAATCACGTGTTCAAGTAGAAAAATTCTTAAAATTACTTTATGTTAGGAAATTTGGATAGTTGGATAAATCCTCTCCTAAACGTTTTAAAATTTTTTCAATGAAGATATAACACTTTGTACATTGAATATACAAAAGTATGTAAGTGGTCTACCCACTGGTATGGACACCTGTAAGTTCTTAAACTTTTAAAATATGATATGCTTGGATATTAAGCTATAGTGTACCTTTCATTCTCTTGGCAGTACTGTGAAACCTCATTCCAACTATATTCTATCTCTTAAACTGGTCGCTGAACAGGAAAACTTCCATACCCATGCAAGATCAATGCTGCTGATAGATAATAAAACCATTTCTCATGAAATTACTAGGCTGTGATTCAGATCCATTCTTTGGACTTTTAATATCTTCCTACAACAAAATGTGGACCTCCTTGCCTCCCATGAATATATATCTTCACTAACTTGTGCTGAATTGATTTGAAAAGGAAAAGAAACTGGTACATAAACATGCTTTCTGAAGCTATTTGCCTGTGCTGAGATGGTCTTATGAAAGCCCTTTATTCCTTACTGACTTTCATCTGCTCTAAAGTGTTTGGAACAAGTGGAATTGCTTGTAAAAGGATTTGTTATGGCATGGACTTAATGCTTTACTTTTACCCTTCATAATGAACTAGGAATGTATATTTATTACACTATGCAGGGGCAGTGAATCATCATGGGTGATGTGGAGCTGAATGTTTAATTAATGTCATGGATAAACCAGAGTAATATTATGCTCTTTGCCTATTGTTGAAAGAGCAGCAGCTGCCAACATAAAAAGTCAATTATGTTTGTAATAGCTTGTACTGGTGAGAAATAAAGGCTGCTGGAGGTGGTATGCATTTCTTCTTTGTTTCTCTACATTCTTCACTCCTCTTGTGCTTGTCTTTTTCTTCCCCATTTTTGTTTACCATATATTCAGTTCACTGATTACTTATACAGAAAGAAAGTTGTAGTATTAGAAATAGACCATTGCTTGCTTTCTTCTTTCCCCTCTTCCTTTTCTTTGGGCTTATGTCCCATTCATCTTCATAGTCTTTCTGGCTTGTTTTAAATGCAGTTAATAGAAATTGCAGTGTGGGAAAACAAAACTATCAGGAAAAGCTAGTGCTTCAAGCTATGACTATTGTAGGTGAAAAAGCAATGCTCCTACACACAAGGCTCAAGGAACGAGCCCTACAAATTGTGTGTCTAAAAACTTAATTTTAGTTTAACTTGCTCATTGATCTATCAGAAGTTAGGTTTATTATTTGTCCAATAATGTTTAAGAGAACTTCACACTAAAAGTTAAAATTCCTTGTGTTGCACAACATAGAGTGTCCACAGAGTAAACAGAGAAATATTCATCCTGATTTTAGGCCAAGAATTTTGTATTTAAAAGATGTGCTGTCAATACTGATTTTAACATTATTTTATAGTAAAAAAAGGATTTTGCAATATTTATCTGTTGGAAGTTTCAGGATATGAGATGGAGTAACTTTTCCTCATTTTATTTTGGTATTGTTTTCCCTTGTCATAAGAGGTGGATGGATTCTAGTTTCCTGATGGTACCTCTGGCAGCAAGGATCTAATATTAACTGAAAGCACCTCATCATCTTAGCCTATCATCTGACAGACTTTTGGATGTTTAGGTCACCTCTAGGCACAAGGACAACTGGTTTTAGTCACTCATACCAGCACTAGACTGGTTGATGCTGAGATTGCTTTCTGCCCCTTTCTCCTTTTCCTATTAAAAAACTTCATCTAAAAATGCCTAGGTTTTTTTCTTTTGATTTAATAAAAGCCTTGGGGTTCCTTGTCATTCCACTTTAAATTTAGACCTTTTCTGCTCAGACACATAGGAATATGGCTCAGTTCTCTAAGTTGTAATTAGTGAGTTCAGTGCTCACTTTAATGCTTTAATGAAGATAAATTAATTGAAACTGATGGAACTTTGGTTATCATCCATGGCTTTTCAATACGAATATTTCTTGTTTTATTTTACTGGGTGATTGTCTTGATCTCTAATGCCACAGACTTGCTGAGATGTTTTGATACAGCTTAGTCTTTCCATATTTACTCCAAAGTCATGATCTTGTGTTTTCCTCCATATGCTTAATTAAAATAGCAAAATGCCTTCCTCTATCTACTTAGTGACATTTTGTACAATGGAGAAAAAGACAGCAAGCCTTTTAATTGGTAGTTCCATGTATGAAAACAAGCAATTAGTTTCTGACACATAAGATATGACAGAGAAATTTATTCAAAGAAGTTAGGCTGGAGCAAAGTTATGGAATCTGATTATGGAATGTGTAGAAACAAGAGATCAGCATCAAAATCTTGATGCCTCATTGCCACAAAATATGAGGCTAGAGCAGTCCTTGAAATGAAACAGAAAATGTAACTAATCTAGGAGATTAAAGTGTGTTGTGTAAATAGGAATGTGATGAGCAGTGACCAAAAACCCTGACTAAGCACAAAATCTGACCTTCTAAGAACTTACTACGCAGAATACACATGTGCAGACGGGTTTCTATTTGTTCATCCTATGCTTCAGCCAGGAAAACTTTATGTATTTGACTGAACTATGCTAGTAGGATTCAATCTATGCTTTGTTTTAACTCTGCCATAGGAAAAACTCAGTAGGACCCTTGTTTGGCCACTATGACTTTTCCTCTTAAGGACTTGACTAACATGCACCTGTTCTTAAATATGTGCTCCCTTTTGAATGGGACCAATAGGAAAACTTTAGACACAATTTGGAGGATAAACTAAACATCAAGGCAAAACTTTGAATGCTCCAACATTACAAAAAAAAAAAGCAAAAGGAATCACACCTTGATGTTTTACTCTCCAACAGTAATGAACAAGTCTTAAACCAAGGTCCTGAAGAGTATTTATAGTTATTCACCATCAACCACATAAGGTGGAGATCTGAGACCCCTTTTTTTCCCCTCTTAGAAAAAAAAAGAAAAGAATATATATATATTTTAGTGACCACACTGCCATCACAGGACTCAAATAGTGATTTGAGGAAAAATAGGATCTAGTATTGGTAGATAAGCATAGTTCTCTCCACATGCTTTGCTTTCCCAACTTCTAAAAGCAAAGTGTAATTATGAAGTTTCTACTGCCAGAAGGGTCAACCAGAATAACTTTCCTTGAGTTCAAGTGAAACAAAATGTATCTGTTTTTTCTTTTATGTTGTTTTTTAGGGGACCGAGGGGAAAATGTTATATGTCCAAGGTTTGATAGGGATGTTTTTCCAATCAGAGAGAGGCATACACTTATTTTGCTACTAGAATACAATTTCATTCCAGTAAACACCATGGTGACAAAACCCCAGGGTACTTTCCTATAGCCACACGGTTTGTAGGTTAAACAGTCTCACATTAGGTTAAACTCGAAGCTGGTGCAAGATATTCAGTGGGAAGGTTGAACAAAGGTCCTCAAAGTTATAACCATTGATTCTGGTTAGTGATATAATGATTAATTAGATGTCACTCAAATAGTGATATGTCAATAATAGCTTGCTGGGCCCCAGTAACAGGTATCATTTTCAAATTTAGTGTGAGCTCTAAACCCTCCTACTGTTACTACTTTTCTTAGTAAAGCTTAGAAGCCCTTAACAATAGCAGAGCCGCTTGGCTTTTGCTCAAATTCACACACATAACAAGATCATTCATTGTCACCAGTTCAAAGCCATCTAGAAGAGGCAGAAAAAGACAGAGAAGTGATGCAGCTAAGCTAATAAACGAGGCTGTCCAGGGAAGTTTGGGAATATGCTAGCCTGAATGTTTCCTTGTGGTTTCTTTGGAGGCCTGGGGCACTTCACCTGCTACAACTCTGTCTTGTCTCCTTTATGTGGTAGAAATCTTAAAAAGCAGGAGCAATGCCCTAACAATGGAGGCAAGGAACATAAAATTTTTCTTTGATTCTAGCCTGGAACGACTTTTAGTTGCTTTCAAAATTCAGTAAGATGAGTGATGGACACAGAAAAGTTTCTGTGATTTCCTGTAAGTACTTCAGGCATGCTAATACACCTTACAAAATGTAATTTTATTTATTACTCCTTACTAAATAAATATCTGTGTCCAGCCAGAAGAAGGAAAGTCCAAGGCACAATTCAATTGTAACTAAATTTCTTAATTTCTGTTTGATTTTGGGGCTAGCATCAAGGAGTCTAAGCCGCTTTAATTTCATTAAGGTTTAAGCTCCTGTATCTGTGAAGTGGGGTCTTGGTATGTTTTCACTTTAAATATCTCATGGAAAATATGTGTTTCACTCTGAGATGAGAAGTGGGTTATCTCTTCACAAAACAAGTTTAGAAATCGTGTACAGGTGGAGGTAATTAAAACACAGATTCGGTAAATTTCTGAACCTGGAAACCTAAGGCTGCAAGATCCAAGATACCCTTTCTATTAAACCTTTGCTCCTGCTTTTACTGGGGTGTAATCATCATAATTTTGCTGAATGCAAAATGACTTTTCCTCATCTCAGCTTGTTCTAGTTTAGTAATTCCTACTAATTTGTTTTAAATAAGAAAACTCAATCAAATATAAAACTTGAATAAAAACATCTACAGATTTAAATATCTCTAGTTAAAAATGTCTTTAAAGGTAGAAAGGTAGACAAAAATATGACTACATGTATTCCTTCCTTTAAATGCATTTATCTATCATTGAAAAATTTTCCCAATGATTGTTAAATGAATTAAAGATCTCCATTGTTTCTTGTAACACAGTATTTTGAATCATAATTTGTTCTGCTGTTGCAGCTCAAGCAGACACATTTTCTTTTACTTGTTCTTTAATGCAAGTCCAGAAATATTA
Organism: Argya squamiceps; assembly: GCA_037834095.1. Classification (NCBI taxonomy): domain Eukaryota; kingdom Metazoa; phylum Chordata; class Aves; order Passeriformes; family Leiothrichidae; genus Argya; species Argya squamiceps. The sequence goes on along the minus strand of JBBMKD010000170.1, from coordinate 52,824,694 downwards.
CTCCAAAAGGATGGTTTTTGAGGAGCTAGAAGAACCAAGGGTATGATTAAAACTCAGCCTTAGTGGTTATCTGTGGTATATGCTTACCTAGAGGCTGTCTCTCATTGCTGTAATACTTGGAGAAAATGATTTTCTGAATAAGCCTGAAACAAAATGGCTATTCAAGAAGTATAATGAAGCAGTGCAATAGCTACTAGTCTGGAGAGTCTCTATTCACTATGGTAGTTTTTGTTCTGTCACCCAGTGTTCTAATGAAATAATTCTAAAAATCACCAAAACAATATATTTCTGTGAGAGTTTTGATTTCTCTTCCCCACGAGATCCTGGGTTACAGTGACACTGGTGATCTAAAGTGAAAGGTCTGATCTGAAGGCTGATATTACAATTTAAAAGATATTACAAGTCAAATACACTCCTTTATTCAGTGTTGATCTCATATAATCAGTCTTTCTGTCAAATAATGTATCCTCATATAATAATACTAGAAATCATGTCAATATCTCTGGAAACAAAAATAACAATATTTAAGATAGCTCTCTTGAAATTAAATAATGCTAAAAGTTAAATATTGTAAGTTGCAACTAAACACACTGCTCTACAGAATTAAGTTCCTAGGAAATCTACCTAAGAAAAATAAAAACCTTTTTTCTTCTGTTTTTGATAAAATTTCTGATAAAAATAGAAACTCTGCTGAATCTGCCATCCTTTATTCTGGCAATTTATAAATAGCAATCCTATGTTCACATCTAAATAATCACATATGGGATTTGGCTAACAGTTCTGACCTACCTGAACTATATAGTTCAGACCACTTTTGATTTCAATGGAAGTGTGACAGTTGCACATACTAAAAAAAAAACTCCCAGAAAAATGGTGAAAAGATCCTGAGTACTAAGAGTACAAGTATTAAAGAGTAATAGGAAGAATATTGCAGAGTTTTGGTTTGTTTCTTCTTGCTTCTTAAATTTTCTTTGAAATTGATAAGTATTTTTTCCTGCATATTACAGCATCATCTTGAGTGATTAATAGTTGTTAAGTTTCATGGAGGGAAAATATCAGAGAAAATCACAACAGGAGCTAATGTTCAGGAATGAATGTTAAAATCAAATACATTCAGGTTAGAAATAAAGCGTCTTTACTGTTGCCAGTGTTAACAATTGAAATTACTTATAGAGAGAAATGGTGCATTCTCCACCTCTTGGTATTTCCAGATCAGTCCTGTATGTTTATTTCTGAAAGGTATGATTCAGTCAAACTCATTTATTACTGATATGACTACAGGAGTAATTGGGTATATTGTTTAGCTTGAGATATGTGCAAAGGCAGACTAAATGCCTCAGTGATTCCTCTTGATCTTGAAGTATTTTATTAGACAAGTCTTTTCAAGTGAAATATAAATATTTTAAGAGTTGAGGTTTTGTAGAAAACCATTTTATTTTTATTTTTGAAAGTATCAGCTTTTCCCCTGAGGCAACATTTTACCATAAACACATTGTACTGAATATTGATAATGGTCTCTGGTTTTAGTTTTTCCTTTTAAAATTGGCTTCTACTAACCCTATGATAAAATAGGCAGTTTGATTAAATTCTATCCACTTATAATGATCTTGCTTTAGATGTTTACACTATATTTTTCAGAATCTTTTCACCTTTTGGATTACATGAATCTGAAACAGCTCTGAGCCCCAAGCCGACAGTGGTATGAAAGGAATCCAATATAATATGACTTTTTTGCTTTAACACAACTACAGAGGCACAAGGCAAGGTTCAAAAAATAGATGGAGAAAACTTAAGTCTGTCTCAAGGCCATATAGACCATAGAGCTTCTTGAAAGGTGCCTTTTGTTCCCTAAGAGCTTTCACTTAATGTTTTTGTTTATATTTCTGCTGCATAATTTTTAGGGCCTTTGGAAAAGAGAGGCAGAATTTTTTTTCAGAGAATCACAGGGTGGCTGAGGTTGGAAAGGACCTCTAGAAACCACCTGGTCCAAAACCCTGCTTAAAGAAGTGTCACCTAGAGCAGGTTGCTCAGGGGCAGGTCTAGTTGGGTTTTTAATATCTTCAGGGAGGGAGAATCTTTGAATTCACAATTCTCAATTTACTAAGACCAAAAGATGACTATCTGTAATACCACTCTGAAAAATAATAGTAGTAACATGATTGTTTCCAGTTTTCCAAATTCCTCTGCAGGAATCCCCAGCCATGTTTGTGAAGCCACTGTGTCTCCTTGTCCCCAGACACAAGCTACTGCCAGTCTGTGCACACAAGTCTGACACAACTGTGGCCACACAGACCCCACAAAGAGTGATGGCTGTGCTGACACCTATAAATGCACATATAGCCCTCACATAACCATGAGTCTCACAGTCAGGCTGAACCTATTCCTCCTCTCTGTGACCAGGAGACACAAAACTGCTCACTAGCTATCTGTTCCCAAGAAACTGGCTGTGTCACATTTCCTCTCTATTTTCCTATGTTTATTCCTCCCAGTTAACCTTGGTTACTCCTTCTCCCTATCTTGGGTCATTACTTTAAGCATACCATAAAAAGTTTTGAACATTCCCACAATTAACTTGACACATCCCTTAATAATTATTACGCAATCCACGAACCCTCTTTACCACTCCATTTTGTGATAAGGAGGTAATAATCTCCTTTTAGTCTGAAGGCCTTGGAGAGAGAGTTTCTGCTGCTGACTCATCTCAGTGGGATTCACACCAGGGACAATAATTTTCTCTTGATAGCTTTAGAGGCAGCTGATTCAGTGTGCTCTAATTTTTGCTGATTAGGTTTTCACTGATTGCGTTACTATGGGTCTTCCACCCATGACTGACTGTTCCTTAGATCCTTGCTGGGTCTATCTGTTCAATTTACTTATTCTTTCATCACAGGCTCTACAGACAGCTTGCTTTTAAATGAAGCAAATGTGGAACTTTTAAAGAACTGAAAGAAAATTTCAGGTTTTTCTTCCACTGGCTTGCTTTGCCTATTTAAGGAAGAAGTTACCCAGTTTGGAAACTGAAATAATAACGTATCCTTAGCTTTTCATGCAAACCATAGGAAGGATAGTATGGGGAGTTCAGCTGCCTTCAAGTTTTCTCTAATCTGTACCAAAGGAGCAACGTCTGATATTAAATTCATGTCTCTATGTTCAGTGTTGCTGGATTTGTGCACTTGATTCCCTGATGGTCTCAAGTTGATCAGATATAGCACAGTTGCATTTCTGTTCACAAAGACCACCTCATAGAGCTCTATGCAGGCTTTCTGCAGCAGTGGAATGGCTGATATGTGATCTGGAATAATGTCTAAATGGAAAAAAAGTTAGCTTTTCAAAATTTTTCAGTCCTTTTGAACAGACAAAGTGAATTTTTCAAAGCTTTGTCTCGTACAACTGACTTGTTTTACTCCCATCTTTGGTACCTTTCTACTTAATATCAGATTGACTGTTTCAGGGAACCATAGTGTAAGCTGTAGCCTGGAGAGTGAAAGTATGTAAGTATAAGAAGTAGCTGCTCTTACGGAGTGTGAGAAAGTATAAAACTGGAACATTAAAAGTAAGAAAATTGAATTGAAAGAGAAAAAAATGTACTTCACCCTCTTTCCTTTAATTCTCGGAAAAGATCTTCCTTGATCTCTCACTAACATTTAGTGCCACATAGGTTGCAGATAAATTAATTCCTTCACTTCAAAGTAATAGGATGCTAAGCAGGACTGAAAAAGGTGGTGTGTGTTCTACTTTAACCATTGAGTTTCCGCTTACTCTGGTTAAACACATGTCAACAAACTTATTAAAGGTCATTCATTGATTAATTAGTATCATTAATTTTTAATGCTCTTCAGGATCATGGCTCCTTCAATTGGATGTGTTTATTCATTATGGTTTGTGGCTTCTGAAATGCCCCCTATTTGACCTTTATATTTGACATCGGTAAAATATGACACAAGGTTATTACTTGTCCTGGTCCTCCTACTTGGAAAACAAAGTAACCTGAGGTCATTAATTTTAGTTGCTATCTGTTGGTAATGAAAATATTAGTAAGTAAGTTTCAGTGGGTGAGGGGCTGAAATTAGCATAATTTTTAAACTTGGAAGATGTTAATTAAGGGATAACAGGATTAATCTTGTTCCTTGCTCTTTCGAAATTCATCTAATTTCGCCGACTTCAGACCCTTTGTAATTGCTCATGGATAGTTTTGTGTTTCATGAAGTTAGTAGTTAGATCACAGGACTGAAACACAAATAGGGAACTTCAGTGTCTGTAAAACTTGAGTCATAATTGTTGTATTATACAGACAGGAACACATTAATGTGATGCTAATATATTTTGCTCACCAGTTTAACAGAGTTTAAGGTATTGAAAAATGGCTTACTTTCACTTCTTTTATATATTATAAACTACTTAAAATATGATGAAGTTTAAAGGATCCCATTAGTGCTTCAAAAAATTCTCTTTAAGACAAATAGACAATAGCAAGCAAGTACCTTTCCAATGCTCTATGTAAAGTCATATTCATTGAAAAGATAAGATGTGATAGCATATATGCTCACAGTTAAAAGACTTCCTAGTTAATATAGCACACTGCATTGAAGAGTCCATACAAGTCAAAAGAAAGTGATTATGGTTTTAAAACCTACACAACTTTAATTTGTGTCCTTTTTATCACCATTAACAGTGTGCTAGCACTACTGTTTTTATGGAGAGAAATACAGCTCTGTTTTCTGTAAAGCCTTTCCCTGGTCTGCTGTATGTAGCAGAATGCTGTGTATATTCCTAATATTAGAAAAAAACTGCAGGGAAAAAGAAGCCACTTTCCCAGTTATGCCTTTCAGAAGTGGATTTTATTCTTCCTTTTGCTTCAGAACTCCTACATGATCCTGTAAAAAGTATCTGCAAAGACTCATAACTGTCATGTGAATGAGATTCACTGAGGATTGGAAAGCCACATCCCTGGCATGAAGACTTTTGGTTACCTGTTATCAGCATCACCAGTGGATTGGTACACTAGTATAAAGTGGCTCATTTGTGGGGAATGCTTTCTCCGGCTAGCTGATTCCCCAAGCCAATTTATAGTTTGGGGGTTCTCCAGGTAGCTCGCTGAGGCGTGTATTCAGGCTTGGAAGAAGGAAGCGTGCTCTCCCTTGGTTTAATAAGGATGTTTATTCGTGCAGCCCATGTGGCAGGAGCCTTGCCAGAGCCCCAATGTCCACACGCGAAGGCACGGAAGGAGGGAGGGAGGGAGAGAGCGAGAGAGGGGGTGTGTGTCCCTTTTTCCCAGCTTGGGAGCTGGGCGGGGAAACACTGACCCAATGGGGAAGGGAAAGGGTAGGGTTACATCAGGCTGAACCAAGTATATCAGGGGTAGGAATGGGGGGTTGAGGAACATACTATTACAGACAAATAACAAAATACAAATACAAAAAACCTGAAATTCGTGCTGCTACACACTAGGTGAAAATATGGTTTCACTTTATCTACTGTGTGTGCATCCTCTGTGTTTCTGTTCTGCAACTAAAAGTTTTGTAATTCAAAGAAGCCTTCTGAATTTTATTTAACAGATTTTATCACTCTTGCTCCTCTTGAACTTCCTGGAACATCGTTAAAGGGAATTTGCAAAGCATCTTTATTGGATACTTGTTACAGATGGGAAACTGAAGGTCATGTGTCCTTTGTACTTAACCTTTTGTGACTCCTGGCAAATTAATACTTGAAGGAGAGCCCTATTTTACCTGACTGATTTGTCTTTTTCTTGTATTATCTTCATGTGACTTTGAGACTTCTTTTCCTGCTAGAATCACTTTTCCACTATTGCATAGAAAAAAAAAAAAAAACAGTCTGATATTAAAGGAATAAGTATTTCTGAATTTAATCATTCATATTAAAATGAAAAAAATGCAAGTATTATTTTTGAGTGCATTGTATAGATGCTAGTAAATCATTATTTAAAGGATTATTACATACCTTTCCTGTAGTGCTCATTTCTCTGATGGAATTGCAGCTGATGACTGGAATGTTACATTTGCTGTTATTGAGGAAAAATAACTTTCAAAGAAAGTATGATGTTCTTCTGCAGGAAGTATGAAGAATTCTAGCTGTCTGTGTCACCATAACACAACTTTATGAATTTATTTGTGTGGAACTAACAAATAGATTTTTTATTTAAAGTGCATCTCTACAGAAACAGTGGACTAGCAAAAAAAATTTTAACAGTTAAATAATTAGCACTATAATAAAATGATTTATAATTATACTATCCTCATGCTTTTAAAAGAAACTTGTTCTTATTTAAGATTGTTTATTTTCAAAATTACCATCATAATTTTTTTAAATAACATTTTTTAAAATTTTATTACAATTTGAGCAAGGAAACAGAACTAAACTGTTCACATTTGAATGGCTAGCAACTGTGTTCTCCACTGATACATAAATACCTATCTTTTCTTCTTTAAAATGAAATTTGAGAATATAAATACCAGGAATGAGTGACTGCAAATATTCAAGCTTATAGTACTTGTGCACAAGGAAAGTACTAAGGGCTGTTTATTGGAATCTTCTGCCGATAACAGACTTACATATCTCATATCATGTGTAGCAGTGTGCATTTTAGGTTTTCCAAAATTCTGTATGTTTTTGTTATTTGTTTTATAATGGTTTGTTCCTACACGCCCCTCCCCAAACCCCCTGTGGTCTTTCCCTGGTGATAGAGCTTGTCAATCACCTTGTAAAAACTTGGAACATTCTGGTGAAGATGCCCAGCGATTTGGCAAGGTCCTCAGGTTCCCACCTTCTTTCATTGTTCTGTTAAGTGTCCCTGTTCTGGGTCACACCCCACCCCCTCCTGGATTGGTTCTGGGTCCCCCCTGCTCGGTGTACTTAAGGTGAGAACAGAGGGCCAGAGCTCACTCTGCAGGTGGGCAGCCCTCTGGGTGGAATAAAGCCTAGTGAGACTCATGTGAGAGTCCTGCTTTTTCTTCCACGCCGTTTACCACGCTCCATCCTGAGGTTCAGACATACCAAACCTAAAAGGTACAAGACTGTACTCCTTGTGTGCTGACCAGAGAGCAGGCTAGCCAGTGAAGCAGCTCATGACACCAGCATAATCATGCTATATAGTTATGTTGTATTTATTTTTGTATGATTGGTCACTTTTCAATATGGACATTGCTATAATTGCAGCTCCAAGTTATCCTGGTAGCTGTCTGCCTTGGATACCAGAGGTGGTAACATTCTGCTGTTTGACATCTGCATCTGTCAGGGCTGCAGAGAACACCTACTGCGTGCTGGCATGCCAACAGAAGGAACCCTGTAGTAAATAGTGCTTTTCACTATTGTGTGCAGTACTGCGAAGCTTTCAATGGGCTGTTTTAAGTCAGTGCAAAAGGCAGCTACTCAAATTCGGAAGGGACATCATCTTGTCTATTCATTGTACATTTTTTATTCCTCCTCCGGTCTATTTAAAAACAGTAGGGATTTTGGCTTGTGGCTATGGGTTCTCAGCTAGCTCCTCTTGGAGCGGGTATTTCCCTGATGTACTTCCTGGCTTCCTTTCTAATTTTTGTGTGTGTAGCCATAAACACATAAAGGTTGTACAAAAATATTTGCAGGGTTTGGCTGGGGTTGCCTGGTCCTATTTCAGGCTTTCAAATCCTTTGCAGTGCTGATATTCTGAAGGATGGCGGCATAATAAGCATGTAGATATGTGAGTCAGACTCCTTCTCTGAGAAGATGGGTTATGACAATTACTGTAGAAAAGAAGGTTGCCAGAGAAGCCTTGCTGATAAGATTAGTGGAAGTGCTGATACTGGCTATGTTAGCATGGCACACCTTCACAAGATCCGTTGTAGTAACACTGCAATTTACTTTTACACAGAAAAGCATGAAAAGAAATAAAATCAGCAGATTGGGGGTTTTTTTTATATTTATATACTTCACCTCTTATATTTAATGGTAAGAATATCAAAAAACATAAGAAAATGCTTTATCTAGGAAACAGTTGATACATATTTGTCAAATCCTGACATCCAAATTATAAGCTAAAGGATCCTATTACTTTCTATGCAACACACAAGCTATAGATTTCAAAGCTTACCACAGCTGCAAGGCTGTGAAAGAGGCAAGTTTGTACTGAGAGTTAAATATATTGTATAGAGGTGGTGGTCATGTCAGGTTTTGATCTCTTTGTATGCCAAGAGCTATCTCAATCTGAGACACTTAGACATCTATTTACCACTAACTCCAAGTGATATTCAGGGCCAATTAGGAGCCCTGACCAAGGTGTGTACAGAGCATGCTGAAACCATGGCAATGAGGTTCACACAGAACATGATGTGATGTCTGCTTTTTAGTGTCAGATATCCTTTTCTAAGCTTTAAGCTAGAAATCAAAATTCCCTAGATGCTCACTGATCTGGATGTAAATAGATATTGAATCCTTTAGGCTGCATACTCAAAGTGGCCAGATGTGGTACAAGCTGTGTCATTCTTACAGTTCCAAAAATTAAAGGCAATAGTATCTTGCAGCTGCATACCTGAAGAGTCCCTGTTCTCAGTGAAGCCTTTATCTTGTCCTATTCACCCAGCAAAATAATTATGAGCTTTACACAGAATTCGCTTATTTTGTTGTCAAATTCATAATTTTTGAAGAAAGCTTACTATCTCATTTTCCAGCACTTTTCAGAAGATACTTTGCATAAATAAGATTAAAACAAAAATAGACTTACATTGTCCTAGTAGAACAGCCTAAAACCCCCAAAATTCTGGCTAAGCATTTTTGTCAAAAGACTAGCAGTAGCTAGTATTGATGTTATGAAAATTTCACTACTTATCACTTTAAACTATCAACTCCACATGAAACAACTGGATTTGATGAGCAGCCAATATTATTGCAAATTGTCGTAACAGCTGACTTAAAGTGAATGAAACCCAAGCCAGAGTTGTCTTACCAGTCTTACCTGTAACCCTGATGTACAAAATCAATTCAGAATGAGACTTCCACAGTTCAAGACAAATCTAAACATGAAGAAAAACTGACTGAAAAATTAGGCTAATTTTCAATCTACATTATTTTGGCAAAATAATTAACTAGATAATGGAGTTTTAGCTCCAATTCTTGCTGCTCTGGATTTGGGGATTAAGTAGAGGCAAACTAGCTTTACTGGAATCTTCAACCCTTATAAGTAATAAAATATCACAAGCAGAGCATGCTGGGAAGGAAAGACCATCTTTTGCATGGAGCTTTTCTTTGTGTTGTCCTAATTCACATTTACTGTTTACTGTTGCTTAATTTTAGGAAACTTCAGTCTGAATAAAAAAAGTTAATTTTGAAATCCTTTGTGTCTATAGACGTGTTAACTGGTAGTACAGATGCTAGGTTTTATTTTTTCTTTTCTTTGATACAGTAGTGCTAAAATTGTCTTCCTTTCTGGAATGAAAGTTAATCCTTTGTGTGAAATAACAATAGCAAATAGAAAGACAGGTAATTATCTCCAAAAACATGAACTGATTTGTTTGAAACTGAACATCTATGGACTAAGCTATATCAAATTTAGACAGTGCTTCTGAAAATTGTGGATGTATAGTAAATCACTAGCCTGAGGGCATGCAAAGCCTGAAAGAACAAAAGTGATGTCCCATTTTACCTGTAACAATCTGCTATAAATGATTCCGTAAGTTGCAGCAGTATTTTGGATTGTAGGAAGAATAAGTAGTGCTTGGCATACCTTATGTGCAGTGCAGAAATCTTTATCAGTTGCTTTAATAGGAAAGAAGGTTATCCTTTGTGAAAAGACTCACATTTGTGAATATGAAATGGTTAAAATGTTACAAAGTGGATGATTATTCTTAATTTTTGGATTACTGTAATATGGTAGCTCTGTTATCTAGCAAATTCATATGCAAAAGACAACTGACCAGAATATTAAATATAACCTCTAACTAGATAAGAGAAACCCTCAGCTCCGTAGATGTTTTTTAACAACTACTAGAGCTAAAATAGATCGCAATTAGTGAACAAAAAGATTTCTCGGGGTTTTCAGGAGAATTGTAATAGAATGTGAATTCAATGAGGATTAAGTTAAAATTCTGCAAATGGTTTTAGGAGTAAGAACAACATATCCTGAAATCTCACCTTCGCCTAGATTTAGCTGTCTGTGTGAAGTTGGAATTCACAGCTTCAAATTGGACATAGGTACATTATCTCCTGGGTGCCAAGAAACTATTGGGATTTTTCCTGTAATGCATGGTGCAAAGCAGCAGGCTGGGGTCTTGTGCTATCAACAGAGCAGCTGGCAAAGGCAGAGGGTACAAGTAATGTGCACCCACAGCCTCTACAAGTGGAGGAGCCCACACTCTGCTGTCTCCTTGCAAAGGGCTGAGCTCGCAGGCATAAAGCTACGGTGATACCGGGTGGGGGACAGATTGCCCACATTGAAGGGGTTTTGGGCATTAGTCACTACGCACAGCAGAGAAACAGGATCTGAGGCAAAACTTGGAATGAAGTTCCCTTGTATTCTGATCTGAAGGTTTTCTTTGTATTTGCAGAAATCCTGAATCCTCTTCTGCATCACATCACAGCTTTTGCACAAGGACTGCAAAAGGTATCCACTGACTGGAGCCAATAGGCTGGTGGGCTGAAACACTTTTGGCTGCAGAGAAGGGATTAAACCTGGACTCCATTAAGTGACTGTAGTTGGAAGGTATGACTTTGGGCTGAATATCTTTAGGTAGTTTACAGGAGACCTTGTGGTAGTGATAAAAACGATATAGTAATTTCTATTCTAAGCTTCAAAACTGGAGGCATGTTAAACAGATATTTTATCAAGAAGAAGAGAAAATTAATCTGTAGCTATGGATTAAAGTTTCTGCAGACATGAAAAAAACTATAAAAGTAAATAAATGGTTTTTATTAAACCTTTGCCCTGTTAAATGACAGGAATCTACATTCAACTAGCATAGTGTGATTTACTCTTATGGTAACAACAAAACTTGAGGCAGAAACTAATTTTTCACATCCGCTGAACTTGCATTCATGTGAAAAAAATCTAATGATTGTAATAGAAGTACCTGTGGGAATAAAATTTACTGCAGAGTATGAAATGTCCAAGAAGGTTTTACATATGCAATAAAATATTATTCAGGTATTATGGAATACCAGCTCATCCCATGAGGTGTTGTCTGCTTTCTCAGTAGTTCCACTGAAGCTTGCAAAGGATGCAAGTTTTTGTAGAGTTTTCAACCTCTATGTGCTCAGTTCAGAGAAGAACTAAAGGCTGCAACTTTTTTCTTTTGTAGTTGTTAAAGCAGTGCTCAGTAATTTCAGATGTGCATTAAGGAAATTTGAATAGAGTTTTAAAAATATTTGTTTTACTACTTAGTTAAAAAGAAGTGAGCTTGAATTCCCTTTTTCACCCCCTAGGATTCTACCTCTAGCTATGTAGAGATGTCTGTTATATTTTGCATGAAGTTGCTTAGTGCTTACATGATCACTTCCTATAGTTCTTCTGTGATGGCAGCAATCTTCAGTGTGAAGGAGGTCTTTATTGCTATTTTCCATGCATTTACATCTTAAGGCAGCAGTTTTATTGATTTCTTCAGACTTGAATATTAATGCTGACTGTAAGCCAAATCCTGCCTGTCTGACATGCATACTATTCTAGAGAACTTTATGGGAGTAACAGGATTTGGCCTTTTCTAGTTTTAAAACCTTTGAGCTTTTCAATGTTATACATCTATTTATTTATCTTTGTTGTATTTCAAATATGCATGATATTGATTCAACTGACTATACCAGCTACAGGGTCATTGTTGTACAAATTAAATGGGGATAACTCAAATAGTAGACTTCTCCCTTGAAAGCCAGTCATTTTTGCCTTGGATTTATATGCATTTCCTATGTGATACATTGAAAATGACACAGAATAGAATATGTAACTGGTATAATATTTAATGATTATTCATGTAACAAGATGTTTATGCATCTTTTATACATATTTTAATATTATTTATAAGAGAAGTTTGTATGCAGAAAGCAGTTCTGCTAACCATATTCTCTGTCCACCTGCTGAAGGCAGGTATTGTTAGTGTTGCTGAATCTCCTGGCCTGTTAGAGTTGAGCATGCATTCCTAGTGGGCACACAAATTCACAAATCCTGTTTTTATATTTAGACATTTCCAGCTACACAGACCAAAATGAATAGAGACATTCAGCACTGAAACAATCCCAGTGCATGTGACCTCATCCTCTTAATCCCCATGCCTAATAAGGATGAAGATGCATTAATGGGAATAAATGTACATGTGCAATGTGGGTCCCTCAAACAATGAGGCTGACACTTGGTCTGTGCAATAGCTTCCTCTGGATCCCAGGCTTTCTAGTTTCTGACACCTGGACACACAACTTCCAGAGCTGGTACAGGTCCCCAGTTTCTCCCTTTGCACACACAGATTCACAGACACCTGCACTGGATCCCTTCAGTAGCCAGTCTTAGACACTCAGTCTCCCCAGTGACTGGCTTGTGCATCTGGTCTTAAATTGTTACACAGAGACACTGACACATACAGACACAAACTCTCTCTCTCTCTCAGTTGGTCTCTGGACCCTGTGGTCTCTAGCAATCAGCCTTGACCTCTGGGTCCCTCCAGTAGCTGTCTCCCTCACAGAGCTGAACACTCAGATGCACTCCAAACTTGAGTCCACGTCCATACCTGGCTGCTAAGCTGTGTATCCTGTTCCCTGACTTGTTCAGTCTGATATTTGCTGGGGATTGCATGGTGACACACAATCATTCACAGTGTGCACAGTCTGGTGTCTACAATTACTGGCACCACAGATACATAGTCCCTTTGACCCATGGTCTGACTCTAGCTGCTGGCACTCAGATCCTTCCCACCCCATCCCACACACACAGGTCCCTCATTAAGGTAAAGAAGTAGAAACAGGATTAAATAAGATAGGACAGACTGTGGTGATGGTTACAGGGCATGGCCAGGCAAGCAAACAGTAACTGGAATACGGATATATAAATATGACTTTACATGTGATCATCCTCTCTTATCACCTTATTCATCTATTTTTCCATGCTTATTCCATTAAACACATTGATTCTTCCCTTTCCCGTCCTTTGGCTCCTCCATTAAATTTTTCATGATAAGTCTTATGCAATGTCAAGAAATTCCTCCTCCTCATCCCATACAAGTGCTGCACCTCCCTCAGTCTGAAGGGTGTCACCCCAACTTCACTGGGGTGATGTTCCCCTGGAGCTCTCCAGGTTGAGGCAGGGAGCAGGTGTAGATGATGAGGTTACTGAGTTTCCCCTGCCTGACCCCACGCCTCACACATCCGTGTGTGAGCAGAGAAGCCTTTTTCCACATAACCTAACAGATATGTAAAAGTGAACTTGTATCCTTATCACACTGCCTTTGAATGTGACAACAGCTTATTTCAAACAGCAGAACAGGAGAGAGATGAATAAACAAGCCAGAGGAGACTGTATACAAAAATTTCCAGCAACAATACATATCAGTGGTTGATCTGCAACACCCCTGCCTCCCTACACCTCTTAGCGACAGCAGCTCTCTTGGTACAGCTGACAGACCTGTGACCACAGCAGTGCTAATGGATACCACTCTAATTCACAGGTAGTGTTCATGGGATATAATCTGCTCTGACACTATACTGTGTAGTGCATATTCCCTGTTCAGGAAAATGCCAGTTGCATTCCCTTCTATGTAAAAATTTCAGCATCTCTATTTCTCCATGTAGGAAGCTGACAGTCAGTTTGCAGCTCAAAGGTAGGAATACATTACTTAAAATTACAGATCTCTCTAGTCACAGTCCTTTCTTAAAATTATCTCTGGTGAAATGAAATGAGCTATTTGAGAAAAAAGTAAATATTTTATGCTGTGTATCTGCTCAGCTTTACACATAGTACCCCTTGGTGCCTACAAATGGACAAACTAGGAACATTGTTATCTACATAATTAAAAAAAAAATCAAGATTATAAAATTATCAGCTAAGAGAATAAAAACATTGTATAGGTTGCATCTTTTACACAGTCCCTCTGGAAAAGTTTTTAAATTGCTTTTGTTATAAATCTGGCTAGAGGATTTATGGGAAATAACAAACAGGAATGAATACTGTTTAGACCTTTAAACTTTGTGATATTTTTCTGAAGAGTGGCACTAAAAGCATGATGACATATCATAAAAGGAATAAAAGGAAGCAGAAATACCCTGTGTTTTTAGACCTAGGTCTCTTGGCTCCAAAGGACTGTTTAGTATGAGACAAAGACAATGGTGATTCACAAGAACTGGCTATAGATTATTTAAGGTGAATTTTGGACCTTCCTGTGAGCATGACCACAGTCTTCTGACTTAACTTTAAGGCCACCTTATATGCTTTAAAATAATAGTATACTTCTGAATTTTCAGGCAATAATAGTTATTTATGATGCTTTTATATTGTTACTGAAAGTAGCCAACAAAAGGGCAATGACTTAAACTCCCAAATATTCTGTTTAAGGCTTCATGATATGCTCTGTCCAGGGTTGCTAGAATATTTAGGTGTTTTGTTGACTGTAGAATATGCTTGACAGCTGGTTTAATCAAGAGGTCTGATACTAGAGCATCTCATACAAGTTTAAGAGAACAATCTAAATCTCCTGAATTTCAGATCTGGCACCTTAAATGACAGCTGCTGAAATCAGGCTGAGAAATTCCTATGTATTCATAGATATATATATCCTTCCAGATTCTTCCTGGTCTTCTGTGGTCTGTCAGTGCCTGAGCAGACAGTTTTAGAGGCTAGAATAAGCATCATATTTTTAACCAGATCTTTTTCTTTATATAAACAGGACACATGGAGTTGTGCCCTATTTCAGTGAGTGGGATAATAAAGATGGGAGTAGTTTCCTCTTTGTCACTGTTTCTCTAAGTCTTATACTTCTCTGTTTTAGAGGCACTCAGTCCTTGACCAGTTATCTAAACAGGTGTTATTGGTGTACCCCCAACATTTTACATGAAGCAGTAGTCCAGTTCTGAGGTTAATCCTGCAATCAATTGCAGTTGTTGCATCTTGTTTTGGTTCCAAAGGAAGTTTTGTTACACACAAACCAGATGTCCAGCAGAGGATATTAAATTGGGAGCCCTAGTTGTGCACTTTATAACAACACAAGTTGAAATTAATGTTTGATGCTTTGTAATATAAATGTGGTGTTGGTGTTTTATCCAAGTTAAAGGTGGTCTGAAGGAAATTCACAGACCATGCATGGTGTTGATGCTGGGTCATATCACCACCTGGTTTTGATTGACTGATCTTCCTCTGTTTTCAGTATTTAAAACAATACTTGTTTTAAAAAATTAGTTTTTAACTGTTATTTTTCTTCATAAAAACTGTGCAAACAGCTGGTTTTTGCCCAGTGTATGGACAGGGATGTGAAGATACTGAAAGCAAAGCACTGTGTCTTTGATCTCTCCTGACCTAATCTGTAGCTCCTTTGACAGTTATGGAGATAACAGACAATCTTTGATGAATTTGTTCCTGTCTCACTGAGATAGAAAGTCAATCCAATTCTCCATTTCTCAACTCTGTGTGATAACAATTAGTGCCAATGTCTCATCAACTGTGTGCTCATGCAGGCCTTTCATATGGCAGTCAGTATATATTGAATGAAAACTATACAACAAGAAGGTAGATAAAAACTGGGTCAATATTTTAGGATCAAGTACTTCAGGATTCAGTGTCAAACAAAGCTCAAAAGTGAATATTAAGTTATTGTTTCCCCTAAGAATATGGAAGTGCTCTATTTGAATGTTATATGAAGGTCATGCTGATCTAGCAACATTTTAAATAATCATCAAAAATTATTCTTGGATATTAAAATGTAGGGTAGAGTACATACTTTGAAGCTATACTGCCAGATACATGTGACATACAGTTAACCTATTGAACACTATCTATAAGCCCATTCACAAAGAAGATGCATACTGCAGAATGCAGCTCTTTAATTTTGCTGCAAAGGTATAATGAGATCCAGAGATCTTATTTCAAGGTAAAGCAAGATAAATTCAAGGTTGAAAAAGAAAGTGCATATTTCTAAAAGTAAAAGTAATTAATCTTTACAAAATCTTATCTAGAGAAGTTGTGGATTTTCACTGCCTGAAAACTTTAAATAAATTCAGTGTCTTGCAAAAGAGATATTCTAGCTAAAAAGGGAGATATGAGCTTATATGGATTATAATGGAGTATCTCTATAGTGTGTGAATATCAGAGGCAAGATTGGATGACTGTCACGGTTCCTAGGACTCAAAGACTATCAGCTTGTCTGCTATTATTTAATCAAGATTTGTGTTCTTAAAAAAAAAAAGGAGAAAAAAGAATTTATCAGTTTTTGTCTTAGTAGACAAGGATTTAAAATAATAGATGTTCACTTTCAAGTTAGAGTTCTTTTGTAGGCAAATGTTCTTTATTAACAAAGTTCTACAATGACAGGTTGTTATTCTGAGTTCATTAACAAAGTGCCACCAAATAATTGGCGGGTTCTTCTGATGTGCATAAGAGTTTCAGGTTTCTATAATACTTGGAATTAATGAACAAACTATAACTGATTATTCGGTCTGTTCTTCTGAGGTGGGTGAGTAACAACTTTAACAAATGTCAGAAGTCTTGAAATAATGCAAGAGCTAATAAGTAGGTTTTGCAATAATATAATCACTATTTTATGTGTTTAAATTACATTATAATTTATGCATTCATTCTGCAATAGTACTCAAGTTAATCAGGTTAAAATGGGTTAATTAGATTAGGCTCTTATTATGATAAAAAACCAAAAATATTTCTGAGCAATTTATGTTACTGGACAATTCTGATTTTAAAATCAGGCCACATACAGAGGAACAGTAACCAAATAAGGGTGTAGAAGGGAATATATAAGGAAATACTTTCCTCAAACAAACAGTGTGTATGCATATAAAATATAACATATGTATACAGGTCATACATACCTAATATACAGTTTGTAAACTTTCTATTTATTTTGTTTTAAAGAAGCACAGAAAAGTCCTTAACATTCCATTGAAAAATTCCTAAAATATTCAGAACAAATAAGAAGAGCTGACTCACAAATTTCATTGAATACAATAGAAAAAACTCCCACAACTCCCAGGAGATTTCTTAGCAAAGGGCAGTTTAGAGAATAGTCAACAGATTTGAACACTTGAAAGTATTGTGGAATAATTGGAAGACAGGGAGAGGAGAAGCATACAGACAGAAACTTTTACCTTAGATTTGTGAGAAATGGAAACCAAAATATTCAGACTATGTAAATACGAAAAACATATTTGAATTTTACTTATTTTCAACTTTGCTAACATTAAAATTGAGACATTCTGCAACAAGTGCACTGTGGTGATGCATTCCCTACACCGCCAGCAGGTGCTTCCAAATAGGGAGTTTCAGTTTACCTTTAGACATTTTAGGAAGTTTATCTGGAAAGCTCTGTGGGTTTCTCATTGACTCAAAGCCAGCACAGAAGTGTGGATTGGACCCTGAGAATGTAACTCGAAGTCTGTTGTTACTCTCATTGGGCCAAGGGCCAAAAAGCCCACCTAAGCTGTTAAGTACTAAGGAGAGAGAACAAAGAAAGTCCACACTCTTTGAGGTGTTGTAGCAAGTAAGAGACTTGCCTCTGTACTGAGCTTGGCTTTTTTTTTCTTTCGTTATTAAAACCTTTTTGATTTTTCAAGGCACACTCGGTCATGCCATCTCAGTAATTAATATTAGCAGCGACATTTCTGCCAGGCTGGCCCTCAGAAGTGTGGGTAAAACCCATAGTGCACGAGTTTTTGCTGTTTGACTAGTAGTTATATATTGCTAGTGGCTTTAGACGGGCTAACATTGGAAAAAAACAGATTTTAAACTGTAGGAATGTCTTTGACACAAACAGCGTGTGATAGAGTCATATGCATTTTATCAGAGCACCAGATATTACAACCAGTAGAGGTCAATACTATACATTGTATTGAGTATTGTATTGCAAGCAGCGTTAAGCAATATGAAACATCATATGTAATTCCCACTGAGTTTTAGGATAGTAATGCATAAATTATTCTGGGATTTATTTTTTTTCCACAACTACTTGATTATATCAAAAAACTGTAATTGCTGGGTGAACTCAAAGTGAAATTTGACAGTTGCCAAAGGCAGGATCTCAGAAAGAATTTAAGTTCTTGAAGTGGAAGAGCAGCATATTTTGAAGTCTTAGTCTAAACCTGTGAGGTCCAGAGCTCCCACAGAGCTCTTTCTTATATTTGACAGGTCTGTAATCTGTAAGCACTTCAGTTCTTGACCTTAAAGTTGTCCAGATGCTTAAATCACTGTTACCGCAGTTGTCAGAAGTGTCTCAATCCTGGTAGTTCAGCAATTCAGCCCTAACTCAGGGATCCAGAAACTAGGCACCTACTGCCTTCCTCCTTTGAGGAGTATGATCTGCTAAGCTTCCTCAGACTTACAGGTTACTGAGCATGCAGTGATAGCAGCTGCTTCCTTTTAAAGCATACCTAGAGAATAAATCTCCCTTTTCACTTAGAGATTTGGTTATTTTAATATGACAGTGTGAATCCTGGTTCATTTCCTCCTGTACTGAAAAAAATATCTTAATACTGCTTATCTCTTTAGACTCACCAACTTTTTTGAGGCTTTATGAACTTCAGTGCATGTGTTTGTGAACAAAAATGCTTTCAACCACAGATACTAAACTTATGTCTCCATGATGAATTCCTAAATGAAAGAAGCTAGGAAAAAAAAAAAGGCAAAACGTCAGCAAAACAAGCTGACATGTAATCCATATAGCTTTTCTGAAGGAGAGGAATTTTGTATGTTTTATCCAATGATGACATGATGTCAAATAAATGTGGATAAGTCATTAGGACTGTACTGCATTCAGCAATGAGTTTGAACTCAGGTGGGAAACTGCTGAATTTGTGGTGAACTTGTGTAAACTATCTACTACAAAGATCCACACTGTCAGAAGACTGCTGGCTTGCTAGCATAACTTTTATCTGAGAAAAAAAGGACTTAAAAGGAAATCCTGGAACAATGGAGTGGGTCTGACTGCTTCTCCTTGCAAAACGATGATCTACAAAATAGAATAACATGATGAAGCACAGGTGTAATCTCACTGTGTTTGGTGCCAGGAAACACGGAATTCTATAAGAGTATGAGTAGCAAGCGGGTAAAGGAGAGGCAGAAGACCTAAAGTGTATGGATTTGGAAATTAAAATCCTTGAGAAGACTCTATTTAAAGGCCATGTAAAAATTTATTTGCTATTAGTGTGGAGAAAAACTAACGGCTTAATAGGATGATAGGATGGCAAGATAAAGGGTAGGCCACAGCTTAATTTTAGATCTCTTTTCAGGAGGAAGAAGAATATGGATCCCCATAGATCAGTGATGTATGCATTTTTATTCAGTATTTTCACAGATGACCTTGAGAGAGGGAATACGTAATTAAATATTCAAGTTTACAGATATTACTGAGGTATTTCAGACAGTTAAATGTGACATTGATGGTGAGAAACCCCATAAGAAGACCAGTAAACTCAAGTATTGAGTAAAGAAATGCAAGATGATAATTTTTGTGAGTAAATAGGAGGTAATGGAACATAAATCATACTTTAAAAATGGTGAACTTGAAAGTGGAAGTAAAAATTCAGGAAGAGTATTTTGGGCTCTCTGGAAGTTTTCTGAAATCATCAACTTAGTGTGCACTTTGCTCTCAAGAACAAACAAAATATTTGCCATCATCAGGAAACATTGAGACTAAACCAGAAACAAACATTTTTTTTCCTCTGAAAAACATTGATACACTTGATACAGTGCTTTTCCTTGCATCTCAAAAAGGCTATAATGACGTAAAAAATGATGCAGAGAAATCAACTTAACATGATTATGGGAATGAAACTTTGTCTCAATATTAAAAGATTAAAATTGTCATAGAATCATAGAATGATTTGCATTGGAAAGGACCTTAAAGATAATTTTGTTTCAATCCCCCTTCAGAGTCTCCTTCCAATACACAGGTCCCATCCAGCCTGGCCTAGAACACTTCCAGGGATGGGACATCCCCATTTTCTCTTTCTTCTCAGGCTGCTCTCAATCCATTTTCCAGCCTGTATTTCTGTTTGGGATTGCCCCAGTGCAAGTGCAGGATTTTGCACAGACCCACCTCTCAGGTGTGTCAAGGTCTGTCTGGGTGGCATCTCTTCCCTCAGGGTGTTACTGCACCACACAGACTGGTGTCTTTGGCAAACCGGCTGAGCCTTTCCATTTTGGGAAGAAAAGCCTGGGCAGATGATAAATATTGGCAAGTCATGCAGATGGTACTTAAGGCTGTTATACATCAAATCCTCCAGTACCTGAACAAACTTGCTGAAACTAGCAGGATGAGAGCTTAAGAGAGGTAGAAGAAAGTAGTGCCTTATGGAGTGATTAGTGAGTTAGTGGCATGTGTTGCTGTGATGGTTTAGCACGGATTTTTTTTTTCTCTAGGGAAGTTGTAGCAGCTGTTGACAGCTTGGCTGACCAATTAGAGAGTTAGTCACATCTCTGGAGACCCAGTCTTAAAAATCAAAGGTCCCAGGTGACTCGCCCCTTTCCTTTTCCGGCTGGCAGGGAGCTAACAGCAACTCGTGAGTGTGGGGCTTGGTTTAGGCCCCCCTGGGCCGGGCCCGAAGGGGCCTCCAGGGGGGCCACTGCCTGTGGGAGAGCTGCCCCGGCCCGCAGTGTCCCCTCTCTCCCCCCCAGCCTCCTCCCATGGGGAGAGGAGGAGGATTGCAGGTCAGCAGTGCTGGCCCTGCGCCAGGGGCTGCAGCGGCTGTGCTTTGGGCCTGGCTGCCGGAGCCTCTGGCCTGGGGGAGGAGAGAATCTTGAGAAGTTTTCTCCAGAGCTCTAGGGAGCTGATTCAGGTTTGAGTGGCTTTGGATTGACCAGGGGTGGAGGAGGGTCATCCATCAGCGTTCCTGAGCAT
>JBBMKD010000170.1:52786512-52799267 GCA_037834095.1 Argya squamiceps | reverse complement strand
GGTCAGAAATGTCCACTTCCTCAATCCCTTCTTCCAAGAATCTTTATCAGTTCTTTTGCTGACTTTGTCTCAATGCTATCTCTCTCTCTCTGCATTTCAAATCACTCTGTCTTCCATGGAGGAGGGAAAAGGGTTAATGTCTTTGCCCAGAGTATTTTTTTCCTCCTCTCCAGCTGACTCCGGAAATTTCAAGGCCACCGGGGGGGAGATGGGCAATGTGCCCAGGAACTCTGATGGACGACTCCCTTCCACCCCTGGTCAAATCTAAAGCCACTCAAACCTAGATCAGCTCCCTAGAGCTCCGGAGAAAGGCTCTCAAGATTCTCTCCTCCCTCGGATCAGAGGCTCCGGCAACCAGGCCCAGAGCACGGCTGCTGCGGCCCCTGGCGCAGGGCCAGCACTGCTGACCTGCAATCCTCCTCCTCTCCCCATGGGAGGAGCCGGGGGAGAGAGGGGACACTGCGGGCTGGGGCAGCTGTCCCACAGGCAGTGGCCCCCCTGGAGGCCCCGCTGGGCCTGGCCCAGGGGGGGCCCTGGCCAAACTCTCACTTACGAATTGATGTTAGCTCCTTGCCAGCCGGAAAAGGAAAGGCACGAGTCACCTGAGACCTTTGATTTTTAAGACTGGGTCTCCAGAGGTGTGACTAACTCTCTAATTGGTCAGCCAAGCTGTCAACATCTGCTACAACTTCCCTAGAAAAAGCTCACATCCGTGCTAAACCACCACACTCATTTTAAGCAAGAATACTTAATTTGAGTTAATTCCAACAGTCTCACCTCATTCTTCCTGTCTGATGATGGAATCAAGAATAGGAAAAACCAAATTATTATCATGATGTTTTATGTATGGTTCAGTGACTTGAAGGAAGGAAACGGCTGTCTCCAGTGATTTCACCTCTTACCTTTATGGAGTTTGTATATTCTCTTGAAATTCTCAGCTCATCAGGAGAAAAAAAGTCAAAGGATTAAAATATATTTATGTTCTGATACTTTCTAAATTGCTTTATTATATGTTTCAGAATTAGAAATAAACTTTAATGTATTTGACAATAAAAAAGGATTGAATCTCAAGAGAAAGATTTTAGAAGAATTTATAAAGTAATTCGCTTGTTTAAAGTACACAGATGATGGAGAATTGTCAGTGAACTGCTTTAACTTTTAAGTGATTTTTATCTCCTGATTTGCTGACTGCATAGTGACTCATATCAATGCTAACTTTGGAAATGAATGACAGGAGGGATTTACAATCTTCTTCCACAGCCCAGCCAGAATACAGGAGGGAAGAAGCTGTCTCCTTTGAATATATACAGCAGCTAAATTTATATTGAGTTAGCATTATTCCCTGAATTTCTTCTGCACTCCTGTGATATCTCAGGATCCTTAACTGAGCAAGCAGAGCATTTGGCTATTTCCATGAATGCTAAAGGGACAGCAAATTAGGAATAAAGATTAAAACCAACAACAGTTTATTAGGTGAAATGGCTCTGACCCCCTCCAATCTTTCTTATCATTAAAGTCTCACTGTCTTTTGGCTTCTTACTTTAAGCATTCTGATTGTTTCTCTAGATGTATTATGTAGTATGTATGTATTATGTATCTGTTTCAAAACATTTTGCGTTTCTGCTAAGTTAGGGAGGGTAGAATATCTCTAATTCACATCTTTCCACACGCATGCACTTTCTCCAACACTCCTTTACGTTTCCCCACCATTCCCATTAATGGTAATCACTTGTTCACTTTTCCTTCCTTAAACTTGAATGCTTGCTGTGAGAAGCATGCTTTAAATGTCAGCAGTCTCTTTGACTCAGTCTCATTTTCTTATGCTGTTTGCCAGTTTTGCTTATATGAGAATTGTTCCATCTAATGCTCTAAAGCTCTCTTAGCCAGATTCTCATCAAATGTAAATTTACTTAACATCATTGGAAGCATTGGAGCTGAAAAACTGTCTTTCTATGCTTCTTACCCTTCAGAGTGTAATAGCTGTATAAAATGCAGAATCAGAGAACTGCTGAGGTTGGAAGAGGCCTCTGGATATTTTCTTGTGCAATGCACCTACTCCAAGCCGTCATCTAGAGCTGGTTGATCAAGGCCATATCCAGACAGTTTTTTAATATCTCTGGGGATAGGGACTGCAGATCCTTTCTGGGCAATCTGTTCTGATGTTCAATCAGCCTCAGAGTAAAAATATGTTTTCTTAAGATAAAATAGAATTTCCTGCGATTAGTTTGTGGCCATTTACACTTGACCATTCCCGGGGTAGCATGAACCAGAGCCTGGCTCTTTTGTTACTTCCTCCTGTCTGGTATTGATAGTGACTGATTAGATTCCTAAACCTTCTGTTTTGCAGGCTAAGCAGTTTACAGTTCTCTGCTTTTCCTCATAGGCTGGATATTCCAGTCCCTTAATCATTTTAGTAGCCTCTCACTGGACTCTCTCCAGTATTGCCACATCTCCCTAGTACTGGGGAGCCCAGCACTAGACACAGCATTCCATGTAAGGCTTCACCAGTGCTGAATAGATGGGAAGGATCATGTCCTCTGAGCTCTTGGCAACATTTCTCCTAATGCAGTGCAGGAAGCTGCTGGCCTGCTTTGCTCTAAGGGCATACGGCTGACTCAAGTTCAGCTTGCTGTCCATGAGCATCAGCCTCCAGTCACCTGGTCCCTGCACAATTCCATGGCAGTCTTCCCTTCCAGATGTCTTCCCTTTGCTGAATTTCATAAGATCCCTGTCAACTCATTTTTCTGGCTTCCTGAGTTCTTCTGAATGACAGCATAACTTTTTTGGTGTATCAGGTACCCTTCCCAGTCTTGTGAAATTTACATAATTGCTGGGGGTACACTTTGTCCTATCATCTATATAATTAATAAAGATGATAAACAGTGTTGCCCCAATACTGGCCCATTGAGTTTATCATGAGTGGCTGACCTCCAGCTGGACTTCCTTCTTTGATGATAAGCCTTCAAACCTAGCAGTACAGCCAGTTTTCAACTCACTGTTCATTAATCAAGCACATAGTTCACCACTTAGTCTATGAGAATTTCATAGGAGAATTAAGTCAAGATAAACAACGTCTGCTGTTCTCTCCTTGGCCACTGTATGAGTCATTTCACAGTGGTCAGGATCCTGGTAATACCATGTTGACTGAACCTCAGTCACCTTTCTGTCCTTCATGTCTAAAAGTGGCTTCTACATTTAGTTGTTCCATCATTTTCAAAGGTTTGAAGTGATCACTTTGAGGTTCTCCAAATCTTCCTCCATTTCATTCTTCAAAATAGGAGTGATGTTTTCTTTCTGCAAGTCCTCAGGGATACGTCCTGTCTTTCCCAATTGGCATGACCCTTCAGAGATAACCGGAAGTGGTGTTATAGTGATGTTGATCAGCTCCCTCAGCTTCTCTGTGGAGGATACTTTATTTGTTCTAGGTTTTCCTATTGTTCTCAGGGCCCTAGGATTCTTGTAGGCAAATCTTCCTATTGATGACTGACGCAAAGAAGGCATGGAGTACCTCAGCTTTTTCCATGTTTTTTTACCATGTCCCCTACTACTCCATGGAGAAGTGGGCCCACATTTTCTCTCATCTTCTCCTTGCTGCTGATGTATCTGTAGAAGTTTTTTTTTCTACTCTTCACATTCCTCTCCAGATTTAGCTCCAGGTGGGCTTTGACTTTTATGACCACATCCCTGCATGGTCTCTATGTGACCAAGCAGTCAATTGCTCTGTATTCCAGGGTGATTCAAATTTTCTTCTCCCTCTTGTGTGCTTCCTTTTTATATCTGAGCTCAGTCAGAAACTTCTTGCTAATCTGAGCAAGCCTCCTGCCATCTTTGCTTGATTTTCTGCAATTTTGAATTAAGTGTTCTTGATCTTGGAAAAGCTGATCCACAAAAATAAAACCACTGTTCTGGATCCTTCTTTTGTCCAGGACTGTTGCCAATGGTATTCTTTCAAGCAGTGAAGTCCCTGATGTGCCAAACATCATTTTCCCTGCCTGTAGAAGCATATATTCTGTAGCTACTCCTATAAGCTAGTCTCATCAACTCTGTTTTATCCAGTCTATATTTAAACTAAAAAATACTAATAAACTGATTATGCCGCTAATTATAATAAACTAAATTATTTCACTGCTGCTATTTTAACTGACTTTTCATGTTAGAAGATATAAAGCTTAAAAATCCCAAAATCTCACTAGATCAAGTCTCTGCTCTGCAAAATAATTGAAAAGAGTATTCATTATTTCCATGCTACAAAGAAGCAAAGTTTGAGATGAGGTTAAAGCTGAGTTAGGCATGATATAAGAACATATTAAAAGAGCACTTGTAGTCTAAACCTTATAAAGTTCCAATAAATAAGCCAACAGAGCAAGAATAACTAACGGATCTTG
Source organism: Argya squamiceps (assembly GCA_037834095.1). NCBI lineage: Eukaryota > Metazoa > Chordata > Aves > Passeriformes > Leiothrichidae > Argya > Argya squamiceps. Next base: position 52,794,882 of record JBBMKD010000170.1, on the reverse strand, counting down.
TCTGCACACTTGCAAGATGACAGCAACCCACATTTAGTTTGGAATCCAGCTTTCTAGCTTTCTAGGTTTTTCCTGTGTTCAGTAAATAATGTTTCCCTTAGAAAGTATTTCCTGTGCTAATATTTTTCCCATTCTAAATGCCACAAGTGGCAACATTTATACCTTTTATTATTTTCTCTTTGTTCTATTGCTTGTTAGAACTCACTGACAAGAGTCTTTAAAGATTGTTTCTTTTTTGTTCTTAAACTGATATCAGATTATATTATATCATTTTATCCTCTTTGATCATTCTATATGATTTTTCCCCTTCTTTTACATCTTCTCATACTCTAGTTGGTGCCTCCTTACAGTGCTCCAACAAGTGAAGCATAAATAATATTTTAAAAATTTATTCTCTATAGGCTATGGTGTACATATTCCAAGAACTGTGGGAAATAATTTCTTTTGTAGTAGAAGAACTATTTTAAATTTGGTGTTTATGAAATCATAACAACAGTTGAATCAGCTGTGGTTTTATAAATGAAATTTATGAAGACCTCCTATCCCACTAGCTGATCTAACTCTACTTAAGAGTGTCATCAGGTTTTCTTCCAAATTTTAAGGCTTCTTCCTACTTCTCTCTGAGCTGAACAAGTGACAATAAGAAATCCTTTATGCATATTTTAGTGCCATATAAAAACCCTGTTGAGCTGTAGCAAGAATACAAATTGCTTCGAAACCTTCCTTTTTCTGTTTTTTGTTCTCAACGGTTGTGGCACTAACAGTAAAACCGTCATGTCTCCTTATCACAGTTCCAGTCTTCACAGCAAGGAGGCAGTGTAACATTTTGGTATTTTGATCAAGGGCTTGATGGCTTCCTGAGATATATAATAGGTTAGGTACCTTTCCACCTGTGGGTGTGCTTAATTGGTGACTCCATTGCTCTTTGTCCACAGCCATGGATAATCAAGTTGTAATATTCTCCAAGCTACCCCTTCTCATTACTTCACTTTTTGATCTGTAGCTGTATTTGAAATACATACAAGTTCTGTGCTATCTGATGACATCCACTTTTAAGGTACTCAGATTTCAGTTTTGGTTTCTATCAATAATTTCATATACTGTTATATTCTTAAGGAAAAAAAGAATACATTGCTACTGCACAAGTTTATAATTCCCCTGGCTCAATACAATAAGGTGGGTATTCTCGGGTTTTTGGGTTTCTTTCTGACCCGAGATTCAGGTGGTGGTTCGGCTGGTGCTGTGAGCTGGGGTTTTTTTGCCTTCTGCCCTCTGAAGCCTTTGAGCTCGGCGCAAGAATGAAGCGGAGTCTCAAGGTCTTGTTCTTTCTTGGTTTCTCGTGTGTTTATTATTTCTTATCTTACAATTTTCTCTGTGCCCGGCCAAGGTGTTCACAGCAGCTCAGACACAGGCGACTCCCCCTGTGATGGATGGTCACTACCTTCTTATAACAGATAGTTATGTAATTATTATTTACAATTCTGTGCCAATGCCTATCACCTATACTAAAAAGGTCATTTCTACTTTAACCCAATCTCCTCTCAAATACTTTGTGCCCACGTCGCATCAGAAGATGGAATGCCAAGGGAGAACAAGAAGAACCCAGGGCACTGCCTGAAAATCTCCATCTTGTCCCCAAGTCAGCTCCATTCTAAGAATCCCAAAACTACAAATTTTTCCACCCTGTGATTAACTACACTACTGTCTGTTACACCTTTGTGACTTGTAATTCTTCTCTCAATGTTAGAACCTTTTTCCATGGACTAAAGTCAAAGCCCATGTCTTCCTGGGCTCTGTGCCAGGCAACCCCCCTGGACAGACTCCCCTGTCCAGGTTTCAAACCCTCTTTCTTGGGTCCCAGCCCTCTCTGCCAAGGTCTGTGACCATCCAGGGCAACCAAAGGAATGCCCTGGACTCTGACATCTCCCCCTTCTCCTTTCACCAAAACCACTTCTTTGTCTGCTCTGTCCATGGCTCGCTGTATGCATTAAAGCAAACACTGCTCAATCATGAGAAGAATTACAAGTCTCAATGAAATACATACAATTGTTTTCAAAATTTCCTTCCACAATGGTGAAAGGTCAAAGAAATTAAACATGCCATTCATCTGTGATCAGATTTCTTCTCCGAGTTTGTCTACACCCTCTCGCAACCGCTCTGTGCTCCCGTGAATCGATTCTGAACAATCTGATAAATTCATACAGCACATTTTCTCACAGAAAGAAAAAGAAAACCCAAATCCAAAAGTTCTTGCATGCAGAAGGAAAAGATGGTTGCAGTCTTGACACTGGTTCAATCTGCGTGCTCACTTCTCCACTCTTGGAGCCGTCAGAACTTCTGCGCTAGACATGATTTCACACTCATGGCAGGAATTCACTCGTGTTCTGTATCTACAGAAACACAAACAAGCTCTTTGCCATAGGTTAGTAAAAAAAATGTACTTTGATGGAAAAGGCACAACTCTTGTTAAAACCTGAAATCTATCAGGAAAAAATTCAAATCCAACAACTGAAAATGTTTCAGATGACAAACTGTTAATGACTGTCAACAATGTTCATTGATGAACACATCTCCTCTAGTTAAAGTCAAGGTGTGGCCAGGACCCGGCTTTACCTAAAGTGATATCCTTTAATAAATCTTTAAAACAAAGCTCTTAACAATAGTAATTATGAAATTCTTAAGCAATTAAAGAACATAAAGAAAGATCCTGAAATGTATCATGATACATATCTTTTAGATAATTAGAAAAGAAGTGTCAAAGCACATGAGAAGTCAGTTATAAATATAGAAAATTAACAAATTCGCAGTACTTATTACTTAAAGCTTATCTTAAGTTACTTATTATCTTAAAACTTACTATCTTAAACTTAGCTTATTTTAACAAAACTTATATTTAAAACCTACATAAAATAAACTTTAAATTTATATAATATAAATCCATTATCACTTAAACTTTATAAATCTTAATCTTAAATTCAACTTATACTTAACAAGGCCTAAACTTAAAATGAATCACACAGAAATCACTCCTAATATTATCAGAATATATACTGGAAAAAAATTTCTGGACCTACGGACATTTCTTAGAGTTATTGTTCTCTTTCATGTTTTCCCTAATGATTTATAACATGTTTCATAAGGAAAAGTTAGTAATTTTTCTTTATTTCTGATAGAAATCATGTCTGAAGCTAACCTATTTCACACTGTTTCACACCGTTTCACAAATGTTCACTGTTTAACCTGTTTCACAATGTTCACAAATGCTTCTCATTTTTTGTCCAAGGTAGTGGCATGAACATAAAAAACCATATTTAATATTAGTCTGACATAGTGACTGTGCCATAAAATTAAATCATGGAGTTTGAGGAGATAGCTATATTCAAAAATCTGTTAGAGATAATGCATGCATAACTCAGAGAGAAGAAAGGATACTGAAAGTTGTGGTGCATCTTTTATTGACTGATAATGGAATAGTGCATTCCAGAATGACTACAGTAGCATTTGCAAAGCTGAAGTAAGACGTATCACTGTGTCACTGATTTAGACATTTACATTTTTGCTTTAATTAGTAGGACAAGAGTATATTTTTCAAGTTATAATGGGAATTGGCTCTGTATAATTTTGATTCTAGTTTCAATTATTATAATTCCAATGCATTTCTATTACTCAACTCAGAATTTTAACTATTACTTTCCATGAAAATAGATGTAGTTGAAATCTCTGCCTTCAGTAAGAAGGAAAAATGTTTTAAAACCATGCAATGTTGTATTTTCACTAATGCTTTATTGTTTTAAAGTAAAAGATTATTTCACCTTTCTGTGATCGGAATACAGTTAAATTCATACTTGCATTTTCATATTAGGATATGCAAAGGCTGTGCTGGGAGCTGAAGGTTAAAGCCGTGGCACACTAAGTGAATAGACCATATTAGAGATAAGGGTAAACTAAAGAGTGTCTCCTGGCTTTCTTTCCAATCTTATCTAAAAGTGAAGCTAAACTGTTATTGTTGCCCTCTAACTATGCTAGAGCTGTTAGAATTTAGTGTGAAAATGCTTTCTGATGAGAGTTTTATAACTGCCTTTTTCAGACAAATGAAGAAAATTTAAAAATCCAAAAACATTATTCCACAAAAACCATCTGGGTGCTGGACCACGACCTGACAATCTATGTTCTGTTCCTGCCTCTGAATGTCCAACTTTGCTTAGTAACTCATATAACCTCTTCAATCATCAGCTCTTTTTGATTTTATTTACTTTAAGTGAGAAAAAATTGTGTCAGAGACTGTTTGGCAATGTGTATGCTCAGTGTCTTTAAATAGGATTATAATTTTAGTTGAGGCTTCTCTCCGTCACTCCAAGCAAATAATCACAAGAACTTCCTATTCAGCAGTATGTGTTGTATTTCACAGATGAAAACTAAAGCAGTGTTCATACCAACTTTGATTATGTGCTAAAGCAATTAATGTAGCATTCCAAATCCTAGAGTGGGTGGGGTGTGTGCGTGTGTAAGATTTTTAAGTGCTTTCCTATAGATTTTTTTAATCTCTTCTCTTGGTTGCACAGAACATAACTGAGTTTGCTATTGATTGAGGTGCCGTGGTGACACGGGTGACCAATAGCTTCAGCTAACCCAGAATTCCTTCTGGCTGTTTCCCATGAGAGATGAATAGAGAAACCTAACTCAGAACAGCGAGGGATGGTGAATGTTTTATTGCTGAGGGAAAGAAAAAAAATTATAATACGTATTTCCTTATACCTGCAGGGGAAATTCTGATCAGTACAATTTTTGGGGGTGTAATTGTAGAATGGAAGTGTGTGCACTTTGGATTTTTCCTATGTTGGCTGGTTATTCTGCCTTTTTTTTTTTTTTTTTTTTTTTTTTTTGGCAAATTTTCCTTTCTGAATTGGGTAAAAAAAAATGACCAAAAAAACTAAGGAACAAATTGCACTTTCCTCATCTGAACTGTATGAAAGACCCCAGAGACAATCCAAACAAGCCTGACATGGTCCCTCAGGAACCTAGAAATTTCATTGGCCTTTTTAAGACTGTCTTCTCTGGGGAAAAAAAATCCCTGCAGCTGCTTTTAAAAGTTGAGGGTTAAAAGCATTTTTGTTGCTGAGAATGCACATTGGAGCATATGTAATGCTTTAATGTGCATTTTAGAGTGAAAATACAATACAACTTTTCAGAACTCTTGAAAAGAATCACAGATTTGCTTCTGTAGTTGAACGAATTCAGAAAGGTACTTTCAGGCAGAGCTGACTGACACTCTGAATATCCCTTCTAGGATAAATTTTGGTATTTCAAGAAATTTATCCTAGAATGAGAGTGAATTTAAGAACCTCTTCCGTTTCCCTCCACTGGAAAAATAATTATGAAACAAAGGAAATACTTTGTTTTGGTTTTGAGGGGTTTGATTTTTTTAAAGAAATTTCTCATTTCCTACACTTAAAAGACTATTCCTTGGGTTACTAGCTATTAGAAGAATCCAAAGAGTTGCTAGAATCCAAAGTAATCAGTTGTCATTGAGAAAATACTCTTAAAATGAAAACATAGAAATGTATTATAAAGTTTAGATTTTGCATAGTGTTACTGTGAAGAGGAAAAAAAAAGTCATGTTATCAGCACATTTCCTGATATTAAATATTTTCCAAAAAGGGCAATGGAGTTCTGGGAAACTATGTAGAATAGCTAAGCTATCTCTCTCTTCAGTGATGCAGTTCCTCACATTACAGTTGATCTTGCCTCACTGAATTCTTAAAGGCAAGTTTTGATTGATTTCATTTCCCAGGAAAGATTTTAGTAGAATGTGCTGCTGGAAGCTCTAGGGCTGATGAATATCCTATACCAGCCAACTTGTCTCCCTCAACCTGTCTTTCATGCAGTCCACTGTCTAGTAGAGCTTGCATGTTGCAGCTCTTTTTAATTTTGATATTTTGCTGTAGATAACAAGGAGAGCTGCTGACTGAGATGGCAGTAAAGGCAAAAGAGAGCTTTTTTTTCCTGCCTGCTCCAAAATACTCCTGCAAAATAGCTCCAGAATGTTTTAGGCCTTGAATGGAGAGGTGGGAAGGGTGGTGCCAGTCTCAGGATGTTTGAGCCATTAGGGTAGAAGTTAATAGATAAAAGACTGCAAACATACTGATATCAGAAGAGAATTAGTACATACAGAACTAAACATTATTATCTGTCACACTTAAAAGTGTGATACTACCATGGGGCAGACATGTTGCCCTTGACTATTTAAGATCAATGAAGATATTTCCCATTCCTTCCTGTACTGTGGCTTACCTTCAACAAGTGAGAGATGCTTGAAATGAACAGTGCTAAGGAGCAACTTGATCCCCAAATGAATGACTCCTCTGTGAAACTGGAGTTGCGCTCGGAAAATGCCAGACATTCTATTTCCTGGTGTGTGCTGAATAAGTGAGCAATGGTGAAAAATAGGGCTTGTTTGTTCTCCTTTACTTTATGTGTATCCTAAAAAAGATGCAAATAACTCAGCTATGAGTCCTCAGCTAAGTACCCATTCAGACATTTGAACCTTATGTGTCTTTTTTCTTTCTCTAGACAGCATCTCATGGGTGCCCTTGTTCCAGCTGGAACAGAGTTAATTTTCTTCACTGTAGCTGGTACTGTGATTTGGATTTACTAGGAGAATAATATCCATAACACAATGATGTTTTAACTGTTGCTAAGGAACTTGGTCTAGATCAAGGACTTCTTGTATCTCATGTTCTGCTGGGGAGCAAGTGCACAAGAATATGGGAGCTAGCATGGCAAGGATAGCTGACCCAAACTGGCCAAAGGGATATTCCATACCACAGAATGTCATGCCCAGTATAGAAACTGCTGAGAGACACCAATCACTGCTTGGGGACAGGCAGGGCATCAGTCAGCGGGTTGTGAGTAACTGGATTGTGTATCACTTGTCCTTCCTGAGTTTTACTCCTCAGTCTCTTTTTGTTGTCTCTCTTTCCATTACTACATCATGGATGATGAGGATGATGATGATTATTATAATATTGTGTTTCATCTAGTAAACTGTTGTTGTCCCAAAACGTCCCAAAGCTTTAGCTTTTCTTTTTATTTTCCTTTCTATCCCATGGAGGGGTGGAAGGGTGGAATGTAAGCAAGTGTCTGCATGGTACTTGGTTGCCAAGTGAGGTTAAGCCATGACAATGGGAAAGTGATGAATTATCCCAAAGAGGTACTGACAACCCTTTTGTGAGGTTACCAAGAGATCTTCATTTCAATTGTCTTATACAGCCCTCTTGATTAGTACCTGTCTTTGCATAGTGTATTTTTTTGCACAGATGCACTGAAACACTTTGCCTATTTTGTATTCCTACCACAGCTGGCCTAAACATAAATCAACAACCTGAAATACCCCATTCAATTCTGTAAAGTAGTAGTATTCTAAGAAAAACTTAAAATAATCTATTTTGTAGCACCTAGTTTTGAATTCTCTTCTAGCAGAAAATGGGGAATATGACCATTATAGGTCTATTTTTGAAGCTGTAATCACAGTTAATGATGCAAATCATAACTTGTTTCCACTAAATGGTGGATGTAAAACCAGTAGGTGTAATGTATCATTACTTAGAGACTGAAGTAATACTAAGTAGAATGATCTATTCACTTAGCCATATTCTTTGTATTGTAGGAATATAAAATTTTAAATATATTTCAGATATATATTTCAGTTATTTCACAATAACCTGCTAAATTTAGCTGTCAGAAAGCCCCAAAAAAGGCATCAGGTCTAGCCAAATCATTACACTCCCTCCATAGTCAACGAAAGCCAAACCACAGACTCTTCCCCCTGACCTTTGGAGGGACTGTAGGGAGCCTATACAAGGAGTGTAGGTATCTATCTGACTTACACGGGTTAAATATTCAGTAAAACCATTTCAGCTCTATGTTATGATGATACAGACTTGTTCCTTTCTCTATCTCATGTATATCTTATATACTAAACATCCTGGGATTCAGAGAAGGATTTCCTTCCATTTAGTAATGAATACATTGGCCCTAAATTGTAATTTACTGTAATATTGTCTCCAGTGTGGGCTCATCTGCTGGCCACAGAGCCTCATGAAAAGCATCTGCTCTGAAGCAGAACTTCTGTGGGCTGTCATCCCTGCCTCTGTCATTGGTCCTTCCTGAGCCTCAGTCCTTTGGGATAGAGGTGCTTCACCATGGAGTACTAAAGTGGCTCGTTTGCTGGGGAATGCTTTCTCCACTAGCTGATCCCCAAGCCAATTTAAATTTATAGCAGTTTGTAGATTTTCCAGGTAGCTTGCTGGAGTGTGGATTCAAGGCTTGGAAGAATGAAGCGTGCCCTCTCTCTTGGGTTAACAAGGATGT
>JBBMKD010000170.1:52711021-52786412 GCA_037834095.1 Argya squamiceps | reverse complement strand
GAAACACTGATCCAATGGGGAAGGGAAAGGGGAGGGTTACATCAGGATGAACCAAGTACATCAGGGATAGGAATGGGGGCAGGAAAGGACTATACCAAGTACATACAGATAACAAAATACAAATACAAAAAACCTGAAATTCGCACTGCTACAGAGTACCTCCTCCTCCTTTGAATTTGGTGTTTCCTCTTGTTTCTCTTTGTTTTGCCCTTCTCTCCCATTTTCTGACCTTATGTTTTCACAGAGCTGTGGCTTGTGGCCTGTGGCCTGTGGTGGATCTGCTGTGGAACAGGCCTGACCTGGCCATGTCTGCACAGGGCAGGCCCTCATTTCACCGAAGCCGTACTTGCAGCCCTCCTTGTACCAAAACCTTGCTGCCTACACACAATACATTAACAAAGGGCCCAAATCAGTTGCCTGAACAGCTATGTCATCTGACATGTCTCAAGGTACCCTCTGTGTCCATATGGAGACAAAACATATGGCACAGGTGAGGGTCAGGGCACTAGATGCCCATGTGTAGACAATGGAATTACACTCCTGAAGTCCTTGAACAGATCATTTCAATATCCTTTTACTAATTTTCAGGAATCATGTGTTCCAACTTTTAATTCTGAATGTTTATATATTTTTGATATTTCTAGTCTAGAAAGATTCCAAGTAATGCGAGTTTTTCACACAGTATAATAATTTGGATAAAAAAAGTAGAGCATGCTATACCTATTCTGAAAAGCAAAGTATTGGGCTGAAAGTAGGTTACCAGTGGAGTTTCTCAAAGCTTGGCTCAGAATTGATGTAATTTAATATATTCATTTACAACCTTGGCACAAGAAGCAAAAATGTTTTAATGAAATTTGCAGATGGCATAAAGGCGAGAGGAGATATAAATACAAAGCAGCACTTGAATACTGTGTCGAGTTAAGAGACCTTGAGGACCAGGGTAATAGAATTTTAATAAGATTTAATAGAACAAAATAAAAGGTCACAGAGTTTGGCCTTTTCATCTTACCCATCATTACCTGACTAAAACTTAGAGGCCTACTTTAAGTTGTTCACCTGGGCTCCTTTAAATAATCATAGAGAAATGCCTCTACAGGGATGCTTCTGTGCTAAAGTAGTTGTTTAAGACAGGAAGGTTGTACTGGCTTTTATAGATGCCTTTCTCACTACATTGCTTATGGAGGAAAATTAGACGTCTGCTTAGCCTAGATCCCCATGAATCCCAACTTCAGGCTTAATGTGAATGCTTGCTAAATGCTTTTTGTCCTCCAGTTGAAATGAGAAAAATCCATTAACAAACAGCTTCAGGGAATGCAAATATGGTCCTTCGATACATCAAACTTAATATTTCTGTGAAACAAAAGGAAATAATGAAAACCCCTGAAAAAAATCCTTGTGGAATATCTTCTAGGACCTTTGTCATTAAAGTTCAAGAAATAAAAATTAATTGTAAAGATACAAATAGTAATGAGGGAAAATAATTTTACAAGATGAGCTTACATGAATATTTTTCATATAGCAGATTGGAGATGAGAGACACATGAATTTTTTTCTGATCTGAACCAATATAAGCACAAAAAATGCCTGTTCTCTGTGAAATAACACCAGCAACAAGCCAGGTTAAAACCCATAGAAGTTATATTAGTGCTAGACTGTGCCTCACACAAAACATGCCACCAGCTGAGATGACTGTCTTGTTTCTAAGGTAGTCATGGCTGTAGACACTGGCAGAATGTAGACAGTAGTCACAGTGGCAGTTGTTCCCATCTAGTGGACTACATCTCCAAATCAGAATATACTGGGTTAGATGAGCATTGCGAAAAGATGATTGAGCTTGTAAGTGATTAAAAAAGTTATGAGACATCTTTTTCCAAAAATATGCAAAGCTTGTTTTCCAAAATATTCCTTCATTGTCATGCCCACTATTTGTGTATGTATTCCAGCATTTTCAGTAGTCTAAAGGTACTAATATAACTACCAGTCCTTGAGTAGTTCTGCTTAAGCTCCACAACATGAAGTCAGCTGGAATGCTATACTAGTATGGATGTGGTCACAAGTCACTGCTTTTCAAGCAGTTAAATGTTCTGGGTAGCTTTTGTAGGTGTTGTTTAAAACATTAGAATTTCCACAGTTTTGAAAATCCCCATTTTCCTTCAAAAAATGTTATGTTTGCAGAATTTTCTAGTTATTGCAAACCCTTTCAGATTATTTCTGCCTGTCTAATTCACTAGAATTTTCCATCTTACGATTTCATTACAGAATTAAAAATAAAAGACGTGTTACTTTGACTATTTCTTGAGAAGGGAACAATAAAATATACAGATTGTAAAAATCCCAAGATAATGTAAATCACTCCCTTAACTGGGAATAAAACTAGCTAGGACTTGGAAGGCATCTTCTGATTTACACTCTTTAAATATCTGACCCATACTTATTACCAAAATACTGTGCCATAATCTGGAAAAATAAGTGGGAGACAACACTTGTCTGGCTGTCAAAACCATGTTTCATTAGAAAAGCTCTTTAACTCAAATTCAGGCAGCTTTGCACATTTCCACTAACCCATGGATGACATCTGAAACCTAAGTATGATGTGAAAGTTAATGAAGTGTTCCTAAAATAGCTTAGATTTATTGCAGTGGTGGAAAATGAACAGTGCTGCCAGCTAAGAGAGGTATTTGTTTGACTGTGTTTTGTGTCAAGATGCTACCTTGAACTTGCAGATTGAGAAGAAACAATACTGAGTCTTGGAAATACACTACTTTGATGAATGCCATCTACTGGAAATGAGCCACTTGTATGTGCTTTCTTTGTTGTCAGCATCTCAACACTAAGCGTGAACTCTACCATGGCAAACTCTGAGAGTAAGTTATTTCTAGTCTGTAACGAGTACCTCCATCACATTATTATTGAAAATAACAGGTCTCAAATGAGTAAGGTACACCATTTTTCACCAAAGTACATTTTTTTTAACGTTAGAATGAGCATGAACACCCCTCCAACACTACGAGTGTAAAAGACTGAAGATAAAACTGTCTCTATAACTACTAAAAAAGTTCTCTCTGTATGCGTATGTACAATTTACAATTGGTGTTTTGAAAGAAGTGGGACAAAATTTTCCAATACATAATAAAAGTAAGTTTTATGGTCATTAAATTATCTGAAAATTTAGTCAAGTAAAATGAGTAATTGTATGCAACAAAAAATTTAAAAGAAAAAGGAAACATATAATGAAAATGTAAAACTTGAATTTAATTATGTTTAATTGCCTAAACTAAAATGAAAAATTAAAAAGCAAAAAATCTGTATGAATTTATGAAAATAGGTTGTATGTGGGTTTGAATGAAACATTTTGGGTTAACACGATTTCTTTTTCATTTTCACCCAGTGTTCTGTTTTCCTCTTTCTCTTTGATTTACTATCCTTCTCTCTCCTCCTTTTTATTTGTGATTGATCATTCCATATTTTAAAAGTTTTTCTGTAAAGAAAATTATTTTTTAAATTAAGTATTGTTTACCAGTTTGTATGAACATTGTCACTATTATTTTGCAACTGGTTTAACAGTAATTAAAACAAAAATGATACCGTGATGAAGGAGGAACTATTTGGGTGTATGCTTCCTAAATTTGATGTTCAGCTAGGCTAGTTGATTGAACTTCTGTGGTTTATACAGTGAGATGGAGATTCTAGCCTGTACCTCTCTGGCAGGTGTTTCACACTGGGATGAATTTCTTCCTGAAAGGGGCTGTTTCTCTCTGTGGGAAGTATGTTAGGAGTCTCCTCAGTGGTAAGGTTTTCTTGAACATAGCTAAGGCTCTCAGAATTGAATCTGATTATGAGCTGTGGCATGGTGACCTGAAAACCCTAGGTGAGCACCCCAGATCTCAGACAGTTCCCAGGCTAAACCTTGTCTCAGAGCCTCTGATTGCAAAAGGGCAAGAAAGTGCAGCAATGAACTGTATAGTGTAGATTTAAGGGCCTCTGTGCCAAATTTTTGCTCTCCTGATCTGTTCCTATCACACTGAATTTTTGCCAATGCAAGCGCAACATAAGATAATCACATAATTCCACATATAAAGCTCCACATCTTTGTGTTGTTGTTTTATAAAACTGTCATAATTATTAAACCAACTAATCCTCAACTGTGCTTGGCTTAAATTTGTATTGATTATGAGAATAAAAACTGTTTCAATCATTTATTAAACAAATACCCTGAAGCCGTGAAACTGTGGATGCCATTTATGGTGGGGTTTTGAGAACTGTATGTTGAAGAAAGAGGGGGGTACTGTTTGTTAGAAGCATTTAAACCAAGTGTATGCATGTAATTTAAGGCATCATGCACAAATAATGTCCAAAGTGAAAAAAAGAAAAATTACATTATGACTCATTTTTCATTTGAGCATCATAAAAAAACAGGGAGTGGAGAGCTCTGTTTCTCAATTCACAAGTTAGAGCAGTTTCCCCAGCAATTGTAATGTGTTTTGAGATATAATTTGTTAATTTGTGCTTTATCTAACTACTCAAGACATCCTACCATATTCCCTGTTATTAAAACCACCACAAAATAACAATTTTTGATGCTAAGATTCTAAAACCAAGGCAGGATTTATTTTTAAAAATTCTAGAGATTGCTAAAGAACTTAATGAGTTGTGAGAGCAGGGAAATAGAAATATTCACCAAGATTAATTACTATTCTTCCACTCTAGCAGATGGTTAGAGATCAGGGCAGGTAAACACTAACATTGAAAATCCTACTACAGACTTGCAGTGATGGCTAAAGACAGATAAACACAGTAGCATACCAAATTTTGAAACTGGAGCATCACAGCAGATTTTTGTCTTCACTGAGCTTGAAAAATTATTTCAGCCCCTTGCTTGCAAAGTTAAGATGTCAGAAAAGAAATCCAGTTTGGAGAAACTTGTCAATAGGAGAGAAGCTTTTGTCTCTCTCCAAAAATATGCCTGCAGATCTTTCAAGGTCTTGAGGGCTATTCTTTCTTCCTACAAATCTTCAGAAGTCAACACTGAGTGAAGAGAGACCAGTACTTCTCATTTGCAGCTCTTCTGCCACATCTTTTGTTGCTATACCATGCCATCCTTCTAAATTGCATTCTCTAACTCACTATTGTGTGACTGTGACATGAGATCACAGAAAACAGAAGCATCTATGAGGGATCAAGAGGAACTATGGAGTGAAGAGTAAAACTTGAAAAGGAATGTCTCCTCTGAACTTTACTCCTTTGTTTTGTTTTATTTCTCTCCATTAATGCCCTCTGCCTTCAAGAGAAATATGTACCATCTTCTCCTTTTGAGTCCCTGTCATACTGTAGTAATTCCTTGATTTATTGCATAATTCACTGTGTCCTTTCATTTTGGAGCACATATAAAACCTTTAGAAGGAGAGGATTTGGAGATTATCTAGAAAGCTATATTACTGTCTTTAGGATACTTGTCTAAAGCTTTGAAAGAGATTCACATTAATGCAAGTTTCAGGAAGAACTTTTAGAGATTCACTCAGACTCCTTGGAACAATAAATATACACAGGTCATAGGAAGCTCTCCTATCATGTTTGTTATCCATGAGTATAGGGCATGTAAATTCTCTGTACTGGAATCATACATTTGATTACTTTTCTCAAGTAGATACAGTACTGAGCACAGTCTAAATTATACTGAGTACAGTCTAAATTAAAGAACTCAAATCATTGAGTAGGCTATGTGTTTTATGAATTATTTTTTGTGTTAATGTCAGCATTTCAATCTTTTATTTTTCAGTACTACACTAGTTTTTAAGAACTAAGTGCAAGCTACAGACCTGACCTCTGTGGAGCTAAGGAAGTTAATTCACAGCAGAATTTGGTTATAATGATGGTTGCATTCCAAGTAAACAGATTTGGAAACATGCTATCTGTACTTCATATGCACTGTAGGACTTATTTGGCTCTAGGAATCCATATCCTACTACAATTTGCAAGATATGCAGTTTTCTGAATACATGGGAAACTTCAGGCAACTACTTGTTTAATTCCAAATATGAACATTAGATTGGATACTTTCAAAGTAATTTTCTCCCCATCACGTGCCACTACTTCTACCTGCCAACATTTTATCAACATATTCTCAATAGGAAATTCATTTCATACTTGCTGCTGGAGTTTATTCTAACAGCTGAATAGCCTGAATGTGTTCAACATTATGGGTCAGAGGGTGCCACGGTGTAGAGCTGTGATAAGGGAAAAAAGAAGACCTCCAAGAAAGTAAGTTTTGACTTGTTTCTTCTGGTAGGTAAAAGCCAGAATTTTTCCTCTATCACTGTTTCCCAAGTGTTATAATTGGAAATGTAACATTTAGCTTGATAAGGGTCTTTCTTATTTCAGTCAGAGACTCCTATTTCTGTTTAAGACCATACTGCTAATGTATTTAATTGGAGAAATATGAATAGTTTGCATTCTGCAAAGTACAAAATTGCTACAGATTATTCTAGATTTGAATCCTGTTGAGAATCGTGCTTATTCAGAGGCCATACTTGCAAAGCATATTCATGATGTTGGAATGTTTAATCAAGGAGGAAATCTTGCAATCCTCACTTAGTCGGAAGTCTTTCTGAAATCAGTAGAAATATTTTCTAAAATATCGATGTTTTGTACATTTGCATATTGCCAAAAAAACCCCAAAACAAAACACCCCCCAAAAAACTACATAAACAAAAGCACAAATGAAAACCTGAAACTCATCAAAATTTAGAAATATTTAGAATAAGTCTATATATGCCTGTCATTACTTTGATCATACAGTGGAAAGCTAAGCAAACAGCAATGTGAGGCACAGTTATGCCCTAATAGGAAGGTAAGCTGTATTACTCTTTTCAGAGCATTATAGTCATCAGAATAATTAAAGGATTCCTTTCTGGTTATCAAAATTTTCTTTAGAATACAGAGTTTTGAATGGGATAAAATACTTGATCAATGATGTTCCAAATTTTCTATATCACTTATTAAATATTCCTAGGTAATTTTTTGTCAGATAGTACTGGCTGCTTCAGTGTTTAACTACAGTCTATTTATTCAAAATAACATTTCATTTAGTACTTGGAAATAAGAGTTTGTTCAGTACAGTAATTACTTTTAAACTTGAAGAGAAAGAAACCAAATAAACACAATACTAAGGTTTTATTATCATTGTAAAAGTAATACATTTTTCCATATTTGTTGAGTAAAAATGGGAACAGTTCACTTAGTTGGGCAATAGGCTTTGAGTTATACTGAAAGTTTATATTGAACCAATTGAAGTTTATTTACAATAGAAAAGGTTTGATAGCCAGCATAAAATAATATTAACTTTTAAAATTAAAAGAAAAAAAGGCTTCAAAATTTGAACTTATTTTGCAATTTTGATTCCCTCTTCTTTACTGATTTCTATTTACGTGAAAAATAATTTGATTATCGTGTACCACCATTTTATTTCTCTTCCTCCTTGGACTTCACAATTCCATGTTCATGAGAATAACAGGACTTCAAGAAGGATGTCGGCTAGCTTCATTTTAAATTTGCTATGATTTGAAATAAATGTTTGTCTATTTTATCACTAGAAGTAATATAGAGAACAGTTTACATATAGAAGGAAAGGAATTTTAAGTTTTATTGGCTACCTAAAGAGCTCCAGAAGCCTATATTTTTCTGAAAATGTCGTTTTTCAGTATTTCTGAAGCAGCATTGTTTTGGAATTACAATTGATAGGAGCTTTTCACTTTTTTTTTTGGTTTAGACTTTTCTCTGAGGGAAATTTTGGAAAAGATTAGTTTTTTGATGAACCAGAAGCTCAAAAGTTTTTTGTTCATTTCACAAAGCACTGAGGAAAGGTAGTTTCACTCAATGCAGAACAGAACCTAACCGGGATCTGCCACACAGGAGTTCTTCTGCAACACTGCATGCAGGTTCAGTAAATGTAAGCAGATGAGTTTTCCTGCAGTGACACTGAAGGGAGACATAGGTGAAATAATGCCCAGCTTCAGGATCAGATGGATAATAGATGGTCAGTGGCACTCCTGTCTAGAGACAGAGGTGTTCTTGACTATGACCAGAGGGCTACCACATGTCTCCAGTGACATAGAAACACCAAGAAAGAATGATTGTTACTGGCAGTATTGGCTTCATATGGAAGCTAGCCTTCCTAAATAAGCTCCTTTTGTTCACAGCCCAAATTCCAATGTGAATATGGTCCAGTTTTAAGTATTCAAGAAACAAGAAGCTTGGCTAAGGCTTTTGAGGGGCTTATTGCTGTGAGTCTCTCCCTGCTGAATGTCTGTTGCTAGGGGGCAAGTTTGCAAGAGGAGATTGTCTTCTGCAGGTAGCTTAAAAGCAAAGGTAATATGTCCCCAAGGCCAGGTGGTTTAGGAAGAAAGGCATCAGCTAATTAAACTTAATTGGGTTAGCCAGGGTAGTCTGATTAGCATAATTAATTTAGGCCTCTGAGTAGGCTTGAGGGGTGTGTGTTTTTGTGAGGGATCCTTTGAGGGAAGTGCCTGGGACTCCAACGTGGAAAGAGTAGTTAAATCTCGAGGTCAAGGGAGAGACACCATAGATGAGTGGGAAAGACAATGTACAGAAATGCAGAGGATTTAGCCTGCCTAAAATCTGTGTACTCTTTTGAAACTGGCAATAGTTAAGGAAAAAACAGAAGGGCTAGTTAGAGGATTTTAGTCCACCTGGAAAACATTGGGAAGGAGCCTAGGCAGCCTGTTACATTTGACAATACTGTGATATAAGTAAAAAATGGTGTCTAGGGAATAGTGGATAGGATTAAAACCAGACTGTATAGCAAAGAGGTGGAATCCTTCAATTAGGGGAAATTAAAATGATTTCATCTTAATGATTTGGGATCTTTCGCTACTGCAAGAAATGAATTATGTATTGGTTTAAACTGTTTTTGAGAGCTTTGTGTACAGTGCTCTTAGCTCATAAAAAGAATCCCTAAGAAATAAAAACTTGTAAATACAAACAATTTTCATCAAATGACAGAGTAAAACAAAAATTATGATCGCTTAATAGCACTTCTTGTTTTACAAAAAAAGTGTATTTGAAAATATGTATATCCTGTCTTTGATTGCAGCACTACTTTAATGGAGTAGATGGTGTAGTTCTTTATTCCTATACAAAGTTATACATTATGTCAATTTCATTTGGTCTAAAATGTGTGTTATCTGAACTGCCTTCACATTTCAAAGCTTAAGTTTTCTGATTTTTTTTTTTTTATTTTTATTTTTGCTAAGCATTTAATTTTCAACTTCACTGTGGGTGGTGCAGTGGTCAAATGAGCCTTTGTCATCTTCTGTTTTAATCCAATGCATGTCCTGGATGCGAGGCAGAAAATCTCTCCCTTTTCTGCTGAAAAAATAAGGTACCTCTAAACTTACCCTAGAGCTGGCTGGTATGAAGCATAGTTGGGAATCCCAGCAGGGAAAAGACTGTTCTGCTGCCCAACCAGTACTTTCCCCAGATACTCCTGTGAGCTCCTTTTATTACTCTCTGATCTACAATTTAAATCACCACACTTTCAACTCCAAGATAAAAGTGATAAATGGGAATTTTACACTGAAAAACCTTACAGTAATTCTGTATACATATTTGTGGCTATAGACTACCCTTAAAAGACCAATCTGAGGACTTTTCGTTATTAATATGAGGGGTGACTAACATATAATCAAGGATATTTGGCATGTAATTTTGTAAGGATTCTCCTGAGACCTCGAGAATTTTGACCAAATATGATGAAATGTCTGCAATAAGAAAATGTAGTGATTAAATGTTGGAAAAGAAATATGTAATTTGTCCAAATAAAGTATGCAAACTGAAATACTGCTTTTTGTAACTAATGTTTGAATTGCTTTTTACTTAATTTCTTTCAGAATTTTTTTAGCTGATTTTTCATTCCATCCAAACCATCACACATTCCTTGAAAAGAAGTTTCATTTCCTAAATAAAGGTATTGATATTTTTGTTGATGGTTTGGAGGAGAATCTCAGTATGTGTGAAGGAAATTATAAATTAAGATGGTTTTATTCTAAGATCATGTTATGTGATAGCCTTTGGGAAACTTGGTTTCATTCTCACTTGAAACAATATGAGAGCAATTTTACAATGAAAAATTTTTTTTAGTGCTAGCTGGACGTGGATGACAGAATAAAGCACGAAAATTAGAATCAAAGGAAAGTTGATGTACCAGAACCAAGACAAATAAATCCCCAAGTTTTCCTTTTCTAATCTTTAAAAGGTTTATGTTTAGGTCAATTCTTACCCAGTTCTGCTTCAGAGCCATTCAGATGAGATTTTATAAAAGGAAGAAAGGAGAAATGTTGCTAAATTGCTTTGAGAAAGGTTAGCCACTCAGCATGAATAAACTAGGGTTTGCTACTCCACAGATTATATATGACATGTTGAAAAATGTTTTAATGAAGTAGCAAAGGTCTGCTAGAGAGTGAGTTAAAAAAGAAAAATATAACAGTGTAGTACACTTTGAAAAGACAGAAGAATGCTTTTCTTCTTTCTCTTAGAGAAGAATAGCGTTTCATGTCTTAGTTTTAAATTCTCTGGCATCTCTGTATTGTTTAAAATACATACTCCAAATTTCAGGTTTGGCACCTGCATTATTTGAGGTATAATTGCATTTACTCTATGTAATTAGAATATAAATTTGTGTTGCTGAGGCAGGATACTGTTGTGGTTTTTTTCCTGGGAGGTAGTGTTATGCAGTCTGTTTTGTGTTCAGAAAATTTGCCATGACAGTGCTTCATAATAGAACCAATTATCAGGAATGCTGTTACACATAGCCTTCCAGACCCCAATTTAAACAGAAGCAAGTGACAATTCTTTCTGTGAAACAGTCTCCATAAATCAGCCATATGTGAAGGCCTAAATGCTTATTGAGGATAAAAGAAGAAATATGAGTTTTTAAAAAATAATTACGTGTTTATTTAAGGTGTTCTGATTAACTTTCAAACTAAGGGGAAGCAGCACATATTAATAGCACCTACCAAAACTGCTTTCCATGTATCTTTAATAGGTATCAAAACACTTTATTTTTTCACATTTCATTTTTAAGAGGAAAAGATCCCACTGCCAATGTTTTGAAATAGATGTTGTCTACTTTGCAGCACAACAGAGGACAGTGCAACTGGTCCTGATATCTTTGACATTCTTGTCCTGTATGCAGTGACATAACTGGTTGTTCATCTTTATTTTTAATGGGCATTCTCAATTAAAAAGCACAAAACTGAAGGAATAGCCATTATTTTTTGATACATAATTAATATATCTCTTTTTTTTCCTGAGGCTTCTCTTTGTTAAAATGATCCAAATAGCCCAGTTTATCCTCAGACACACTTGGGAACTTTTAGATGTAATGCTTAGAACAGCCTATTATTTATGTAATGTTTATCAAAAGCAATGCCCTTTATCATTGAACTATCTCTGACCACAAAAGTCCAAACAGTGGCTTAGATGTCAAATTTAATTTTTCCATACATTGATTGTAAACATTTCCAAGGTATGCAGTGATACACTGGAACACAGAAACTTCAGACAATATTCTCTTTCCATATACCTGATTTTTTTTTTTTTTTGGATGTGTTTCTTTAAACATGTGATTATGTGGGTGTTTTTATACTATATTATAATTACATGCCACTTGAAGTTTTTCTTGTTTTTCTTGAAGGAGAATCTAAGCAATAAGCAGTTAAGAATAGCAAAATTTTAGAAAAACACCTAGGAAATAACGTAGCAGCTTGGGTGACAAAAAGTAAACTGACTAATTGAAGACAATTTTACTACATAATATTTCAAAATATACTAAATTTGTATTAAATAAAAAATATTTTTATTTAAAATAGAAACCTTAATGAATATTCTGCAGTGCTTCTATTTTGCCCTGACTGGTTTGTTTACTGGAAACAGATGGGAATAGAGTGTTTGAAAGTATCTTGCCTTCAAACTTTCTAGGCTTTTTTTGGATAAAGCTGTAATTAAAATAATAGTTTCCTAAATACAGTATGAAATTTTAAATAGACTTACTAATGGAAATTCCAAAATTGTTTATTTTTCTTTCACTGTTTTATGTATGATCAGACATAGGTGTGATCATACATGAAATAGTGCTGGCGTTTAGTTTATGTCTCAGTTTGTGCAAATCTATAGTTTTCCATTGCATTGAAAGTTCTGTGGAAGAATGAGAACATCTCAGCCTTCGTCTCTCTGCTTTCATTTCAGGGAATTCTGTGAAAGGAATAAGTCTTGGCTTTTCGACTCCCATCCTGTTTTCATCCAGACATCCATAGCCTGCTGTTGCAGAACTGGCAGGTATCACTCAGGATCACACAATGCTCACCTTAACATTCATTACCAAGCTTGTAAGGTTTTCCTGCAATTTATTTGACAGCAAAGGAGCCATGAGATCAGCTGTAGTTGAATGTGTGAAAAGTAAGGAAAAGGGACTGTTTTCACACTGTATTTTCCACTATTATGAGGCAGTTTTGCAGCAAAGAACTCTGTTCTGATTGTGAATTCCTTTTTTCCACATATCCAATAAACTGAGATTATGAGACTGAATCCTAGGCAACAAAAATAACAAATTCTTTGGTTTCTCAGAAGAAAATTAACTATAAAAAAAATCATTTTGGGTCTACCTTAAAGGTGTGTTTATGTGGGGCAATATGCCTTTATTGGTTCTTTTACTCTAAATCTACCTTTTTTGTAGATGGTGGAGGTGGTAAGTTCAGTCCAAATGTTTGCTGCAGATATTATGATGGTAGAAACAGAGTTAATTTGTTTTCTTGGCATTGGTAAAATAAAGCTTTATTTTTTATGTGTTTTAAATCTGAAATGTGTAATAAATATTGACTAGGTATAGCTTTCCAAAATGTTAAGGATTGTAGTCATTTAAAGCAGAGAAATATGTCAGAAAACTCTGCTGCATTCCGCCTCTGGGAGCATGCTGGTGTTTAGTTTATGTCTCAGTTTGTGCAAATCTGTAGTTTTCCATCTATACAAAACCAGTAATTTCCCTTTTTTGTTCTTTCACCTACTTGAAAAGAAGGATTGCTGCTAATACTGCTATGGTGAAAAAATGTCTCAGTATTTTAAAATAACATTTGCAAGCCTATAAAAGGGATGGCTTGATTATATCTAATTTTCAGATCTAATCTCTCAAGATTCCTGGAAGTTCAGATTCACACATTATTGATTTGATTGATTCTTTTTTTGAAGCTGACACTTCTACTTTCAATGAGCTCACTCTCTTTGTGGTTTTGCATTATCATTGTGAGAAATATTGAAAATGAAGATATTATTTTCCATTTCCCTTTCCTTGCTGAGGAGAGCATAAAAGAGAGAGAAGGAATTAAATTTGGAAGGTATTTCAGTTTTCTAGAAATAAGTTTTCTTTTACATGCATTTAGGCAATGTGCTGCTTTGTACTGGCTTCCTTCTTAACTTTCACTCTGTTTTACATTGGATGTGCTTTCATTTTAGAAATGCCATGGGTATATAATAATTTTTAAAATATTTTAAAATATTTGGATGGTAAAGGTCTTATACAACAAAGGAGTCGTCTGAAGCTCATTAAAACAAGAGGAAAAGTTTTTATAGTTTGCTCTTTGGCCTTCTAGTAGGGTTCTGATTTTTTTACTTTTTTCTCCTTTAAAGAACAATACTCAGTTCAGAAGCTGTTATGGAGATAATAATATAATGATTAAAAAAAAAATCAGGAATTTCAGAGTCTAGAGGTATGAGTTCTGCCTTTGAAGTCATCATAGATTCAAATGAATAGTGCCAGGCTTTCTTGCTGTCCATTAAATAAATGAATAAAAAAATGTGTTTCACTTTCTTGCCAACCCCTCATGACAATGACATCATTCTTCCTCCCATACATATGACTGTTTTGCATTTATTATTTTCAGAATTAATCTTCCTGACAAACGAAATATTGCCTTTGAAATTAGAAAACCATTAGAACACCATTGTATGATACCGTATCACAGTTTGGGAATGGGCAAAGCATTCAGTATTTGTCAGGATTCTTCAAAGACTCTGATAGAGCAGGGGCTGATGTGGTGATCTTTCTCGGGTGAGGATTGGAAAGAACATGCTTTTCTTCTCCTGCAGCACGTGGTTCACTCAGGTCGCAGGGGGCATGGTGAGCACTGAATTCCTTCAATGCCCTGCCTAGTGAGAGCATTTCTTTTCACAGGAGCTGCTGGGCTTTATCCAGCTGTGTTACAAGTTCTCTTATCCACACCTGTTTCTGACACCTTTGTTTTGCTTGGTCTCTGAATGCCCTCTTGACTACTCTTCATTTTTATTACTATTTGAACAATTGTTTCTCCTTTTATACCTTCAAAATTCTATGTTAGGGACAAAATCTGTTCTCAGTGTGGCAGAAAGCCATTGCCCTTACTGCCCTGAAGAGCAATGGATAACACCTAGGTATTTCACTTGTTAGCTGTTAACCCTGGGTCAAAAAGGAGTAGACAAAGGCACCTTAGCTGGATACTGAAAGGATATTTGCACAAAATGGCCTCTGTGCTTGCCCTGTTCTTAAGCTTCCATGGGCCTCCACTCTGGCCACCATCAAACTCTATCACTGGGTCAGATAGCCCGTGGTATCAACCACTAAGACATTTCTGTGTGACATGAACTACCTTTAAACTTTAAACTGGACTAAGAATGAAGGAGGTATGTAACATGAAACTACTTTCCCTTAGTAGTATCAGGATTCATTTACTGTTGATTCCAGTTGTACAGTCTTCTGTGGAGGAATTTTCTGCTTTCTCTCACTCTGTTGCTGGCACTTCTCCAAAGTGGTGATTAGGTGTTATGTCTGCAGTCAGTGCCTAGCAGAATGAAATACTACTTTTCAGGGTGTTTCTCATATCCTCCTTTTATCATTTTGTATTGTAGGCTATTCTTTCATCAGGGATACTTAAAACTGGCAAGTAGTTTGCCTGAGGGTTTGCAGGATTTTATTCTGTCATATTATTTTCATTTCTCAACCTTAATTATAATTCTAAGCCATCTGTATGTGAAGATAATCATATAGCAATCATATGCATTTATAAGAAAGATAGAAACTGCTGATTAAACCTTTCTATTATATTTTTATTTGTGTTCTAGTTGTTAGACAAGTGGATATTTCATACAGTGGTGCTTTTGTTAAAAGCTTTTTTTGTCTGGTGAGTGAAAGAAGCATCTAATATCTTGAAAACTCAGTTTTCTTTCCCCTGTAGTTTTTCTGCCTACCAAACAAAAGCTGATGGGGCATTGTGCTGAGGAGACCATGCCAACTTCTTTTGTATCAGCATGAACACCTCTGATCAAATCAAAACACCCAGTGTTATCAGACATGTTTGAGCAGCCCCACATTGCATTTTCCAGGGAAGTTTCCTTCAAAAACTCATAAAAATAGAAATTCATAAGAGAAAACATTACATGAGTGATGCTGAACTGGGAGGAATTGCTTGGCCAGCAGTCCAAACATTAGAATGGGTATTTTTACAATATCTTATATGAAACTCATCAATTTACGTTGAGTGTGGCTGCAAAACTGCAACTACAGCAAAAACAAGCAAGTCAACACATTGCAGTAATGCATTTAAGAACTCACTGTCAGCTTCTCAGCTAGACTGCAGATCCTGTTGTATGGATTGCCCATTTGGAGATATTGGCTCTACTTAATAATTATATTTGAAGGCAAATTTGAGAATAAATCTCTAAAAGATGTTTGGCTATAGGTGTGATTTTTTTTTCCCGTGGCAGCAAGTGTACTCTATTTCAAACTGATATAGCAAATTATGGTCATTTATGTAACATCATTCTTAGAAACAGCCTATGTGATGTGGAATAATTCAGAGTGTCAAATATCTAAATGTAGATAGTTTCTTAGAATATTATAGAGGAATGTGTGTTGTATTATATTACTGCAAAAGCATAATAATTTATGCTGTTTCTAGGAGTCTCTTTCTTCAAACATAGGTAACCCTATAATTTTAACCCTTCTAAAACATATCAGAAGAATATGATATTATTATTCTTGTTATAATGACACCTTTTCTTTTGATCTAAAGACTAAATAGAAATAATAAAAAGAGTAGTCAATAAATTTAAAAGAATAATATTATTATATACACAGGATTTCTGAGACCAATAACAACATATTGTGCCAGTGTTGGGGTACAAAACTGATGGCCAAACTTGGGCAAAAAGAGCCAAAAAGAAATTCAAGGATAATTTAAATATTTTAAAAATTATTTTGAAGTTATAAGTTTAATAGATTTAACTTTTAAATAAAGTGACCATCCTTTAAATTTGTTGTAAATAAGCATATGAAGAATTTTCTGATGCTAAAAGTGCAGTAAACATATGCCAAAAATCTAATATATTTCTAAAAACCAGATCTGAAAATAATGATGATTGTTTAAATTAGGAGGGGGTGTCTTTTTGAAACGTGTGTTGGCTGAGTCTAACAGTTGGACTTAGCAGAAAGGGAACCAGCTGAAGAAAGTACATGAACTATGTGCATCAGAACTCTAACTACCCTGAACATGATGATCAGGAATAAATAAAAGCACCCAAAAATCTTTAGCGGAAGAAAATTTGAATCTGTGGGCAGTTGAAGCATTCATGACACTATGAGGTGAATATCTGCCTGAGCAGCAAAAGCATCCTTTTGTAAACCAAGTCCTTTGAGGGGGGGGATCAACTAAAGGAAATGGGGAACCCTAGAAAGACTTGTAAACAAACTGCATGAAGAGTGGGGTTTGAAGGTGTGCACCCTTGCCAGGATAAAATATAGACACACATAGAGCCCATTTAGATGCTGGAATCATCTATTGTGCTTTGAATGTATTCCCTTAACTTGCTAAATCATGAACCAATTGAGAAATCATCTTTTAGTCAGAAGGCCAGACTTCAAATTAAGAGATGTCTTTTCATGTGTCTGGTGGCTTCAGGTAAGCACATTTTCTTATTTTTGTTTTTTGTGTGTTAAATGGAAGCCATAATTTCTCCCTGAATTGCAAAGCTGTTGAAAAGTTTCAAGACATGCAGTTCTGAGTGAGGGGAAAAACCCTGAATGAATAAAAATGTGTTCAGAAAGGGAATCAGGAGAGACATGATATGATTTCAGAAAAAATTAAAAGAGGTGCAATGAAATGGATATTTTTTGTGTAGTAATAAAACCCCTTGTATTTGCCCCTGAAATATTTTTAGTGTGTGTCTTTCAGGAAATTCTAGGAAATTCTGGAGGCCTTAAAAAGTATCACTGTGTATTTAAATGAGGAAGAAAAGGGTAAAGCATTCATTTTCAAAGTAAGAAGGATTTACATTTTCTATTTTTAGATCAATGTAACTCCTAACTCTAAACTGAAACATGATAGGAATCAGAGTGGAAAACTAGGGTTGCACCACATTGATGCATGTTAATGCACATGTATGCTACTGCGCCTTGAGAAGCTCCTTGAGGAGCAAATTTCCCTATTCCTAACCCCTTTCTGTTAGTTTTTCTGTCCCATCTTTTATCATCAGAAGAGAGAGCCAAATAAAATTAATAGTTATGAAGAGGGTGTATTGAGTGATTTATACATGAGCATCTCATGAGCAGGAGGAAGCTGGGCTTGACTTTACAATTTTCTAGGTATCTTTTCTGAGCTTCTGAGTATTTCTAATTTCTATAACAGTGAAAGGGAACAGAGCATGTTGTCACCATGAGCTAATTGAGATGCAGATTTGTAAGACAGTCAGGGAACAAGCAGCTCATGCTGTAAAGTTCTTAAATGTTATAATGAAGACATATTTAAAAGCATTGATTAATGAGAAACTAATAATTGCTCTAAGGAAAAGCATTAAATATTTAGCACCATCAAGGGCTGAGCACAGATCATAGTCAATATATTTAGTGTAAACAAAACAATCAGATTTTAAAAGTAAATAAAAACCTTATCTCAAGCAAAGCTGTAAATGTAACTGAACAAATGCAACATGAGAAATAGAAAATTGATTTTTCAAATCATATTTTGTAACATTTCAGACAAATTCCCTTGGAGGGATCATCAGTATTCCCATATGATACTACAGCATTGCCATTACAAAATATGGCATCTTAACCTTTTGATTTTATTCCTCAAAGAGCTTCATAAAAATATAAGAAGAGAAAACACTGAAATGCTTTTCTTTAAATAATTTTGATACTTCCTAGAACTCAGTATAAAATAATAATTTTCTTCAGCTGGAAATTCAGATAGTTGAAGGTGCTCTTTTGCTCTTACACTAATGAAATAAAGGTTTTGCCATGTAAAATTCCAGAATACATAAATGTGGAAATATCAAAGTTTAGAAAACATTAAAATATTTCATTTTGTGGAAATAAAAGACAAATTACAAAAGCCATTTTTTCTATTCTTGAACAAAGCTTTGCTATAACTCCTTTTTCAGCTTTCTGTGGTTTGGTTTGTTTGCTTTTGATATGAGTTTACTAAAGTTAGAACCAGGAGCTGCACTTCCATTTAACTGCAAAAAGTTCAAACTTCTGATTTTATAGCAAAACTTTTGCTTTTCTTTAATGATTAATGATTATGAAGATTTTAAAAGGAAAATAATAATAATGGAAATATTTATTAAAAAGTTACTTAAAGAGAACTTTGTTAGTCTCAGGATGGTATTTGTAAGCACACATCAGCATTCTGCAAAAGCTGAGAAGAGGAGAAATAAAAATAAATCAAAATTATGTTCACTATGAGTGAAAAGTAGCAACCAGATTGTGAGCTAACACTAGAGACCTATATAAAAAGGCTTAAATGTTCTGAATTTATCTCCAGCTATCATAAATTAGACTATGCCAGAGCTGTACCAAGAGGGAGAAAAATATGTTTTCTACACCCTGCCTTTCATTCTGAAGATTCTGCAATCTAACTGAATACCAGATAAGCAATGTAAGTATATTAAACCTGAATGCTCAGTCCTCTAGTTGTGCTCACCTTTTTTTTTTAATATCTGAATTATAAATAGAGTGATTTGCTGTCGTTGATGGAAGAAATGTGTAACAAAGTGTTGAAGTGAGTAAGAAGAAGTTTGCATGAACAGCAGGAGAAAAGCTGCTGAGATGACAAGTATCTCTTCCATACACATTTGGATTAGGCATGGTACTACTTTGCCCACTGGTATAAGATATTAAAACAAGAAGCCGTAGAAGAGAGTTAGGCATAAATTCAAACAAGCTGACATAACTGTATTATCCATATTGTCTGATAAGAAATGGAAAAAGGAGATGTGGCCATAAATCACCTCTGAGTCAGAACAAAATATATAATTTAATGTGTGTGGGAACTAAAAATAGTGTACACTGACACCAGGATATGCCACAGTGCATGAAATGAACAAATGTAGACTCCAGTTTTGTGAATAAAAAATAACCATATGGAGAGAAAAGAAAAGAAAAAAGATCTATAACTAATTGCAAAATGAGGGATGATCTTTCTAGTTTAGTTATCTGAATGCACAGGAATGCACAACTGCATATTGACAGGTGTGGAGCAATATATTTCTTGTGGTGCTTTAGTTAATTACAGAGGCGTTTTTGATTATTTGATCTACATATATTTTTTTGCTTCTCTTGAAGACTCTGTATTAGCCATAATGGCATTTTGCATAAATTTAGAAGACGTGAGCATTCCCAGGCTGTAATGAATGTTATTGGACAAAGCAGATGGCCCAATAAAGGGCCTGTGTGATGAGATCCTCCTAAAGAGATAATTATTACAGAGTTTTAAAACTATATTAACATTGTGATTAAAATTGTGAATGGGGGTACTTTTCTAACTAATTGTAATTAAAACAATTGTATACCAGTATCTCTTTAAACTTTTGAAAAGTTCCAAAAGGTGTAAGCAAAGCTCCATATGAAATAAAAAGGTTTTCATCATAGTATTTGAAATAGGTAGGATCACTTGCTGGGTAATGTGTAAAAACAGTAATGTTTTCCTTCTTGGCTGACAAGTAGTTGACTGAAGATGAACTTATTTCCCTTGTATGCATGGATGCTATAGAGATTAATACTACCTCATTCCTATTACACTATTTCCCGCCTTTTATAAAAATTGCTGTTTAAAACACTAGAGAGAAAAATCCTGAGAAAATAAGATGGAGTTTGGCAAACAAGCCTGGCATTCAAGATCGTCTATCTTCTCATGAAAAATATTTTGTAGGTCTTGATGGTTAGGAACTGCTTTCTCATCCCAAACTCAAACACAGCCTCCCTGCTAACATGCAAAATTCATCCACATTTGATGTATTTGAACTGAAAGAATGTAGCAGCCTTTTTGTGCAGACTGTTGCTGTACTTGCTATGCAATTTAACTTTGCTGTGGTAGGGAACAGAAGAAAAAAACACTCACACGTTGAGCCATGATCTCAGCTGGAAAGCAGGCACCAACAGCTGTGAAACTACTGTGAGATGTCCCCCTTGTCAGAGCAATGCCTGACTGAAGGAAATCTTCTTGACTTTATGTCAGTGCAATATTGAAGCCTAAATTTCCAGCTGTTTGCTCTGAATGGAGCTGTGCAGAGTTTTATCTAAGCAGACTTCCTTGCTTAGCTTTAAAATTATCCCCTTCTGTAAAAAAGACTCCTGAAACCATGAATATTTTCTTCCAGAAAAAGCTATAAAAGGCCTAAATGAAACTATTCATTGTTACAGTAGCATTAAGCGGAAGAATAACTCTCCAGTTTAGTATTAGTCTCAGCTTTAAGGTGCTGACCAGCAGCTGTAAAGAGCATGACATCTACCTAACGCCATCAGGAGAAAGGGATATCTGTTTACATGACCTCCTTAACTGCTCCACTACAGTGAAAACCATATTAATTTAATGCTTTTATGGCACATCTCATTGGTTTGGATTGTCAGGAGGGCAAAGTGGGCAATTAGACCACGAGAGGAATAATTAGTTGTAAACTTAACTGCATGGTGATATGATACAAATACCTATAAGTTCTTGGGGTTTTCTATAACCCAGAAGAGGTTTTAGTTTACTCAGGCCAGAAAGAGTTATTTTTTCTTTTGTTTTTATCAATAGAACATTCAGGCGAAAGTAAAAATTAATTTTTTAGTAGTTGTTCTAATTCACTTCAACAGAAACATTCAACATTTAAAAATTCATATGTTTTTTCAAAACAGCTCTGAGGAATTTCTAATTGTGACTTGACAAGGCGTCAGTCCTCAAAACTAGCCACTGATTGGTTTTGTCAAGCACAGAGGAAGATGTTAACACCTTCTCTTAGAAAATGACTTCCTTCTTCCCTTTTCACCAAATGTCAGTCAATGCAAAACCAGCACAAAGGTAGAAAATGGTGATTACTTTTCTGAAGTTGCCATTTTTCCTTTGGAATATTCACAACTAACTGGTGTATGCATGTGACTGGTTGTGGGTCTGCTCATATGTACATATATTCCCTTACTATCTGAATTATGAAATAAAGGAAAAAAAATATGAAAATGCAGAACACAGAAGTCCAAAACCAAATAAGTAATCCAAACATTTTCTGAAAAATGTTTTCTACATTTTTTATTTTCTGAAGCATAGATAGTAAGCCCAGTTGTACCTAAGGTATTTCTAGCATAATTCCACTGACACTGGTGTTCTTCTGTCTTTGTACTAATGAGAATGAGTCAAATTTTGTCTGTAGACTTTTTCCCTGAAGTTCTTATTTCAAGAACAAAAATTATGACATTTGCCACTGCTCAGAAATTACTGTGAAGTGGCTACTGGGCATATTCATCATTATTCGTTTGTGTTTGTCTTCTACATTTTCTTGCATTCAGCATGTTTGGGGTTTTTTTTATTTTCCTTGCTACTTGAGAAAATTTAATTGAATATATTACACAGTATTCGACAATTTATTAATCCCATGTCCTGTTATTATAGGAAATGAGCAATCTCCAATGTCACCTTCTAGCATATTCATGTTGGTCATATATATAATGGAGGTCAGAATTTATATAAACAGCTACTGTCAGGAAGTAAATTTTGTAAATGCTAATGAATGCAATGCAGTCTGAATACTGATACGCTGGAACAAAACCAAGTGTGTTCTCCTCTGTAGTTTCATTCTTTAGTGTTAATGTCATTATCAGCTTGTTTTATGAAGGAGTTGAAGTTGAAAAAACAAAGAATACATTAGCTAACTTTACTGTCTGGACATATGGTAAGCCATAGGATCATTAACAATAACACATTAGCCCCAATAATGTTTTCTGAAAGCTCACAGGGATTTCATCTGTTGTTGCATATTAAAGATACACATATTGTTTCCTGTCACCTTACAGATCATACTGAGTCTACAAAAATAACACCCAAGTTTTATTTATCTGGAAACTTAATGGAACAGCTGCACGCAACAAGCAGATCATTTCTGTCAAAATGTTTTTGATTTATACATTAGCAATATTTTCCCTTCCATAAGGCAACAGCCATTCATTCACTCTGAAACTGGAGAATCTAACTATGTTCTGATCTAGCTGTATGATCAGAGCTGTAGGTTTATTTGTATGGATAGATATCCATGAGGAATATTAGGTTATCATATTGTTATTTGCTATTCCAAAGAAATTATATCAGGATTGACTGAGTGGTTGAAAAATATATGCCACTCTAGCCATTAGATCAAAAAACAGATTTGTTTGTCTGACTTAACTGGTATGGCAATGAGTTAACTCAGCTCCCTGGCTGAATCCTGTAAAGGTGCTACAGGTGGTTAATGAAGAGTTCAAATATTTTTCTGCTACTTTGGGTTCTACAGTGCTAACGCACTCTAGGTATAATGCCTCAAAATCCCCCAAAATGGGTTCTTAAATCTAAGGAAAAAGTATGGGAAGTAGTTAAACAGGAATGGAATTTGTATAAAAAATCATTGTGGAAAAGAGAGAAAAATTCAGCACAGGGGAAAGATTAAAAAGGGACAGAGACTGACTGTTCCTGCTATAGTATATTCTTTCCTGGGGCTGGGCCCTAAATCTCTTCCTATATCTCAGTTGTCAAATTATGTTTCAACAGCTGGGTAATATAGAGGTACAGAAGGTTTCACATACCTTGTCTTTCTGACAGATAGCAGGAGACGTTCTTTATTTTGGCCATTCATTCCTCCTCACATCCCTCTCCCTCCCCTTCGTGTTGTTTGTTTCTTAAACCAATATCATGGCTTTTACTTGGTATACAATGTTTTTTTAACATATACACACAAACATACATATTCCTACATAAAAGTTATGTAAATACCATATAGAAATGTAATTATAATATATAAATACTGTATGCATTTATATACATTCACTGTGGTAATAAGTAGCAACACTTGGACAATTGTACTGGTGGCAGACTCTAACTGATGAGTGGGATGATGACATTGCATCACAGGCTTCTTAAATCAGCTTCATCACCAAGAAAAGGTGAATGGGATTGCAGTCTGACTCTGAGTATCTCATGAACTGGTCCACAGACCCACAGGACTTAGCCTGGGCCATACGGTCATAAGGTATCAACTAGAGAGTGGTATGTGAGGTACAAAGTCTTCTAGTTAATGAAGCATTTCAGATTGTTTCCGTGAAATCTTCTCTTCATGAATTATTTACCCAAAACTAAGGCTTGATACCTGGTACCTTTCATGATAGCTGGTATCCCCTTTGAAAAAGTGTTTGAAAAAATCCTTTAGTGTAAATTGAAAATTACCATGCTGAAGTAAATGAAAATAATTGGATTTAAATAATATAATGAAACATTTTTATTTTAAGTTGAAGTGCAATTTAATTGTATTTTTCTTTCCATTTAGAATTAACTAGACAAGCTGAAATTAGTATATATGCACTAGTATCAATGACATCTAAAAACTTACATAAATGCTTGTTGACTGTGAAGATCAAAATACTTATTAGGTAGGACAGCACTTCCCAGTGATTTATTGCACTTCTGAAATCTGTGGACAGCTTTCCATTAATTTTAATGGAGCCTGAACCAGGCCCTTGTAGGATTATATAAACATCCTAGTATTCATGATTTCCTAACTCCTGGGAAACCTGTGTTCACCAGCTATTTCACTGGTTACTTGAAAGAACAGAAATGCTTTCCCACTGCTTGTAAATTAAGAATGACACAATCTTAGGGATGGTTGTGATAATAAAATGAGGAATTATAGCATAATGATACTTAAAAATGTCAGTTCATCCACAGAAGTATAGATAGAAATGTTAGTACAAAACTACCTATATTTTGCATAATATTGTTTTAATTAGATTGCTAACTTAGTAAGAAGAATCTGGCTTCCTAATCAGTGCTTCAGCCTGAGAGGCTTTCATTCACCATTCAATAATACTGAGGGCCATGGTATTTACCTGAATATATGACAGAGAGGGTTTCATTTCTGATGTCTAAATAACTGAGTATTAACCTTCTACTATCTTCACATGGCTTTATGTCCTTCCAGCTTCAGTTGTCTTTTCCATTACATAGTCTGGAGAAAAGGAGGTGGAGGGAAGACCTCACTGCTCTATATAACTATCGGAAAGGAGACTGTAGTGAAGTGGGTCTCAGTCTCTCCTCCCAAACAGCAAGAAATAGGACAAGAGGAAATGGCTTCAGGTTGTGCCAGAGGTGGTTTAGATTGGATATAAAGAAAAATTTCTTTACAAAAGGAGTTGTCAAGCATTGGATCAGGCTGCCCGGGGAAGTGATGGAATTACAATGCCTGGTGGTATCTAAAAGATGTATAGGTGTGGAAGTTATGGATATGATTCAGTGGCAGACTTGTCAGTCCTGGGATAATGATTGGACTTGATGATCTAAAAGTTCTTTTCCAATATAAACAGTTCTATGATTCTGTGATTGCTTCACCTGAACTAGAGACTTACATGCTGTCAATGGACATGGAGGGATTTTGATTCACTACAATACAAAATGACCACCATCTCTAAGCATTTGTTTCCCTGAACAAGTGTAGGAAGCAGTTGCCAAGATAAGTGCTTATTAATTTGCAGGATTTCTTGCATCTTGCTTGGTGTTCTGTCTTATTGATTTAAAAATCAAGGTTTTTCACATGATATATGTTGTCTCTGGATAATTGTTGCTTTTCTCCCTCTTAGATCTCACATCTACTCTAGGAAGCCTAGTCTGACATTTTGGTGCTGTATTTCTGACCACTAGGTGCTGTCACGACTAAAGCAAAACTAGTCTGGCTTTAGCTGGTTTTAAAGCACTTCTTCATTTAGTGACTATCAGTTTTACTGTTTTACTGCTCCTGGAGGTTGATATAAATATTGAATTAACCTCTTTTAACATCTGTTTCTTATGCCAATACATCTGAATAAAAATATACTCTCTGCCACAGGGTTTCTTTTTGCCCTTTCATCTTCATTTCCACTATCAAATACTGCCTATCACCATCTTAGGTTAGGCATGCTTGCAGCTATTTTGCATTTATGTAATGAAAAATAAATATGTAGGCCATTGTAAACTGTTCTGTATTTCTCTCTTAAATCTAGATCTAATGAACTAAACTTTGATGCTTATATCAGTTGCATTAGTTTTACCCAATTTTTTCATGCCCAGCTCCAATTGCAAAGTTCACAGTGGAGGAAGGAAATTACCCTGGGGAAAGTTTCTTTCAGTTTGTGAGATAATAGTTGTTCAGTAATTGTCATAACTCCTTAACCTGTTTTGAATTCATTTGGTCTCCTACTGCTCACTTGGTGAAAGTTGCTATAAAGTCTTTTTCCAGTAACAATATTTTGAGCTAATAACTTTCATGGGTTCAAGAGAGGATTGTGTTAAAGTTTTCATAACAATTATTGTCACATCCCAAGCTTGCACATATACACGTATTGGGATTTTGGCATTGTTAATGGCTGTATTTCTTCCATGATAGTCATAATTAATGGGTACAAACTAAATTTGCCAGAGAATGAAAGTTGAAACTACAGCCAAATGAGTTCTATTAAGCCTAAGCAGAACAACATGAAAAAATTCTACAATGCAATTAAGAATTACAACTGCTTGACTGGTTCTAGGTGTTTGTTTCTTTTCTAAGCAGAAGCATGCAGATCTTTTGTATTTCCCAAGAAAACGTCACTCACAGCTTTAATTTTAATATCAGAATTTTTTCCCAAAATATCCATTATAAATATTCATTTTCCATAAGCCTCACATTTTCTAAGGCTTTCAATTTTTTTTCCAAGGTATTCCTGAATCAATGTGGTACAGAAATGCTTTGTAAAAGATGAGAGGGAATAAAGTTCTCCTAGGTGAAACATAGTAAGATTTATCAAATGTTGTCTTGCAGTTACTTAGGGAAAAAACTAAATTCTTTCATGGTGGAAGAGTATCTGAAATAGACTTTATGACATTTGTTTTATTTTTTAAATAGCTTTCTCTTTTATGGTGCAAGAAATGTTCTCCATCATCGCTTGAGTAGAATGATGACCTAATATAATGTAAAATGCAAAAAGACAATATGTAATATGTGATATTATATTAGATGTTCTCCAATGTGTGCATTGTAGTGTTTTAGTCTTTTCAACTGTTAAAACTTGATGTTCACAAGTACATTACTTGCTGCAGCTCTTTATTTAATTTTTTAAAAGACAGAGGAATAAATTCTTAGAGCACAGTGAATGAAAGTAAAGCAAAATATTTGCTCAGATGGTTACTGAAGTTACATTTTTGTCATTACTGGCTGGCCATGAATCCAGTAGAATTGCCACCACCTGTAACTTCTGAAGGTATTTACTACTATATTTGACTGTAAGTAGTTATTTACTGCAAATGTGTAAATAATCATTTTGCAGAAATACAGCTAAGTCAGCTTCCACTGGAATTTTGGCATGCCCACAACATCCCATGTTTCTTCTGGTTACACAATACTTCTTGTAATGATCCACTTAATTACACCTTTTAAAACCTTGACATTTTTGTGGTAAAATAGAATGCTATAAACCAGCTGAGTGTCAGTAGGTCAGGCTTACAGGAGGCATATATGCTTTGATTACGTTCCTGCTGTGAAGGTTGTTAGGTTTAAAAGTTTCCAGAATTACTTTATAATTTTATCAGGCATTCTTTGAAGCTCTTCACTATCCCTCATTGCTTGCAAAAATCTGCAGTCTAATGTGCAATGAGCTCATCAGATAAAGACTTACAGATGTCATGTTCCTTCCTACTCTACAATTTAGTGATATATGTGCTTTACACTGTACAAACAGCTATAACTTTGTTGTAGCACAGACCATTTCACAGTATCACGCAATCACAGAATGGTTTGGGGGGGACCTTGAATATCTAGTTCCAAACTCAATCCAGGGGATATCACTGATGAGTGAAAGAAGGCAAAAGTCATATCCACTTACAAGAAGAGCAGTAAGGAATATACAGGCCCATTGGTCTTATCTAAGTTCCTGGAAAAGTAATAGTGGGTCCTCCTGGGAAATGTTAAAAAAACAAATGAAGTAGATGACTGGGAAAAACCAGGATGGATTTACTAAGGGCACATGAAAAAAAAATTCTGTTAGCATGAGGAGAACTGTGGATGTTGTTTACCTGGACTTCAGCAAAGCAACTGGCATTGTTTCCCACAGCCTTCTCCTGGTAAAACTGAGATGATACTAGATAGGTAATCTGTAAGGTGGGTAGGAAATTGACTATCAGGATGCACTCAGAGAGTGGGTTTTACTCAGGCTGGCAGCCTGGCACAAGTCCGGCAGGGTCCCATGCCATTCAGCATCTTCATAAATGATTTTGAGGATGGGATTGGAATCACCCTCACCAAATTTGCTGATAACATCACACTGGGTGGTAAGGTGGACGTGAGTATTGTTTTTGCATAGCCTGGTTTTGGTAGCAGGGAGCTACAGGAGTGGCTTCTGTGAGGAGCTACTGGAAGCTTCCACCATGTCTGGCAAGGCCAACCCCTCATGGCTCCAAAAGATGGATGTGCTGCTGACCAAGCTGGGCCAATTAGAAATGGTGGCAATGGCTCTGTGATCACACATTTAAGAAGGAATCAAATAAAAAAGTTGTTACACAGTTTTAATTTCAGCCAGAGAAGGCTCGAGTGAGAACACATGAGAGAAATAGTTCTGCAGACACCAAGGTCAATGGAGATGGAAGGGGGAGGAGGTGGTCCAGACAACAGAGCCAAGATTCCTCTGCAGCCTGTGGTGAAGCAGCTGTGCTCCTGCAGCCCACGGTTCCATGGGGGATGCAGAGATCCACCTGCAGCCTGTGGGGACAGTGCACATGCTGGAGAGGGTGGATGCCTGGAGGAGGCTGTGGTCCTGTGGGAGACCCATGGAGCGAGAAGTGCTGCTCCCAGGCTGGAACAGCTGTCCTTGGAGGACTGCACCCCGTGGAAGAGTGACCCACACCGCAGCAGTTTCAGGGGCACAGTGGGAGTTGCCTGTGGGAGAGACTCAGTCCCACAGTTGCCTGTGGGAGAGACTCACATTGCAGCAGTTCACATGGAGCTGCTGCTTGTGGAAGTGGACCCATGCTGGAGAAATTAATGGAGAGCTGTTTCCCATGGGAGGGACTGACTCCACAGTGCTGCAGGGGACCCACTACTCTCCCTGAGCAGTGGGAGAAACCACAGGTGATGAGCTGACCATGACCCCCATCCCTTGCCTCCTTCCACCCCTGGGGTAGGAGGTAGAGCTGGAAAGGGTTGGGGGGGGGAGGTTTAAAAAGGTGTTTTGAATCAGTATCCTCCTCTGATTTTCCAAGTAATTTATTTGCTTCATGTTTCTAAGTTGAGCTTGTTTTTTCCTTGATGGTATTTGATGAGTGAACTCTCTGTCCTTATCTGTACCCATGAACCCCTCATTAAATTTTCTCTCCTCTGTCTGGCTGCAGCAGGGAGTGAGTGAGTGGCTTTTGTGGGTGCCTGGCATCTGGCCAGTGTCAATCCATGGCAATATGTCTGAAGAGACAGCCATCTCAGAGACCTGAACAGGCTAGTAGAGTGGGCTAGAAATAGCAGCATGAAGTTTAACCAAGGACAAGAACATGGTCCTGCACCTGGGACAAATAGCCCAGTAGTGGCTCAGTTTTTTGTGGCTGGGGAGCAGCCTTGCTGACAGGAACCTGGGGGTCGTGGTGGGCAATGAGCTGAGCAGAAGCCAGCAGAGCACTGCTGCAGTGACAAAAGCAAATCAGACCCTGGAGCACTGCTGGCAGAGGTAGAGACATGGTCATTCCACTCTTCTCAGTGCTTGTTGGGCTACATCTGGAGTAATGTGTGCAGTGCTGGTCCCCACAATTCAAGAAAGACAGGGAGAAAACCAGAGGATCCAAAGAAGGGCCATGAAGATGATCAAAGATCTGGAAATCTGCCCTGTGAGGAAAGGCTGAAAGAGTTAGACCTTTTCTGACTGGAGAAGAAAAGGCACAAGGAGGATTCTCTTCACAGTATTCCAGTACTTAAATGGTGGCTATAAAGAGGATGGAGGCTATCTCTTTGGAAGAGCCACATAGGGATGACAAAGGGCAACAGATATAATTTTCACTGGAGAGGTTTCATCTTGACATAAAGAAAGAAATTTTTTTGTAGTGAGAGTAGCCATTCACTGGGACAACCTTCCCAGGGACATGGCAGAGAAATTGTTAGATTTTTTGTTCATTTTGCTTTCTGGAGCGAGTGCACTGTAGTACAACTAGAAAGATCTTGGGATATGCTTTTACTTTCAATTATGGACATCTCTGCAAGTTCGTAGTCACAAACCAGCACAGTGAATATAGGAAAAGGAAGGTATATTTCAATATGATTCCCTTCAAATAGTTGCAGGAACATCAAAATATGCTTATGTGTACATATAAAGACTTATCCTACAAGAAGACATTCTCTTTCACTAGATTAAAAAAATAAAAAAGAGAGAAAAAAGAGACATCTGAAATCTTTGCTAATCTGAAATTAGTCTCATTTAATTGTAACTGGCCCCATTTCCAAGCATGAGGTTCAACAATACTGCCTTATGAAAACCAGTAATAAGGTATTAAGCGGCCCAAGGTCGTATGTCCATGATCAATTACTAAAGAGTTATCACTTTTCATTAATACTAAATCACTTTAGTGCTTTAAACTAAAGCATGTATTACAAGATACGTAATCATTCATGTAGAATCTGATTGGGGCATAAGGGTATGTGTTTGGCTTTGAGTAATTCACGTGGGTCAATTCTACCTGCAGTGAAAGCTTAAATGAACTTGGCTGCACCTACAGGATGTCTTGACAGCAGATAAAAGCTGGTGATAAGAGAGACAAAACAACCTCTGAAGCATCAGTACAAAATAAAGGACTCTGAGCATAAGAACACCAGGAATGCATCACACCCAAGATTAATGCAAGACCTTCCATTATTATATTGAGTTTTGTGAACAGTCAAAATTTCGGCACAGTTTCAAGCCTCTCATTTCTCACAGTGATCTTTAACTCTTACCCTTTCCAAGAATGTCTGTAAGAGGATTCCTGGAAATGGGTATCTTCCTTCTATTTTTCAGTTTCCACTTTGCAACATGGGTGACTTTGAAATATTTATTATTTCCCAGCAGATTTTTTTTCTTTGATTTTTTTCCCCTGGATTTCATATAGACTGCCAGCAAAAATAAGAACCTTTGACAGCAACTCTCCCAGGCTACCTGATGTGTGAATGATTAGTTTTAGTTTTAATTGTTATTTTTCTTATTATTGTTGTATCTGCTACCTTCCTTTGCTTGTTCATAGTTCCTTTATTGTAAAAGCTGGGGAACAACCTATCCAGTCAGCTGATGAAAGTCAGATCAGATCCCATATACCATACCCTATATTCTCCAATCTGTACTGTGATTAACCTCCTTTTTCAGATTGAAGAGTCCTTAGTCTGCTTAGTAATTTCTTGCACAGTAGCACAATGATATCTTTGAGCATTTTTGTCTGAAGCTTTTACTATCAGCTGTCTCTTCAAATGCCTTTGTCAATTATATGAGGTATTTTAATCCATGAACTAATGCTGACAAATCTTTTTTTTTATTACTGCTCAGCCGGTGCTGACTGAGTGATTCTTTCAAATATTGAGGGACTCTTCCTTCATGAGATCACATGGTAAGATTTTTGGAATTTATTCTTTAAACTCATGAGAGACTACATGAATGAAAATCCAACCCTCTGTCAGTTTTTAAAAGGCTAATGCTTTTAAAAGCATTACCTGCTCCAGATCGTGCCCACCTCAACAACTGTAGTCTTGCTTAAAACATTATCCTACAGCAATTTAAATTAGAATAATCCATTGAGTTAAATGTATTATAGTAAATCTACTGATTGCAAACTGGACAATGGTCTGAGCTTTTGTTCAGAATATATACCACAAAGTCAGTATTTTAAAAGATACAGTATAAATGTAATATTGATACATTTATGTTTGTTGTTTTTAGCTATGTAAAACAGTCAGTGCTTGAGTAATCATTGCACTATTGTGTTCTTAGTTTTTAATGTGTGGATGTTCTTAATCTAAAGATTATGACTAGCTCATTTAAACTCTGCCTCATAATGATAATTTAATGTCTGTGCTACACTGAAAATATCCAATATGAATGAATTAGTGAATATTAAAAATGTAATCAATTACTGAAGTAGGAAAACTTTACCTTTAGTAGAGAATAATTTTTACACAGCAAAATACAGTATGTGGAAAAGGTAACTTAACACTGGAGAGCAGGAGAAAAGTTTTATTAAGGCCATTAAAGTTCCATCTCCTCTTACTGCAGTGAAAAGAATCAAAAACACAACCTCCTTTTGTCTAGGAAAAAAAAGAAAAAAAGTCTGAAAAGCATGCTTGGATCTATGGAATGGAGAGCTGATGGACAGGTAAAAGAGGAGTTGGAAGCTAAAAGAAAAGAATATATTAAGTATCAAGAGACTGCAGGGGAGAATGTGAAGGACATACTGAAAAGAATATGTTCCTGTACCATATCACTTTGTGATAGTAACAAAAGTAAATATATGGCTTTTAAGAATGAAGAAGTCATATAAAATATTAGTTTGTTTTGCTTATATATTTGAAGGATGCAATTATGTATTTCTATTTCCTGAGTTCTCCTAGATTTGTCTGCCTGTCTGAAAAAGAAGTAGTCATTCTATAACCCAGAGTGGCACACAACAAGTCACACAATATTAGGAATTTGTCGTTTCAAATCACTGAAAGAAAGTATGGAAAGAGTTTTAGAAATCACTTTATGCCTGAATGAGAGGGAAAAGGAAGGAACATGGTCAATTTACAGTTGAGGGGTTTTTCACTGTCTTCTTTCTGGAAGGTTGCTCTTCTATTATATGCAGCATGCTGAGGACCTCATTTCTTTCTGTACCTCATTATTACCTTTTGTTTTTTAAATCTATTTCTTACATACCATGTGTGGCAAATCAGTTTTAAATGATTTAATGTCTGAAAAATAAAGCATATAAAATTTATTACACCCATGAAGGCAAGCATGTGTTAACATATCTTTCATAAATGGCACAAATAAGCCAATTGACAAGGTTGTCTGAGGGCCCAATGTCACTTGTGCTAGAGTATTCATTCTGGAGAGAACTAAAGGGGGAACTTTAGCATTTGCATCAGTTTCTATGAGAAAAAGTAAGATCCTTTTTTTCCTCATAACTAATTTGTTTTGGTTTCATCACTGTGTCTCTTTTTCTTATCATGAGTTCCTAAATGCTATGCATTATGTAACCAAGAATGGGACAGGCCCTATTGAAACCTGTCAGAAAGCTTGTTCCTTTTCATTTCCCCAAGCATTATTCTGGAGTCAAAACAGTCACTGCAGCCATTACTAATGTGCCAGAATGAATCTGAATAAACTGATGAGATTTAACTGAAGGTTTTTTAAGGCAGTGAGTCCATTAGTCTAACACAAATCTGCAGAGAGATTTGCAGATTCATCTGTCTTTGAATTAAAGGAAGAAAGGAAGCAGACAAAAGAGAAAGTTATATAGCTAAAATTAGATATGTTGACAGATAGCAAATCTCTAGCCTTTATCAAATAGTTTAAACCTCTTTTCTGATGGTATTTAGGCTATAAAGAGAACTCTCTGCCTTAGGGCCAAAATTATAAATGCATTGTGTGGGAGGATTATGTTGGAAGTCTGGCATTTACTTGATAACCTCATGAAATTCTGCCAGATCTGTCCCATTCAGTACTGACCAGGCATGAGATGACTCCAGTTTCATTTTCAGGAATGGATTCCAGGGGCTTAGTTTATGCTGAATTTAATTTTTTAAAATTATTTTATTCCTTCCCTTATTTCCCTCCACTCTTGCAGTTAAAAGCAAGGAAAACTGAACCTATGTTTTCACTTTACATATTTAAAAACTCTACAATTATTCAACCAGTTGAAGTCTGCAGGATGATTTCTTCTGAAGAAGAAATAGTCACATTTTCAGAAAAAATTCAGAAATGTCAAATTTCTGAAAAAAAAAAATTGATAGGCTGTTCTGGAGCAATAAGCAGGAAAAAAAAGAAAATCCCAAGAAAGATAAATGTAAAGAAAAAAAACTAAAACAAGTGAAACTCATGCTTATTGTGGCAATGACTGTTGTTATGTCAAGTCACAGTAGATGGTGCTGATGGGCTGGAAGGCATAAATACATTCTTTTGGGTCATACTCTGATGAGGCTGTTTTATAGAAACATATATAAATAAGTACTATTTGGTGTAAGT
This sequence comes from Argya squamiceps, assembly GCA_037834095.1. Lineage (NCBI taxonomy): Eukaryota > Metazoa > Chordata > Aves > Passeriformes > Leiothrichidae > Argya > Argya squamiceps. The sequence continues at coordinate 52,752,652 of JBBMKD010000170.1, read as the reverse complement.
AACAATCAACTCTATTCGCTATTCACACATTGATATTCCTTTGATTTTAATTGATTTAGCTGATATTAATGAAGATGTCCTACTACTCACCCTTCCCTAAGATAATTTTTTTACTAGAGGAAGGCATCAGTGGGAAAAATATTTTTATAACCCACAGTAATAAATGAAAACAGGGAAAGATTTTTTATATATGCAGGGAACTGTGTGTAGTTTGATGAGAAAACTGAAAAGCATGTTGGTAGTAGCATTAACTCTGCTGGTGCTGTGTTCTTACTGCTGTTCTTTGCATTATGCAGCTGATTTGTTCTGACAGAAAGGGATCTCTCCCATGTTTGCTGTGCCATAAAAATGCTGAAAACATCCTGCTGACCTAGCCAGTTGGTAACAGCATTACTGGATATCTGCTATGATCCCATTGTATTAATTGCATCTTCTATCCTGAGATGATGACTAGGGAAAAACCTCCTTGAAATCAGGTTAGTTTGGCTGCAGACTTATATTTACAGCTGAATGAAACTAAGTAAAACATTCAATCTAAAGGCAAAACCTACCTTCTGGAACACATAACAGAAGTAAAAATTTGTAACATATGTAGGAGTAATTATGAATACCTGCATAGAATTTATGCTGGCAGATACTAGACAGTTCCCTTTCTAAGTAAAATATATGAATATAAGAAGCTGCTACACAAGTGTTTAAAAAAAAATAATGATTGTCATAGCTGTTATTGTTTTATCTCATGGGGTTACTCCACATAAGAAATTTAAAAAGCAGGAATTGATTAGCTGAGTGAAATTACTCTGCTAGATTTTATTTCTTTGTTAGATCAAAACATAAATACCTTTTCTGACTGAGACCCATTGTAAGTAACAGATAACAGCTAGATATTGTAACTTTATCTTCTTTCTAGAGCTGACCAAAGCCAAACTCTTGACCAATTAATCAGAAAGATTTAAAGTCCTCTTAACTTGCAGAAAACAATCTTCTAATTATGGAGACAAACTGTAGTCTAGCATGGGTCTTTTACCTGTGCAACTTCTCGCACTGTTCATGAACTCTGACAAGTAATTGCCCAGGTTTTACCTTGATAAGATTTGAAATGTAAAAAACCCCATATTTTTTGTGTTATCAGTCATGTTGTGATAGAAATGTGAAGGTTTTATTTCCTGTCACATTTGTCTGTTACTTCAGCTTGCTTTTTTTTGTTGTTGTTTTTTTTTTGTTTTGTTTTTCTTTTCCCCTTGAAGGAAGCAATGTGTGAGTAGGTGCACTAGAGTGGGTCTCTGGAGATCGGTCCCCCACCTTTTGTGAGACTTTCAATGTCTAAGACTCTTAACTCCCAGCCTCACCCCCAACATTTCTACACTTTCCTCTTGCTGGCTGTTACGTTGGTAAGACATTCAGTTCAGAAATTTGAAATCTGTGAATGCAAAGTACTAAAAAACTCCATGATAATAGTAAAATCCAGCACTGTGTAAGACCCACTGCTATTGCTTTGGCAAGACAACTCTGTGTTTTAATTCCATGCACATTTGCGGCAGTGCTTTAACTATTAAAGACAATAAAGCTGAAACCAGGTCGTATATTATATGAAGTAATACTTCCTCTACACTTGCCTTCTGAGAGTGATAAAAGCTATTAACTTTGTGTGTGAATGTCATTTAAATTTTGCATTCCTTTTTTTTTCTCCCCAGTGATCAACAGTAAATTAAACCATTCCTTGGCTTGTTTTTACAGATGAAGAGAGAATTGAAAGCAGTGCATGAGGGAGCTTTTTATTCCTTAAGACCTCACAAAAGCCAATTTCAGTGAATGAACCTTCTAAAAGTATAGTAACAGAACATTTAAAATGTATTCCTCTACAACTGTATCTGTTATTTTCTTAATCTGATTTTATGAGGATATTATTATGTTTGTACATGTATGAGAATAAATGGGTTCAAAATTACACAGATTCTGCTTTCTCTTCTCAGCTAGTTGCATTATTTTTAAATTAATTAAATACAGTGGCAGGCCACTGAGCCTGTCTGTGATATTGTGTCTTTGTCAGCAGTTTACTTGTGTCTTTCCCATTTAATTAAATGGGAAACAGTGAGTGGCTGATGCACTGCTATGCATGGTATGTAGGACAAACCACACCTGCCACTGTGTATAAAATCTGCTTAATGAACACGATGAAAGCACACATGCACATAGCATATTGTGCATATGTGTAGATATTGTGAAGAGTTAATTCCTTGCCAAGGAATTTGCAGCTCTTCTTTCTTTTTGAACACACTAGCCCTTATCTTGCATTTTCTTCAGTTTATTTACAGAATTTTTAGTCTGCCTGCTCTGGCTTAAGAATCTCCTGAGCAAGCAGACTGAAAATTCAGTAAACAAGCTGAAGAAAACTTGAGATAAGGTGTGAAATATCTAGAAGAAACAAGAGCTGTACAGTTCAGAAGACTCAACTAAACTTTCAACATCGTGGATTTTACACAGTACGCAAAATATTTTTCCTTATAATGCATGCAAGTTCTACCACTCAGCTATTTTCTTAACATGTATATTAAATACTAACAATCCTAAAATGTTGGTATCCGCAAAAATTTGACCTCCCCACTGAACATTGCTCACCATCTGCTTTATATCTTCACTTTACATATCCTATTGTCTACAATTAAGCTTGTAACTGTAAGCTACAATGCTTTTGTATTTCAATTGCATCTCAGGGTCTGCATCTCAATTTATTTTTGGCCTGAAAACCAAATGAAGAGGTATTGGTGCATTGTGTATTGGTATTTGCTGATTCAGTCTCCAATTTCAGTTTTCTTTTCCCTTCTCTACATGCAGGGAAGCAAAAGGGTTTTTTTCTCCCTTTTGCTTTGACACTTTCCCATACCCTCAGCTAAAAAGGCTCATGTAAGTGATAGCTGTCACATCTCCTTTTCAAAAAATGCCACTGAAATTAGCAATGCTGAAAAACCTCCCTAACTGCCATTAATGTGTTCTGCAAATGCAAGCAACTAACAATGAAATGGTTACTTCTGTGTGCAGATTCCTATATGCATCCTCAAGTCCAGCCTTGGCCAAGACCTGAAATGGCTTCTGAATAATGCATTTATCTCTCAGGGAACACCATTCTATTTTAGAACAGAAGCCATGTGAACTTATCACACTGCCCCTTCCTTCACAATCCTTTTGCTGCTTGACATGTCCCCTAGGCAGATTGTGTGAGACAGACCTTTCCTCTCTAAGATTCTGCCATTTTTGGCAGCCTTCTGACATATACTCTATTCACTGCCTGCATTTACTGGAGCTCAGCTGAACTATTCACAACTGCCCATATTTTGCTGTTACATTCCTCATCCTGCTATCACCCAGCCCTGTAACTCTATCTTGTGTAACAAAATATTCCCACTTGTGAAAAGAACGGTATGAAAAAGAGCATAAACAGACTTTCCCTTAAATCTTTACATAACTCACTTGTGTAGGAGTCTGGGGGGAGGTAAGAGGTGCAAACACATGCCCTGTGGGCGATATTCCAGCCTCCAGGCTGGAATTATGACAAGGACATTTAGACAGCCTGCTTGACAGACTGGTTCAACAAGTCTCTTTAAATGCAAGTAAAGCTTTTGAATCATCCTACAAGATTTTCTCTTTTTCCAGATCACTCTCTAAATTTAAATATTTATTGCTGGTCTCTCTGTTCTGCTTGCCTTCCCAGATCTTGTCTGAGCATCCTGTACTTTATCACGAAAAGTGAACATGTGCACCAAGCCTTGTGTAGACCTTCTGGACGGGTCTTGTATTTCCAAAAAAAAAAAAAAAGGTATTCATATTTAACAAGTTGTACACATTTCTGTACAATTTTTATCTCTAGTGTTGAAATCGTAGAACTCATTATGCTGGGATATTGTGAACGTCAAAAGGAAATTATGTTAGAAAAAAGATTAGACAGATTTAGGGAGGATAGTACACATGTAGCTAGTAAACAAGGCAGAGGCACAGTTTCTAGTTTAGAAAGTCTTCAAACTTTTGAACAATTGCAAAAGCCAAGTTGTTCCAAGGAACCGTTCATTCTGAGCTTTCTGCTATTTCTTTTTTCACTTGATAGCTTAATAGAAAATTTTGCACTATTTTGCACGATTAATTGTTTGCTTAAGACTTGTCTAACAAAGAAAGCTTCAAATTAAATTTTTAAAGAGGGTATTTTAGTGTGAGGTATAGTAAATTTAGGACATATTTCAAGGATTTACTATAAAAACTACCACTTACTTTAAACATAGGAGCTTAGTTTAATAAAAATTAAAACTGAATTGGCTGTACAGTATTCATAGATGCAGACATATATTTTTGGGTCTGTAAAGGCTACATAAATGGATACATCATGCATAAAAAATGAGACTTGTTTTCCCATTACTCATTATAAGGCAGTGTTGTCTAAGGGGAATAAACTAGGTTAGTAAACTGCTTCTTCAGCAAATTACCTTCACAGTTGACTCCATCTGCAACAAAAAGATAAATCATATACAACATTTCCAGATAGCCAAATTACAAGCAATTTAGATTTTTCTCTTTAGAATTGTATATCACATTTGTAGGATCTTTGTTCCAGTTCACAGTCTTCTGTTGTAACTCCTTCTGGCAAAAGTTATTGCAACCTTAGTGCCTTGCTAGCAAAAATTACACAGAGGACATTTCTCCTCTGGAAAATGAGTTAGTGTTTTGACCTTGTTTTATTTATCTAGGTCTTTTTATAAAATGTTTTCAGTATGGTCACCTAATTAAACCCAGAGATCATGACCTGTATGACTACTTGTATTTTCAAAGCAGTAGCAGAAAAATTCAAACTGAAGTTATTATCTCTATAATATGTATAAAAATTTGCATACTGTGAAAACTTATTGGACATACTGTTTTAAAATATTTTGAGAATAAGGTCACAATTCATGAAAACTTTCAAACCACAGGCACTTTATAATACAGTGTATAAAAGTTGTCTCATTCCTACTGAGGAAGTTTTATTAATTGTAGGCTTATAAATATACTTTTGAGACACAATGCTAGGTACTTTTGAGATACTTATGTAATTGAAGGATAATTTATGTGAAAATTAGATGACTATGTGCATCACCACTACCTCCACAAGCTTGGAGATGTCTAAGAGCTTATGCACTTAGACAAAGAAAGTGATTGCATAGTGATTGCACAACTCCTTTCCCTCCTTTAAAACTTATACGACTCAGATTATAATAATTTCAATAAATGCTGTCTAAATCACTCTCCAAAAGAAGGTTGCCATCATGTGTACTGGGAAAATTCCCTTGGCTAGGAACAGTCCTCAGTCCATGCTGTTCCTTGAGCATTTCACTGGCATTTTTTTGAAGATTGCTATTTGTCCATACATGCATTTGTCCATACAGTAAGTAAAGCCAGCCCTACAGCTTGTGTCCAAGTCCTGATCACTTTGCTAATGCAGATGCAGTCCAAGAAAGCTCCAGAGACCTATCTTTTGGACATAAAATGGAGTTGTAAGATTAGAAACCTTCTACTCTGAGTGTTTGATATTCCTGGGGGACAAAGAGTCCTGAGTTCTGGACCACTTGTGCAATTTATTTACTGATTCTTATTGCAGAAGGATAAATAAGCCATCCCCAAAAGAACAACAGAACCTTGTTTCCCCTTCCTGTCTGTGAACAGCTTAATTTCTGGCAATATTCAAATTTCTCTTGCACATCTGCTGGCTGCTTGGCTTATATATTCTTATGCAGCCTTTCTGCTTTAGATATCCTTTCTACCTGGTGATACAGTCTTGGCTATACAGATTGAGAAAGATCTCTCTGTCATGTGAGTTGCTGCTGTTCAAATAGGCCATGATTTTGTGGACAGAACATCTTTCCTGAGGTATTTGAGTTGATATTTTGAGACCCCTCTGAAACTGATAGGAGACTAGAATAGACATTATTTATATCCTGGAGGAACACCTTAAGGTACAATGAAATAAATGAAAAAATAAAAAATAATTAAAAAGAAGGATTCTTGCTGCCATCAAGATTGGTTTGTAAATAAGGAGTCCAATATTGGATGGTGAATCTCAGCCTCATTTAGTTTTAATCCCAGACAAAGGCAGGATATCACCCATTCCCTTTTCTTCTGCATATAGGGAGGTTTGGCTTAGATGTCCTCCGAACTACTATATAGTTGTTTAGATTGTCTAAACATGGGCAATTCTTCCCATTCCGGTGATTTAGGGATTTAGAGGACAATTTAGATCACCAAAACCTCCTGTAGGGTGTTGTATAACATAAACCATGGGAATATTTGGACCCTTTGCTAAATATTAAAGCCCTGTTCATATTTAAACAATTCAATTCTCTTTAAGACTGTGCACAGCGTTATTAAAATCTACTCGTCTACTCAATTCCCTCAGGCCTGAGTTATCCCTTTATATGGAGCTACTGCACACTGGAAACAGCTGCTGTCAGCAAAAACAGCTGATCTGAAAACCTACAAAGCTTCACAAGCCTTAATGGCTTAACAGACCACTACAGAACAGAGGTGTGAAGTTTACTGAAGTCCAATTGATTAAAGTCACATGCCAGTCTTAGCTGGAAAGAAAAGAAAAGAGGTATTTGTAAATATTTGGAAAGGTCTTTCAAACAGAGTTGGCAAGTACAGCTTCCTTGAAGATTTCTCAGTCTTTGTTGTATTGGGATGGATCTGTAAGTAATTTAAGATAGTACAGATCCATCATTTTCAAAAGTACATCTGGGCTTACAGGAGTTGAGACTCTCACCCTGTGAATTGTAGAGCACAGCAGGGGCTTATTTCGTATCCATAAAATTCCCTGCTGTGAAGTTAAAATTATTGCCTAACAATCATGCATATTTTTTTTAAAGAGGGGTATCAACAATTTGGCTCATGGCTACAAATTTATCAGAAATAAATTTAGCAAAATGTTAGGAAAAACTGGCCAGTTGGGAAAGATATTTTGATTTAAGTAGAGAATTGTCCTTTCTGGAAATTTGAAATAGCACAAGTCCAGATAGAATTAATAGCAACCAGAGATTATGATGCAGCATAGTACAGTTTTTCAAAACTACCAGGTAGGGAAATCCTCTGTTGAAATGCAAGCTTTTCTTTAATTTCAACCACTATGGAATCAGAAGTTGCCTTTATATATTTGCATTAAGAGTTGCCATGGTGTCCTGGTTTAGGGTAAATTTGGGAAGGAACTTCCAAAAGGGATCCCTCTAAAAAGCAAATTCAAGTGGCCCCTCCCCTTACTGGTTCAGGAAAAGATTTCCTTGGAGAAAGTGGAAAAAACCTGTTTGTTTAACAAGCAAAGTATTCACAAGCATAAGAAATGTATATTATTAAACAATAAAACCTCTCGCTGTTTGGATGAGATGGCAAATTCACAAAGTTCTTTTCATGGGGTGTAGTTTGGGTCACTCAGTCTCTCATCAGCTCCTCCAGTGCTGGAAAATGCCATCCTGGGCCCTGGTGGACCACAGGCCTGAGCTCCCGGTGTTTTTCTGGGTTCTCAGTCCAGAACAGGCTGATCAGTTCCAAGAAAAAGAAAAGCCAAGGTTCAGGGAACTTCTCTGCCTCAACTAGCAAAAAAAAAAGCTAACCAAGGAGAGCTCCCTCCCGCTGCCCATGCTGCAGACAACACAATCTGGAGAAGGAGCAAGGGCAGTGTCTGCAAACGAACCTGCGCTGCTGCCTCTCCCCCCTTCTTCCTCGGAACCAGTCTGAAAGGTGCAGGACTTAATTTAATGCAGCATAAACAGAACAGACAATTGGGGATACAAGCATCATAAACTCACCCTAGGACACGTGTACAGCGTACCCTTTTGTTTGTGAAGGAAATGGTGCAGGCCTTCAGAGAAGAACCTTTCACAGTTACACTTGGCCCTTACTAAGATCAAGATATCTAGCTGAGGGCGGATATGAGAGGTGCAACAGGAAGAAGATCAACCAAATGAGATTTTACTTTCCAATTGTAAGAATAATATTATTTTGCAGACATGGAGATTTTAGATAAGAGAATACAGAGTGTGGAAATCCTAACAGGTATTCTACAGTAATTGCTGACTGATAAACTGCCAATGTAAGGGAAAAACTTTTTCCTTATAAACCTTATAATATCCTTCCTTTGATAGGCAACTTGCTTGAAAACTTCCAAAGATATTGCCTGAGAAAGGCTCTAGATGCAATTTTCTTACTTTATTTTTTTTGTGGAATCGGTTTTTAAGAGTTCAAAACATTATCTATGCCATACCAGATATTCAAATGGTGAATTAATAAGGTATTGAATCATTATCTGTAATTACTTTGATAACTGAAACTGAAGAGGCAACATGGGTGAAGGTTTGTATTTCATGCAAATAATTTGGAATAAGAAAAAAAAGTTAGAAATTAAAAGAAATTACCATTCTGGTATTCAGGGATCCTGTTGTGTTTGGATTTTAGTTCCGTATTCTAAAAGCTTGGATAGGAGGCATAGATTGTGAAATGAAAATAGTTTGTTACAGTGGCCTTCCATTATGAAGGTTGAAATAGAAATAAAAATGGTCACACATGCCCACTTAGATCTTGCACAAAAAGAAAGAGATGGTTGCTGCTCTGAATTTAAAGGCTTTAAGAGGTGATCTCAGAGGTTTCTGCTAATGCAGGCATGATTCAGCTGGTTGTATTTCCTTTCCAAAAGTTCCTGGGTTTGTTTCTGTATTGTAAAATTTAAATTGTGTTGTAAATACTATTGGTTAGTGTTAGACTCATCTGTGATTGGTTTTATTCATGCTAGGGAAAAGGTTCTTTACCTGAGTGTGTGTCCCTAAACATTTGTGCTATTGCTTACAGTGCATACTAACACAAACAGTGTAAGTCCCATGAAAGATAATAACAAGGACAGAGATTTGAGTTTATTTTATAAAAACCTTTATTCTTATCCCCTTTACCAGTTTTAAGAACACAAATTTAGTTTATTGTTTCATTTTGGTATTAAAGACATAGTTGGATGGAAAATACACATAATTTTGGAAGTACAGGAAATGAGGAAATTTTGATGTTCGGGTGTGTCCAAACAAGACAGCTTTTGTAAATAGACACAAATATTATACACAGATTTCAGCTCAGGTTGCAGAGGGTTCAGCTCAGGTGCTACATTTCAGGTATAGCAGTAGAGATTATCAGCCTGTCAGAATTTAATAGCCAAATGTCTTAAATTCTAGGTAATGGAGAAAAAGCTCTTTTAATTTTGTTTTTTAGTACTATCTCAGGGATTTTTGTGTTCCTGGTTACATAATAATAATAATAATAATAATAATAATAATAATAATAATTTGGTGAGGCAGCAAGTGGAAGTAGGAGTTATAGTTAAGGTTCTTCAGGCAGAGATAGTAGATCTTACAGTTCTTGGCAGCCTGACTTTCCTTTTACATGTTATTCATAGGAAAACCATCTTGCTCTTCTTCAATCAATATGTTGGGGTTTTATTTAGAATAAAAGTAGTTATGACTGCTGAGCTTTGCATTGAGTAACACCCTGTCTCTATGAAAGAGATGTAGATATGCAGCATTCATATCATGCTGGACCCCCTGGATTAGGATGAAGGAGCCAGGGGCCTTCCTTTGCTGACAGACGGTGATTTTGGGCATAGGCTAAAGCTGATGTTTAGAGATCATGGGAACTAGAGGGCTGCTCAGAGCAGCACCCAGAGAGGCTTCTGTGTCTCTGAGGTGAACAGCACTGTAGAGCAGGCTTTTCTCATTATATTCTTGGACGTCTACAGTCTGTTAAGTTCCCACAGAGATAAAATGTGGGTGGTCTGGATCCTGCCATAGTATTGTTAGCAAAGAAGTGATTCTAAAAGAATGAGTTACATAGAGTGAGTGCTACCTTGTTTGTCTAAAATTTAAAAATCTATGATTTGAACAAATTGTCATTTTATCTTCCAAAGAACACATTACCTCTGCTGTGTGGAATACCCATATGATCTGCACTGTCAGATTCTATTATTATTGTGACAGATACTGTAGCATATAAATTTTAAACTAATGAAAAAAATGTCATCTACCTTTTGGAGCTAAATGTTCAAAGTGCATCAGCTATTCAATTTGATAGATCATTCTTCAGACAGTTTGAGAAGAATTGCATATTAAAAATACAGTGAATGAGAGAAACACTCACTTTTATCCAGCTTTGCATTTCTTAAACTAATTCTGGGGAACTCATGAGGAGTCTACTTCCAAAAATGTTTCTTTACTCAAAGTGGCTGGGAAAAAAAGGTAAATAAAATATTTGTCTATTAAGATAGATTTTATTTGAATAAAAAAATAAAACAGGATATTAAAACTTACTAATGCTGATTTTCTGTTTATTATGGTCTCCTGGAAATAGCTGAAAGGGGAAGGAATAGCTGCAGTTTATTGCTTTCATATTATTCTGTAGCTGAATGGTATCAACATTTATGATTCTCTAATAAAAGAACACACACTTGGGTTTTATAGGCTAGAACAGTTGATAAATTCCATTAGACATTTTAATGCAGACAACTTTTCTTATGGGAAAAAAAAAATAAACCTTTTCAGGTTCCAGATACAACAAAATTTTAGATGTTGTTAAAGCTGGAGAGAAAATGAAGAGCTTGAAAGCTGAAACCCTTAGATAATTTCAGTTTGAAGACACTTGAACACAAGAGCAAATATGAATCTAAATATGAAATCTCCTAGACTGTTTTGTTTGCATGTTCATTAACATTTTCATGTTAGCATTAGCATTAACATTTATATATGTTTCAAATGCTTCACCAATTAAATCATTGCTTAAATATCAACAGGTGCCCATTATAATGAGGGCAAAACCATCATATCTGTCCATGTACTTGTTACTCTCATTTTCCCTCTTTCTGTTTCATACTTTTGGAAACCATAAAGTTTTTTAGCAAACCGTGGAGGATATAAACCAGCACATAAATAGTTATTCTTAAAGGCACTAATAGTCAGATTGAAAAGACTTGAGGTATAATTTAAACAAATATTGTATGATTTTTATTGTAATCAATTTACAGGGACTCAGGAACATAATAGCTATTTACCCCCTTCCTCACTTTCTGAAAGTCAAAATTTGAGAAATCCATCATTACGGTTGGCTTCCAGACATTTTGCATTAACTTACTGGGAAAGCTTCCTTTACTAACTGGGAAAAGAGGGAAAGAGAAACACTTCCTCTGAAATGAAACCATCCACACCTAGAATAACCTGTAAGGCTCATCCTGTCAGTGGAAGTTTGGTTCTTTATTCAAATGTTTCATTTCTATGTTCTCAGTAGATACAAGGGCTTTTCTTCCCATCCATGTGTATGTTTTTGGTGCCCCAAGAGCCAATGCACTGAGGGGAAATTGGAACCTTTCAGGACTTACTCAGGCAAAACAATGGGAACAGGAAACTTGTCATGTCCATACTCAGCTTTCTTCCAAACAGAGCCCTTGTAGTGCTTTGGCAGCTAATGCTGAATAATAAATCAAGTTATAGGAGATAAGCTGAAGAAAGGAAAACAACAGATTTTTCACTCTAAGAGGGAAAACATTCTAATGTGAAGAAACTTGTCATTCTGAAAAATCCATGACATTTCAAAAATCATCCCTGCAGTCTGATTAAATATGGAAATGATCTTTACACAAAGTGAACATTTCACAGTTCTGAGCTTAATATTTTTTTATTTATCTCCAACAGTTTCAAACAATTTCAGAGGATGTAAACCACATGTGGTTTACCATTGATCTTTACCATAAATCAGAAGAATGATGAAAATTGTGGAAAAAGGTCAGTGAACTTTATTCCACTTCTCCTTCACTTATATCTTCTATTATTTAAAATAAATTCTATTATTTTGTGCTACAATAACTTCTTGTTTTGGGGGAACAACAAGTAATATCTGGGATGTTATTTACTTTGATTCCATAATAGAGTTTTGTTCATTTTCTGGTATGAAAAAGCCTCAGAGAAGCACAGCAGGAACTCATCATCAGATATTAAAACTGTTTTATTTTTTGGGGGAGCAATAACAGGCATTATTTATTTGATTTCAGCTGCATTGCATAAGTAAGTAGTAGTTATCCCTTGCATTTTAGTGGAAGAAAAAAGATATAGTTTTGCTAGGATTACATTATCAATGCAATATAATAAGTGAAGTATTTTTCTTTGTTTTTTCCAAAGAAATGTTTTAGAACAGGGTAAAGTACAGACACTGGGAAATGAGAAAAAGGTGGACCCTTCTCCCTTACTCAAAGTTGCATCAGGTTTTTGTTTGGGACCTCATCCACCATTCGTCATTTTTTAAAATTTTTTGTCCATCAAAGACCAATCTGAGCATATTTTTTCTTTCTTGAAACATAAGAAATGTCCAATTCTTAGGAATACACTGCATAAAAAAATCTTCAGTACAATATGTTTGACTTCTCCATAAATAATTTTACTGTATGGATTCAGAGCTTCTTATTATATTTGGTCTTATTCATTTTGATGTGCTGTGATTTTCCTGCCGCATGCTGTAGGTCATGCTGTGGGATTAGTAATACAGCCATTCTGCTACTGACTAGTAACTGACAGAAGCTGTTTTCATAACCGTTTTTGAAGATTGCCACATCTATATTTTTATTTCTGTTTTCCAGCTTATCTTGACTTTTCAAAATACTTGCAAGCTCCTTATCAGTAGAGTTTCAAAACTCATAGTAAGGAATAAGTTCATTTTTTTTAGCTAGCATGCTATCAGTTCAGGAAAAAGTCACTTAAAAACATGAGCAAAAGAGTCTCAGTAGATTTTAATTGTAACCTTGAAAGAAAAAGAATGTTATCTCAAATGATCAAGCCTAATTATTCAGGACTTTGAGATCACTATCAAAACTTCAGAGTCAAGTTAGATGTACTAGATAAGCCTGACTGCTGGATGGACTTCAGAAGATCCTTGAGAACAAGGTGCTTTGGCAAGCTGACCTTCATCTGAAACACACATGTACATGTGCACTCACCCAACTGTGTGCTTGTGAAATGTTTCGTACAGCAATAACATCCAAGTCTATTTTTTTTTCCTAAATCAGAGCATTGGACTTCACAGAGGAAAGTTTTCTTTATGCTTTAACAAAACAGATATAAAAAAACATTGTAGATGATTTTGTCTTCATGTGCATGAACAGCTTACAGTAAGTATTATTATGCACATGCCTAAAGATGAACCATCCTATTTACCTTTGCAGGATGGAGAGAGCAGTATTGTGCCTGGGTTTATTGTTGCTGCCAAAAAGCCAGTTAAACAGATTATTAAGAGCTGTAGAAACAGCTTAAATTCTCTATCTAGATAAAAAAAACATCACAGTAGCAGTGGCCTTAAAAGTGATGAATCAGTGTAGTAAGGAAAAAAGCTCTTTCTGTACTTTTCCAGTTTGTAGTATAAAGTGCTCTAAAGTGTGAGTTTGAAGGTTTTTCCTGGATTCTAAAATGTATTTTATTTTAAGTTGTGTTACAATCCAATTAGTGAGAGATGCCTCTGCCCAAACTAAGCACAGATAGACCATATGCCACAGTCAATAATATGGATTTTATTTAACAATGAGTGTGAGGTAGACTGATAGAAAGAAATAGAAAAGGGGGTTAAGGAGGGAGAAAGACCAAGCAGAAGAACATCTGTGGGTCCAGCAGTGTCCCTTGGTCCTCCTTTGCCCTGGATTTCTCAGTGGTGGGAGTCCCAGAGCCATTCTTCTGTGAGTACCACCTTTATAAAGTCCAGGTTTTGATATCCATGGGTGTCACAGATGCTGTTCCCATAACTTGGGATGATTTATGGTGGGTGGTTTATCCTATGACAAGATTCTTCTGTGGCATTGACAGTGTTTGAGACAGGCAACTGGGCTCTTAAAGTTGTGAGAAGTATATTTGATGGTGTTTTAGTATTTAGAATTAAATACTTAATATTTAGTGGTTTAGTAGATGGTTGGTAACTTTATGATTTAAGATTGATTTCAAATTAAATTGTTTATTTTTTCCTACTCCCGAACACTGTTATTTTAATTTTTAATTTTATTATTAAATTTGCTACAGTTTGACACAAATAGGATACATTAAACATCTGGTAGTATAAAGGCTTATGGAAAATATTTTTTTGCATTGAATACTTATAGCACTGTATTCTACTGTATTCTAACAAATCAACAATATGCTCTCAATATACACCATTATAAGCCCTACAGCTACTTTAAAAGAAAAACATGACACAACAGAGAATTTCAAAGGATATCTAGTCTGATTATTGCATAGTACTACCCATGAAATGCACTGATTCATTTTGACTGGACTTAAACATAAAATGAAAGTTAAATTTCTGAAGGTTCATTTCCACTCTTAACATAGTAGGTAAATCAGAAAGGAGATGGAACTTCTCATGCAGTAAGGGAAATTCAAATTGGAAGGGGCAGTTTACTATGTTAGCAGGTCTTACATCACTATTTCTCTGACTTGAAAAACCTCATTTGAATACTCTATGAGGGCAGGATGGGCTTTGAGGAAAATCTTGATAGACAGTGAGTGTTTTCTAATAATTTGCTTTTCCAGCTTCAGTTGAAATACTTTGAAACTCATTTATTCTTTGTTGTCCATCATTCTTTTTGTTTCAAATATTTTGTCACAAATTTTCAGATTAAATGATCCCTTATCAGTCATAATACAAGTCAATATTAGTGATTTTTACTCTATTTTTACCCTCTGATTTTTACTTTGCTTTTACAAATGCAAAAAAAAAAATCATGAACATATACTAAGCAAATGGATTGTGTAGCAAAGAGAAGAATGAGAAGAAAGGATGTATGAAGTCCTCAAATCAAATAGTTTCAGGTTAGCCCATGAAGATCAATTATCAGATATCTGCAGTGTGGGAAGGATGACTTATGAAGCTCACAGGTGCTGGCTTTTGTATTTGTTTGCCTTACAATGTGTATGTCTCAGCAGGTAGCTATTCACACACATTCTGTCATGCAGTGAGGTGGTAAGGGTCATGGCAGGAAGAATTCTAAGACATTCATTAAAAATCATGTTCATATTAATCTAAAATTCAGATACATTGCACGTAATGAATGAGCTCTGCCAGATACTCCAAATGAATAATGGCAAAATCTATGCAATAAATAATTCAGTTATGTGTGTCTTCTATTTTACAGAAACTTCTAAAGTGCTATGAGAAACATTTTTCTTAAAAAAAGAACAAACTTTTGGGAGTGAGGCAAATCTCTCTCTCTCCAGCTCTAATGATGAGTCTCTTTTTAAGAACTATGACATGGAATACTGCTTCCACTGTATCTTTCAGAATTGTTTACTTGATCACAAAATGAGAAGCAAAGTTGAATGCATAGATGTGTTCCTGGGTCCTTTAACTCCTACTCTCAGTAATAATTCCTCAGAACTAAGATATATGCTTGTCATTAAACATGTAATCTAAGGCACATATATTCCAAAAAGGAATGCCTCTCATTATTGTTTACTTTTAAAAATGGGAGATATGTCACAGCTGTGAGCTAAATACCTGCTTTGCATTCACATCTCTGGGTTTCCAAGCAAAACAATAATGTTAATGGAAGGTAGAGCATTTAATTTCGAATTTAGAGGCTTTTGTTGATAATGTTATTTAAACCCAGGAAGGTTATACCTAATTATAGAAGTGGCAGTGTTTTTGACAGTTCAACCTCTTTAATGGATTATCTTTCCTCATTTAAGTATAAGAAGTAGGAATAATAATAAAAAAATGAATCTACACATTTAACAAGCTTCTTTTTATATGCTTAATAACTGTCTTTGAAGAAGAATACACACCACACTGAGTTTTAAAAAACTGACAATATTTATTAAGCCACAAAAGAGCTTATGTAGCTTTGTGATTACGGACAGGAAAGAATTTTAAAAAAGGCAAAGTTAGCAAAAAAAAAAGCTTTAAAGTAAGCAGAAATTACATGTCAGTCATAGACATTAAAGCTGGCTGTTTTTAAACTCTTACTGCTAAGCCCTGGGCATGAAACAAGAAAATGATGAGGTAGGCTGAATGAAATGCACACAAATGCTAATGTTTAGAACCTTACCTAAAGTTAAAAATACAAATGCTTGCTTTAAGGAAAAGGTTTCAAATAAAATAAAAGAATCCATCACATGAATCTGTATGAATACAAATATGCTGAAATCCACACATACGGAATATGTTAAAGATAGACTTTCCTTTTCTGTTGTGAAATCTTCCTACTGTATGCTCTAAAGAATACTGGAGTTTACTTAACAGGAATGCAGAAATAAGACTTGTTACTGAATAAAACCACATGATTTTATCATGGGAGGGAGGAATCTGGCAGTTTTCAAGTGGAGCAAGGGTGTTATCATTGCCCACAATACAATCAGCACCAATTAATTTATTTCCTGCTTTTTTTTGAATGCTTGCTATAGTAAATCACAGCATTTGCTGAAGAATTCTGCTGAAGAGTATGGACTGAGAATGTTTCTTAGAATAATTGTCAGATGTTGCAAAATTAAGTATTTGACTTAGGAAACCATATCTTAATTTCCTTATCTACAGTTTTAGACATATTTCCATGCGTCTATTATAAATGCACATGGAGTGTGGGTTTATGAGTGTATAGTATTGAAAAAAATCAGTTTTGTTTCTACTGTGCTCATCTGTAAAATGAAGCAACATTTTAAAAATTTAAAAATGGATGTCTATCATAATAAAGCCCCAACCCAACAAACTGCAAAACATTTCAAGTTAGAACATTACTACTTTTCTTCCCTTCTTCAGAGTCCTATTATGGCCTTTCTTAGCCTTTAAGAGAAGGAGCACTGAGAAAGCAGTGGAAAGGGCAGGGATTCCCAAAATTTACCATGTATTCTTAATTGAAGATGGGAAGAAGCATAGAGGACTCAGCTCACATATTTTCCAATGCATTTGTATTCCCCTCTCGCACTCCTCTGTCCTACAGACTTTTTCCCACCCAGTCTAATCACCTGGTGTGCAGCTGAACTGCAGCCAGTGGAGTTGGTCTCTCTCTTGGAAGCAACCCTACTTTAAAGGGAAGAGCTGATGAAACTGCCAAACTCCACCAGTATGAACAGGAAAATCTAGTCTCTAGGGGATCTGTCTCCCTTTTGTCTGCATTCGTGTTTTACCCTAAATGATTGTTGATTTATAGACCTAGAGTCAGCAAGAATAACAGTGACTCGTAATGACCCTGTTCTGCCATTGCATATACTATTGCTTGGTTTTGTTACTGCTACCACACTATTTCTGTTTCCTCATAGTATTTCTGTTTTATAACAAGTTCTTTTTTTCCATAGACCTGGCTGTGTGCAGTGCAGTTGGGCTGAGGCACTGCATGGGATCTTTGCACCCTTCCATCACAGATAGTGATAAACACTGTAATTTTTGCAACATACAGTTCCATATTCAGTTTCCTACTATATGTGTTAAAATTAAACATGTTCAAATTAAAAGGCTCTTTTGAGTCACAGCTAGGAGATTCACCTTTACTGGAAAATTTCATTGGTTAAGACTGTTTTGAATTTATTTGTCTTGTGTGTATGCATGTATTTGTGTGTATTTGTGTGTGTGTGCATGTGTGCATCTGTTTTCAGAAATGAAAATACAGTATGGAAACAATTAATAGTAACACATCCATCCAGAATGCTCTCCCTATGATATCACAAGAAAACTCTTTTAACAATAACAGCTGGCCACATGATGGACCCTTTAGTCCATTATTTTAGTCAGAAAACTTGAATAAAGATAACTGAATTTGACCTAATAATAAGACAATAAATTATGGGACTCTTGCAGATAAAGCCTTGTGAATTATAGAGCCTTGTGAAATATAAAGCCTTGATGTAATGGCAACTGCTCAACTCATACCTTTGAAGTAAGAGTAGTGCTGGCTGTTTGACTGAAGTGTTGCAGGCAAATGTAAACTGCAAACAACAGTTCAAGGAAAGTTAGAATAACAGAATAAGTTTTGTTCTTCTATAAGAAATACCATTTTGTTCTGAGAAGAAATATCATTATAAGGTAATCAATACCTTTTTATGTGAGATAATTAAAGAAAAAAATACAGCTTATAATGTTGTTGTCTGTGTCGAAAATAAATACTTTTATATTCATGAAAGAAGTGGAAAAACAAAAGTGAACGTTCATGATTCCAGCATTCATGTCGTGTCATGATCTGACATGAACAATGTAGTTCAAAGACCATTGGAAACAAAAGGTCTAGCAAACCACAGCATTTCTGCATCTGGAATTCCCAATCAGACCTAGCAAGGTGATGTGTCCATTGTGTTTTACAGTCTGTTTTGCAATGCCACCAGTTTTTTTGCCATTAATATATGAAACCAAGTGCATCAATACAGCTGCCATTAGAATAAAAGCCTAATCTCCATTTTAAGAGTGAGTGTGCTCTAAAATAAAATAAAAATTATTTCTAGACATTGCCACAAACAACACCTCAGAGATTTCAGATTTCTTCGAAGCAGCCCTTAAAATCATGAACTCAGATATCATATAGAAACTACAAATACTTATTTTTAAAATATCAAGTACAGTATCCAGGCACTTCACTGTTTTCTCTGCTCCAAGCCCTTATTCCCAGCAGTAAAAAAACCAGTGCAGAGATGCAGCATGTAATAGGTTCAGGAAAGGTACACATATCATTGTACATTCCTTGTCACTGGAAATGGGCTGGGTACACCAGTGGAACAATGTAAACTTGAATTCTGACAGAAAGATTCACACTACAGGTCGTTTTCCACAAGCTTTCTGAAGGTGACATTTCATCTCATGAATTTTCATTAGAAAATATGTTTCACTCCATACAGGTAAAAACTATTGTCTTAAATACATGCAGCAAATATTCTTGTCTGAAATTTGCAAACATTTATCAAGTCAAGAATAAAGGTGCTCACTCTGATGCATCAGTCACAATTAAGAGCTGTAACTCAGCCATTAAGTATGCGGCCCTTGTGAAGGCTGCATACTTGTGGAGAAGTCTATGCAAATAAAGCATGAAAATTAAGAAAAAAAATAAAGAAAATAATGAAAAAAATACACCAAAATGATTGTATTTATTAATATTGATGTAAGGGAGATATTAGCTGGACACAAATCCAAAGGCTACGCCTGCACTAGTGAACTAATTAGTGACAGAATGTGTCTTTTTGGCTAGTGTCAAAGACCTGTTGCTACATCCTTATCATTAAGTTCTCAGCCACCAAAATCTTGTGCTTGTTTATCACACTGGATTTTTTCAGGGGAGTAGTAGAGGGCAAGAACAAAACTGTGCCCATGAGCTTCTTATCATGAATGTAGAATGGCTTTCCAGTGCTTTTCTTCACTCTCTAGCGATATAAAATTGTTTTTTATGGAAATAGTGTGGAAAGCAAAGTATGTAGCTATGTTGGATGTTAATTATTGCAAATGCGGCTTAATGAAAGTCATTGGTATACTTTATTGGAATCCTCAATTCAAAACCATTCTGTTTTAACAAGTGGTCAATTCCTATTTTCAAAAATGACCCTAAGACACTGGGAAACAGGTTTGACTTGCTGCAGGGTGTATACATGTATTTTTATTCCAAAACGGGTTTTTCTTGAATTTTTATTTACTGTATTTGGAAACTTACTTACTTGGTGTTCTACAGTGTTATGTACATGACCAGCTTCATATAGAGATAACAGTCCTGGAACCAGTCACTTACAATCTAAAAATAAATGGGATAACTTAAGGCTTAAACAAGCAGAGGGAGAGGAAAATAATTATAAAAAAGAAAAAGACAGGAAAAAAATCTGCTCTGGACATTGAACAGTAGAAACAAACAATATAAGAAATATATCACTGAATCTGAGCACAGCACAGACCTTAGAGACAAAAACAATGAACCCATGATTTTCAAGAGAAAAAAAAACATTCCATGGGAAAAAAAACATTCCATGGGTTCTATAAAAATGTCTCTTCCTAACTACTTCATAGACATTGACAATTAGATGCCAGAACACACAGAATATGAACCAGTACTTTCTGAAAATGGAGAGGAATCCTCTTCTAACATACTTCTTTGCTTTTGTCTTTACATCTTTCTATAGCCAGGCCCTCTGAAAAGAAACTACATTCTTTTGAAAAACATTCACTTGAGTGTCAGCAGCAAGACACAATGAAAAAAATTAACCTGTTTGCCTTTTTCTTCATCTATCATGAAAAAGACAAAACCATATCAAAGAAGCAAGAAAAATGGAGGATATTTTATCACCATAATATACTGCAATACTTCCTTTATGATAGTCTCTTACTTATGTAATTTTTATAATCTCTTCCTGTTTAATAGTATGACAGTTTATAGTATGGAAAGATAACTATTTTCAGATAAATCTATTTAGTCATCATTGTTAATTTATTTTCTTTCCCCTTTCAGACCAGTCTGATTTCTCTCTTCAGTCTATTCATTTTGGCTGGAAATTTCAAGTGCATAGCCTTTTCCTTTCAGTAATTCTTTCAAAAATTATTTCGTGTTAGCAGAGCTAGTGATTTTTTCTCCTTTACTGTGAATCAAAAAATCTTTATTCCAAAGATAAAGAGTTTTGATCCCAAATTTGATGAATGACAGAATGAGAATACCTTGAAATATTATTATTCTTTCTTTTCCTTTTCCTTTAGGAAATGAGAAATATTCTGCAGTTTAAAACATAAATAAGTCATGCAGCTATTCTAAAAAAAATCCTTTAGAGATTTGACATGACCAGTATCATTACACAAAATTGTGCTATTTCAATACCGTTGTGCAGAGTTGTCTGCAATGTAGGTGAGCAATTTTAACAGCTAATGCAATGGATGAGAATATTTCCTCTGGGATGAACAATGATGGAAATTGTTTAGGTCAGGCAGTCCCAAAGCATAATGCATATTCTTCCTAAAATCTACAAGGACTGAAGAGAGAGGATATGCTAAACCTGCTTCCCAGTGGTTTCCCAGTTTCATTTTGAATATATTTCTGCACATATCCATAGGTTTGGTTAAAAAAGCCTTTTTTTTTTTTTCTTTTTTTCCTTACAATTTGTGCTTCTAAGATAATTTTAAATTAGAACCCATGCTGGCACTATAAATGTGTGTATTTTTTTGCAACTAAACAGAATACAAACAAGAAAAGGGAAATTATCTTATTAAAGCAGTAGGTTTATCAAAATAATTAGGTCTATAGCATCAATGTATTGGATTTTAATAGTATCTCAAGGGCTATTTGATTAATTTTTCAATTGAACAAAGGTGAATTTTCAAAGATTTAATGAACATAGGAGATTTCTTTCAAAGTGAAATTTCCTTATCCCTCTTCCTCAAATGAACAGTTTTGCTTACGGAAACAAGAACTTGAGAATTCATAAATGCAATTTTGTTCTCTCAGGTAATGAAAATGTGCAGATGGAGAATCAGTTCAGACTGTGAGTTAATGCAGCCTCCTCAGTCTGTCAGAAGAACTGTAAATCCTATACAGAAGATTTGCACCCAAATGAAAAGGATTTTGGCTCTGCTCCTGCCCTGGATGGGTACTGTGAAGGTACCCATAAACTTTCTATTATTAATCAGAAAATACACAGAAAGATGGAGACTCGGCACCCTGCAAATTCTGTGGCATTTTACTGCCCCACTTTTGCTGGAGAGAAGATTGTTATTTTGTACTGATTTTTGTTAAAGTACCAATCACTTTTTAGGGGTAGTAATATACCAGGAACTCTAGTTCCCACAGTGGAAATACAGACAATCAGCAAACTTCCTACTTATCTACATCTTTGCTTCATAATGGGATAATTTTGAGAGAAGGATTGAGTGAGCACAGTATTAATAAGTCCCAATTTTCTATCATAGCACAGTAGATAAATGTTAGTGGCTCATAGTAAAAAATTTAAAAAAACATTTTCATGGCTAAAGATACATAATTAAGAAAAAGAAATGATAAGTACAGGAATCTGTTTCTAGGTACTGGGTATCTTTCCCCCATTCTTTATCTTTTGAGAAAATCACCACCTTCATTAAACAAGTCTCATGAATGTCATACTCCTAGATATAAATGCTTCCATTTACGCTGAATTTCAGTTAGCAAATATATTTTGGTCCACATGGAATTTGCTTAATTAAGAGACGAATATTTTGGCCAAACTAATTAATAGCTTAGGAGTGGATTCAGCTTTAAGATTTTTAGCAGTCTCTTAAAGTAAGGTCTCTCAGAGGGAGGCAGCTGCTCATCATTGACATGCAAGATTAATACATTCAACTTGAAAATGAAACTGAGTAGTTCCAGCTGAGCTTTGCCACTGCAGGTATTGGAAATCTTCTTGTCACCTGAGTATTCTAGTGCTTCTTCTTTCATCTAATTAGCTCTCATATCCTAAAACAAAGTTACAGAGAAACTGGTGTACTCTTGCTGACTGAATTTGTAGTGGAGTAGAAAAAAATCAAGGAGCAGAGAGGGCTGAAAACAGTGTCCTGCCATCTCCCGTGGAACTGCAGCACTGCCACCCATTTCTAGAGACTGAAGAGGTGAGGTGGATAGTGCTTCCTTCAGGAGGGAGGGAAAGATGAAAGAGGTAGCAAATAATATAAATGGGACCTGCATTACTTTCCTTCTTTTACTACTGTTCAGGTTACAAAACTCATCTAGTCTCCTGACTATTACTGAACATTGCTTCTCACATTTTCCTTCTAACTTGTTTCACTTCTCCCTTTATTATATTGCATGTATAATCACAGCAACAGGATATGATTTTTTGTTATATTTATGCACTTCCAATAGCACACCCAAGTCACATAAGACCCCTGGACAGGATGTAGGTTTACAAAAGTTGCTGAATTTTGAATTTACTTACTTGAGCTAAAGTCAGTCATGACAATATGACATTTGAATTAGTTATTTAGTCCTTCAGCTTGTATCTTAAAGCATAAGAATTGTACGTCACCTTGCATCGTCTTGTTATCTCAACACAGGGTTCTCCTTTGGGGAAAAATGCCTTCTTCTCTACTGGGAGTTGAAGATCAAATCCTCAGTAGAGCAAGTCCTTGGACAAAAATGGTGATGGTATAAATTGCTTGCAATCCTGCAATTATTGTTCAATGTATATTATCTTACATATGCATACTACATATATATTTCTTGCCTGTATAGACAGTGAGAATTTAGAAACAAATAAATCAATCCTCAAAACTCACTTAGCACAGTAATATTTCTGTAGCAATTTATTTTGCTTTGAGTAACATATGAATACTTCCTTAGAGTAGCCATATCATTCTAATGATTCTTCTGAGGTTTGTGAATTATGTTAACAATGATCTTTTCTACAAGTAGACATAAAATTCACTAATATGTTAATGTTATGGTTAATATAGAGAAGGGATTTCTAAGACATACAGGTTTTACTGCTTTTTTTTCTGTCACTTTATTGTACCTTCTATTAGATAAAGCAGCACAAAATTTTGCTAATTATTTTTCTCATTGCCATATGTGTTTGTGGTGCCACCGTTTAGTTTTAGTCCAGATTTCTTCACCGTACAAGAAATGTTTCTGAAAATGGTACTCTTACAAGTTAATAAAAAAGGTATTACCTTAATCATATGTAGTTTCTTCTGTGAAATCAAGATGAAAGAAAAATGTTTGAGGAGGTGACAGCTTTTATATTTTGTGTTTCCTCGGTCAGAGCTCCTGCTACTGCATAGCTCTGCATGTAAACAGTTTGCTTGAAAAACGATGGTGTTGTTTTCCTTTGTATTTTATTTCTCTTGGAATTGATTATGCCTCTGCTTTCAGATTTATCAAGATTAAAAGTACATCTGAATTAATGTCAGCTTTAGATATCTATTACAATGTCAGTAGATTGAAATCTATTATATTAATGTCACATATATCTCGTAAAGTAGGAACATGAGTCTAGGAGTAGGGATTTTTAGAGATCGGACCCTTTTTTCTTCTTTGCTGTAACTTTCTGCCTAATAATAAGCAAATTAGCTGGTTCATGTTCTCTGAAATATCTAAGTGCCAAACTGTCATTGAAATCTTTTAGTCATCTATAGCTAAGAAGATTAAAAGATATCAGCCTCAGTCTTCTGTCTGGGTGACAGGTTATTCAGACAGGAGATATCTTTAGATTTCTTAATTTTAGCATCCTTGCAGCCCTGAAGGCCAACAGTGTCCTGGGCCACATAGGTAGGAGGGCTACCAGCTGCTCGAGGGATGTCACCCTTCTCCTCTAATAAGCACTGCTGGGACACATTTGAAATGCTGTCTTCTTTGTAAGAGAGAAATGGACATTCTGGATCTAGTCCAGCAAAGGGTCACAAATGTGATCAAGGAATGTGAGTGTCTGCTATATGAGGAGAGGTTGAGAGAGCTATGACTGTTCTGCCAGAAAAAAATGCCCTGGGGGAGCAATATCAATGTGTTTGCATGGTGTAAATACGAGCTAGACTCTTCTCAGTAGTAACCAAGGAAAGGATGAGAGGCAATGACCACAAACTAAGATACAGGTAGCCTTATTTAAACATCAGAAAAACACAATTACTGTGAGAGGGTCAGACACTGGCACAGGTTACCCAGAAAGGCTGTTCATCCTTTGAGATACTTTAAATCCAGCTGGATCCAGATCTGAGCAACCCACTCTAGCTAACCATGCCTTAATCTGGGAGCTGGACTACGTGATTTCCAGAGGTTTCTTCCTATTTCATACATTCTGTGATTTTGTGGTGAAGACCTTCCCATATTTTAGTTGAGGAGGAAAGGAAGTGAAGAATGAAAAAAAATTCTCTAAAAACATACCTCATAAGCAGAATTAATTTAAAATGTAAGATATGCACTTCTCCAAGTATGTAATTGAACTCTTTAGCATAAATTCACATAATAAGCTGAGTTAGAAGAGACTCATTAGGATCATTGAGTCCAACTCCTGGTCCTATGCAGGAACCCCAAGAGTCACATCATGTGCCTGACAGCATTGTCCAAAGTCTCTTGGGCTTGGTGCTGTGACCACTTTCCTGGGGAGCCTGTTCCAGTGCCCAATCTCCCTCTGGGTGAAGAACCTTTTCCTGATATCCAGCCTAAACCTCCCTGATACAGCTTCGTGCCATTCTCTTGGGTCCTGTCACTGATCACAGAGAAGAGATCAGTACCTACCCCTCCTCCTCCCCGTACAAGGAAGTTGTAACTGCAATGAGGTCTCCTCTCAGTCTCCTTCAGAGTGAACAGTCCACGTGACATCATCTGCTCCTCATATTGTTTCCCCTCAAGGCTCCTCCACCATCTCTGTTGCCCTCCTTTGGACACTCTCTAATAGCTTAATATTTATATTGCTGTGCCCAAAACTGCACGCAATATTCAAGGTGAGGCTGCCCCAGTGCAGAGAAAAGTGGGACAATTCCCTCCCTTGCCTGGCTGATGATGCTGGGCCTGATGCACCCCAGGACAGGGTTGTCCCTCCTGGCTTCCAGGACACTGCTGGCTCATGTTCAGCTTCCCACTGACCAGGACCCTCAGGTCAGTTTCCACTGTGCTGCTCTCCAGTTCCCTATACCTGGAAAAGCATGTGAAATCTTGACAGTTCCACATAATTCTTATCATTAAACATCTTTGGATATCTTTTTGCTCATTCTTATGCCCTCCTGATCTCTCAAAATTTTGTCATACCTCATACTGAAGAAGTTATACATATGGTATAAAAATTTCTGTCAAATTAATAAACTAAACTTAGATATGAAAGAGAAACAGTGGGACACAGAATCATTCTGTGAACAAGCAATACTATATACTTCTATGTTAAAATGCTAGGTCTAGAGCTCTTCAGATTTAACATTTTCCTAAAATGTTAAATCACATCTGGATGATTATATCAGAAGCTGTAGATTTATCATATTAAAAATTGCCTCCTTTGAAGTGAGAGAGTTTTGATATTTATGCAGAGGGAATATAATGATTGATTTAACTTTAGAACAGACACTGGGTATCATCAGCTGTGCATCATCAGTTCTGTTTACCTATTAAGAAAAAAAATACATTATCTCAAAATACAAGCATTATTGTTATAAAATTAGACAATAAGTTCAGGAATAAAAAAAATTGGCACAGCATTTCTTATGATGTAGAACAATTGTGCAACTTCAGAAAAAACTAAGAAAAATTAGGAGTAGGAGGGTAAGCAGTGAATTTGTTCTGAGACATAGCAGAAAAACTGGTAACAACTGAAATGGTGAAATTCTTTTCATGTAAATATGAAGATGAAATGTACTGAAATGCTAAAGTATTAGTAGTCTTTTTAAGAGATTTGAAATAGAATTTATGGAATCTATGGAGATCTGGTATTACAACTGCTTCTTGTGGGAAGCTCACTCAGATTTCAAAAACCAAAGGTTTTCTCATAAAGTATGAAAGGAAACACAAGTAGTTATTGGTCTTCAACATCTTTGTGCTTTTGAGACATGAATACCAAAGGAAACCAGACATTAAAAAGATTTTTGCTAAACTAAATTATTACAGATGAATGCTGAGAGTCAGTTCTGCTTTCTTTATGACTTAAAAAAGAATAGAAGGATCCAGGGATAAAAGACATAATTTGGTCTGACATTTTGTACCACTAACGTGAAGAAAATTCAGTTCTGTGAGGCCTGTATAGGCAAGTTACAATAACCATAGCTAGTCTTGCGGCACCTAATGAGATCAGTCTGGTTGCAATGACATGACAGCTACTACAGGTTTGTAAACATGCTTTGATAATATAAACGAAGCATACGTATTCAATAGAATATGCTAATTGACTAAGACAAAAATCTGTGCCAGACACCATGCTAACAAATAGCCAGAATTGCACAGTTCAGTTTACTAACATATATACAGGCATAGGTTCCAGCATCTGTTCTGGTGATAGCTAAAGATGTCCTGACTTTGAAGCATTCTGGTCTGTGCTACACACACATAGGTACAGATAGCCCAGAGATAAAAGTCTGGCTATGCTCCATATCTGATCAAAAAAGCGTTATCTCTTCTTTCATTCTGCTATCACACCATCCCTCTTGTTTTCATCCCACAAAGCCCTCATTCTCAAGTCTAAATTGTCCATTGTGCTGTTGCTCATTATGCAATGTTTATTGGACCTCTTCTGCTGAACTCTTAACAGGTTACAGATCTGTAAAAGAACTAAGATGGCATAAAAATGTAAAGATGTCAGATATGTATGCCTCTCTCAATTGTCCTAGAAAATCTGACCTTGTGAACTCTTGCTTTTCAAGTCTTTGCCATCTTCTGCTCCCCATTCACTACATAATGTAGCTAAAATGATCTTTATTTAAAAAAGGTCTCACTTTTAGTGTATCTTAGAGCTTCTCCTTCTTTTCCACTGTAAGCCACTCCTCCCTTGCCAAGGAGCTGTAGTAAAAAGGTTGATTCAAGGTAATCCAAGATGGAATTGGTGACCAACTACCATTCTCTTTCATCTACATTGGAAGATGGAGGTGTGATCAAAAACAGTACTTCTAGAGACTTTACCAGCTTGATATTCTTTATCTCTCCCTTGTGTTTCTGCAAGGTATTTTGCCTGTTTCTCTCATCTTCATGAAAGACTGTAGGGGTGCGTGCCCCTTGGCCAGCCTGCTGTTCTGCTGGCCCACCCAGCAGCTTTTTGGGGTGCACCTCTACATCTGCTATTTGTGGGTTCTTCTGCTACAGCACCTCGACTGTCACTGTCACGGCTGTGGTACGATGAAGAGGGGACCCTCGGAGACTTGAGAATTCAGAGGTTTATTGGGTGGGGGGGGTGACAGGGATCCACCTGACCTCAGTCTCAGGAGCCTCAGGAGGGACCCTGGGATGCGTCTGCAGGGGATTTTTAACTGTTACAAACCCAAGGGGTGGTTACAAGGTATTAACCAATTAAACAAAGTAGAGTAACAAATTCTTACAAGCTTACATAATTACTAACAAATAAAAGTGATTTTGGGAGTGGTCACTGGGGAATAGACAAAGAGATCAAAGAATACACTGGGCATGATGGACAAGGGGGGCATCCTATGGCAGAGGGCCAATAGGAATGCATTCTCTAGGTAGAGGCTACAGCAACCCTTATCAACTTCTGATAAGAGAAAAATTCCAAGGCAAGGGGCCCATATGGGGTAACTTAGCTATTCTAATTTATAACAAAGGGGCTATTCTAACTTATAATAAAACCTATAAAAACCAAAGCATGCAAAAATAAATTCAGCAATCCCACAAAAGACTTCCTTTAATTTGAAAGCTTTGACTTGTTGAGAACTGACCTTTGGCAAGGTTATTAAACATTTTTATGGCAGGTTTATTTTTATTGATTTACTGGCTTTTCAGATTAGAAAACCTCCAAAAAACAAACCAGAAGTGATCTCCCTAGACCCACTCTGAAAAGTCTAATTCTCCATTTCTGTAGTACTGGAAATTTCAGTTTTAGAAGTTAAAGAAATCTGAAAGGATGTTCCAGGGAGAGAGGGGAGGTAGAGGGAATTTTGTTTACTTTTTAACTTTAAAGGAATTGTTCCACTTTTTTTTTTTTTTTTTTTTTTTCTTCTTCTGGAGAAAAGCATATAGCCCAGCCTGCTGTAAGCAATTAATATATTCTTTTCAGTTAGAATTTATTTGACTGGCAAGGTATAATCCAGCAATTAGCAGTGTGCCTCACATTACACCCATGAATGTGTAGCCAAGTTAGGCTGAATGATCAGTGTAGGCATAGAGCACCTTAACTTGGCACAGTAATCTGGACCAACTATGCTAAAAAATGGGCACCAGTAGTCTCACAGAGCTTGCTGTACTGAGCTAAAGTGCCACACTAAATCTGCAGTGAATCCTCCTGCCTCCACAAAATGGAACAAATCAGTTTCTGAGCTACACTGTCCTTTTAGTAGTATTTCATGCATTTACTGTTGCTGCAGTCAGTTCAGTTATTCCATCCAGAATTTCTCCACTTTCACATGTTTAAATTCTTAAATTTTAAAACAGAAAAGTGAGAAAATCAAGAAAAATTCCAACTTTTTAATTTAAAAAACCTAACAACAACCTTTTTTTTCTTAATTATCCACCATTTATGACAAAAATTAACTCCTGAGTGAATTGTTATGGTAATAAGTTATATACCAGGAAATATTTATTAAGGACAAACTAGCATGGGATCAAAAACTTAGAAGAATGTCCAGCTGTGATAGAGTCATTCTTTTATTAAAGAAAAAGGAGATGACATATGCTGACAAAGGAAAAAAAATTGAAATGTTAGTTTCTTAATGTTGTTATGTCATAATTAGCAATTACAGGATTTAACACTGATGGGATTTACTATTAATGGATTTCATAAGAATTCGTAGTACCAAGATTCTGCTAGCATCATTTAGGGTCCAGAGTTTCACAAGTATTTGTGAGACCTCATTATCAGATTTTGGGATGCTTCTAATCTGTAACTTTTTGTGCCTCGAGTTTTTTTGCAACTCCAGTCTCTCCTGCTTTGACTTTTCTTACAGAATTATCATCTGGGCCTCAAATGTCTCCTGTAAATAAGTACATGGGCTAGGCAAGCCCTAGGCATGACTTTTGAGCTCACAGTGGTGATAGTTTAGCTGAGCTACGGACACAGGGAGCAAAAGCTGCAGCCTAGAAAAGCTTTTAACTGTACAGCAAGAAGTATTTAACACTCCTATTTCCTAGGATTGAATAACCTTCTAGATTTTTTAACTGAAAGTGGATTTCTTTTCCTTTGTTCACTTCTTAGTTAGTCTGTTTCTTCTAGATTTCGTTTATATTAATAAATTGTATCTGACTCCTTTTTGCCCTACTTAGGCATAGTTGGTAACGTTCCTTTGTTTTTAATGTTAGACATAGATTTTTCTTTTCTCATCTTATTACTTATCGTTCATATTTAATGCTGCACACAGAATTATCTTTTAGGCTCTTTTTACCTTTTGATTTCTTATATTTAATGACACACCCAATTGTTTGATATCCTTTTTTTCCCTAGGAACCTGTCACTGCTCTCTATTTAGCTGCTTTGAACTAGCTTTCATCTTGTAGTATTTAAATCCTCTAAGTTCTCATGTATCATACTGCACTGTTCCTCATTATTTCTTCCTTCTGACTATAATGCCATTCTCTTCAAACTAGTGTTATTTTTTCTTTGTTTCATGCTCTTTGTTTTTAATTTTCCAAGTCAGATTTACGCTTATTACATGACTCCCACACCTTAGCTATTGTCATTAACCTCAGATGTGAGATTTTATCAAAAGGGTTTTCAGAAGCTTGTCTGAGGTGTCTTATCTGCAGTAGCTCGTTTGTTGTCTGCGACCGAGGAGAGTTATTGAATGGCAGAAGGCTCCTCTCCCTGGAAGCTAAGTGCCCAACCCTCCGAGTCCTTTGTTTGAATGTAGGTCTCCAACATGGCAGTCTACAATAGAAGCACTTGACAAAAGGATTGATTTTTACATCCAGCACTGGAAGAATGCATATAATTTCCATGTATTACATGGTGTATGTACTACATAATTTGAAATATTTTTTTCTAGCTGCACTGAATATCCTGTTTGAAGCCTGAGCTATATCGAATGTGATTTTTATTATTAAAAAAATGGCATTAACTTCAGAGTTAAACTCTCAGTACTTGCCATCACTGCCACAGAACTTTACCAGATATTATGAATTGTTTGCCAACCAAAATCTGAATCTAAAATGCAATTCCAAATCCGAAATTGTACCTGTAAAGTACAAGTCTATGAAGAGAGCTTAACTGGAACTGGATGAGTTTTTCCTGTAGATACTTCAAAAAACAAACTTCACTGAATCTGCATTTGCATTTAAAAATTATTTAAATCCTGATGATTCATAAGGATCAGTAAATAAGGAAATAAAGTAATGTCTTCAATAAAGTCAGTCCTATATTTTGGTCCTAAATACTCTAGGTAACATTATTCATTCCATTTCAAGAAAAGTATTTCATCATAGATGAACAATGAAAAGGGAATATAGGGGAAATCTCACCTACTAGTAGAATGGGAAAAAAATTTCTACAACTACAAAGGTGTTTATATGGTAAAAGCATAAAAAATGCCCAAGTAGTAAAAACTAGGAGATCAGAAACATTTTTGCTCTGTACCCTATTCTTCAGAAATAGGAGACATTTCCTAAATGCAGTAAATGAACTTCAAAACTCATCGTCATCACATCTTAGTGTCGGTAAAACTGCTAGGAAAAATCTCATACCCCAATATTTAAGGCTATATTGAGCAAAAGAGACCAAATCAAGACTGAAAACAAGGGTCAGAAGGCATTTATTCCACCTCTACCTACATCACATTTCTGTAATGCATCTATTACTTGCTATCACCTGAGACTACGTGTAGCACTGATGACTTGAATGACACCTTCTGTTGGTGCTCACTGCAAATTGTGTTAATAGGAAATAAATTAAATCCATTAGAACTGCTGTCTTCATAGCTGACTTTAATTCAAAGCTGCTTTGAATCAAAACATAATCAAACTTTTAGCCTTGAGGCTTCACAATCAAGTTAGACTGATCAAAGGGGGAAGTTTTGTGTAATGTTTAATCTAATATAATTGAGGACCTAACACAGGTGGTTTTGCTCTCCTTCCTGTTATACTTCTTCATAGGATCCTGCCCTTCTTTGTGTCTGTTTGTTTGACTGAACTTTCTGATCTAGCTTCTTCTGCAGTTACTTACATGTTATATCTGGTAATAACCAGGCACTGCAAAAAACTGTGGGTAGGAGGTCAATTTTTCTTCTCATACCTATTTACATGTTCTGTTTCTATTTTTTGACAGTGTGCTGGTTTGGCTGGGGTAGAGTTAATTTTCTTCACAGTGGCTGGTATGTGACTGTGTATTAGACTTGAGCTGAACACAGGGTTGATAATATAGAGATATTTTTGTTCTTACTGAGCAGGGCTTACACAGAGCAAAAACATTTTCGTCTTTTTGTACCACCGTGCTGGCAAAGAAGTTGGGCGTGCATGGGCGGTTGGGAGGTGACACAGCCAAGACAGGTGACCCAAACTAACCAAAGGGACATGCCAGACCATGTCACATAATGCTCAGTGTATGAAGTGAGGGAAGATGGAGGAAGAGGGGGACATTTGGAGTGATGGTGTTTGTCTTCCCAAGTTACTGTTACATGTGAAGGAGTCCTGCTCTCCTGGAGATGGCCGAACACCTGTCTGCACATGGGAAGCAGTGAATTAATTTTTTGTTTGACTTTGTTTGTGTGCACTGCTTTTACTTTCCCTATTAAACTGTCTTTATCTCAACCCACGAGTTTTCTGGCTTTTTCCCTTCTGATTTTCTCCTTGATCCTGCTGGTGTGGGACTGAGCAAGCAACTGCATGGGGCTTGGTTGCTGCTTGATATTAAATTATGACAGACAGCTAGAGTGGTTATATAGCCCAGCAGTTGTTTGGGGTTTTTTAAATATATGACTCATACCATAGATCAAAATAAGTAAAGTTAATGCAAGAGAATAGCAAGGAAGCCCTGGTGAGAAGGTGAAGGTAATTATGGACAGAATTACCCTTTCTAATAGCTGCTGGGTTTAGCTTGATTTAAGCTGACTGTGGAGCTATCAAAAGAAGCCAAATTCAGGTTCCTCTAATGAGCATATTTCATACAACCTCTCAAAACAAAGTGAAATAGGTCAAATAGTAATCATAGTCTTGTATTGAAAAAGGTTTTCTGTCCTAGAGAGTTCAATACTAGCTCTGTTCCTGATCTGAGAGCCCTAGATGACTTGAGGCTGTATGCAGAATAAACAACAGAGTGAATTGTACCCAGAAATAAAAATGTAACTGCTGCAGGGCAGAGAGCAATCATTAAATATGTTCCTCACAATGACTCAGTTGACTCCAAAGATGAATTACTTCTGTTAGCAGTAGATTAAGTTTCCTTGCCAGGTGTTTCTTTAACATAGCAGGATAACCTGTTTCAGCAGCGTTGTTTGGGCTGCATGGGTGTGTCCCCCCGCTTTCAGTTCATTCTCAGAGAAGAATGCTCAAGCTGTAAAAGGAAGTAAGACAGGGAGAGTGAGAGAGAAAAGGCATATTTGCCATTCTGAGGGCTAAATATGTCTTACAAAACGGTGACAGTAAAATGTATTGACAGAGGTCACTTAAATTTACTCTGTAAAAAATACATCATCAACAAAGTTGTGCAGATTCTGTCTTTGGTCCTCAGTATCATTTCTGCTCTACAGGGAAGTCAATTATGGGGAAGTCCCATACTTTCCTTGCTAGAGTGAAATGGCTCTACTTTTTATACTCTTTTAGCCAAGACACAAAAATTACTTTGAATATTGATGACTACAAACTTAGATGTTGTTGTTGCATTCTTGTTTTATTACTAAAACCCAACCTAAACCAAACCAAAAAAAACAAAAATAAGAAAGAGGGAGGAAAACTGCAGAATAATTTTCTAATGGAACAGTTGCACACGAAGAATAAAATGTGAGTCTTTGTCGTTCTGAAAATTCAAAAGAGTAAATCTATCTGATCATCCTAGCCAACGCAATAGAGAAATTACCAAAGCCCAAAGTGATTTTGGAAATAATTACTGATGAAGCAACTGAAGTGTTTTAATGAACTTTGTCTAATACTATCCAAAATTTCTCAGATTGCATTGAAACTAATGGTCTACTAAATAAAAATGTCTACAAAATTTAAGATTACAAAATTGCTTAAACAGGACCTCAGTGGGCAAGGCAGGGTAGTATTTGGGCATGAGTTGATGTGAGTGTTGGTTTCCAAATATTTTTTCTCTTTAAGTAGCCTTATCATCCCTAGTTTAAAATCTGCATTTCTGAAGAACAAGACCTGTTGCAGTGCATGATTAAGGTTTTTCAAAGTTGTATAGGTATTTTGTTTATTTGTTTGCATTGGTATATCCCTTTCAAAACACCCCTCCCCCCAATTCCCTGTGGTATCACCCTGATGGAACCACCCCCTTCCTTTCCTCCCATTGGCCCGAAGTTCCCTCCTGCCCAGGCTGAGCCCGGGATACTTAAGGGGAGAACCGGGGCCCAAAACTTGCTCTGGCACATGGACTGCACAGGAATAAAAGCCCTCAAACCCACGCCCAGGGTCCACTCTTTATTCCAAGCCTGAGACCACACTACAGACTGAGATTGAAAACCCACGAACCCTTTTAGGCTGTTATCTATTGTTTGCCGGTAAACAGCCCGGAAACCAGCACAAACACCTATAAATAACAGAGTTAGGTTTCTATTAATTTTCATGTCCTCAACTAGTTAGGTGCAGCCAGGACTACCTAGGGGAGATATGGTCATCAGCAGAGATTCTTTACACTGCTGTTGCTCAATGACTACTTGGAAACAGATGCAGGAGTTAATAGTTTCCTTCTCAGCTATCCAACAGTATTCATGCCCACACTCATGGAAAACAAGACATTTTGTTCCTACTTAGCAGTTTGCTGAAGGGTTAGATACCATCTGACTTAAAATACCCATCTACACTATGTTAATAAAATTGTGACCATATAAATAGTCACCTCATCTTGCTCCCTCTCTTTTCTGCATATATACATACCTATATGTCTGGTGTGTGTGTGTGTGTATTACATGTGCCTATAAAAACACAAACAAACCTCTACATTTTGTGTTTTACATACACTCATATATATAATATAAATACATTTATTTAAATTAAATACTTTGATGATGCAGACCTAACATATATGTGAACATGACACAGATTTCTATTTGCAAGTCACCAATGTGATTTGTAAGTATTTATGAATTGAAGTTTACTAAAACCACCTTTCAATACATATTTTAATCAAAAGGTTCTTTCTCAGGTAGTAGACAGATGACTTACTTAATAATTCAGTGGACCCATAATAAATAGGTTCAAATCCCACACTGTGGTGAAGATTCATTAATTTGTTTCTGCTTATATTAAACTCAAGCACCTGAAGTTCTTGTAACATAACAGCACACTGACAAGGAAGGGACAGCGCAGGAAGAAAAGGAAATTACATTATTATTTCTAGGAAATTTCATTATTCCCACTGGAACTGAATCACATTATAATTGTACTCATATGCACATAACAATGTAATTCATTTTTCAGAGCATTAATAATATGAAAGTATCAATAAGTTTCATAGTAAAAGGTTAAAATTCATTGCATTCATTGTCAAATGAAAATGGTATCAACTTTCAGCAGATACACTATTTCTTTGATGCTTCATGCCTATTACACTCATCATATTGTGTTACATACGGTACCATAACACAATATGACCCTTCAAACTGGATATTGATCACATTTGAAATATTGAGTCAGGTAATAATACAGGGTGACATGAATGGAAAAAAGGATCTTGATCCTTTTGATTTTGAACTGCTTTACATTTTTGGATATAACTCAAATCCTAAAGGTGAAACTATATTTACTCATCACCACTAACTTGAAAGTTTAAAAGAAATCTGTGCACACCTTAAGTATTAATTGAATGTGAAGAAAAGGATTAATTGCAATTTGTATTTCTCAATTCAGTGAAAAATTGGTGCTATTAATGACAGTGAGAGCCTGGGGCCAGGGACCTGAGTCTACAAAACATTTTCATACTGTAGGCATTCTCTTGTGGTGGTTTCTTTAGGAATCTTTTACAGGAGCTGATAAAGCACCAGATGTCTGAGATGTTGAAATATCATACTGAGAAGAATTGTATAGTCCCCAGACAGACATTTTGAATTGTAAAGCCTTGTATCAATATCTATTACAGCCACCTACTACCATCTTAATTCCACGACACTTTATTACACTGTTGTGAAGCAGTAGAATCCAACTTTGATGTTCGTATGTTGACAGCAGTGATCAAATTGTTATCTTGTGTGATCAAACTGACATGCAGAAGGGAGGAAAAATTCAGAAACATTATGAAAAAGGCTTGAAAGTTATAATTGAATTTAAGTACACAATCTCTAAAACATTCTTCCTGTATTGTGCTATGCCGTATGTTAAATACATTGTAACTTCAGTTAAAATTGTGACCATATTACATTACTTTTGCATTATTTCTGTATCCTTTTCTTCCCTGTATATAGTTATTGAATAAAATTTTTATAAAACACTCTTGCCTGATAGACTTGGGAGGGATGATCAACATACCTAGTTATTCCCTTTGGCTGGGTCTGAGAACATGATGGAATTTTCTTAGTCTCTAAATATTGAACATTGATTTTTATTTTTTTCTCTCTTCTTTTAGTTTCCAGTAAATTTAAGTTTAATACATAGTCTCCAACACTGGACTTCTACATGGTTTCCATAGTTATAGACTATATAACTGTGCTTTAGATAGATGGACTGTCACTAGCTGAAGCATACTGTTCTGAGCATAATTATTTCTTTTAACATATTTCATAAATCTTAATT
Source organism: Argya squamiceps (assembly GCA_037834095.1). Lineage (NCBI taxonomy): Eukaryota > Metazoa > Chordata > Aves > Passeriformes > Leiothrichidae > Argya > Argya squamiceps. The sequence continues at coordinate 52,716,165 of JBBMKD010000170.1, read as the reverse complement.
TTGTTTTTGGGTTTTTTTGAGAAGGAAGGTAAAAATTCTAGTAGTGGATATTAAATCCAGGTCATACAGAAAAATATGTCAGAAATGCAATAATCACAAAGAATACATCTTTTAAATATTATATACATGAAGTAATCAACATGGCCAAATTGTATAAATACTTAACACCAAAAATAGAACTATCAAATGTCATCCTTGAGAATTCAGGGAGCAGGTTGGGTAATTCATAGAACTTGTGTTTATAAGTCTCTTAAGTAAGTACTATATATGACATCAGAGAAATACTTCAATAAATCCTTTAGCACCTTGAGGAAAATTGCAGGCAGCAAGAGTTCATAAGCAAGAAATCATGTTAAACTAACTTGCTATCAAAGAAAATTCAACAATTTCCTACAGAAGGTAGGATTAATGCAGTGGGCATAATAGGTGCTGTTTAATTCCTCTGACTTCAGTAAAGATCTAACCTTATAAATCAAGGCTTGGATTTGAAACATTTTTCAAGAAACCTAGTACATATAGCAATGCATAGAATAAAAGCTTGAAAAAAATAATGGCATTATCTTTCATTATGATTAATCTCTGATTAGATTTTTTTTGCTTGTCACAATAGTGTTACTAACGATCTATCCCAGTGCTGTTCAAATCTCATTGAACATCTTCATGAGCATACCAGCAGAAGGTAACAAAATTAGAGCTCAATAAATTATGTAAGGTAAAGTATCTTTCTTTTTGAGGAACATAACTTTAAATATTATCATCCAGATGTTGTACATAACATTTTTTTATTTATTTCTGTCACCCTGGAGGAAATAGATTCTATTCTCTGTAATATCAGATTTCAGCAGGTAAAGAAGTGACATGGCACTTTCACTCCAGGAAGTTTCTGGCTAAATTTCTTGCCTGATTGAAAGGAAGGAGAAATTTATAGTATGGTCATTTGTGAAGTGCTCCCATTCTAAGGAGGCGGGAATTTGATTTTACCATTCTTGTGTTGCTAATAACTCCTCCCTTAATCCAAACCCTAAACTTCACCCTTACAAAATCCTATAAAAGCCCCATGACCCTGCCTTTGCCTGGTCTTTTGTCTTTGTCCTCCTCCTGGCCCCCAGGGATAATAAATGGATTCCTGAGCTTAATAAAACAGAGACCCGTCTCGTTTGTTCCCATGCCTGGCACCAGCAGCTGCACCCTCCCTGGACATGATGAACTCTGTCACTACACGGCACAACAGTCATTGATTGGAGAACTTCAGGTGCTAAGTTCTGGAAAAAAAATCATTAAAAGGGTTAAACACACATCATCTTCACCAAAGAAAGGTTACAAGGGGTTAAAATGACAGGTCTATGAATATTTGAGGGAGCAGTGTCAAACAGGGTCATCTAAAAAAGAGGAGAAGGCTTATTGATAATTACCTATCAAATCAATAAAATAATTAAATAATTTAATGCGATTGTAAATGTAATGTGGAAATGTATTCCATGCTGGCAGAAATTTGGACTAATGACACATTATATCCTTCCTGATTTTAGATTTTTTGATTCTCTGATCCTTTATAGGCTAAGAAGATTGGGTAAAATATCTTCCATCTGAGACTACTTGAAAGGTTAGAGTGGGGATACTGGAAATTTCTCAAACAGTCTGAAAAACTTACTGGTTTTGGTATAACTACTCACAGTGAAAAGATTAAACAGTGATTAGGAGCAATACTGGCTCATAAAGTTTATTTCATGTATTCGTTTACATATATACTATTGTTCCTATATATTTAAATAGTTGTGTCTATAATCTCTATAATCAGAAAGATATATGCAAAGTAGAAGCTGGGAGGTATTTAAACTTCATCTATGAAATTCCAAATAATTTTTGGAGGTTGAAGGTCTATGCCTCTGTTTCACTTAGAAAAACTTTGGGATTTTTGGGGTTGGATGCTAAACTCTTTCTTATTCCAGTTTATTTTACTGAATAGTAGAAGTCAAGAGGTCAACCTTTAGTCTGCATGTATCCAGTCAGTCATCATTTTACCACATGTCCTATGAAGAACAGTTTATACTTGTTATCTTGTAGGTATCCTTATCAGAGAACTTTATCAGAGATGAGCTAAAAACCTAAAACAGTAGTAACAGTATCACAAGGTAAGTCAACAGCAGTGTCAAAAAATAGTGTTTGTTCTCTGCTTCATAATTGCCACTGCTTTCAGATACCTTTATGCTGTTCAACACATACTTGCATCCTAACAAAAAAGGACAGAGTTTTTTATCCGTAAAGAAATAAATTACCTCAGGAATCTGCTCAAAGAATTTGTGCATCTTCTAGTGATGCAAAGTAATAAATAAATAAACAAAGAAACCTGTATGGCATTTCAATTGGAAAGTAGTGTGTTTGAAATTAAAGCAGTCAAGGACCATCAGCTAGCAGGCTAATCTATGCAAATATTCCATTCTGTGTTGAGAAGGCACTCACAGCAACATCATCTCCACTTAGTGCTTCATTACAGGCAAGAAGTAATATCACTGTCCATTGGTGCTAAATTTTCAAAGTGACAAAGTACCACATCAGGAGAAAACTGAGGTGAATAAGAGCACTCTGCTGATCAGAAGACTGCAGATGAGTTTTAGTGTCCCTGGCTTCATCAGTGATGGACTTATTAGCTGTGGCCAGAGAGGGTGACACTTAAATACAGAACTGATCTTCAGCCATAAGCTTGAATTGCTCTAGGTGTCTGCTGACTAATCAGTGCGCAGCAGCAGCTCTGCCAGGGTCATCATCTGCTCAGATTCACTTCTGTAATTGGTAGTGGTCACATCATTAACGCTGCTCAGCCAACACCCAGCCAAGGGTAAATCATACAGCATTTTGCATGGCTTAAGCAGATGTAAGACAGCAAAATTCCAGTCCCACAGCAGCAGTTCACTCTGCTCCCTGGAGTGACTCTTAGTATCGCTCATTACACGTCCCTTTCACTCTTCAAAAGTTAGTCAACTGATTCAGATTAGCCTATCTACTCTTCCCCTTGAATCATCAGAGAAAATTGTTTCTCAGAAATATTTCATTAGCAATAATGTAAGAGTGTATGAAAAAAATGAGTTGCCTCTTGGGAGATGCTTCTCTCTTTCTGTTGACAAAAGAGCAATAAAGCCTAGATAACTTGGAGCTGAGGCTATTCACTAACCATTTAGAAGCCTGTGTTACTTGAGGTATGACTGTAAGGCCAAGAGCAACAGCATCAATATAAAACTGAACTAATAAAACTGGTAGGCTTGGATGTCTCCTGGGTTAGCAAGTACCTGTTTGCAGTTCTTGTCACTGGATATCTTTCAGGTCTAATGGAATGATGTGGCTGTGCACCTTTTACATGTTATACATCCCACCATTTCTGGTACAATGCTACACATCAGGCAATCTTTGCAGTTTGCATTTGTGCACTATGAAGTTGTACAATAACTTGCTTTTTAGGCAACTAATTCTGTGCTGTAGGAATGACTGTGACATTCTTTGACTTTATTTTCCCAAGTTAAATCTATGTACCTATTTAGGCACTTCTATACTGCTGTGATGAGAATAGATGTGAATAGAATGTGTTAACTAGAGATAGTAAAACAGTGATGGAAAGATCTGTATAGAAGTGTTTTAATCATGTTTCCCTGTATCTGATGCTGTACTTGAGTCAAGTCATTGGGTCAAGTTCATAACTGCTATTAAGCCAAACATTTGATTTTTCCTTTAACTGTGCAGACAAAGAGTTTTGTCTGCTGCACAATGCTATGAAAAGATTTCTGCATGTTGGTTAAGGTCCTGGAGGCTGTATGAGTAGCAGCATGGGAATAGAAAGCATTTATACTGCTGCTTAAGGTCTGTCTGCCTAACTGGTAAAGGAAGAAAGGATACTTAAATTCCCTAAATACAGTGCCAGTCATTTGGTTTTCTTGATCAAGGTGACATAATCCATATGATTAAAGGGAATTTCTGTAAAAATTTTCCTTATTTCAATTAAGAAAAAATAAAAATGGAGGTGAAGAAGTAAGAATAACTACCGGAATGCAGGAAAACGGTGCGAATTGATGGCATGATATATATATAGCTAAGTAGGCCAGTGTAGATATTGAAATAATAATAAAAAAATTAAGTTATAGCCCCACTTCGTAGGAAAACACAGGTAATTCTTCAAAATAGCCCTGGCAATGTGTTTGAACAGAAAAGAAGGACTTGCATTTTCAGCATAGTAGTAGGGTTGGAAGAATTTGCCGCATCCAACTACACCATTTTTTCTGTTTATTGCAGCCTTAGATTATAGCAAAGACCCCAATATGCCCTGCTGTGATCAGGGTCTAAATACTGCAAAACTGACCTTTTATCATGCTAAATGTGAAGTGTGAAAGACTCTAATATGTAACATGGAGAAAGATTAATTTAGAAATTTCCATGGCTACAGGAAAACAGGCTCTGAGCAAACCATAAACTCTGCAGAAGAATACAGAGTGACATGCTGCAGAATGGCAAATACCATATTGAGCATGTACAGTATAATGAGAGGAATTAGGTCAGGAGAAGGGGGGCAGGTAATTAATTTTTTATCTCAGTGCAGAATTGGTGAAACTGTATTTGAGTGCTTTACACTGTTTTGGGCTCCATAATACAAAAAAGATTTTGCTGAATTGGAAAGACTCCAAAAAAGGATAACAAAAATGATAAAAAATGTTTATTAAGAAAAGAGAATTTGCAAAGCCTGGGGAAAGTAGGACTAAGGCACAACATGAAAGCTAATTCTAAATACCTGCAGGGGATTAACAAAAAAAAAATGACTGGGGTAGAGTAGAGAGAGAAAAAGTGTTTCAGCAATCAGTTCAGGTACAAGAAAATAATTACCTCAAAATAACTTTGGAAAAGAGGAAAAAAAAGGTGTCTGTATGCAGCTTGCAGTCAGTCTCACATGAGTCAGTTCATTGACTTTCCAATAGGAAAATCTGAGGAACCAGTTATTTGTCAGTGGGAAAGAAGTACTTGTCAGTGTGAATAAGGGCATAGTTCTTTTTTCTGTTTCTGGAATTCTGACTATGGGCTGAAATAATATTTCTTTCTTTTTCTTTCTTTCTTTCTTTCTTTCTTTCTTTCTTTCTTTCTTTCTTTCTTTCTTTCTTTCTTTCTTT
>JBBMKD010000170.1:52622852-52695204 GCA_037834095.1 Argya squamiceps | reverse complement strand
TTATTTTACCTTTTTTTCTTCTTATTAAATTGTATTTCTGACTTGGAGCCTCTCACTCATTTTGCTTTCAAACCACTGCAATGTCCTTTTAGTTTCTGAAATCTTCTGTAGGGGTTGTGTACACAGGGACTCTGTAATTCCACTTTGCTTTGTTTTTTTTAAGCCTCAGGTAAAACACATTTGTGATCAAAAGTGGCAGGAAATTAATAAAGAGAGGAAGGGATTGTGTAAACAATTTTTTTCTCTCCTTGTATTGCACTCAAGAAAGGGAATGATCCTTGGAATACAAATAGAAATACTTAGATTAAATCCTGGAAGAAGAAATCAAAAAGACCATCATACCAAAAAATGAAGACCCCTTAATCCACCTACTTCCCATTGATGGCATAAATTGGAGGGGCAGATGGAAAATAGAGGAAAGGGTGTTATTGTGAAGCAATCACCAGTTTTATGAGTTTGTTTTTGGTTTTTTTTTTATCCCTAGAAAATAGAAATAAGATTTTATGTAGTGTTTGATCTTTAGCTTAAATATTTTTAATTGTATAGCCTTTCATATTCAGAAGAAAAATTAGTTTCTGAAATATCAGTGTTCGTTCATTAATTGCATATCCTTGAGGCCCTGCTTTAAGTAGTAAACTAAGAGGAATGCTGGATGGATTTACCATCAATAATAATAAAAAAAAAGGTAGAACGTCTGATAGACAACAACCTCATCAGAGGAATATATGATCAAGAAAATTTCTTATGGCTTGGTACATGGAGTTCAGATTCAAAATACAATGGGCAACCAAAATGAGCCCAGTAGGTTCTTTACTCTCACCTAAGCCAGACGCAGACATCCAGTGGTTGTTGCAAAGACCAGTGTGTTACAACTCATAGAAGAGAGAAGAACAGGAATAACAGCTCAGAAAGGGAGAAGTCCCTGTGGGAAGACCCGGAGGACTTTAGCAGAGTCAGGATTTTTTTTCTGTCTAGAGAAAAAATTGTCCATAGAAGATTTATGTAGGTAGTCACTGGATAGCTTCAAATAATAGAGCTGTGCATGCAACACAAACATTTTGTGATGCTTGTTAGAAAAAAATCTCTCTTATATAGTTGAATCTCATCTGTGCTGCTTACCACACACTTCCTAATCCCACCCAGGTTTATAGGTGACTAATGGGCTATTTGGCTCACCATAGCAAATGGGGAGAGTGTGGTGTACAGAAAATTAAACAAAAAATTCTTCATGTGGGAATATCAGCATGGAATTGTTATGAACAAAATAGTAGTAAAAAAAGCCACAATATAGAGAAATTGGCAGGTTCTGAGCTTTTTAAGCACTAATAGTAAATATATACTTCATAATCACTGCATGTAAATGTGAAATGCATCCAAAGATTTGTCTCACATGCTGCTTTTTGTGTGTGACTGCACAGCATAGCTGCTAGTCACCTGTGTTTGCATTCAGAAGATTACGATTTTTACTGTGGACACATGTATGCTGAAGAGAGTAAATAGTGGGGAAAAAAACCACACTGATGTAGAGAAGAAAATTAAGAAATCTGAAATAAATTTCATCATATTGTGACTTTAGATGATTCACTTTTCAGATGCTTGATGGGAATTCCTAATTCTAACAAGAGTATTATAAGAGAGTATTATTTAGTATTCAATTACATTAAAAAACCCCCAACAAATATCTTCTGTTGAGATTAACAGCCTTATTTCCATTGTGGGTAAATTCTAGCTGAAAGTAATTGTCACATATACAGGTTTGCATACCAGCTCCCCATCTTCAAGTTCTGAGCAGGGGAATAGTATCTCGGAGAAAAGGAAAGTGGATGCTGCTTCTATATCCTTACCAGCCCACCCAAACATCTCTCCTAACACAAAATACATTGATAACTTTCTAAACTAAAGAAAAATTTTAATATGACCTTTTGCCCCTAAGACTCAGTAGAGAAGCTTTGGATCCCCAATATGCCTATAGTGCTGCCTCCAGTAGTTATTTAAATTCAATCAACTCCCATAGTTTACCACAATGTAATAAAGTCATTGCCACATACTACTTAGACATCAGTAACAGATCTGTGCATGCTCTGTCAAGCCACTGCAATCAGGGGTTAAAATGGACTGACTTAACCTTTTTCATTAATTGTTCATGATGTAGAACAGCTAAGGAATAGCAACTCATTAAACCACATTAACTCAGTGATGCCTGAGTCCTGGAAAAAAAATCCATTTGAATTTCCATAGTTTACTATGTAATAAATTTGAAGAAGTCCTCAGATGATTTTGAGGAGTAGATTAAATGAGATGCAGTTGTCACTTTAATGTTTCTTGGCAATAAAATCACATCAGAACAGTATGTAATTCTATTTCTGTTTGTAACAAGTCAAAACACTTGCTGAATAGCAAAAGAATGCTGAGTCAGGGCCAAAGCTGAAAATCACCGCTTTCTCATGCTTAAGCATGAGTGTAGGCTTGGTAGGTTTGGGATCAAAATCAGTGTGATTAAATGGAAAATGTTGAAGTCAAAAGTATTGTGAAAGATTGGTTAATCACCTAATCCAGAATCCTGATGTACCTGAAAGGAAAATGTTCTCATCTGACTTCAGGTTCTGTTAATAGGAAACTTTGAGCCCATTTAGCTACTTTGGTTTTCAGATTTTAATGTGACCTGTTTGTAAGCAAACTGTAGAACTGAGAAAAAATGACAACTTGGTACAGAGCAAAGTCAAATGAAGTTCAAATATTTACTGCTTGCAAACAAAACATTAATGCAAATTAAATCAAGTCACTCCTAGGATAAAGACAAATTTAAAAAAGGTTCTAATTGTTCAATTCAATTAAATGTTATTACAAAAAGTCATAATAAACATAAGGCATTTCCAATAAGAAGCAGCTAAATTTAAGCATTGCTTTATTCTCTTCAAATTATTGTTTGCACAGGCATATGGCACATCTGTGCTCCATTATCTTTATTTACCAGGAAGAATAAATATTGTTTCTTTTTCCTTCCCCTTCTTTTCAATTTGGAGGTCACCTTTTCCAGAGATGCTGGATGTCAAAGGGCAATGAAGACTGCTCGGTACCTTGGCAGTACATTCACCTCCGATACTATTTATTTTCTAGCTATCACAGCATTTGGCTAAGAGCCAATTTAGCTAGGAAAGTCAGTGTTCATGCCAGGGCTGATCTGTCAAAACAGGCATGAAGTGAGCTGATTGCACAGCCCTTCTTGTGCCAGCTTTGCTCCCAAAGCCAGTTCTTCACTGTCTCCTTTGGAGTGTTGAGCGAAACACTGTCTACATGAGTATGAATTCACTTAGGAAAACCTCATATACCATGCACAAATCTGACATGTGGGCCTGGGGGTCAGAGGACATGTTACAAGGATTTCTGCAAGGTGTGCAACTTGTCATATGAAATAAAACTTCCTGTTTGCTAATGTCTAGACAAGTACTCCCAGTAAACACAGGTGAAATAGCTTGGCCAGTATGAAAACTATCTCTGCTATTAACTTCTTGTTCCTTGTATTTCGATATCTGTTAATGAGAAAATAGAATTGTATCTGCTTGAATAGCAGTCAATAAAAGAAAATATTCAGTTCTCTTGAATACCATTCTTTTGCCAACTTGTTGGACTACTAAAGTCTCAAATGTAATTGTTTGGGGGGGTTGTTTCACATCTTAAATGGTCTTACTGAACTAATACTCAAAAGATTTTGGAAAGATGGGAGGAATATAACCTTCTTTAAAAAAAGAAACCTAACACTTATTTTATTAATATATTCTGACTCCAGAGTTCAAAAATATCCCAATTTTAATTGGTGATGGGGGAGAACGATGTGTGATCACTTTGAAAAATTGGATTTTCAAGCATTAGGTAAAACTCTTACTACCTATCATGCATCAGTATTTTCCCTCTTAATTTAGTCTGTCTCTCCTGGCTGTAAGTGTGCAGTAAGTTGATGATGACCAAATACCATTAGATGCTTTCTTATATGTAGTTGTCATGGTGTGCTAAAATTTTAGCACTCTGGCTCTCATTAGCAAAAGAGAGTAGGATCTCTGGACTATGGCATGAAAAGAGCTATTTCTTTAGTGCTGTCTTAAATCAAGCTCTCTCCAGACACCCCCAGCTAGGCTGCTTGCAGAGGTAGCCCAGCAAAACCTCAGGGCTGATTGCCTGCCCCAGAGTGGATGGTATATATAGGTTCTATCAGGAACCCAGCCCAGGCTCCTAAAGGGCACAGAAACTGCTTCCCAGTCATTTTTTCTGCCATGACTGAACCCATTTTGCCTCTGGCAGAATGCAGTCCTATTTTGGATGGTTTTAGGCCTGTGGAATAGGTGTATCTTACAATTCAGTCCCAAATAAAGGTATTGTGTCTATTGCTCCAAAACTGAAGATTCCGCCCCCTCCCCACTTTTTTTTTTCCCCCCCAGAACTCTCTGACCAGCATGTCAGTAAAATACAGCTAAAATCTGGATAACATGTATTTTCTCTTTCAGTGTACTTTTTACAAATCAAGTAGTAGTGGTGTTTATTTCAAGGAGAAATTAGAGTATTCACAAGTGAAGGTGAGAGCCAAGGGTGACTGCAAGGCAGGGGCACAGTCCCAGATATGAATAGCAGAGTAGGTCTGGTGGCTGTATTCTGCATTAGCCAAAAGTCCACTGATTACCAGATGGGTCAGTAGTGCTGAGTCAGAGTCAATCAAGACAAGTTTGGACACAGCATACTTACAGTGCAGTTCAACAAGGGCCATGGAACAGAGCCTGGGCCCAAAGGAAAGAGAGTGTGTGGATAAGAGACAGAAATGACACTGGGAAGGATGATACTGGTGCAGTCAGGAGACTAATCTTTCCCTCCTGTAGAGCTCTATAGTTCCTGAATCAGGGTGTCACTCATCCCTGTTCAATGGGTAAAATCAACAGCAAGCTTTCTTCTCTCAAATCTAGTTTGTTTTAAGCAAATCTCGTTCACAAAGAAATCTGTGGGGACATTCTTGTTCTTCACAGTATCTGTTGTAATGTCTAACCCGAGCTGATCTAATTTTTGGATTTAGTTTTTGACAGTGCATTTCAGAGGAGTGAAAACCACATTGATCTTTTTGTTTTAGTATATCAATTACATAAATGCAGTGTCTGGAAAGCTGCTAAGAACATATATAGATCTATTTGAGTTCCTGCCAATTTATGTATGTAATTTTGGCATTTTGCAATGGATTCTACTGAGCACTTTAACTCGTCTACACAATTTGAGAACTTTTTTAGAGCAGCATATTAAATGAGGCATGTGAAATATACTATGTGGGTAATCAATGGGACTGAGCCTTCATATTGCAAACTTGTATTCTGCCAAATTGTTCATCTTTCAGATGAAGGCCTAGACTACTATGTGTAAACCAGATTTTAAGGGAATAAAACCTTAAAATTTTCTCTTTTTTCTTGCACTGCTTATTTAATTCCATATTCTCAGTGTATTTTGCTATCACTGTATACTGCCTGTCTTAATCTCATGTAGCAGAGTGATCATGATTGTTTCCTTCAAAGCCCATCACGTTTTCACCAGCATACAGAGCACTTTTTTTCCCAGTGCCTGTTTCTTTGTGCTTTTCCATCCTTAATGGCAAGATTGTCATCTCATTTTGTTTCGATACTAAGAAAGGTTTATTTCATGTATCAGTACCTATGAGATTGACAACACTTCTATGAAATATTTATGCATAGTTTCAGTCAAGTGCTTGTTGACTCCTGGTGGACTGGTACGATAATGGCTCCAGTAGAAAAGGAAGGAGATTTGATACATACAGAGGTTACCTTGCTTTAAAAGCAACTAAGAAACATTGTTGCTCTAGACATTAAAAGCAAGTACCATACTATTTTTGAAATTCTGTTTATCTTTACATGTGTTGATATGAAAACATCATTTTGAGCTATCCACACAAGGTCAGAAAGCAATTTGAATCAAATTATATCAAACTAGAGGATAAGTGTCCCTGTTATGACCTGTTACTTGCATAACTGGCAAAGGAAAAGAAAGGAAGTATCAAAAAATCTGGCTCCATTGTCTGCCTTACATTGGCTCAGATTAACAGAATTGTCATAAACTGGAAATGGTCCATAAGCATGGAATTCTTACATTGAATGCAATTCTCTGCATCTGAGTTAGTAACTGCACTGTCAAGTGAATATTTAGGCAAAAGGATGCCATCCTATATCCTGTAAATAGCTTAAGGTAGTTAGACTGTACACATTCAAAGTAAAGGAAAATTATTCCTACTGAAAAGATAATTATGTCCATCTGGATGTGATCAGAGAGCAGACCAAACCACACAGCTTTTCCTATCTCTTTGCCAATGGTAAGTGCCTTGTCTGGGGTTTACTGGCATTACCTGTTCCAAGAAACTGAAGGTTTTAAACTGGAACAGCTTACTGACAGTTCACTGAACTGAAATTCCTGTTTGAACGTAAACTTAGTTTATTTTGCAGTAACTACTCAAACTTCCTGCACAGGCACTTTTTTTTTTTTATTTCAGAAGGAATTTCACCTGAGTACATGGTGGTGACAGGTGTTGACTAGAAAAGTATATATTTAAAGATAAAGAAAAATACAGATATGTTTAAAAAAAGTTTATATACAAGTGTAATATTTATATAACAAAAATTCATAAGAAACAAGTCAATTTCAAAATCCACAGAATGACTGGTACCTGAATTCCTCTGCTATACCAATGTACATAATAAAGTTTCATAGTGTTTACTCAGGACTTAAAACTATGAATCTGAATATCTGAGTAATCAAATGTAGTATAAATTCAATAGTTAAATTGTATCTAAGGCTCAATTTTGGCTTTTTTATTATATATCAAAAGTTCTTTGCTAAAAATAAGAGAGAACATAGTTTGAAAATTCTTACGCCTAAGCTTTGGAAGAAAAGATGATCTGCCTTTCATCCAGTCTTCACAAGCATGCGTCTCATAGTTATTATTGTCAAGATTATAAGTGCAATTCTTGATTTCAAACCAATTTATCAGCAGGAAGCCTCCTTGGGAACAACATGTAGCAACACCTGCTGGGCCAATCGGTCCAGTAAGGTAATAAGCCAGTCAAAAACTAAAATAAAAAAGAAATCAACTAAAACTATTCAATGTTTCATTCACCTCTTACTTTGAGGATCTCTAATAATGCCTGTTCAAGTAGAAGGGGTGCACTATGCTGAAAATTTTGAAACCATTTGAAGGAAATGTTGCCTAGTTGGGTCATGTATTAAAATTCCCTAACATGTTTGTTCCTACATTTGCCCCTTGACTACAAAACAGAAAAGGAAAAGAATCCCTATTTTAATGTTTTTGTATATAATACATCTACTCCAAAACAAGAAAGGGTGGCATATGAAAAAGTGAATAACCCAGTGTAAACACTCCCTGGGAGTACAGGTAGGCTCTAGGGAAGAGTAACACCATACTGGTGACATCGTATAGCTTCCCTCAATGTGAAAGCCCATGTGGGAGGGGTGATGTAGACCTTATTTACCTTTTAAAAAAGTGGATTACTTTGGGAGAACCCTTTTCTTTGTGATTACCCTTTCAGATAATTTGCTTAATTAGAGATGATTTTCATGATATGCCAGCATAGAATGAGGGTTTGACATCTTCATAAGAGGTTTTACATTATCATGCTTGAGGCAGGAGAAAGGTGAAATGGTTTCCTTGAAGGTGTCCACACAGTGTTTTGCAAGATTTTTTATTTATCTTGGGAGAAGTTCTTTAAGTTGTTGGGCTCAGACTCCTAGAACAAGAAGCAGTGTAGTTAATGCTGTCCTCAGCCTAAACAAGTCTGTCTCAAATATTAGTTTTGACCGTGTCAAGAAACTGTTAACCCCTTAGAGACTAAGCCTATACGTGAGAAAACAAATTTTCTCTAAATTTAGTTCATCTCTTTGATTGAAAGTCGCTCCTCTCACAACACAGAAATGAAGAAAGACAAAAGTGCTACTTTTACCACTGTAGAATGAAATGAAAAAGACACTTTAATTTAGTCATTTAGTTGGCTTGCATTACACTTTCTTTTCCTATAGTCGTAATTTCATGGAGAAATGAAATTAAAGCTGACATTTTATTGAGGAAGATCCTCCACTTGTACTCTAAATGTACATAAAGATTGTAGCAGCCATGTCTTTTGTGACCACAGCAGCAAACTATACCCTGCTTTGTAAGCTCAGATAATGTTGGAAGCAGAAATAGAAAATGGCTGTTAAAAAAAAAAATAAACCCATGAGTATCTAAATACTCCATCACTTGCACTGTTTACACATTAGCGCAAAATTGTTTGTCATTTTCTTGAGTTCAGAGTTATGCTTCTGACATTTAACTATGTGTTACAAATCTATAAACCAATACCCTCATTCTAACTATTTGAGAAAGGCTTCAGAGCTAATTGAAGTGTCTCTGTCATTTCTCTGTGTGTTTTTCAGTATCAAGTGCTATAACATGTCAAAGGAAATGCTTTTGTTGAACAGAGCAATTTTATAAAGTGCTTTTAATTCACATTCATTTCCAGGTTGAGTTTGAGTGCTTAAAGACACTTTCGTTAAGCATTTCTGAGTATTCTTCAGTAACAGTCAAGTGAGAAGGTACTCTTAACAAATGTAAAAGGAGCTTTGGTAAAGGCAAGAAGAAATATCTTTTCATTACTCAGAGAATTCCTTGTTTTGTCTGATATTTGACACATGTATCCTTCTCCTTCTTCTTCATGGTTGTCATAGAAAGCAGTTCTATGGTTTGCACAAGCACAAAGCATACCTGGGGACTTGGAAACCTGCCTGCTGTGGAGACTAATGTGGTATTAATTGTTGAGAAAAGAAACAAGCAAACAAGCACATACAGGTGCGGCCAGATGAATTACTATTTATGCATGTGTTGTGCATTTTATAATTTCAGATTAAAATAATGTAAAGAGCTCTAAAAACACATAATACAAACTTGCTTTGTGAACACAGTGTTTGTGAATCAGCTAAACCTACTGGCAGAGTTTCTAATGCAACTAGGCTTTGGGTACATACATGCCTTTACACAGAATCATTTCCTCTTCTTCCCTGCTCTTCAAATCTACTTACTGCAGAGTTTTAGCACGACTACAATCAAGATTTCAAATATGCTCTTGCATAAACAGAGACCTAGAAGAGGGTAATAATAGAGCCTTCACAAGCAACACTTGAAACACAATCATAGTATAAAATTGCACAGCTTTGTATTAAGAAAATTCAACCCAGAGCTAATTGGTTTGAATGCCTCTTAATCCATAATACATTACACAAGGAAGGTCAATATTTAGTATGGTTTCCAAGCTTAAATTTATAAAAGCCCACTGCATCAGCAATAGAAACAATTCCACCCACCTGAGGATCACCCTTGAAATGGAAGAGCAGCCAACCATCACAACATTTCTCAGTTGCTTCCTTACTCTTAAGATCTTGTACAGCTGCTTTTGAATTCAAACCATTCTTTTCTGCTATTTTCTGTTTTATTGAATTTCACCCAAGAGAGAAGTGATTCACAGAAGTTATCCTGAGTTTGGCTTTAGGCACATCTGTAATGTACAATGAAAAGAGAACAATACACAACAGAAAGAGAAATCCTGTTATGGACCAAATTGCTTTTTCTAGATCATATTGAACACATCCTTATATGGAAAACAGCTAAAAGCCAGTAGGCCAACTCCCAGGAAGAGCTGTTGCCTTGTGAGAGAAAGGACACAATAGTTCAACTACTAGATTTATTAAGAATTGTCTTGTAGCTTTGTTTGTTTGTTTGTTTTTAGGGGGTGTATGTGTTCCTTTGTTTCTTTGTTTGTTTGTTTTCCTTCCTTTTTTTCTTGCCAAACTAAGATTTTCTGTCTAGTGCTCATCTCACCATTCTAGACATCAATAGCACATCTTATCTACCTCCTAAACTGCTTTCCAAAGTACTTCTGGTCACCTCAGAAAACTTTAGTTTCTGGAACACTATGATTCCTTTCTCATCTGTCACTCAGATCACCTTCATTTTTTTTTCACTTTTTTTTCTCTCCCTGAGAAGAGCACAGAATGACCTTGTAGAGGTCTTATACAAATTCATGTGTTATTTAAGTCCAATTTCTCAAAATATTTTTGTTTAAGTCACATGAAGAAAATAACTCAGTTGATCCTGCAATAGATCCTTTCAATAGATCCTCCTCATCTATTGAAAAATATATTGAATACCTAAACTTAGCAACACAAACACAAAACTGAATCATTCTTACATTCATAACAGCCATGTAATACCATATATTACAGTGCTGTAATTCATTTGATATTCTCTGCCAAAATGCTATGGATATACATGCCTTTGTGCAGTATTTTGAAAGACCACTAAAAGTGACAGAGAAAGGTATAACAGAGCATGCATGTGCTTGAACACTAGCCAAAAATTTTGGCTGGATTTTTAAAACTTCTTTAAATTTGGACTCTTTGGTTCTTGAAATGATGGAACAAACTGTCCTGCTTACTTGTTATTTGATTTCTTGCACGTAATGAGAATAAAGAAAAAGAACTCTTTGCTCACACAAAAGCATCAAGAAATCTCATTGTTTGGACTTCATGCACTGCATTTTTCTCCTTTCTTTCTCTTGGGGTGATTTCTGTATTACAGAGAAGAGGAAGATTGGTGAGACCATACTTTCTCTCGACCACATTTGTTCCAACTCTCCAATTCCATTCCCACTTGTTCTTCTCCCACTGCATAAAACTGATGCATAGCTTCATGGCTGACAACATAAACACAATCTCCTGTAAAAAAAAAAATTGGTGAAACCTACACCTCCTCTTGTAGGTCTTTTCTCTCACTACACCATGGGAACCATCATTCTGTTGAACACTTAATATTGAATCAAAGCCCAGAGATTTTAAAACCTTAAATTACTGTGCACCACCTACGGATAGACCCTTTGAAATGGTAGGATTCAGATTTAACTGTAAACAATATGAGAAATATTTTCCAAGACAGAGAAATCCTTATATAAAATTTAGAGCTAATCAAATATCATATGTCAGTATGAAACACTTAATCAAGACAGCACCTTACAGGCATCTGCCAGTTTACTTGAAATATGTAATCATAGAAAGGTCAACACAGTTGATGGGATAGTTATCTGCTACTGAACTTTAGTGCACAAAAATAATAAATTAATTTTCATCCAACAGTCATCAGCTACTTTGCTCTGCTTTAGCCTCTCATAGCATGTGGTAGTTCAGTTTCCCAGAAGCTGCATCCAAACTTTTTATAAAACAATGTGCAATTCCACAAGAGACTGAAGTGTCACTTTCACAGGTTTAATGTATTCCTTATGGTGACACCAGAGGTATCATCTAGTTATGTCTTTCATATAAAAAACTATAGCAGAAATATTCTGTTTTGTAGCTGACATACCTGTGAGGATTTACTGCAGGTGTAACCATTCCCTTTATCAGAGGTAAGCAACCCTGATCCCCCTGGATGTAAGCACTTTAAACCTAGTGAAAGGAGGACACATAGTTCCACATTCCCTACAGCTGCTTCCAGGATCACCCA
Source organism: Argya squamiceps (assembly GCA_037834095.1). NCBI lineage: Eukaryota > Metazoa > Chordata > Aves > Passeriformes > Leiothrichidae > Argya > Argya squamiceps. Next base: position 52,683,623 of record JBBMKD010000170.1, on the reverse strand, counting down.
GAAACCATCTCAAATATTTCAAGACCTAAATCCAATCTGAGAAGATCACTTGGCAACCTATGAAGTGTGCTGGCGCTGCTCAAGTGCAGAAACTTGTCTGTAACAGTACAAATGTGCAGTTTCAATGTTATATATACATACTATTTTTGTTCTCTGCCAAAACAATCATTCTGATCAAAGACTGCTAGTCCTGTAAATTTATGACATCCAATGTTGCTATTTTCACATTTAATAAATGCCACTGTCAAATCACTATCTGAAAGAATATTGTGGTAGATCAGGTAAAACCAGCAAATCACATTTTGGAATAATTCCAGCTAAACGTACAAAACTAAGAGTGTGGTTGTTACTCATGTTTTCATGCATGTACTCCCCCAGCATCTTATCTTTACTGCAGGCTGCTAGTTAGCATCATTCTGTCAAGGCAGAAGGAAGAAATAATTATTACAACAGCAGTTTGCAGACAAGCAGGACTATTTCCTATACATGCCTAGTATCACACTCTGGTATTTTCCAGATTCAGTTTCTTTGTTCTAAGAAGATGCACTGGCAGCAGCTTTCTGAGAGAGTATTTGGCAACTTTGCACTGGAAGCCATAACTCTTACCTACCTTCTACACCACAACCCCCCTGGGTTTTAGAAGCTGACAACCAAAACTTTCACCCATCTTGCCACCAAGATTTTAAAAAAAACTTGACACTGCGTCTCTCAATGGGTGTCCAACTTGAAATGCATATGTCGCATGCCTAGTGTGTACAGACAACAAATCTACAGAAAGATATATTTCTCAATACAAAAAGCCCTTTAAACATCATACTTTGTGTTGTTTTCTAAAGTCTTCAGTCTGGAGAAAATTGTTAAAACAATGTTAGTCCAAAAAATTGAATATCTTTGCCAATGCCTATGATTTCAGACAATTCAAGCTTCTAAGATAACAAATATGTCTGTTTAGCTAAAAATAAACAATTACCTGTCCACTCACCTGCATTGCAGTGAAGCCTCTTCTTAAGCAAGTGCAGGCCTCTCTTTACACAAACCACATTACAAGCAAGAAAAATGTTTCCTCTAATGACTTTACTGTGAAACCATCAAATAGACAAGAAATTTCAAGACTGGCCTGTAGGTCCTGCACAAAGCTTGCAGAACTGTTTATCTGGAGACCATCAATTCCCTTGATGGCACACCTTTCTTTTGTACTGCAAGGCATCTTGTGCACTTGAAGAGGTATAATTTCTTGAGAGTCCTAAATATATCACAAGGTTCTAATTTAGTCCACAACAAAACAACTGAAAACAACAGAAATTGTCTCTCTGGGGTCATTATGGATTAAAGGAAAGAAGGGAGAGAAAAAGAGGAGGAATTTTAGTAACACCTGTGACATACTAACTTCAGTCAGCTAGAATCCCAAAACTGCCCTAAAACTTAAGACAGAGAGCAGCTGGTGCAAAGCTACTGTTCTATTTCATAACTAGAAGTTCAGTGTAGCATTAACATTTTAGCTACTGAAAACATGTCATCCCTTTCCATTGGTAACCAACATTACTAATCCAATTTCTCCTCCCAAGAAGAGACTTGCTCAGCTACAAATCCCTACAGACCTGGAAGGCTTGTACATGGGTGTAGTACAGTGAACTGGCCCTGGAAAGATGATATTGGGCTAAGTATTTTAGAGACTTTCTAGTTTTTTGGCTCCAATCTGCCACTTGACTATGCTTTGACACTTCAGCTCTCCTTCTTCTGCCTTCACTCTCTCCCTGTGTCTCTGTCCCATCCACCACATCACCCTCAGCAAGCATCCTGTCCAGACTTAAGAACTGCTACAAAATAGGGATTAGAAAACCAGAAACAATCCCAAATTTTATGTTAGAAATCATTACCTCTATCTCATGACATTTAGAAGGCTTTGGGTAGAAACACATGAGTTGAGGAAGAAAAGTCTCCTTTAAAAAATTCCTCAGCAAAAGCACAACAGGATAATTTTTTCCCCACTTTTGGCTTATGAGTTTACTACATTTGATGTAGCAACCATAATGTTGAAGTAAAGAATATAAAACGCAATATTCTTCTATTCAGTCATGAAAGCACAGAAGCACAGATCTTACATTTGCAAAGGCTTACACATCAAGGCTTCAGATACAGTCACCAAAATTCAAATTTCCCCTTGTTCTTCTATTTTCTACAAATTTTGAAGACATGCTTAACCTCAGGTTTAAGAGAGTGACAAACAAGTACAAGGTAAACAATGTGTATTTATTTGCTGCATTCTTTACAGCATTTTGCTGAAGTGGAAATACTTGTGATTCCGTTTAAATTTTCTTGGCAGGAAACTAGATAGAGGAAGGACATGCTTATGCTTGATTTTCCCCTTTTAAAAAAAAATATAGGAAGAAAAATTCAAACCTAGAGTTTTCTTCATCTTTGACAGTTGATGGAACAATTCAAGTTTGAAAATCAAGTTTTGAATCCAAACCCTAATGTCTGTATTTAATGTTTTTGTGCTAATAAAGAAAAATATATGTTATTTAAAGGCATTGCTTTTGTTGGGGGGAAAGATCCATTAAAGCACTTAGCACTGCAACATATGAGCTGCCAATCTTTTATACTCATGTGGTCAATCTTTCTGCTAATTAGCTCAGGACTGTGGACAGGGAATGCTGGGGAACTGATGCTGTTCAACGCTTCTGGGTTGTTGCATATGGAAGAAGCTCTCAGTTCCCACTCACTCTTTTGTCCCTAAGATGTTAGTAGAGTTGTTCTTCCTTTCAGGTAACAGCGTATTATTTCCAAACACCAGATGGAGAAGGTATAAGGAGCACCAGGAACTTCCCCAAAACCCAGAAGAAATGTGCCGAGGAGCAGACACTAAAGCTGGATCTGTGAAGTTCAACATTAATGGATAGTATATTCCTCCTCAAAGTGTGCATGCAGGCATTCTGGTTTAGAGACTGGCTCATTCCTCATCTTCTTTCTGTACTGCCAGAAACATCCACTAAAAAGAGCAATCTTTTTAGAGACTTATATCCATGATGAACTGCAATGAGCTTGCTGCTTTTCCTCTGAAAGGCAAAGATCAGGCATTAACCAAGCAGACAAGACCCTTTTGAGGTGATAATGATAAAACATGAACTCAAAATCTCGAGCAAGTATCAAGTGGAAACCAGTTTTCTATGGCTAGAAACCCTTGAAAAAAATTTCATGAGTGTAGCATATCACTGTCTGAAGGTGGAGCTCCTGGCCACGTTGCAGTAAGGAGCTGCCTGCCTTTCAAGCCAGGGGATATCACAGCTTCCAGAATCGAGACACCAGCCTGCTCAGACTGCAACACCTACTGCAGTAGTATCATTACTAGAGACAAATCATAAAGCCTCAGAGCAAAACATTAGAGTGAGCTTCAAGGCAAGATTACAAGCAAGTCCAAACTTTTTAATTTCTTTATATTGGAGATACCTAGAAATGTTATTTTGGAAATAAATGCAAACCAACAAAATTTTAAATATGACGGACAGTGTGAACTTGGGGTCTTACTGTTTACCTGCTTTTTTACTTTTTCATTTTAAGCTCACAACCACGTTTTCCTGAATGACTTCTAAGAGCAATGAGGAGCACTCAGACATGGAAAAAATAAAGAAGGTGTCATTCTTCCATTAAAAAATAATTCTGTCTTGTCAAAGGATTAATGCATTTTATTAAATATATGCACATGTGTATGTATATACCAGCAAATGAGTTAGCCTGATTACTGTTGAATAGAAGAGAAAAAAAAATCACAATAATTATTCTGACCTTGGAACATTTTGAAAGCACATCCACCCCCAAAGCACCGAACACAAAGCTTTAAAACTCTCCTTCTTTTTTAGCAGAAAATAATAAAAAAACCCACTTTGAAACACAATCCAATATAAATCTGTTGGACCAAAGAACACAGCATAGCGTAATGTATGCTTGTAATATCCAAGATCAAAGATGATGAAATTAGTTCTCCTTTATTCACATATAACATTGCCTACTAGTAACTGACATGATGCTTTGACTAGAGTTTAGTCACTCTTGTTATAAAAAAATATGGGTTGTCCATTCAGATCTTCATTATTTAGGCAAAATTAAACTCATTAAAACTGTGGGAACAGAAAAAGTACTTAAACACTCCTATGAAGTATATAAAAAGCTGAATTATCATTGTCTAGGAAGCTGCCTAGTTTCACAGAGACTTATATCCATGATGAACTGCAATGAGCTTGCTGCTTTTCCTCTGAAAGGCAAAGATCAGGCATTAACCAAGCAGACAAGACCCTTTTGAGGTGATAAACTGATCTCCTCAAGACTGATTACTTAAATCACACTAAACATTCTGTGTATTATTTTGAAGTGCTGAGTTTTATGGAAATTTAAAACCCATCTCTCAGGGTCCTTCCAAGGCAGTAAGTAAACATACTCATTGAAAATGTAACATGCTAGACCTTCAAGATCTCTATTTGTTCTCTGAAGATGTAGAGGAATAAATTTCTGGTGAAATCTTTCACAGCTCTTTGCAGAATACTGTAAATTCATTTCAGAACTCTTCCCTCATTTTGATGCTGTTTCAGCATCTCCAGACACTTCAGTTAAACTCCTCATAGTGCAAAGACAGCTCAAGCTTCACTGGCATTTTAATCTATCTCTCAAGTTCCTGAAAATCACATGAAGACCTGTGAGACATGATGAAGAGCTCACAATACACTTCTCCCTTCTATCTAAGGTTGGTAGGTAGACATGCAAACAGAGATTGGAGCTGAAACTATCTATATTGCTTCCAGATATAAATAATTAGAAGTAATACATCTTATCAGATGTAATATATCTCCCATATCCATTTGATCAGGGGAAACACCACCCCCCCAAAACGTTCAAAGACTAAGTGCTGCCAATATTCCTACAGAAGGCCTTACACACTGCAGTCCCAACATTATTGATAAAGTAGTAGAAACATTGAGCACAAATTTACTGACACTTAGAACCTAGTTATGGAAAGAGCCTTTGGTGATTACTGACAGAGTAATCACTACCTGTGTGGTAGCTTACAAAAAGCTACAACACTATTGAGCCATAAAGATTTTCATCATCCCAAGACTGACATCAAAACCAGGGGCAGCCTCAACCCAATTTACTGAGCACACCCTTGTTAAAGAGAAGAGAGAGAGAGAGAGAGAGAGGTAGGGAGAGAAAGTGAGAAAGTCCAATGCTGTAATTCCTCACAAGACAAACCAGCAAAATACAACAATTAGATCACCTCGAATGAACTTCTGCACATCCATCCCACTGTTGTACCCAGGAACACTCTGGAATGCTTCAAAATTAGTCCTAACATGAAGAACTGTTGTTTGCCTGCTATGTGCTATGCTTTCTGACAGTTCCACCTTTAAGAAAGAAAATTATGCAAAGAATATTATGAAGCACTTAATACAGCTTAAGTACTGTCTATCTGAAAACCCTGTTTAACTTTTATTACTTACTAAGAAGAAACTAATGATTTTCTATGTAAATATAGAATAGGTATCAATGCAATCTTTCAGAAGAAGTTCGACGAATTTGTCCCGGAAATGACTTAGTGATGAGAGATGAACTAAAATTGGTCATTCTGGCTTTCTAGTCAGGTGTTTTTATTATTCTGTGTATCAACACTCCTCTGAACTCTATCACAAACACTGGGACAGATACACGAGATTGTGTGTACTCTTTTGGGATGTATCAAGTAGAATCATAGAATCATTAGGTTGGAAGAGACCTTCAAGACCACCCAGTCCAACCATCCACCCAGCACTACCGCTGTAACCACTAAATCACATCACCCAGTGCCAGATCCAGCTACTTTTTGAACACCTCTGGAGATGGTGACTCCACCACCTCTCTGGGAAACCTATTCCAGTGCCTGAACACCGTAACTGAAAAATGTTGTTCTTATATGTAATCTGAATTTCCCTTGTCTCCTCTTAACTCCATTTCTTCTTCTCTCGCTGCAGGCATGGCAGAAGAGACTGCCCCCATCTCATTAACATCTTTTTTCTATAGAGAGTGATGAGGTCCAGCCTAACTCTCTATTTCTCCAGACTGAAAAAGTAGTAGAAACATTGAAACAAATAAACCCAGCTCCCTCAGCCACTCCTCCTAAAACACATTTTCTAGATCATTTACAAGGGCGCTTCTATGGACAAATGTTTTATCCTGTTTCTATGAATATTTACTTTCATGTTTGATCCTGCTCCACCTAGGCAAAATCTAGCATGCCTAGATTTACCTCTAGAGAGGTAAACAGTAGGAAAAGAGAATATTGAATTGATCCTGCCCTCAAATAACACAAAATCACACATTATACTAAATTTTCTAAATTATATTGTCATAGCCACTCTGTCAGAATAAAAATCATAGTAGAATATTTTAGATACAGTTTTCTGGACCACTGATGAAAAACCACTGGATTCCAAGCGAAAATCCCTTTCAGTTCTGGGACAATTTAACTGGTTTCTGGGGCATCCCTCACTCTGGATGATTTGATACCAGTCATTTACTATGAAGTGTTGTCCATGTTAAAAAAAAAAAAAATTAATTGACACTTTAACATGAAGTGGTAGCAGTAGTAGTAACCAAGACTTGTCGTAACAACGTAAGAAGTATCTTGCCAAGTAAAGTCATTAGTGCTTTCAGCATAGTTTTCTGTTACCAACAGAGAAATAGAAGATGCTGCCCACAGTTTTCATTTCCCTTGAATTCTCTCAGTGTCTGTAATTTGTTTATGAGGAATGCTGCAGCATACACCCAAAAGTAGTAGCCATTTTTTTGCCTTGTTCACCACCTTTTCTAACCCCTTTCCAAATCTGCAGGTTCTGTTTTCCAATTTTTCTGTGGATGAAATTTCAAGAAAGAAATAAGTACTTACATGTGTTTTAAATCTACTTCCTTCTTGTTTCATTAAGCGTTCTCTAATTTTTACATTACCAGATTTGTAATTCAGGTTATTTTTTGCCTTTACAATTTTGTAAATTTTGAAACCTTGAGTACCGAAATGAGAAAGAGCTGAATGCATGCAATCCAAAACTTAAAATCACTAAAATCTATATTCAAAATTTTGAACTACTATAAATAATCAAAGCTATTCAAAGCCCACACAACAAGAGCAATAATACTGAGTTGGTGTTGTATTTGAAAAGAAACATTGATAGGATGTATCTGTTTTTCTTGCATTGATAGAGCTTGATAGACTTTTCACAATTGCTTAATCACATATTGAACCTCTTTATACTTCTGGTCTCGCAGCTCTTGACAATTAAGTGATCCAAAACTTAATTTTACTCTGTGTGGAAATGTACTTCCTTTGTCCTGATAACTTTATTGGATGTTCCCATTTCCTGGGCACTGAGAGAGTGAATCACATTGTTCTTTAATCCATTTTCTTGTAGCCTACACAATGTGTGTAGCTGAGCAACGGTGAGCAATGCTACCACATCTGTCTCCTGCTGTCTGTTTTGTAGGCTGAATAATCCTAGTTTAATAAGTATTTCTTAATATGAAAACTGTTCCATTTCTTTGATCATGGTTGTCATCTTTTTTTTTACTTTCACAGGCCGTACCTTTCTGAGATAGGATGATTAGAACAGCATGAGGCACTCAAGATATGTATGTACCATGGGTTTATACAACAATGTAATCAGATATTGTGGGTTTCTTAACATGTTTGCTAATAATACTTAACATTCTTCCTCTCTTTTTCGTTGCTATTGACATGAATCTGATGTTTTTATAGAGCAGCTTATAATAATGTAAGATGTTTTTGTTGGGTAGAATCAGATGATTTACCTGACAGGATAGAGGTAGCAGTCACCTTTTTGCCTATTTGCATTGTTTTCAAACTACTGAAGCTATTCACTTCCTGCCTTACTGAGTAACCATTCCTAGAAAACAAATTTGTGCAAAGGTTTGCAGCCAATGTTTATTTTTTTAACTTTGTTTTGACTCGCTACAGAAAATTTTCCATTTCACCATTTATGCACTTTCTAGCATGAATGTTTGCAAGGCAGCACTTCTAAAAGGGACAATAATGATCTTCATTGGTAATCTATGTTGAAAACTTGCCTCAATTCATTATTTTAAGAGAATCTTTACTTAAACATCTTCTGTACAGCAATGGGAAAAATAATGCAAAGGCATGAATAAATATTTTAAATATTAGAATGACATAATAAAATTAAATTGAAGCTTAGTAATAAAGGACTTAACAAATGAGGAAAAAGGTGAGCTGAAATACCTACATAAAATGATATGATGAGAAGGCATTATATTTGCTTTCAAAAATTATCTTAAAAGAAAGGACATGAACCAGTTACATCATCTATGAGTTTGATTAAAAAATTAAATTTTGAATTTCACTGACACATGCATGAAGTGTGGAGCCGAAATGTTGAGGTATATGTTTTCAAAAGGTCCCTTGAGAGATCACTAATCCAATTCCCTGTTCCAATCATCATCAGGTAAGTATAACCTGGTTTTTCCACTTTGTCCATGCCTTAAAAACCAACAGAAAAGAAATGCCTACATTGTTTGGAAATCAGCTGCAATATTAAATATTAGATTTTTTTCCTAATATCCTGTCTTAACCACTCTTAATTTAACTTACATCTGTTGTCTCTTATTCTCCTTTCATGCACCAAAACAGAAAAAACCTTTATATTCCCACAGGTGCTGTGAGGCTGTTCTTAGATCCTCCCAAAGTTGTCTCTTCTCCACACTGAACAAACCTGTCTCTTTCAGCCCCTGCTGGTCAAGTTTATCAAGCTGACAATTTCCCTTGGCTTACTGAGCTTTTAATACCTGAAAAATTTTAGTTTGGCTGTATAATAATTACTATCATGGATCTAAGATTTGTATAATAGAATCTATGTGACTCCTAGAAATATTAGTAAAGCAGTTCAGATATACTGTGATTATTAGTAACAATTTCTAACAGAGGGAATCTAATTTCTAGGAAAACCTTCCTAAAAGATAATATGAGAACTGTCACAATTCTTAAATTAATTTTTTTGCTGCGTTTGTTAATATATTGAATATAATTAATGTCCACTGAATTTTCTAACACGAATAACCTAACAACTTTAAAGTAGTTCACAAATTTCCATATAACACAAGCAGCATTTATTATGTGAGTATACACACTCACATATATGTATATATGCAAGAACATATGGCATCATGTGGGATCCTTCCAACTCTGTGACTCTGTGATTTGATATAGAGACATGACTAGGTACTTTGAATTAGCATATGGAATCACCCTCATTCACAGTGTGCAAACAAATATAAAAAGTAGAATATTTTCAAATTTTCACAGAATTTATAATTCAAAGTGCTAATATTCTTTTCTTTGCATAAAAAGTATTTCCAAAGATTTCTTGTTTACAAAAAATAAAATGCCCCAAAAATTGGATTTAGTCAAATATAACAGCAGCTTGTTAGTAATTTGTAGTCAAAACACAATTTTCATGAAACATAAGTTCCGCTTTAATGTAATTTTCATGAAACTGTCCTTCAGGATGTGTGCAGCCTTCAGGTCAGTAAGACACAGATCCAGAAGACCTTATTCTCTAAGGAAAAAAATGTCTATTTGTATTCCTATTCGGAATCACACACACAAGGAGTCATCAAACCTACTGTTTCCTTCAGTACATCATTAATTTATGTAGGCTTGGAAAATGCACTTTAGTTCTAATTTAAATTTATGGTGTTCAGCAAATTGTTTATTTTGATTGGTTCTTTAACAGAAAAGTTTAGGGCTGAAATTAAGTTGTCTGATTATTACTTTATCAAAGCGATGGAATATATTGAAATACACTCAGGGTATTTCAGATACTGAAATTAAAGTTCCAGTTATCTACCATAGGTAAAACTTTCAAGAAAGATGTCGAATAGGCAGTTTCTGAAAGCTATCTGTTATGAAGGTATTTGCTTATTTATTCTTGTTTCCAACTTGAGTCATCGCTGTTTCTTTTGTAGGTGGAAATAATGACAACACTGAAACAGCTTTGAGAGACTATTCTCTGGTTCAGTGAACTGAAAATTACACAACCTCTCTTGGGTTTCTGTTTAAATTTTTGAAGTGGTTATACAAAATCTTCAAAGATGCTTGCATTCAAATAAGACAGAGCAGAAAATAAGCCGGGGACAAATATAGCTTACCTTATCCATTTAGGTTGTCCTATAGATGTTAATGACACTATTTATTATGAAAAATATATGAAAATAAATTTTATTATATTAAACTTGTAGCCAGCAACACATAAGATGCTTTCACTCCATGAAAGAAATAATTTTTAATAGTGTTGTTATAAAATCTATTATTGTGCAGTACTTTCTATAGTAGTCTTTATGTGAATAATTTTTAGATTTCACAGTCCTTTTCTATGTTGAGTGGGTGATGTAGAATATAAGTTTCCAAAGAGGTATTCAGAGAGTAAAGCATGGGAGGGAATATTTCCAACTGTTTATGACTATTTCCTCAGCAGTTTTCCAATGTTTTTTTTCTGCTTTTTTATGTTTTGGTTAATCTCCGAGTGGATGTGAAAATACACATGTTAAGAATGAAAGGTAAATCCCCTATTTCATCCTGACTATTCATCCTTGAAAAGAGAGGGGGGAAAAGTGAACCAGAAGCAGCTGAATTCTCTTTCCACCTGAACTACACGAATTGAGTATGAGTTTGCTTCACCATACACATGCTTTTCTGGGTTTCTAAATAGATAACATGACATATATTTCCTTAAAATGCCATTTCAGTGGATGAAAAATTAACTCCCAAGATTTTCATGAATTCTGAGAAATAAAATAAGATGTATTTCCTCAGAAGAAGCTTCCCAATAACATCTATCTTGTTTGTCAATTCTAGGAATATCACTTACAAGGATTCAGTCAAGAATTCATAGAAAGGGACATAGATTACTTCTCTGTGTTATGTTATGCTATGTTATTCTAAATATGTCCTTAGTGAAAATGCCTTGATAATATTTTAACATAAAGCCAGTATGACAAGTCAAACTCCCCAGTACAAAGAAGCTAATGTGATCTTGTGTATAGAGGGAAAAAATTTAAAACTGTGGTTATTTTCTACAAATACAGTATGATGAAACAGACCATGATAATATAATCTGAATATATGAATAACAATGCCTCTGTCTCTGAAAAAAGTGATAAATATTTTAATTATATACCATGAATTTTTTACTAAATAGTGTTGAATATAATACTCAGTAAATTACAGAATTTTTGATCAGCATGTACAGTTCATCCAGGATTTTTTTTTCTTATATGAATAAATGTCTGGTAACATAATATATTTTAATATTTTTATATCTTTATGGTGTCTTAACACTATACTTATTAAAACCTAAGGACCTATATATTAAAAAGTACTCACCATTCTTTTCAGTAACAATAAATCAATAAACATGATCTCTGAAATAACTGCAACAAGTTTAGATTATTATTATTTAAAATAAAAATGTGTATTCAAATCATCACTGTGTCCTTCAGAGGTTCCCTTTATGGTTTCACTAATGCTAAGTCTAAGGCCTTATGAATTACTTCTAGCTTCACTGGATTTGGACACTGCCTGTGGGTGCATACTGATAAATTGCAATAAATATGAAGAAAAGAGAGATAAGAAAGAGATTGTTTTCTACAGACTTGCACAATTCTACTCAAGTGAACAAATATAATCTTCAGGCTTACACCAATGAATGCCAGGAATTCTTAACAGGCTTTTGTTATAGCTCATGAGTAAAAATTTTGAGGAAAATGATAACTTACTAAGTGGATATATTGGTTTATGAAGTAGTTAAATGCTGAAAATACTAGTCTGTTTTCTGTGTGAAATTTCTCCTTAGGCATGTATTTGTTTGATAATGGGGTAAGAATGCTTTCTACCTGTTTATGAGGTTATAACTATCTGCTTTGCTGAGTAAACCCTGAAACAAGACTCCAGAAGGTTTGTCAGCATATGATATAATTACTATACAGAAATAAAATTGAAATTCTCAACACATTAATGAATATTATTATATTTATTTTTTGGTTTTATAACTTCTCATCGCTCATGATGCTTAGCTATTATAAGTCTGTTCACCAGACTTATAATACCATTGGGGTTGTTTTATGAAAATGCTGGTCAGAAATTTTATGTGTCTTCTCTCATGTGCCTTGATGAAAACTTTATCCCACTACAAGCAGATCTCATTATTATTAAATTATGTTGTATTTTAGGTGAAATATATTGACACAATGAAGAGAAGGCTTTGAAGTTGACATGATCACATCTGTAGTGAGAATATGAATAGTAAATGCAGAGGTTAGCTACTGAATTGGTCCTTCAGGATTTATGCTTTGTAATGTTAAACCTATGGTCACCAAATCTAGGGAAGTATTGTTAATCAGCTGATTTCTTTACTTGAAATATATAAAGCAATGACATGGTGAAATATATTGGTGGAAATCAAGATTGTCCTTTGATTTGTGAATTTTAATTTACATTAGTAAGTTTGAAAATAATAAGTAAGCATGAGCATGGCTTTTTTTCATGCAATGGGATATAGATAAATGTAATTAATTAAATTGTCTTAAATGTAAGGGAAAATACGTACCAAAATTCTCTTATGAAAAATTGCTGTTGCCATTGATTAGATTGATAACCACATGTGATGGCTGAGCCATTGTCCCATCTAATTAATTCACACATGCCTGCCTGGACAGTCACCTTATCTTACCCTGCACACCCTGTTTGTTTTGTGGTTGTGTTTTGCCAGTTATTTAGAATATAAGCCATCTGGGACAGTTTTATTTCTTGTTATTACATTCAATACAGTTGTATTCTAATCCTTGACAGAAAATATGAGCAAAGATTATGTTTTTTGCTGTGTTTTGGCTTTATCCCATTTGCTTTTTGTAGTTGTTGTGTTTAGTTACTTAAAGTTTTTTGAGGTTGGGCTGGTATTTATTTAATTTCTTCACTGTGATGGGAAAGATTTTTAAAGTCTCTCCTGACCATATATATGCACATATATGTGTGTGTATGTGTGTATGTGTGTGTGTCCCCCTGATGACTGGATCATTTTGTCTGACCTTTAAATTAAGACAGGCCCTTGCATATCACTCAGTTACACTGCATTGAGACTAATAAATGGTACACAAACATAGAAAATCTTCAAGTGGCAGAAAATTCAGCATTTCTCTTAGTAAACTTTTCTAGAGATTGAATAATGTGAATTTTAAAAAATTCTCCTAAAAATTCATTTTTTGAACGTTTCTGGATTTTATACTGGTTGTATTCATTGCCTTGTTTAAGAGCACCTTCACAGTTATTTCTCCTGCATGAAAATATTTATGCACTATAATAAAATGAATTCTTGTTCCTCTCTTTAAAAAAACAAAATAAAAAATATTTTGGAGATATTTTTATCTTATGCTTTGTTTTCTTTGTAGACTGTCTTCATTTTGGGAAGATGTTTTTCTTCATCATGAATGTTTCTCCCATATATATTGATTCATTGTATTGTTAACTAATATTAAGAATTGAATTTCATTCATTTACACATTTATTTTGAGTTTAATTTCTTTCTACATTTTTCAATTATATGACTGGGGTTTTTTTTCTGCAATTTAATCTACATTTGCACCCTTAATGAGGATTAAGCATTCAGAAATTACTTTTGTAAAGCTATACATCTTACCTAAATTATCAGTTGGTGTAATATCTGCCTAATTTGTTTGTGGCTTATTTCAGTAATATTGCAAAAACCCTGGAGTGGCCTAAGCAAGAACAGAATACAAAGTAAGAGGAAAAAAAAAATCTTTGAAGTGAGGGGACTTGATGAAACAAAAGTTATGAGGCTCACTCATAATTTAGAATAAAGGGCTAGTTTATTTTCCTATAGCAACAAAATTAGTCTTAAAATAGGTTTAGGTTATGGTTCCTATATACTGACAGTGTTATGAAATAATGGTTTAACCTAAATGAGAACATAGGCCTAAGGAAAATATGTTTGAGCTTCTCTTCACTAACAAAAATGAAAGCAAATGCAAATTTTCCATTCTGATTCCAGTTTCTGGTCAAAATTTTGTTTGAAAGCAGATAACTCTCTTCATAATTGCAAAAGTATTCAGACACTAAAATGACTTTTTGCAGATGCTCTTATAACAACGACCATAGTATACTCATGTATATGAGTATATGTATATGTGAAATACCCAGTATTTCACATGGGAACTTTTTCAAGATCATGCACAAGTTAAACAGTTAATTTTAGTCGGATAAACATTAAGCAGCAAGGTGAGATAAGGAATGTGATTAACATAGGACAATCGTACAACCCAGCAGAGCCTCAAACTTTCAATCCTTCTTGAATGCTACCTCATGATTACTAAATAGCTTGCTTAGTGGTGATTTTTTTTCTCTAGTTCCAGTCTGAAAAAAGGCATGTCAAACTGTTGGAATGACTTTTGCAGTTTGAAATACTGAACAGCAGTGCAGAACTGTGTGCTTCATACAAATTAATCCATCCCTTAGCAATAATCTAGCAGCCAATCAGAATTCTCCCTTAATCCAAATAGTTTTTTAATGCACTTTAAATCATCAAAGTTCAGGTACCTTACACTGTTAAATGTAAAGTAACAAGGAAATTTAATCTTAAGATTATTAAGTATTTATAGCAGTGGCTAAGGGGTATCACCTAGCAACAAGCCCCACAGAATAAACCTAATAAACTGCAGTCACCCTTCCTGTATCAATGATCAAATAATCAAGACAGGAAAAGCACAAGTAGTGATGACATTGAGAGAATCTAATGATAAAGTACAGGAGCATTTTAGGAAACAAATAGTGTGCATAGATAAAGGAATACAGTCTGCACAAAAATTAGAATAAAGCAAAGCTGGACTTCAGCCACAGTAAGCCAAATGGAAAGAAAAGATTAAAGTGAGAGGGAGGGGGAAGAAAAACTGGAGGAAGAAGATAAACGATTAAACATGGCAGACATAGGGATTTGTGAGAAGTAAATAAAATAAGATGCTGTCAACACATCTTTCCTTGGCTGACTTCTAAAAAGGAGGGCAGAGAGATTAAAATTTTATCAGATAGTTTAGAAGATTATGGTAGTTGTACCTTAAAACATAAAAGCTACTTTGCAGGGCCTCATGCAATTCAGCAGGATGCAGTTGGGTCAGAATTGATATCAGCAAGGCACTGAGGGTAAGTTTGAAGTTATCACATTGTAGAAAGAAGAAAAGTTCAGCCTAAGATTTACAATAAGTAAAAACTAAAACCTTGCACCAGGGTTTTCAGCAGATCAAAAAATGCATTAGAAATGTATGTAATTACAGTTAAGCACTTGTCATCATTTTGGAAGGTGGTATTTACTCAGGCTTATACTATACAGAGACATCTCTGGTTTTTTGCTTCTGAGTGTGTGGTGCTGAATTCCATATACAGGTTCACTAAAAACAGACAACCTTTCTGTCTGAGGGTATTTCATACTCCACACTAAAAGATATCTACTGGACCTCAAGTGAACAAATAATGGCAAAAGTGTATATTCTTAATGACAAAAAACTCTATATACTACATAGCCCTTCAAAGCACTGAATTTCCTCTTTGTTATATTCAACATAAACCAGTCAAGTGAATGACAGCAACTCGGTCTAATTATAACTTGAACCATTGGTCCCTGAAAAAATGCTTCTGAAACTCCTATATGGTTAAGCTTGCCTGAAAATACTTTCTGCAGCTGGTAGTGTTCCCTGTTAGTGACAATGTCATTGTTTGATCTGGACAGAGGTGTCTGGAGAATCTTGTGGAGAACTCTTCTCTCCTTGTAGTCAAGGAAGAAGTCCACATAAAAGCCCCAAATATAAAATAAAAGGAAATGCCTTCTAATTTTTATTCATTACAACCTTATAGTGTAATTATTCAAAGCACACTCAGATTATTTCAGCTAATTTAACATTCAGAAACAGCATTTCCATATTCACCCAATGTAAAGATATATATGATTTTAATAAGACTATATATATTATACATGGAATAATTTATTCATGGTAAAAGTAAAATAACAGCTGTTCATCATGAACTACTCCTAAGGAAAGACTTACCCTAAATTAGTCCTTTGCAATAGCAGGATTTCTAACTGACTGTTTTTCATAGGATAAAAGAGCATTAAAATATTATTCAACACAAAGGACTTGAGTCAGTTGGTCATATATAGATGTCTAATACCATTTGACAACATGAAAACTTTCTGATCCTCAGATTCAACCTTAGAAGTGTATGTTTCCTACAGGCATTGTAATATATGTCACCCCATGCAGATACCTTGTTTACCCGAGAGTATCTTAAAAAATGTGTGGCTAAATGAGTAAAGTCTCAGTTTCAGCAGTTTCAAAATTAATATTTAATCCACAAAACAGACCCAAGAATTTTTTAGAAGTAACTTACCATACAGAAATGGAACATGATATTACTTAGAGACAATCTTTTAATCATTAAAAATAGTCATATTGCTCTGCACAGTAGCAAACTTGCTCTTTGCAGGTGTACATAATACTTCACTGGAAGAATTATGTACACCAGAAGGATTCTATGTACCTGCAGTGATAACTGAGTAATCTTAATCTGAAGTCATGATTCAGTGCCTCTCAACATCTTTTTAGCTGCTTCATAGACACATTAGCAACTTGCATCTTTTTTTAAAAAGCCGTTGTTTTTTACAGCAGTTTTCCTGTGCCAACCCAGAACTACTTTAGCCTGTTTATCTCTTTATCTCACTTTCATAAAAATGTGAAGACTTTTTTTATTTTTTGGCAAAAGAAGAAAAAGCCAGTGCATACCAAAGGAATCTGGACCTACCAGAAATGCTTCCAAAGTTACACGACTGGAGGATCATATCCTTTACAGAAGATAGCTTTATGATGTACAGATAGTCCAGAAGAACATAATTTCCCTTCCTATCTGGAATGGGGTAAACCCCACTGTTCTGATTTCTGTGAAATTTTTTGGTGGACTCTGGAATGGACATTCAGATATATGTATTCATAACCTCTGAAGCTGGCACAGGATACAAGAAGCTAGGCTTGTTTCACAGACCAAATTCTAGGTACAAATAAAAGGAATAGCAAATCAGTTTTCGGAATAAATGTCGTAGTGCTGATTGTCCAAGATGAGACAAGGCAGAAAGTAATTAAGCTTACAAAACTGTATGGCTAGGAGGGCACATTGCCATCTTTTACCTGTTGAACAGAAATCTGTCAGGACAAAATGAGATTTTGTTCAAATGTTCAATGACAGTAACCTTGTAAGTGTTGCATAAATGCTGTATGAATAGGGTGTGTCAGAGAGATCAGATAAAACTTCAGTTTCTGAAATCTGATTTTGAACCAATCTTAACTAATTCAGCAGGCAATTTTGAGGTATTATAGAAGGCAGTAATACATACTTTTCTGCCTCTTTCCTTCTTCTTTCTCTGCTATTATCAGAGTGAAAAGTTTTTAGTGATTATAAGAAAATCAGATATGTAGAAGCCTGGAAAATTCTATATAAAATCAATCTAATTGCAGATGCTAACTTGAAACAAATCTCTTGCTTCCTTTGTGTGACTGTTTGAACATCCAACAGTTATTTATAGGACTTAAAGCTAATAGGACAGAGGTCCTATAGCTCTGGGTGTTGAGGATTAAGGGTTTCCTGGGAAAACAAAAGCCCCACTATGATATTCATCAAACCTAAGAAGCTGACATGGAGTAAAAGGAAAACTGTATGAAGTATGTGCAATTTCCATCAATGTCCAATTTATATCAACCAAAAAGGAGCCTGTGCTGCTTATTTTAGGACGATATCCAGTAAGTTGTGTAAAAAATATTTTTGACTTAAGTTTGATTAGTAAAATATTTCAATACCATACGTGATAAAACCAACCCAGGATAAGAGAAGCTCATTAAAGCTTTTCTAAATCACAGTTTGTTTTGTTTTATTTTGTTTTTTAATTGGCTTTTCCATCTGGGAAAAAATGCCTGGCAATCCCTCCAAGAAAATAACTAATTAAGATTCAAGGTCACAAAGTATTTTTACTCTGGATATTTTTCTTTGCTTTTGAATATCGCCTCTGGTTTCCTGTGATATTCTCATCTGGCTGAACAGCAGATCGCAGAGTGACATAATAATAAGTGACACAAGGTCTTGTACAAGACCTGTCATGAGTGGTACCCTGCAAGGTCCAATACTGGGCCCAGTACTGTGTAACTTATCCATCAATGTCTTCAATGAAGGTCCATATGTCTCCTCAGCAAGCTCAGTGGTGACATAAAGCTAGGAGGAGTAGCCAATAACCCAGATTGCTGTGCAGAAGCTTCAGAAGGACTTTCATGGATTGGAGAGTTGGGCAGAGAAGAACTGTCTGAGATGTAAGAGTTGTGTCCTGTTCTGAGGACTGAGGGCAACAAACACAATTTAGCATCTGGGGCATCTCTCACAAGAAAAGACTGAGGCAGCTGGGCCTGTTCTGTTTCAAGAAGAGATGGAAGAGAAGAGAGGACCTCATCAATGTCTATCTGTGTCTGAAATGAGGGTTTTAAGAGGATGGAACCAGGCTCTGCTCAGTGGTGCCTACCAACAGGATGAGAAGCAATGGGCAGAAACTGATGGACTGATGGTTCCATGTAAATATGCAGACTAAATTTACTGTGTGAATGACTGAGCACTGAAACAGGTTGCCCAGAGAAGTAGTGGAATCACTGTCTCTGGAGATATTCAAGAACTATCTGGACACTATCCTGTGCAATGTGCTCTAGAATGACCCTGCTTGAGCAGGGATGTTGGACCAAAAGACTCACTGTGGTTCTTTCCAACCTGACCCATTCTGTGATTCCCTCTCACTGTTCATCTCCCACTACAGGAAAAAGGACGATTTACTGCGTTCAACTTAGTACAGTATTATTGCATTTTATTTTGGAATTTGTTCCAATGTATTCCCTGTATCATAATTTATTAAAAATGCTATATTTTATCAAGGTTCTTAAATAGAAAGTAACCCCAGAAACATTAATGATGATGATATTTGGAAAACAAAATGAAAGCAAATCCTACTTCAACACTGACATTGGTTCTTAACACCACCTTTTCTTTTATTCCTGGAAGATTAGTATCAAAAATCCCTTGCATTTATGATAACTCTTTCTTAATGTCATGGTGCTTCAAACTAGCTAATCAGCATCTAGATTAAGCATTTATCCAGACTGATCTTCTTGTAGAAATTAGATGCTTAAAACTGATAAAATCAATAGGGGCCCACTAAAAATACATAACCCTCCCCCAAAGACAGAGCATTGCTTAAATTCTTATTCCTCTTCAGGACCTGAATCCAGTATGTTTTGTGAAAAGACTGAACCTGCATATCCCTAAGGAATACACTAAGCTATAAATTTGAGTCATCGTTGCTCTGAATTTATTTCGTCTTAGAGTTTACAGTTGGATACACTGAATAACTGCACATATTTTTTTGAAACTCTCAGACACAGAGACTGAAATGGCATCTTTTAAACTCTACAGAAATCTTCTGAAGCTAAAATACTTGGGAGAAAGAGGAACCACAATATGTTTAAAGAAGGTCCTATATTTTCAGAAACTCTAAATTGAGATATTCTCAGAGAATTTTCATCAGATCAGACCCTGACAAAAGAAGACAGGGAGAAAAATGCCCTTTTTATGGCTTCTGATAATCTTCAGGGCAAATTAGATTCTAAACACCAGAAGGCATATATGGAGATGGAATTTTTGGGTCATAAAAAACTTCAGGGCCACTGCTGTCTTTAGGTGTTTCTGAGGAATAGAGACATAGAGATAATGTATAGAAAGAAGTGACCTAATCTATAAATCATAATAAAATATGCCAGAGTAGTCAAGTAGTGTATTGCAACAGTGCTAGTGTACACACAGTTAAACTGACGTCCAGGTTTGGACTCAAATGAAGGATTTTTCCTCTTGTCATGTTGACAGGGATTTATATTTCATTGATACTGGAAATTTTGCATGTACTTTATTCCCACAGTCACGGAATCATCAATGTTGGAAGAGACCTTCAAAGTCATCTAGCCCAACTGTCTACCCAGGACAACCATAATCACCCCTAAACCATATCCCAAAAGTCAGCAATGTGATAACTTTCTCTGAATAACTGTTTTTAGATCTAATTGATTGATTGAAATGTATAAGCACAAGGATAAAAATATGGAAGGAGGAAAATGAATTCTGAAAAAAATAGTTTTCTTTCTTGAGTAAGAAATGTCTATCTATTACTCCTTAAAATAGAAGGTTGAAAATGATCTTATACTTTTTCAGACAACAATAATATCCCCAGGAGATAGTTGTTCACTGGGAATATCTGAGAGTCCTTGTACAGTTATTGTATTAAAGAACTTAGGTAACAATACAAGGATAGCTGCAAGAAATACTGCTAGAGGTATTGAAATAGCTGGATGTTAGCGTGGGATGACTCTTGGAACTTTAGAAATAACTATTTCTGTAAGCATCAAATTAAAACACAAAACAGTACAATCTGCCACTGCATCCACAAGTCTCATTCCTTCTTTAAAAGATGGTAATAAAATCAGCAGGGCGTATGAGAAGAGTTAAATCCACTTTTACAATGCTCACTGTGAATTTTGAAGTAAACAATGAAGTTTACTTTGTATGGATTTGTTATCTGAAACTTTTCCCTCATATCTCAATGTACTTAAAATTATCAGTTTTGTAACAAAGATTATGTTTACCATAGTGTTGTTATGTGCACACCATACCATGGAAAAAAATATAACTTTCTACTGCAGGTAGGTTAGTTAAAATCATAAAATATTTACAACTATTGTCCCAGGAGCAGCAAAATATCTTTTTCCTCTCAAATGATGTTCTGGAAGATGAGGACCTGTTATACACTAGACCTAAGATGTTTGCTGTAAAGAGGTTTTTTTGCCTTCCACACTGCTGGTTCCTTCTCAGCCTTAACTAGCAGAGCAAGAAGTGCCTTGCCTGCATTGTAGAGGAATATTAAGAGAGCTCAGTCTTTAAAAGAGAGCACTTTCATTCTTTCATTCTCCTTCAAAAAAGAGTTATCTGACTAGAAAACCAAACCAAAACCACAAACCCTCACATAACAGCTGGTGTTAATAACAATACGAAAATATGTACAAATTATTTTATGTCATTATTCTTAAATATTTTTATCATTATTCTTTGAAATTTTTCAGCATTTCTGTTCAGCAGCAGTTGACACTTGGAAAGAAAGATATTTCATTTGCTGATATTATTAATAGCCAGGTAGAAATTTACCTACATAAAGCTTTCTGGTATGTGAGTTTTTCAGTTTTTCTCTCATGAGTCACTCTTTGTTTCTCTTATTCCTTCCTTTTCTTAAGCCTCTTGAGTGTATGCAAAAACCTACAGAATGTGTTGAAAAACACTTGAGTAGTAACTCTAATATTATGAGAAAAGATGTGACACACAATGTATGTGATACATATGACACTTAGTTTTCAGCAATGGCATAAATAAATGAATTAATTCTTAAATCCTATTGCTTGAATAATTAGTTACATAATATATATGAAAATTTATTTTTCTGTGTGTCAGATCAGTGGATTTGCTGTCTATAATGCTGGGAATGCTCAGTGGTATTGCTCCTATTTTATTCTAATGATCCTGGGGTTTGTCCCTATAATGAAGAAAAATGAAAATCATAGGGACCAAAAAATATCTGCAATTATCTACAATTAGTGA
Source organism: Argya squamiceps (assembly GCA_037834095.1). Lineage (NCBI taxonomy): Eukaryota > Metazoa > Chordata > Aves > Passeriformes > Leiothrichidae > Argya > Argya squamiceps. Next base: position 52,661,794 of record JBBMKD010000170.1, on the reverse strand, counting down.
AAAAGAAGTTAATTATTATAGCTAATACTCTTTCTTTTCTTTCTCTCAGTATGCATCTGGTGTTGATTTTTCATCAAAGAAAAGGACAAAATCCTAATGAGTGTTAACAAAAACAAATACAAATGTCAAAGGTTTTTTATATAGTTCAACTAAAAGAAGTATTTTTCTGTGTAATAAGGACAATAGTAATTTATCTGGTTTGCTGATTCAGTTTAGATTCTCTTTATTACAACATCAGTGTCCTTTTGCTGCATTTGCTGATAATTTATTTCCGGTAAGTTACACCATAATTAATCAAAGTAAGCACAATATTGTAAGTACGGTTATTCTGTCATGTTATTTGCATGCACTGTGACTTTTTGAAGTATACTGTGTCAGACATAATCAGTAGGTGAAGAAAATTAGTCACATGATAGCAGCATTTATGCTTCCAAATTAGACTGTCAAATACCTATTGGGCGTTGCATAGCTGTCTGTACAAAGTTAATGAAAAGAAGTCCATTGAGGGCTATCACATGAGAAAATTTCCTACATTGAATTCTCACAGAGAATTTGCCTAAACCTCTGTACTACCCTTCTCTATATTAGCTAGTGTCCTGAATGATTAAGGTCAAGTTTCAACAATTCTCTTTAGTTCACTACTACTATAAAATCTAACTTCATTTGCATTTTCACAGCATAGATCACTGAGAGTAAATTATTTCGTGTATGTTTGGAAGGATTTTCTAGAAACAGCTTATCCTGTAGATCCTTTCAATGCCATCAACAACAAGCTAGCAAACCAACAAGCAAGCATACAAGGAAACCAATGAATCAGCACAGCTATATATTAGATCTTAAGTCTGGCAAGACAGGATATGGTACATTAAAGAACAATGAATCATGGGCTAGAATTTCAAAGTGCTAACAGCTAAAATAAATATAAATGCATATAAGTAGCAAATAGTAGTATATTTGGCAGTACACATAATTTTCATATCAGGTGCCCTTATCAAGTGCAGTGGATTTTGCAAGAAATACCTTTCCCAGACTCAGGTCCTTCCACTACAGAATGATTTTGTATATAGGAAGGCACAGAAATTACTGAAGTGCTGTGTGCTGCCCTCCTGCAGCAGGTTCTCTGTAGGAGTGCGTGCCCCTTGGACAGCCTGCTGTTCGGCTGGCCCACCCGGCAGCTTTTGGGTATGCCACCACAGTTGCGATTTGTGGGTTTTTGGCTCTTACAGCACCTCGACTCTCGCTGTCATGGCCGTGGTAGGATGAAAGAGGGGAATCTCGGAGGCTCAGGATTTCAGAGGTTTATTCGGTGAGGGGGGGGTGACAGGGGATGCCCCCTCCGTCCCAATGCCTCGGGAGACATCTTGGGCTGCGGCTGCAGAGGGATTTTAACTGTTACAGATCCAGTGGGTGGATACAAGTTATTAACCAATAAAACAAAGTAGAGTAACAAATTCTTACAAGCTTACCTAACTGCTAACAAATAAAAGTAATTTTGGGAGTGGTCACTGGGGACTGGACAAAGGGATACATAGAATACATTGGGCATGATGGACAGGGGGCATCTTATGGAAGGTGGCCAATAGGATGCAGTCTCTAGGCAGAGGCTACAGAGGCACAGAAACCCTTATCAACTTCTGATAAGAGAAAATTCCAAGGCAAGGGGCCCATATGGGGTACCTAAAGCTATCCTAACTTATAACAAAGAGGCTATTCTAAACTTATAATAAAACCTATAAAAACCAAAACATGCAAAATAAATTCAGCAATCCCACAGTTCTCAACGTAACTGGTAGAGGGATACCCATGTTATCTATTGCATCTGTATTTCTCAGGATGTTTTAGGTGAGAAACAAGACATTTTAGACATGAGTCTCATGGCAGACACAGTCTCTAACGTATCATGTTTGGTCGTTTGATTAAAAAATGTCTGCTCAGATAACATATGCAACTTCATATTCCATACGAATTTCATATTCAAGTTTGACTTTGTGTTCTTACTCCTGACATATCCTACCAGCTATTTATCAAGTCCTTTATGGTAAATTCATAAAGGCAGTTTGTGCCCTTTTGAGAATAAAACTTGAAAACTAATCCACCCTGCCCATTAAATATCAACTTACTTTAGAAAAAAAATCATTATTATGTGTTTGTAATGGCTTTCATTTGTACCAGAACAAGAAATCAAGTGAGCATACAGGGACTGAGCACTCATTGGCCAATCTGTATCTACAGTTTATAGTACAATTGGCACAGGTCAAAAGCCTGGGTTTTGCCATGCATGGCTTCTGAAATATAGAGAAAGAAGTACTCTGCATCAAAACCAAATCAAAATTTTCTAAACACACAAAAGAAAAATCAACCATTTACCTTTCTTAAAACTTTGTTGTCTTTTCTCTTGGTTTTGACCACAGGTTTTGAATGCCTACATTCAAACACTTTTCAAAAGTGTTTCCTGAGATTATGAGAAAAAAACCTGAACTTTACTTCTAAATGTATTTATGAGAATTACACATACTCACTAGCAGATATCAAAAGCTCTAAGGATCAAGAAAACATTGAGCTGCCTTGCCTAGATGATGTCTGGTAGCTGTGTACTACTGTTTTTTTCACAATTGCATATTTGAGGAAGCAAAAAGAAAATTAAGGAGAAAAAAAATGAAAACTGGAGTGGTGAGTGGAGGAGCTTTCAGTATTTGTTACAAGACTGATACTTCACAAACAACTATTATGTATCATATTAATCTGGTGATTAAACTCCTTTTCAGGCAGTTGTCTGATTTGTCCTAATGGACCAAATTCCATGATTATTAACAATATACATTAATTAACAAGAATTAAAAAAGAATAAAACATGAAAACAGCATTTAGCTGAATAACTGTGGTATTTCTCTCTATATAAAAAGGCCATGAAAAAATGAGACATGAGAAAATTAGACTTTCCCTTCATAATTCCAAGACTAGATCTGGCTTGTAAATTAGCATGTTTACCAATGTCATCTTGTATGAATTATACAAAATGTATATATTTACATATGATCACAATCAAATTTTTCTAATTTGAGAGAGAATCCCATTTTCTTGAGAATACCTTCAGATCTCTCAAAATCTAGTCTAACCTGAACTTCTAGTTTTATAACTGGGTAGAGAGAAACATGACTTAAAAAACTGAAAACGCTTTCTAAAATGTAATAGTGTAATGGTGTTGTAATCATGGCTCAAAGAAGTAGTAGGGGGACCCAGGGCAAAAGAGATAGATTATGATATCTCATGCCTAAGTTGTGAAGAAAAGCAGCCTAGGTGGTCTGAGCAGATCTGCCAAAAAAACCATGCAATAAAACTTGGGGAAATGCAACAAGCTCTCTAAGTGCTATAGTATGAACGCTGCCCTAATTTCTCTGTTGGATTAGTTGTTATAGTCATCACAGGGAAGTTCTGCTACAGCCCCCTACCCTAGCTTCCTTTGACAACTGTCTGATTTTTGTCTTTTCATCCCATTCACACATTTTCTCTCACACAATGATTACTTGGGCTTTCAGGGTAAAGTGAATTTTATCCTATAAGAAATAAAGTATTGTATTTTACTGATGAAAAGACTCCATTCTGTTCACAGTTGATTCTTCTCTCCTGTTCTCTCTCTATTGTGTGCGTATATATTTAAATTACTCTTTAATTGATGTAGTTCTGGAGTCTTTCATTGAAAAAAATGCCTAAAGTTGAGTGAAAGAGAATGGATCCTGAGAACCTGTGGATGTAAAATGAGGCTCAGGCTGTGCGTACTAAAGCAACCTATTTTCATAAATGAAGAAACTATTAGCCTCTTTGTGAAATTAACAATGTGTGTCTCATCTATAGGTTTGTCATTAATTCTATTTCAACAAGAAAAAAAGGCCATCAATTTGAACTATGAAATACTTCTCTAGCACTTGCAGTTTCTGAACTATCCAGACAATTTACTGTTATGTCAAATATATTTTAAATACCAGCTTATCTGAAGCCAATATCTTCTGGCTTTTGCATTCCTTATCAAAATAATTTTGTACTTTAAAGACATAATTTTATTATATGTGACCTTAAGAGCAATTCCTAGGAGAAGGTGCCACATGATAATAGTAATAAAAAAGCAATTTATTCTAGATGTTAATTTTAAGGAAATGTAGATTGAAAATCAGGGACATTTTATGGTATTTGTGAAAGCTATTGATTATGACCAGCTTAGTAGAATAAGGTTAATTTTCTACCTATCATGTTCTGAATGTATTCCATTACTAGTTGCTCTCTTTTCTCAGTTCAAATTTATAAGCTGCAGCATTATGATGGGTTCTGGAATCATAAATTCAAGATAAATCTTTTTAGCACATTATATGGAATATCTAATTCTTATAGTATATGAGAAATGCTTCCTTTTTACTACTGCATAATCCATTATTGCCAAGGGATCATTCTGAGACACTTGCATTAATATATAGCTAAGACATTTCCTGGTGTGTGTAAGCAAAGCCTTTTCCTCACAGAATGAATTCTCTGTAGAGAAATACCATGCACAAGGTAAATCTCTGCTTTCTTTAAATTAGTTTTATATTTTATTCAACCATATTTCAAACAAAATGAGACAAAACCCCCACAAAACCCCAAATCTGTAGTTATTACGGTGTTGCCAAATTTCATTATAAATGCCATAGATCACAGAAATCTGAACTAGCATTATTTGGTATTTTCATGAAAGGCTTAGTTGATGGCATGGAGCATAAAAGTACAAAGTAGATGGGTGATACAAAACATGAGATTTTCAAAACACTTGAGAGAACAGAATAATCTTCGTAAATCAGAGAAACAGTCTGAAATAAAGACTATGAAATGCAATAAAGACAAAGCAAACAGCTCCACTTCATTTGCAAACATCACACATACAAACATAAAACAAATATTTTACGTAAGGGATATTTCACTAACATTCAAATAGATTTTTTTTTAAACAATTGCAAATTGGTGATGCTCTAGTAGAAAGGAAATGTATAATTCTGGGATACTTTTAGCGCCAGTGTCATATAAGATATAGAGATTTATTATGGAGTCCTACCATGTGGTACTATGATAACAGTGGGAATAGAGTGTTTAGTTTTGACCAGCACACTACAGGAAGCATTGAGACAAACTAGATAGAAGACAAAACACAAACACAGCAATGATTAAAATTTTGTAGAAGTGACCCAGACATAAAAATTGTAAGAACATGGTCTTCTTAGTATTGAAAAAAGAAGACTGAAAAGAAGAATTCCTAATTCATTTGTCATGGAGATAAAGCAACACCAGAATAACGTGACACCATTAAGTTCAATTTATATCTAAGCTACAACTCCATTACAGAACACTGTTTTTTGTTAATGATTTCCTATAATTCTTTGTTTGCAGCTATGGATTTTTGTAATGGTAGTTTATATTATGTCTGCACATAAACTCAAAGCATTTATTTCCTCTTCGAGCACACATTTAATGTCCACAATAAAGGCGAATTCAAACAAAAAAAAATTCCATATGTATTACCAAGCACCTCATTACTGTAACATTTTGTCAGTTACTCATTCATGCACACTTTGTTAATCTAACCATTTTTCATGCTGAACACTGACGTTAGAAGGCTGAAAAACTGAAAATCAAAAAAGACCCTGAGGATATTATCAGTCATTTTACAAATAATTTTTTTAACACTATAGTAAACATGCAAGCTCACAAAAAATCCTCAACCAACCAAACAAAACCAGAAAACAAACCTACACCTTCTTAGTAGTATTTGATTAGATTTTCAAATATTTTAAAAAATCTAAATGCTTGGATCACTCAAGATAAAGCCATGTTTTACAGAATTCTGTATAGTGTATCTTTCTTTCAAATATATTATCATTTGTTCTTCATGATTCACTCTGTTACTAGTTACACCTGAAACAATCCCTCTCCTTTTATTAAATTGAAAATGTTCCAGAAGCATTTGTTATAATTGTTTCTCTTGAATAATTGAAATATTTAGTGACTTTTTTCTGCTAAGGCATATTTCTCACAGGAATTTTTTTTTCTCAAAATTTGATAACCTCAAGATTGCATGGAAAACAACAACTGGTACAGATTTTAGAGAATATTTCACTCTTCCTTATCACAGAATAGTTGTGGTTGGAGGGGACGTCTGGAGATCATCTAGTCGAGCTCCACTACTAAAATAGGTACACCTAGAGCAGGTTCCATAGGGTGGCCCTCAAAGTAAAGAAGCTTTTCCTCCTGCTCAGATGGAAAGTCTGTGTCTCCATTTGTGCCTGTTGTCTTTTATCTTGCCACTGAGCACCACTGAAAATAGTCTGACCCCATCCACTTGTAATCTGCCCTTAAGATATTTGTATGTGTTGATAAAATGCCCCCTCAGTTGTCTCTTCTCCAGGCTAAACAGGCCCAGCTCTCTTAGTCTTTCCTACTAAGAGAGATGTTCCAGTCCCCTAATCATTTCATAGCACTCCCACTGGTCCCTTTCCAGTAAATCCTTGTCTGTCTCGAACTGGTGAACCCAAAACTGAAGGTAGTACTAGAGGTGCTGCCTCACCAGGGCAGAGTATGCAGAGAGGATAACCTTTCACAGCCTGTTGGATGCCTTCCTAATGCACCCCAGGAGACAACCGGCCTTCCTGGCCACAAGGGCGCACTGCTGGCTCATGGAACTTGTTACCACTCGGAGCCCCTGGTACTGCTCTGCAGAGCTGCTTTCCAGCAGACCAACCCCTATTATCACAACCCTTTCCTCTTTAATGGCAGCTCACCTACCTTCATTATTTTTTCCACCATTAACCAGTCACCTCACCTACAGGGGTTTTGACCCTCTAGTAAAATTTCTCATTTAAATAAAAAAATAAGAAAAGAGAGATAAAAGATGAGAAGAGATAAAAATAACTCATAAGCTCCTTTTTTCACTTACAGGATGGGCCTGTAACTACTGTCAACTGGCATGTAATTGCATCAGGCAGGCATAGTCCCCAGTCTATCTGAGGCTGAGTTGCAAACAAGCTCTGTCAGAGGAAGCTCTTTCCTCTCTTCTGCAGGTAGGAATCAGTGGTTACAGAAGCAGATGCTACTGCTTGCTTTGTTCTTTGATTTGGAGCAACACACTGCCTTCATGCATTGTTGGACAAGATCAAAGGAATCAAGGATAATTTTGTAAATTTTAAAATAAACTGAGAACAAAATTTCTCAAGATTAAAAAAATTGAGTATTGGAAATTTGTATCATGATTATCAGTTACTGTTTTTCATAATAAGTATGTCATCTGGAGATAAAAAATTAGCTGGAGTTTTTTATATGAAAGGTGAGTAAGTTTTCCAGGTCAAAAAAGGATTTATATACTCTGGTAACAATCTGCGTATCACTTGCTCTATATAATGCTTCAGATCAAGCTATGGTCTGTAGAAAAAAAGTAACTGCAGCTGATCCATGCAGCACTATAAAGTGGCTCGTTTGTGGGGAATGCTTTCTCCGGCTAGCTGATTCCCCAAGCCAACTTATAGTTTGTGGGTTCTCCAGGTAGCTCGCTGAGGCATGGATTCAGGCTTGGAAGAAAGAAGCATGCTCTCTCTGGGTTAGAAGGGTGTTTATTGAGTGCAGTCCATGTGGCAGGAGCCTTGCCAGAGCCCCAAAGTCCATACGTGGAGGCATGGAGAGAGAGAGAGCTGGGGCCTGTGTGTCCCTTTTTCCCAGCTCGGGGGCTGGGCGGGGAAAACACTCTGACCCAAGGGGGAAGGGAAAGGGGTGGGGTTACATCAGAATGAACCAGGTACATTGGGGACCGGAATGGGGGGGGAAGGACTGTACCAAGTACCTACAAACACAAATTCAAAAACAAATTCAAAAAACTTGAAACTCGCACTGCTACACAACACACCCTAAAGCTCAGCACTAAGGTGACAATCCCCTGCCCATGGAGTCTGACTTTGGCTGAGGTCAGTGCTTGGCTCTGCTGGAGCAGCAGACCCTCCCTGTTGCAGGCTGGTCCAGGCTGCCTGGCTATCTCTGGCTGTGCCTGACCATGGTTTTGCCCACTAGGCCTGAGCCTGACCCCACCCGCGGGCCAACAGACCAGCCCAGTCTCCTCCAATCCCATCCTCAGGATTGTTCCTAGGTGCCTTTTTGCCTTCCCTGCACCCCAACTGGGGCAATGGGATGGACCTGGCTGGCGACACCCTGCCTTGGCACCCCTCAGGGAGCCCCTGATGCCTCCAGCTCCCTGGTCCAAGAAGCAATTAGCCCCTGCTGGACTGTGAGGTGTGGAGAATTACAGAATCACAGGATCACAGATTAAGCTGAGTTGTAAGGGACCCATTAGGATCACTGCATCCAACTACTGATCCTGTGCAGTATCACTCCCAAGAGTCACACCCTGTGCCTGAGAGTATTGTCCAAAATCTTCTTGAACTCTGTCAGGCTTGGTGCTGTGGCCACTGCCCTGGGGAGCCTGTTCCAGTGCCCAACCTCCCTCTGGGTGAAGATCCTTTTCCTAATATCCAACCTAAGCCTCCCCTGACACAACTTCAGGCTATTCCCTCAAGTTCTGTCACTGGTCACCAGAGAAGAGATCAGTGTCTGCCCCTCCCCTTCCGCCCACGAGGAAGTTGTAACTGCAATGAGGTCCCCGCTTTCCAAAGTGAACAGACTAAGTGACCTCAGCTGCTCCTCTTGTGGTTTCCCCTAAGGCCCTTCATCATCTTGTCCTCATCTGGACACCCTCTAATAGTTTAGTACCTTTCTTACATTGTGGCACCCAAAACTGTCCCCAGCACTCAGGGTGAGGCTGCCCCAGCTCAGTGCAGAGGAGGACAATCCCCTCCCTTGTCTGGCTGGTGATGCTGGGCCTGATGCACCCCAGGACACGCTCGGCTCTCCTGGCTGCCAGGGCACTGCTGACTCAGATCCAGCTTTCCATTGACCAGGACCCCTACATCCCTTCCTGCTGCACTGTTTTCCAGCACCTCATTGCCCAGCCTGTACATACACCCAGGGTACCCCTATCCCAGCACAGAATCTAGAACTTCCACTTGTGGAAATTCATGTGGTTGGTGATTGCTCAGCCTTCTGATTTGTTGAGGTCTCTCTGCAGGGCCTCCCTGCCTTTGAGGGAGTCAACAGCTCCTCCCAGCTTTGCATCATCTGGAAACTTGCTCAGTCCCTTCCAGTCCTGTGTCCAAGTAATTTATGAAGATGTTAAAGAGCACAGGACCAAGGATGGAGCCCTGTGGAACCCCACTAGTGACAGATCACCACTGTGATGTCACCCCATTCACTGCAATGCTTTGTGCCCGACCTGTGAGCCACCTGCTCACTCATCACACCATTATGTGTTTATCCAGCTGTGTTGGACATTTTGTCCAGAAGGATACTGTGGGAGACAGTATTAAAAGCTGTACTGAAATAAAAAAAAGATTGCATCCACTGGCTTTCCTTGATATTCTAGGTGACAATATATAAATTATCACAGTTCTTATGAGAACAATAGATCCAGATTGTGGAATGATTGTCTAAGAGCAGTAAAAGCAAAACTAAATTTATCTGTCTCTATTTTAGTGTGTTAGATGTGAAATGCAATTGTTACGATGAACATGTTTGTCAGATATACAAATTTTAGATCTATTCTTTGGTGTCCGTTTTTTTCTCTCTTTAAGGACTCTGATGGCATTACAAGGCAGAAGACTTCTCCTTCATCCTAATCTTTATTGTCTCTCAGTCTGTATGAATTTGCACCTGAGAAAATGGCTTGACTAAGGAATCTCTGGTAAAAGAATAAACATGAATTACCTCTCTCTAGCTTATTTTTTGTGTTTTGGAAAGGGATGATATAGGTATCTTTTAAAAAGCTATGGTCTAGTGTGGAGAAACTCCAACAGGATTCAATTGTCAGGGTGGACTTTTAGAAATTGCTTTGGTTTTATATCAAACAAAGTTCTTGAGAATGAGTTTAAAAATTGGTCATCTTGTGCAAAACAGCATCTTTAATCCATCAAGCAGTTTGGAAAGATAATTTTTGAAGATTTCAAATCAAGAGTAGCCAGTGTCCTAAATGTTCCTGAAGGTGCAGGTTTTAATCTTTAAATTTTCTAACCCTACTAGCTTGTAAAGATAACTCATTTGATTACTCGATAGATACATACATATACGTATATGTGTGTGTGTATATGTGCATTTCTCTTTTTGTATGTGTATCTATTAATAGATAAAAATTTTTATAATATACATTTTTGGTCAATGCATATATATACATATTGTATAGATATATACAGTATGTAACTTATGTTTTATGGTAAATGATATTAATCTAGTCAAATTGCAAAATATGGATGAAAATTCATGCTTGGCTTGGATCAGAATATAATACCTTTGGCTGTAGTGACAAAGAGGAAATACTCAAGGATGTGGCTGCAAGTAATTTTTAGGGTCAGGGTGTTAAAAAAAATCTATCTATTTTAATATGGTTTCAGCGTCTCCTCTTTCTGTGCTTGATAGAAGACAACTGTGCATTCTGGCAAGCCTCTCTGTCATGTTCTCACTTGGTATGTTGAATATATCTGTGTCATGCTTCCATTTGAAATGTAAAGTCCTTGAGGTATAACACCGTAAGGTACATTTTAGAGGGACAAAGGCATAAGCACATCTTAGAAACTTCAAAAAAGGACAAGACTGCTAATTATTAAAATTTTAAATTGCAGAAAATATAAACAATATTAGACTGAAGAACATACATAACAGTCATAAGAGCCTCATTGTGACTGGTAACTTTGGACTTTAGCAACCCTGTGCTGTTTATTTTTTCAATTCTTTTTTCCAGATTATATGAAAGCCATATTTCTGCATGCATGAACCCAAATAAATAAATAAATATATAAATGCAGAGTTAAATCAGAGCTGCCATTTAAGTTCAGATAGAAGCAGTTTTGATAGCTTGAAGTCCCTTTAAAGTTCCAATTTGACAGAAATGAACTAAATAAAAATCTTCTTACTAATAGTTGGTTTAGATATTTCTTTAGCCTAATTGAATGAATTTAATTGAATTTTCAAGGACTTTTCACTTTTGTCCCAAATGAGATTTTTAAGCATAACTGCTACAGTGGAACAGTCTGGAAAGAAATGAGAGATATTTCAGTTTATCCGGACAGCAGTACAAGTGGCGTATTTAAATATACAGCCTTATAGTCTTACTGGAACTAATTGGCTGTAATGTTTCTTAGTTGTGTTTGAAATTTAACAAATTGGTAAATTAGAGCTGCAAAGAGCTTTACCCCAGAGATTTAAGCTGCAGCACATGAGCTCCCCATTTTATATCCATTAGGTTAATAGATCACTTGCTTGACTAATTTCTGCTGCTTGTGTTTATCCATGTTTCCTTGAAGAACTGGAGAGAAGAAATGTTGATATTTGCTATCCAAATGGCATGCTTTTCTACATTTAAGCTGCAAGAATTGAAACAGAATCAGCATTTATGCACACTGAAAGCTGATTTTGTAAGAAAGATGTGTGAAATATGATCCAAGCTTAGAGATGCAGAAATACAAACTTTCTGCAGTTTCACTGCAATATTTTAGTTTTTCATTTGCTACGCATTCAAAAAAAAAAGTTTAAAGTGAATGATCTTTCTTTACTTTCTTTCAGGAACATAACTTGTTGATAGTGAGACAAGTATTATATAAGGGATTCCAGTCATTCTGTTTATAGATTTTAGGTCAAAAAAGTTCTCAAGAATAACATGATTAACTTCTAATAGGCAAGTAAACTGTTGCCCTTACTGAAAAGAGTCTGATACAATTGTAAGACTTTAATGACTTCTACAGCTAATATTATAAGGTGGAGCTCTCCTTAAGCATAAGTAATCTTATATGTTTGAAATCTCTGCCTTAGCTTTTTATGTCTTGAACCTAAGTGGCAACAGTTTCTGTCAAAGTGACAACCATTATGTTTCCTGATTACAGCAGAATTGGTAAGAAAGGCTATTAAGGAACAGCTCTGCACTGATCAGGAGAAAAGTACATGTCCTAATTTTCATCCTTGGATAAATTAGTTTATAACTTTTTTTTTTTTAAATGTTTCACTGTTACCATTTCATTTTCCATAATTCAGAGAATTTGACTGCAGGATTCTGCAGGATTCTGCAAAACTGGCTTTGCTTGTTTTCCTCTGGGTGCTGCTATACCCTATGTATACACAAAATAAACTAGAGGTTTCTCATTGGTTAACTCTCATTAAATATGAGTTTAAGCATGAAGGTTTGGAGTCTTTTGAAGCAGGTCATAGGACTTTTTTTCAGGTGACGTGCCTTCTGAGCTTGAATCCTGGAACAAAATGCTTTTGCAGCAATACCTAATCAGAAAAAGGATTTTGTACACTTTAAATAAAAATGACCTAAATATATTTTCATACAGTATATTGTAAGCATGTCATATTTTAAACACAATGAAGTATAATCTGAATCTCGGCTTAAAAATATATTAATATTCATGCTTTAATTCACAAATTTAATTCTAGAATTTCATATGTAAAATGGTAAGTAAAGTATTACTATACTGATTTTTTACCTACAAATTGACACTGAAAAATATTTAAGCAGCAATCATGCAATCTAAATTCATTGCATGTTCATTGCACACATCCATTTAAACCTTCAAAGGGAGACTACTGGCACAATAAGTGCATTACACAGGTAAGTCTAGAAACAAACATTATCCTGGGCACTGATACACTTTTACAGTTTGCACTAGAAAAGTAGACCATATTGATTGGAACTTGAAATGTACGAACTGAGACTTTATGTATCAAAGGTCAGCAAGAATGATTAGAATATTGAAAAATATTCCTTCTAATGAAGATTGCAAAACCTCAAAGAATTTAGCTTGTCAATAAATTACCATTACTTTGAGGGTTAAGGCATGCTCTTATCACTATATACAAGGACTAAACTATTTCCTTGAGATATTTGAGGATGTTCAAGAGATCCACACAGCACTGATAATTATGTCACAGGATCTGTGACAGATTATGCCCTCTGAAATAACACTGTGCCTTGGACTGTATTCCATAGGGAATATATAAAACATCTTAAAGGCAAGTAGAAGGCTGTATCTATGGAACTGAATTATTTACTTATCTTGTAGGAAAAGAAACTGGAAAAACAGTTTGTTCAAAATCAGTAAAAACTGTAGAATGAGGTCTTATAAAACTAGGAAGATGCACTGAGAGGTACCTTTAGGGGTTATGGGTTAATTTTGTCATAAAAAGTGTCTTAATAGGGCAGACTTTATAAAATATGTAATTTTAGTTCAACCCCAGTAATGGCATTCAAAGCAGTACTATGATTCCAGAACAAAAGCTGTCAAATTATATGGCAGTAGTCATTTTTGAAGATGAAATCTACTGATTAGTCCAGTGAGGATTGTGATTTGTAAGGCCTTAACTTTCAGTTCCCCTAAAATATCCATGACCTTCTGTTTTAAGCAAACTGGCTCCATAATTATCCTAGTTTCAGCTACAAAAGAGTTAATTTTCTCACCATTGCTGTGAGTGGGATGGATCCTGGAGCCATGAGAGCACATTTAGGTTATTATTCTATACCCTTCACATAATTTCTGGGGGATGTGGCTTTGGATGGAAGAAAAACAGAAATGCAGAGCTCAATTTACACCATTTTTGTGCCTTTTTCCGGGAGAGCAAAGCCACAGAGTGGTGGGGCAGCATAGTACTACTTGTAGGCTTTGTCCAATATTGTCCGGTTTCAAGCTTGGGGAGGAGCATGTCCACCAGTGTTTGTTTTTGCCTCCAGCCCAGGGGAAAATAGCTGCAGTAGTGCTTGCCATTTTCTCCTTCGTCTCAGGAACCTGTGTGTCAGTGGCTGTGGTATCATCGAGTTGGTCGGGTCTTCCTCAAGCATTTTTTGAATGCAATCACCCTCTCTTATATGCTGTTGCTATTAGTATTGTTGCTGTTATTGTTTGTTTTCGTCATCTTATTTCTTTATTTTCCAGTAACTTGTTATCTCAAGTCATTATCTCTGCCTCTTTGTCCCTTTCTCATGGGAGGAGTGTGGGGGAAGGGAAGCAGCTGCAGCCACTTGCAGCTTAATTTCCAGCTGTTTCCATACCACAACAGTAATTATGGATATCAAATATTTGATCTAAAGGGTAGACTATCTTATCCCAGACCAGATATGAAACTCTGAGCTGCTCAAAAAATAACATCAATAAGTTTGCAATGTTGAAAACCCCACACTGGTTCTGATTTAAAATCAAGGATATACATTATCAATTATTCTAGAACATATTAATTTTAGAAGAATTTTATATCTTCTAAATGTTCTATATCCTTTGTATTACCTTGAGTTGCATTTTCTATTAAATAAGAACCTTGAATATGTTATATATGTTAGAAAAAAATTAAGAATTATTGTTGATTGTGTCTAACAGGAGTTTTAATGCAGAACATTTTCTTCCTGAGAAATTATTTTGATTATTTTCAGACAAAAGGTTACAGCTAACACTTGCAAAACTAAAACTCTCTTTATCTAATTCACTGCCAATCGTAGAACCTGAGGCTTCAAGTATTTCTGCCAGTAGAAGACAGAAGAGAGTTTGAAATTTATTTGAAAATATTAGGTGAGGGTTTTAAGGATATCTAAGAAAGTGAAAAAAGAGTGGTAAGGTTATTGCGATGGATAGTCTTGTCAAAATAATCAAGAAGATAAATCATCATCGATGAAACTTGGCAGTTTTCAGGATGCTGACATACGTTCTTGGCACATAACGTTTGCATGTTCTCCTTCTGTTTGTTAAGAAATTGGTGTCTAAATAATATGGCATCTTGTCAGGAGATGGAATGTATTAAAATGAAAGTGAGAACTAAAGAATATATTTGGTAAGTCAAGAATGAGGTTAAAATTGTTTGGAAATTTCAAGGGAGAATGGAAGCTTATTCCTCAGTTAGAAGGAAATGACTATATAAAAATGTTGAAATTTTTGGTTTGGTAATTTTATAGGTAGCAATTCTCCGCTAGTTCAGAAAAATGTAAAGACAATCTTTACTTACTGATGTAAAAGAATATCAGATCAGGAAAACTGAAATGAGTTAAATACAACAGGATTTTTGAATCAAACTGACTTGACATCAAAGTGAGTTTAAATCAAAGCGTGTTATCATCAATGAGCTAAAATTGGGTCATATAAATAGAACAAAAACACTGAAACAAACTGATGAAACTTGGCAAGTTTCATTGATATAAACATTCTCTGGTAAGATCAATGCTAAATCTAACGATAACTCTTTGTATTGTTGGGTTCTGTTGTGAAAAGGCAATCAAATCATGTGAATAGAAACAGGACCAATGACAGTCCATTTGATTGCAGTAAAAGTACAAAGTGACTGTTAGCTATTTTGATTGATGCTTACTACCAAATTAGTGTTCTTTCATTAACATATGACTTGAAGCATAGAGGAAAGCATTTATCCATGCCAGAAAACGGCAAAAATTGCATGCGTACATGCTCCTGAAAGATAGGAATGTTTTATCCAGGTGTAACTCAAGCCTACTATTTAGGCTTTTTTACACTAAGTATAACCACAGAGGTGAAAGTCTCTATTTGCTATTGTATTTTCTTGGCTGCCTATGAAATGGAATTTAAATTAAGGAAACCGTGAATTGTTGACTTCCTCTGTTTCTGGCTGAAGAGGCAGGAGATAGCACTAGTAGAAGCCAAAACATTAGCAAAATGAATCAACCTTCTCAATATCTCATACTCTTGTGGGTTTGCACAGTAATGTAGAGATTGTCTACACAGTGAGATAGTCTTTTTGAAGCCCACTAATTCAGTATAGAAATGGTTTAAGCCAAGTCATAATCAAATTGCAGATGTAACAGTGATGCTTCATCACTGCCTAAAAACCACAGTAGTTCATACAGGGTGATGCTTGATTCTGCTCTGTGCAGCTTACCACTCTATTTTAGATCTTGCAAATTCCTGTCTAAGCAGTCTGTACCTCACAGCTGGGTTAGAGCATAGAAATCTTCTGTGCTTTCTCTTGACAATCATTATGAATTGGCTCCTGTTTTATTATGGTATATATATGCAAAAGCAGTACTGTTAAAAATACAGATCTAGCAAAAATCAGCATTTATGCTAAAACTGATTTGATCTTCTTGGTGTTGGAGAGCAGAATTTCCAGGATAGGAAGCTAGTAGTATGCTTGCTTCCTACGAAAAACAACCACAGCAAAAAAAAAGCTACCCCAACACAACAACAACAAAAAAAAACCCAAAACAAAAAAAACAAACCAAAACCAACAACAACAAAAAAATTCCCAAAACTCAAACTAAACCAACATAAAACAAACAAACAAACCAAATAAAACCAACAACAAAACCAAAGGAAATTACGCACACTGAGTATTACACTTCATATTTTCTGCTCTGGGTGGTGGCTAAAACTGAATAATGTAACAAAGCATCTCAGTACCTGAAATTAGTACCGACAATTAAAAGCATGATCCTGCATAATTCTGCACATACACATTATCCTCATTTTTGGGGGATTAGCCACCAGAGATAATTTTGCAGAAACAAGACAATGGATTTTACTGCAAGTTTTATATTGCAGCTTTAACATATAGAATCTTGCTGAAAGACTTCATGGAAATATAGCTTAGAATTACTATCAAAGTTGCAGTGTCTGCCAAGAACTAATTAAAAAGAAGCTATCTTGAACAAACTGAATTAAAAACGTTGTAGCCATGGCAGGCAAGTAAATTACCTCATCTATTTGTGATTTCAAAGGTACGCTAATAACTTAAGTAGAATGTTATTTTTCAAAAATTTTGGTAACTGCAGAGAGCAAATCAAGAAAGGCAGGAGTGTGCTGAATGCAGAAAACACACATAAATTTTGCTTATAGCTAGTAAATCCCAGTGACATGAAACTGTTAAAGTTGCTATTGTATTCAACATTTTGTGAGGACTGTTCCATTTCTGTCTTTCAGATAACATGGAAATTATCCATATGGCAGTGGGGAGATGCAGAATTGACAGAGAAGTTTCAGATATGGTGGCTTGCTGTGAGACACTGAACTATCAGTGATCAATGACTCAAAACATTTGCCTATTTGTGGAGATGCTAGAGTGCCTTGCTGAGACCAGGTTTGTACCGCTCAAGGGAGGGAGTGAGTTTTTGGGTGTCTGTAATCGCCAGTTTGCATAGCACAGAGGTGACCTAGGAATCATGCAAGGCAAATTGGTGTTTCTCATGCTAATTGCCCTCTGCTACAGATCTCATTCAGTTGTAAAACTCCCCTCTCTCCTCTTCCCCCTCTGAGAGGGTCTGATGGGGCACTACTGGCTCAACTATGCTGAGAGGCAGCTGAGAAGGGATCATAAACCATCAAAGAGCCCCAGACTCCTTTTTGGGGCCTGCCACGAGAGGACTGAAAGCTCCCCTTGCCAGGGGAGATTCCTGGGCGTCACCACCGAGCCCTGAGTAGGCTTCTTCACTCACCCCTGACAGATGATCATCACTTTCACCAAGGGACAACTAAATTGCAACAATCAAGTCTCAGTGCAAGATCTACAGGTGGACATATATTTTTACTCTCATCTTTTCTCTCTCTTTCTTTCTTTTCCTTTATATATTTTCCTAAGTAATATTTTTATGCTTTTATATTACTATATTACTCCACATAATAATAAACAAACCTACATACCTGCTTTCCATTGTAACCAAATTTTCTAAAATAAACCCTACATATGTATATACATATACATATATATATATGTAAACACCAATCATTCATTTCACTCTAATCTGTCACAAGGGATCTATTACCAAGAATCTTGGTTATTCTCACCTTTGTGGGGCCAGATCATAATGATTGTGCCCCATAAACATCAGCATACATCTCTTTCTCTGACTTAGGGTGTTGCATGGTGGTGTATGTAAGAAATTCTGCATTGGCCCCCAAAAGGGTTGTTGGAAGATAATCTCACTGATTTTATTTATTATTTACTAGTAATCATACATCATACACTCGTAATTGTGCATCAACAATATTGAGGTGCTTCTTTGTTCTTAATCATTAGGCTGTATAGCAGTTGGCAAAAAAAATTGTTGTTTTAACCATTTCGAGGCAAACAGTCCTTCTGGCCCAACTAGAAAATAAGAATACTCCAAAACGTAAGGCATTTTTGTTGTATCACTCTGCACAACTGCTTCTTTCATGGAAAACTACTTGATATTGTAGATATAATCTCAGTTTCCTAAATACTTATTCCTGTGTGTGAGTAATTTTTCCCCTGAGAGCTCAAATAGGTAGGAAAAAGGAGTATGTGACTGTAGTGCTACTTTACAGTTATTAACTATTTAGCAAAAATCAGTAGCAGAATGTAAATCTTCAAGAAGACATGAAAAACAGATGTGCCTTTGAACTCCAGCCTACATAGTGTATATTGCCAAAACACTGCATAGATAACATACAGACTCTTTTTTTAACACTAAAGCTTTATAACGAATTGTAGAGACACCATTTTATCCATTTGAAAGTTACTGCTTCTTAATTTCAGTAATCTGAGAATTATATCATGGGAGAAACACAAATATCTAGCTGTCCTTCTTTGTATAATAAAACCTCAGCAATTTTAATAACATAAACGTTTAATTGAAATTAAGTACTTCTTGTGAAAGGTATCTTTCTAATACCTTGTGAAAGGTATTCTAATTTTTGGAGCATAAAATTCTTACTTTTTTTACAGAAAATTCTTCTTTTAATACTCCTTGAAAAGACAAAATAATATATATTTTTTGTCTCAGATCTTTCAAAATTTTGTATAATGCTACTGAACTCAAAACAATGAAAAATAATGGTGAGATCAGAATGAGAGTATAAGGGTCAGATGTAAGCCAGCAAACAACAAAGCCAATATGAGAGTTGTGTGACCTTTTACACTTGCCTTAGGGTATTTTTTTCTTTATCTCATTGTCTTCCTCAAAAATATGAGTCCGTACAAAAATTACAGGCATGGGCATGCAACAAATACCAAAGTTATTGTTAAAGAAGCAAGCAAGCTGACAAACAAACAAAGAAACAAACAATTCCATGTCCAGCATTGTGTTTAAACTTATTTTAAAAAGAGTTTGAGCCCTTACAAAGGCTCTAAACTGGGTTCTTTTTCTTCTGCACAGTGAAATTTTATTAGAGGTAGACTGCAGTAGAAAATGGAGCCTTTTCATCAAAAGCCAGAACATTGTCAGCCACAGACAGAAATCTAAAAATTTTTCTTTGACATTTGATAATCGGCTTCTGGTAAAATTGTGTCTCCTTCTCCTGATTCTCTTTGCGAATCATTCACCTCTAAAAGAGCAATGTGCTTTATATCCAGATTTTGACCAGATTCTACCAATTAATATTGTAGTTTTAAGTTTGTTGTGTCCTGTTTCCTGTCTGTAGCTAAGTGACTGAGAATTAAGTTATACTGTCGTGGGATGCTCTGAAAGTTTGATTCTTTATGGTGACCAGAGTCTGTTCCTTCATATGCATGTGGTTTTACTTCATCTGTGAAATAATGTTCTTGGAAGATTTTTAAAATTTTCAGAGTGGGAACATTAACCTCCACCTTATATTTTCATTTATAACTGTCAAATCTGTTCTAGGAGAAATGATTTGTCAAAGAACTATTACCAGCTCTGGTAATAACAATGAAATGTCCATTTTTCCCAAATAAGATATTGTGCCCAAATGTGAGCACTGAAAGAAAAAATTAAAGGAACATATCTGCAGGAGACATGATCCTTCCCATTTTTTTCTGTTAAGTGTAATAAGTATGGAACACTCCCCTCTAGACAATATCTTTTTATTGTGCACTTAACTGTGCAACTGTTCCTTTTTTTCCCCACTTCAAGATTGTCAGTATATTTCCTCTAAGGAAAACATGTTCCCAATAACAATTATTTTGATGTAAATGAGACCAGGAGTTCTGGCCTTTTTTTTTTTTTGCAGAGGTTAAGCAAAAGCCTGAAGACAGAGTTCTTGCACTGAGCTGGTAAGAGTGCTATTGGAACCAGTAGTACCTTCTTACAAAGATCTTAAAAGCTGTGAGAACTTAAAGGAATGTTGCAATATGCTTTATATGGTAGTAAATTGTGTCTTGCTTGTCTTTATAGTATCAAATTTCATCATGTGTATTTTGGTTCTAGCACAATCTCTCTACCTATCTGCTTGTCTGTCTCAAAGTAAGATGTGTTCTGCATCTTGGACAGAATGTACTATATCCCCAAGGTAATTTCAGTTATTTTTCTAAAGTCAAAACCATGACCTTAGGTATCCTTTCAACATGGCATGTAAAAGTGGGTCTATCTGTAAAAAATTGAAACCTTCTTGAATCATAAAGTAAATACTGACATTATGGTTAGATATTCTAATTCTTATTGAATTATAATTTATTAGTGAAATGAAACCTATTCTTTAATTTAAAAATAAAGGTATTTCTGTTTCTGCCAAATCTTGAGGCCTCTGAAATGGTAAAAACCTAGCCAAATTAGGGTACATTTTCTTTTTTTCTGCATGTACTCTTAATTTATGCCATTTCTACTTCAGTATTTATGAAATTTCATTCCAAGTTGGTTAGCAAGAAAAGAAAAGGTCTGCATGAAGGAATTTGTATGGTACTACGCCACAGAAAAGTGTGGCTTAGAATCAAACCACCTGCAGAAGCAGCTGGTTACACAGACATAAATTTTGTTCATGAAATTTTGGTCCACATTACCTGGGGGGATATATTGTAGTGAAAGTAACAGATATTTAACTGTTTATGAGATACCTGTCAGGCCACAAAAGAAAACAATTCTTTTCTTATCCTGAGGGACAAAGTCTTAGAAATATGCAGAGTGACGTAAGTGTGTGCAGTGACATTTTAAAAATATATAGTTGATTGTGAAGGACACAGATGGTGGACAAAGCATTACCATATCCCTAATGTTTCTCTTTCACAATTAGTATCAGTTTTGGGGGTTTGTCTCTTAAATGGTTCATGTTGCATTTGGAGAAAGGGTTTAGTATATAAATATTTTTTTTCAGATATTTTATCGTGGGTACCTGAGATATTAAAACCTAAGTCATATTATAAAAATGTGCTGGTGTGATAAAAAATTTAGGTGCCTCCATGTGTGAATTAAATATCAGGTGCTCAAGATGGTTATGAAACACCCCTAAGTTACTGTCTATGACCTTAGATTCCTAAATTCTTTTTTACTTCTGGTTCTATAAACTTTTCCACTTAGAATCACAGTCATAATTTCAGGTGACATAGGTATCAATATTTTTGCCCTAAATCTGAAGAGATTTAGATCTAGAACTGAGTCTCATCTAGTATTTTTTGGAGTTTGGAGCTTCTTTTCAAAATAGAGACTCAGAAGCTTTCAGTTTTTCCTCAGTGGGCCATAATCCAAATTTGACCTGAGCATGGAAGATAAAATCACTCTTAAGTGTCTAGAATGTTTCTCACATTGTTGCCTTTTTAGTATAGAGTATGAGAGATTTTCTCATTTTCTCTTCTTGTTGGAAGCCTCATCTGAACCACCCTAAGGCTCAGACACATTGGACTTTCCTACATGTTTCTTCATCAAATTCTTATGCTATGACTCTGAACTTGTGTATATACTTTTGACCCTGATATATTATTATGATGCTTTAGCCAACAAGCTTCATTCCAGCAAAGAGGAAAGCTGCATAAAATTGCTTTGAGCATGGATGTCACTTCATTAACCAGTCATGCAAATGAGATATTTTTAAAATAAAAAAAATTTTTTGAAATAGAAAGTCTTCTGGAAGGTCACTGATATTTATATTTTAAGTACAAACTCAGAGCAATAGTGAAGTGTTTGGAGTTCTCAGAATTCTATGAATGGTTTTACTGTTCCTGCAGTGCATGACAAAAATGCTGACAGGGAAGCCTCAGGCCACCTGCTAGGCATAGCAGCACTCACTACATGCCATACTAAAGGCTGAATGGCACGGTTGACACTGAGCTGCTCGATAAAATAGATCTTTCACATCCTGCAAGAAATGAAACCCTAGAGTTTCAGGACAAGCATCTATAACCACCCAAGAGAACACTGCAATATTTATATATTTTAAATGGAATTTCAGCCTTCTATCTCCCTCAACCCTCAGCTGGGAATAAGAAGACTCAGAAGAATTGAGGAGTGAAATCCAAGAATTCAAGAAGCATTGAGTTATTCGAGTGTTTTACTCCACATTTATAGCCATATTACATACCATAGATACGACATTTTGACATTAACTAAATTGTGCATTTGAATGAAGCAGCAGCTGCTTGTTGGACTACAAGATTTCTATTATGAGGAATTGTTGCCTCACAGGGAAAAATATCTTCAAATACACTCTTATTTCATTTTAAATTGTATAGAAACAATGAAACTCACAAGGCTGATCCTGTTCTTTTATCTCTCAGCCTAACTTCGATGTCATTATTCTTTGACCTTGCAAAAAAAGTCTGTTTTCATGAAGCCTGGAGACTGCTTTAAGACTTCCTATTGGTATTAATAGAGAATAACTAAGAATCTAGCCAGAATTTCACTAAGTAATATTTGTAGGTCCATGAAGTAATGCTGATGCAATCACTGATGTAATGTCAGACACTAAATGAAATTATTGATAATTCCTTTGAAAACTGTGACTACTATTACTACTTCAAAGTCATTGAAACAAAAAGGCAATTGTACATGAGAAACAACTGCTTGTTAACCTTAATACATGCAGAGAATCATACAGCAATTGTGTGATTCTAGGGGGAGAAGCCAGTTACAGCAAAGAAACTCTGGATCTTTAAGTCTTCTTTTTCCAAGCAAGGTTTTTAGCTAAATATTTACTGATTTCTTCTGTCATCTTGCAATCTAACAGATTGACAAAGAAGCATGGATCAATTTGCTATTTTATGTCATCATTTTCTATTTAACCCAATCCATTTCTGGTGTGTCTGCACATCAAATCTGAAATAAAATTTGTAGCTGGGCACATGGTGGTGTCTGACAGACAATTATAAAGCAAAACTGTCATGAGGGATAGACAACATATATACACACAGGGTCCACCATTGTTGAAACAGGGATCTTTACCTTCAGGAGATAGCCTGAAGATCAAGCTTGTAAATTCTCATGAACGCAAAACATTTTCAGAAGATAGAAGACACAAAATTATGAAAAATGTTCTGTTTCATATAATGGATTCTAAATCAAACAGTCTATAGCATGATATGTTTTAGGTTAATTAGTTTAATCCATATTTAATTAAGCTGATGTTTCCATGCCAACAAATGGTTTTTAAATTGTGGAAATCTTGGCGATGTAGAGTGAGACTAAAAAATTAATTGCCTGAAACATTTTGTTGTAATTCTTTTAACTAAAATGTGAAGTGCTTCCACATTTGTAGTTCAAGTTCAGCTAACGGCCACAGTTCCAGTTCTGTGATGGAATAATTTAGTTCAGCTGTGCTCATACATCAAGGCTGATTGTACCACAGTAACAAATTTTTTGTAATTCCATCTTTAAATAAGCATATGATGGAAATGACATTTTCACTAACAACAGGTATTGTTGTTATATACAGGTCTATAACACCTCAGACTAGTTTTTGCTACTCAGATATATTACACTGAGACTATTTAATAAATTTGCCTCTAATGTTGCATCAACAGGATGTCACAACTACAGCATATCTGTAGTGAGGTGGAGAAGGTAATCTTGGAGGAAAATAAAGGAATCCTAATTAGATTATAGGGGGTTTCTTACATTCAGAATAATTGGGTTGTAAAACATGGTATGTGAACTGTACAAACACTGTATAACTATGGACTATGCAGGCTAAAAGTAGCTTGTCAATTCAAATAGAAGATCCTTATCAATAGGGAAAAATAATTACTTCCAAGCCAGTAGAGACTGCAGTACTGGTTGCTGACAAAGCAACTCTATTCTGATAAAAGGCAAGATGTGTCCCTTCCCTTTCCTTCCCTTCCCCTTAGAATACAAAGAATATTTGTTTTCTGTACTTATTTGTTATTATTCTTGCTAAAAATTAGTTCTGATATTTTTTATCTGGCCCCTAAGTAACAGTAAAAACCATGTTATGATAGTTTCTTGTGGAAACTGTGCATGAGAACAGAAGTTTCAGATAATGCCATTGACATTTAGCAGTTATTAAAGGAAATACATGAAATCATAGAATCATGTTGGAATCCTAGAAACTCAGAATTTGGGGTTTTTGTGTATAGTAATACATATGAGTCAAGATGGAAGATTTTGGGTGTTGTCTTTGTCCTTTTTCTTCACCTTCTTCTTCCTTCTTCTTCATGGATTTAGGTGGTTTTCTGTAATTGGATGAAGATGTCTGCATTGCAGGCCTTGGGTGGTCATTATTGGGTCAAAACCATAAATAACATAGTGTCACCTTGGTATGGGGTAATTATTGCTTAAATAACCTTGGAAAGAGTTAGGAGCTCTCCATTTTACCTCATTTCTCTAGCTTGCTAGTTAAGCTCACAGCTTGTGAGCCTGTAAATACTGTAAACAGATAAGATATAATAAACATTCCAAGTCCAAACTCGACATCTTTGTTTCCCGTGTTATTCATCCTGACCTTGGCAGGGAAGAAAAGAAGCCAAAACCATTACAGAATCAGAGAATGGTTTGAGCTGAAAGGGACCTTAAATATCACCTAGTTCCAACCTCCATGCCGTAGGCAGCAACATTGTCCATTAGACCAGGTTGCTCAAAATACCATCTAACCTGACCTTGAATACTTCTAGGGATGAGGCATCCAAAACTTTGCTGAACAATAATGTTTCAGTGTCTCACCACCCTCAGTGAAGACTCTCATCCTAA
The DNA here is from genome assembly GCA_037834095.1 of Argya squamiceps. Taxonomy (NCBI): domain Eukaryota; kingdom Metazoa; phylum Chordata; class Aves; order Passeriformes; family Leiothrichidae; genus Argya; species Argya squamiceps. The sequence goes on along the minus strand of JBBMKD010000170.1, from coordinate 52,636,860 downwards.
TGTTTAATCTAAATCAGTTTTAAGCCATTACCCCTTGTCCTATCACTACATGCCCTTGTAAGAAGTCCCCCTGTATCTTTCTTGTAGTAACCCTTGACAGAGCTGGAGCCAGAGGATCCATCCTGCCAAGCCCATGTCTCAGATCTCTGGACTCTTTCATCCCCACACTTTTCTCTCTCTGATCCCTTAAGTCTTGAAGTGCATCCCAGGACGGTAGAGTTCAGCAGCACAGGGAAGACAACTTGAGCAGGCTAAATCCTGTTCAAGGATTTGAGAACAATGGGTAAAAATTCTCTGAATTTGATGATTGTACAGAATGCAGTCTTTTTACTTCTTGGATCGCTGGTCTAATCTCTGATGTGGTACATAAAAAGACTGGTACAACCACCAACAGAATTAGAAAGTGCCTTCTCATTTTACAGAAAGAAAACGTTGCACATCTAACTTGGAAAGAAGGTCTCAAGATGTAAAACTAATGTAAAAAAACCCTTTTCTTACAGCTCAGAATCAAATTTATGGACCCTGAAATGTATAACATTTTGCATCCTCTCTGATTTCATTTTCTATTGACCAATTTAAGATGGAAACTGTTGTAAATCCCTAATGTGCTGCTTAAAACTCACATGTTTATTAAATATTTAATATTTAATAAAATATATTTATGTGCTGCTTAAAACTCACATGTTTATTAAATATTTAATATTTACCCTTTAGCATGCACCATATTCTGGAAAATTTCTAATACTACCATGTCAACACTTTTGTAGATCTACTCCTTGAATCTAAAATTTCTTAATACAGTATAGTCAATGCATCTAAATCTGGCCTTTTGAGTACAGACTAAGCACAACTGAAAGTAAAAACTTCTCTATTTTCTGAATTAATTTACTAAATCCTCTTAAATGATGTATCACATTAAATCTCTTAAGTTCAAGAGACTCACAGCAGTTTTGTCTTTCATTATTTTTTTGTTTGTGGACAAATTTTTATGAGCAATTCTCTTGATGTCTATGTAATATTCTGTTCTGGTTGCTTCAATTAAGATCATAACTATGTTTAAGGTCTAACTTCTCTAATAAATCTTATTGAAATGAGTGTAACGGTGAACATGCCTCCTTTGCCACAATTTAAAAGATACAGCAATAATTATGCAAGATTACTAGAACTAAATTTTTTAAGAATGCAAAATTTCTATTTAGGCTTTGTGTGTCATGAATTGACTCCATCTTTCACTAGATTACTCCCATCAAGCTACATCTTCCCAAGAGGATACAAAAATAGTCTCTCCAAAACCAAATTAAAGAACTAAGGAATTTAAAATACAGACCCTTTCTATCAAATAAACTTGAACTGCAAAATGATGAAAAGCTCTGAGAATGTTCTAATGGAGGACAACTAATCCATATTGTTGTCATGGCAACCAGAATGAATGCAATCTCATTTTTTCACTAGAAATTGAAAGCTTTACTGTCAGGTAATAAAACTAATTAGTTTTAATTAATAATATCTATTGAAAAGTTTTACATTTCCAAGCGTAACTGCTAAATATTAGTCATATACAAATTTAGAATCAGGAAAAATAATAAATACTATTTATGAAAAGAATTGAACTTTTAAGCAACTAATTTTTCATTAGGAAAAAGAAAAAAATTACTCTGAGCTACCATTATTGCTAGTTTAGAAAAAAAACATGTTAAGAGCAGAAGCCTAGAATGTGAAGTAGCACTGTAGAAAGCTGATATTAAAATAATAATTTTTGTGTTTTGTTGTGTGTAGAATATAGCAAAATTTATTAGAACTGGTACATAAAACGTAGCTCATTGAGCACATGAGATTAGATGAAAAATCTGTAGAGATGGCTAGCACATCAGGTTATTTCCAAAGTAATACTTGCAGTTCTGAATAATAACCGTTTCTAGCTGAGTTATATAGCAGAGAAATGCTAGGTGAAGATGTGTTTCAGTGGGAATTTCACAGGAAAACAATTTTTGTAGAATTCTGTGAGAAGGGACTGAGAGTATCTTTCTTGCAGAAAAAGTGGCTTGCAGTCAGACATCTTTTCTTCCATTTACGTTATGAAAATTGATAATGGCAAAGTTGGTTAGCCTGAACTAAACAAATCTTAAACAATTTTATGTTCTCTGCTAAACAATGTACAAGACATTTTTGTATGGCTAATTCACAAACATAGCCTATGATAACCTAGTTTGAAGGTGGGTACTGCAAAACAGTCACACTTGAAGCCTTTCTGAGAATGATGTTTGAAAAATGATGATATAAACTGCTAAAGCAGAGATTTCACAGAGAATTCCAGCCCTGTAGGGATTAATTACTCAAAACAAGGGTCCATGATTCCCTTTTGATTATTTGGTGATACCAGTAAATCTTGTATTTGCAAGCTAGCAAATTGCATATTGCTAGTGCCTGAAATTTGTAAGCACATGGGTACAAGAACATCTGTCCATATATATGTTTGAACAAATCCATAAATTTTTTGAGGGTAGAATAAAGTGTATTCTAAAGGCTCAGTGGTCCTAAGTCACATTCTACTTTTACCTTCTGTAAAAAGAGACATGAAAAATCAAAATTTAAATTCTGTTTTTTGCTGCAGGAATGATGTTATGGGTTTAGAGGCTCTAGGGTTTCATTCTTCAAGAGATTTTCAGTTATTCTGAACACAAAAAAATTACATGCTTACCTGTTGAAATCTAGATGACAGTGTAATAGTCTGCCTTTACTCTTGGCCCATCTAAATCTGTCAGGTCTATTTCTCTTATGGTATAATGGATTTTCATTAATAATGAAGAAATTCAGACTACACTGATATAAAGTTAAGGGGATTTGGTTCAGTGACTTCAAATCGTGGTGTCACTGACACATGTAGAAACATCTCCCCTCTGTTTCTACCTAGGCACATTAAGGGACTAAGGTACCAGATGGAATAAGTTCCAATACTTGCTCTCAGGTGGTTTGCTGTTGTAATTGAGGCAATAAGCAATTAACTCTAATTATTCTCATGAAGATAAGCAAGTATGACCTTGATCTGATATGGCTAGGGAATTAGTGGGGTGTATCTGAATGCACAATCATTGAGAAGTGGCTTTTCAAAGTAAATCTATCCTTTAACATGGGAATTTTATTAGAAGTTGGTTGGTAATGAGACCCATGAGCTTGTGAGAAATAACGGCCATTCCAGGTATCTTCTGAGTGCACTGAATGATCAACTAGGGTTTTAATCAGACTTAGATTTGCAAAAGCTATTTCTGTATAGATGTTAGCTTTAGGTGTTTTGAAAATGGAATTGGAGAGTGAAGATTAATGTTAGGACTTCATTAAGTGGCACAAAGATTGCTAATTCAACCTGATATTTCTGCTTAGGAATGTAAGATTAGAATTTATTTCTATTTGAAAGAAGCAGAATTTTAAAAATAGCATAAAATCCATTACAGTGATGAAGAAAAATTGTAATAGTCTAGAACAATGTTTTAATTAATATCGGGCTAACCCTGGGTGACTGGAAATGTCAGCTGCAATTGGCCATGTCAAGCCACAATGTGTGCAGTCTAGTGACCAAAAAGATGATGATTTGAGGAAAGCAGAAAAACGAACCTGTAAAGCACCTAATATCAAAGCACATGAAACTTAAAAGGAATGGAAACAGCAGTTATGCTGGGCTTAGACAGCCATAGATGCTGGCACTAAACATTAGCTTCTTGCAGAGTCAGACTAGTTTAACCCAGGTTTTACTGGAAAATATGATTGTGAAAGTAATGCATATTTTCCATGTGTAAATTTAACTGCCTCATCTTGGCTCCTCTTTGTCTGTTTTTCTATTCATACAATGAAAATACATATAAAATTTTTTACCTTCTCTCCCTTTTGTGGAGAAGATTGGTGTCTTAAATTCAACTGCAGCAAGTTCATTTTCTGCAAGTAATATTATCACGTGTCCCATTGTTAAGCAGAAAAAATGCTATTTCAAGTTCTCTGCAGGTTTAAGAGATATTTTATTTATGCTGTAACATTACTGTTTTCACCAACTTCAGAGGACAATATAAGAAAGGCAGCTGCTGAAAGCCAAAATGTTATGTTATAAATAAAGCATTTATCTACTTTACGTTTTGAATACCATTTATTTTCTGAAAATGGAATGTGCACCAAATAAATAATATTTTGTAGGACTAATAGTTGATAGACTGTTCTCCTTAAATTTTAAGATCTTCTCAAATACAAGATTCTATTGTACTCTCTAGGATTGACAAAGTTCTCTCATGTATTAAATAGCTTTGAAGATGTTTTTGTTTTGGTCAGAAATGTTATTCTGACTTCAAGAGTGCATCAGCTGTTAAGTAAGAATTAACTAAAACCAAAAGCCAGTGGTAAGAAAATGTAAATTACTGTTTTCAGCCACTGCTTGGACCATTGGCTCAAATGTAATTATAAATCTCCAGGAATAATATTGGAGAGGCTTAAAAGTTTCATAGGTGGGTGCAGAAAAGCAATATGGTGTTGTGTAATATGTTCTGAGCATTTTCTCTTTTACCCTGCTGTGGACTACTCCTGTGTGGTCCTTCAATCAGCATGACAACAAATAGTCAGAACGTCTCAGCCCAAATTAAGATGGAGATGAAAGTTTTCCACTAAAATAGACAAACAGACAGACAGACATGTCAAGTCTCTTGGACTTCATGAGTCACCCAAAGAATTGTCTTCAGAATGAACAGTAGAGTAGGCTACATAGATAATAAATCAACTTGTTTAGTTGATTTATTATTTATTTAGCCTATTCTATTGTAAATGATGTCAGGATCTGAAAAGCTGCCTGTGAAATAGCAAGCCAGATGACTAATACCATTCACCTCTTCCTTATTTTTTTTATCTTAGCTTCTGAACCTGTTATACATAGTGGGTTTTTTTGGTTTTTTTAGGGTGTTTTCATTACTAATAGTAGTCTAATAAGTATGCCAGAATGGGGCAGGTCAGAGGCATGCTCCTTGCCCCTGTGATAAAAAATAGTGATTTTGGTACTGGAGTTTACTTTCCAGTCTTTCTTCTACTGTGTTTTCCACAGAATTGTCCCAGGAGTTGTTTAGTAAATTTTCTGATGTATTTTGATGTGTGAACTAGACATTTTACTGACACCTAAATCATTTTACTGACACCTAAGTCTTTTAGTTCCAAGTTCATCTACTGTTTTCAGTTATGTGAAGAAAAAGCCTCTTGCATTCCTTTTGCATTTGTGCTTAGTAAATATTTTGTGCACATATTTAATTTACTGGAATTAAGCACAACGGTTTATCCCAACTTTAGTTGCAGTTATGTTGAATAGAGTTAGTGGTTAACTAAGTAGCTTTTTAGTGTTAAATAACAATTCACTATACTGAGCATTGTTTTCAAAACTTGAAATTATTTATTCAACTAGAACAAGAGTAAAAGTAGTGCAAAATAATTAGCAATTTTCTTCCCCATCTCGTTCCTGTCCTACAGAGATCTGATATGCATCCCTTGTCTCTCATATGGACACTGCCAAACATGCATTGCTATTGCACTTCATGTGCACTGCTGCAGTGTAGATATACTTTTCCATTCCACAGCCTAGGGATATAGACAGGTACTTTCACTGTTCCTCCTAAAAGTCAGCTTTCAACAAACACCTAGTGATGCTTGCTGGATCAAACAATGTGTGTGCAGAAGTAAATAGGAAGATATGGGTGGGGCTGAACCCATCTCGTATAAACCAAGAAATTATGTGAGCAGAAACAAGTACTCTGTACTCTAGGCAAATTGCTTATTTTTCTCTACTGCAAGGCAAAAAAAAAAATTAAAAATCTTGGATTTTCAAACTGGCTTCCGGAATGAACTTGCAGTCCAATGAATAAACTTAACTCTCTTGCAGTTGCAAGTTAGGTGACTGAAATGACAATTGTCTTGTGAAATTTTTGAGAACCTATACTTCTCAGTACTGCAGGCCTCAAGCTCAAATCTAATTGCCTATTTTTCCTGTCTGATTTTAATGGTGGTTTTGTCTGTGTTTGAGGCTCCCACCCTTATATATGCGCAATGTGAAACAGCTTTTAGACCAGCAGCATGTTCTCATTTGTTACCTACCCTCTCTACTTTCAAGTCATTTTAAAATAGTTTTAATTTTTTTTTCTCATTTTCATTCAAATTGCTTTTCCATGCTTCGTTAAGTGACCAGTTTTTATATCACAAAACATATTAGTTTGAATTGTAGATATTGTATGAACATATTTAAATGACAGCTTCTTAATGTTATGGTGATATTTTACACCAAGTAAAATGTGTTTAAATTCATTAGACTTAGAGGAAGTGCAAATCAGGTAACAATAGATAATCGCTTTATTCCTGTAGTAGTTATTGCTTCAGGCAGATGGGATTATTTAATAAGTCTCTGATGAAATGCAGTGACAGAGGATCATAGTGGTGTACCTGCCAGAATGTCTAAGAAAATTGAAGGTGTAAGTGAAGAAACTTGAAAGAAATACTGTTCCAGCGTACTCTTAACAAATATACATTTTCTGTGATTTTTGTACTTTATATAATTTCCTTAATTAAAGAAAAATAAAACCCAAATAAAAGTCTGGTCTGAATACCAAGAAGTTGTTATTCATCATTATTTAAAACTCATTTTGACTCAGATCAGGACAGTTTTCATGCAGTGACAACTGCATTGATTTATACAATATTTTCATAGAATTTAATAAATAAGTTATTATCTGCAGCTGGGAAAGCAGTCTGGCTTTTGAGTTTTTAGGGTTTTTAAAATATTTTCTGACTGAAAAATATTGGAAAGATGGTTTGGTCAAAATAACATGTAAATGATGATAGTTGTAGTTGAATAAAAATGAAAAACAGTCAACAGGAGTACGACCCCAGCCTGGACAAATTCAAATATTGTGTCTAATCTTAGCTAAAATTTTCTAGCTTACTCTCTGTTGTTGTTGTGTGATAATGAGGCCCTGACAGAGCAGCCTGCATGCTCAAGTAGGACAGAGTCTTAGCAATTTTCCTAGAAAGATACAGAAACTCCCAGCTGTGTTAACATTGCACATTCCTCCATGTATGTGCATGAGACTACCTCTGTTGCAGAAAATATGTAGATCAACTGTGCTATAAGGGTGGGTTTTGTTGCTTTTCACTTTTGATTATATCTTTGTTATGGATTGTTATGAGCTAAAACCTTCCAGAACTTTAATGTAATAAAATGAGGCCAAGATATCCTCATATTGTCTGCTCATTTCTGACTCTCAAATACCCTGGTATAAGCTGAGATAACATTGAAGCAAGGACGTAACATCTTTTTAGCACTTCTGGAGTAGGAGACCAGAAGGTGATAATAACTTTGAAAAAAGCCACTAATTGGTTTTATATATAGAGAAAGCCAAAGAAATTTGCCTTGAATTATGAAACTAGCAATATCATCTGTGACTTAGTCTAATTATATAATTTTAAAGAAATATACTATTAAGACAATAACCTTCACGAGTGGGGGGAAAAGGGCTCTGTGCATAGGCATGGGCAACAGGTATGGGCCAGAATGCTATCCAAGGCTCAAACATATTGATCAGCAAGAGCTGTTTACGTGGTTTGTCTGGCTGGCTAAACTGGACTGGGGAGGCATGATCCTTGTTGTGAGTGCCATAGCATAGAAATCTTATCCTAGAAGCTTTATAATAGGCATTGCTATTCACCTGCTAAACCCATACTGCTTAGTAAATAAATTTCAGGTTATGTCACTGAGTAATGTGGCTCTTTTCCTGTTAACCCACTCTAAATCCCCCTTGTGTCATGTCTACACTGCTGTCACAGCTGTCTCATCTTCATTTTTTGTCTAATTTACATGTCAGTACCTGAGCTAAATCAGCTCTGTCTTTCTTAGGACTTCACAAGTATATCACAGTAGTCAAAAAATTGAAATACTTACAAATAACTGTAATCTTGACTCAACTCAGATTTTCTTAGTGAGAGATTTCAGTACAGTACTTTGCAGAATAGCAGCTGTTGTATCACTGTAAGCGGGTGAATGAAAATAACATGACCTGTTTCATTACTTCATCAACAGCAGAGGATGCAAATAATCTTTTAGAAAGCATTGGGAAAAAACCCCCTGTAAATCCTAGAAACAGATTAATAGATATCAATTAATAGCTAAAATATATTTAAAAATATGTAACTTATTAAAAAACCACAAAAGATAATGTGGGGAAAAATATATATTGTTTATATAAACCAAAGTTTGCGGATTTGTTAAAATTAAAAAAAACATTTTTGAGTTCACTGTAGGTTTTTTCAGGCCTAAGCAAAAGTGCCAGCAGAGATTTTAGGATAACTCTATAAGTTTTTTTTTCAGAAATTCTTGATCCTGGAACTGCTGTTTTTCCACCACTTCCTTCTGAATTTGGAAAACCTAGCCTAATCTGTGCTTTCAGTTTTGTCACTGTCTTCTAGCACAGTAGGTTATTTGGAATTTCAATGAGGAAAACAGTTATTGGTTTGATTTTACACATATGCTTCCATACACTATGTATATACTTCTGTTTTTGCTTAAGATTTTCTGTTCCAAAATAAACTAAGCAAATATGCAAAACAGAGTGCTTTTGGATTTTGTTTGCATTTTCTGTCTCATACTATCCAAGGATGCAGCAAGTTTTTCTCTAATGTAGTGTTGCCAGCAAGATTTATGATATGGAACTACAAAAATTTGGCCACGTATGGAAAAGATGTTCATGTTTTTAGAAATTAGCTTAATGAAGTAAAATATAATGTCTATTTATTTAAATCTCATAAACATTAGTAAACATCAAATTATTTGCCCATTGAATTAGTATGATAACAATAGTCATGCAACCAGTGTCTGATGTGTTCAGCTTGAGCTTGCATTTAGTTCTAGTGGTAATGTTTAGATTGATGAACAATGCAGATGAATCATTCTGGGTCCTTGGCACTGGAGTATGTTATAATTGTAGTGTAATGAGATAACGAAGAGACTCTGACTTTAAATTAAAAATAAAAAAAATAAAAGGAGTAAGCTTGGGGATACTTATGGTTGAAAACAGCGAATACCAATTAGCTTTTCCATTTTCCTCTGCTCTTTTGCCCTCTCTTCCCCAATCCCTTTCCATTATAGCCTATTTAAGAATTAAAGTTCATGTATTTTTGCAATAATAGGATTATTTGAATCAGAAACAAAATGTATCACATGTAAGACATTCATTTTTGAGCATACTATACACAAAGGTGGAATTGAAGAGACATTCATTTCAGATTTCAGTGTTTTGAAACTTTTCATTTTAGATTTCAAAAGCTGCAATTACATGATGATATTTGATGTACTCCAAAAGTGATATTTCATACATAGGATATCTGATATTTATTGAAAATGCTAGAAAAAAACCCCATTCTAACCATCATAATTTAAATATCATCTTATTCATATTCTCTTCAGGATACTTTAAAACAGGCCTAGAAGGGTCTATTAAATTGCATTTAAGCCCAGTACCCTTTGCAGGTGTCCAGTATAATGAACACTTTAAATGGCTATGCTCTAAGGTTAATTTGTTCTGTAAAATTGCCCAGACCCCTCTAGAGTATTCATTAGTAGAATAAAACAGAGACCTAATCCAGATAGATGCTAAAGGATTATCATTATTGCTGTAAGGACGACTTTGATAAAAGTCTAATTGGAATTGCCGCATGGGGACTGAACAAACGAAGCGGATTATTATAAATATGGGGTTTCAGACCTCTCTAACTAAATTCTGAGACTGGGGTAAAATAAAGTGATCAAAATCATCTGAAAACAGATAGCTACCTCAATTTACTCCTGAATTTCTTAGAGTGGCATGAAAATTATACTCAACTGCATATAATTACACCAAATGTCAGCACAATAGAATTAGAGCTAAAAGACCATTGCAGCATTCATTTTGCTTTTAACAGCATTTCATTGCAAACAGTCTTTTGTCTCATTAGTGCAGGACTGACAGATTTAAACCTGTAGTTATACAGATTCATCCATAATAATATCAAACAAGATCATTATATTTTCTTTTCCCTCTGCATTATATAAAAAGGAGAAATTTTCTGCTAGACCTCTTAAACACAAAAGTGAATTAACATTATCTAAATAAAATAAAATAAACTATCCTATTTTGCATTTAGATATATAACTGGTAAAATTCCTGTGTCATGAATCCACAGTTTTTATGCCATTAAAACAGATTGTGAATCAGTCATTGCACATGTCCATCAAATACAATTTTTCATTTCATGGTTGTTACAGGTTTTATGGTTAGCAAAACAAAAAAGTTTTCCACTCAACGTGAGTTACAGTAGGAGAATGTGGCCTTCAGGGATAGGGAATCCACTGCTTCTCTGGGCAACCTGTTCCAGTGCCTCACCACCCTCGCAGAAAACATCTACATCTAAACCTACTCTCTTTTAGTTTAAATCCATTACTCCATATCCTACTACTACTTGCCTTAGTCAAAAACCCTCCCCAGCTTTCTTGTAGGACCCCTTTAGGTACTGAAAGGCTGCTATAAAGTCTCACCAGAGCCTTCTTCAGGCGGAACAACCCCAATTTTCTCAGCCTGTCTCCACAGGAGAGGTGCTCTATCCTTCTGATCAGCTTTGTGGCACTCCTCTGGACTTACTCCAATATCTCCTTCCTGTGCTGAGGACCCCAGAGCTGGATGCAGTTCCTCCAGCAGTGAGGTCTCAGGAGAGTGGAGCAGAGAGTCAGAATTCCCTCCTTTGCCCTACTGCCCACGCTGCTTCTGACATAGCCCTAGACACGTTTGGCTTTCTGGGCTGTGAGTGCACATGATCAGGTCATCTCCAGCCTCTCAACCACTGTGACCCCAAGTCCTTCTCGACAGGACTGCTCCTTATCTGTTCATCCCTCAGCCTGCGTTGATACCAGGATTGATCTGATTCAGGTGCAGCATCTTGTACTTGGTCTTGTTAAACTGTGTGAGATTCCTATGAGCCTGATTCTTGAGCTGGTCCTGATTCCTCTGGAAGGCATCCCCTCCTTCAGGTGTGTCAGCTGTACCCTCAGCTTGGAGTTGTCTGCAAACTTGATGAGAATGCACTCAATCCCTTTGTCTGTTTAAGTAACCGCATTTATAACTGCAGCTCCCTTTGCCAAATTTTCTGAGTAAATAGAGATGAAGTTTTAATTCACATTTAAAGAAATTTAAGACAGGCCTGGTTAAGTATTTCTGAGGTTGCTTGGAGGGGTTTTCTTATTAACAGAAAGAAATATTTCCTACTGAGCTATGGTTTTCCATTCTACCTAGGATTTAAGTTTAAATCCATTTATACCTACAAAAAATTATCCAAAACATCAATGGAAGAATAATACAAAAAAAAAAAATTACCACATTAATTATGTAGATTTTAAAGACAATAAGGATCCTAAAATCTGACAAAAAAGAAAGAATAGAAAGTCCATTTAAAAATTATTTTTGCAAAGTATATTGAGGCAGACTAATGAATATATATTTAAGTATGTATTTTCATCATTCTTAAAGCAAATACCATATCTATATTCTTTCATTATACAGTTTATTTAGAATTGCTGCAGGTTATAACTGAACATAGCCTGAATTTTAAAAATGCCATATAATTCAGAAAGACCAAACTGATGTGACTTTGCTGATCTGATTTATTTCTTTCAATAAGTCTTCAAATTCAATTATTTCAAAATATTCCTATGACTTATTCTGTTGCTGACAGTCATCTGTACCTTGAAACTGTAAGGGAAAGATCATAAAAGATGATACGATCTCTTCAAGAGTTTCTCCTCGTAGACATTTCCTTATCATGTCCTAATGTTCTATTGCCAGTACTACTATAGGTCAACAACAGCACGCAGCACTGAGACCTTTCTACCACAAGCTCCCCTAATGTATATTTACAAAAGACAGTCCTAGTAAACATCTTTAATCAAAGATGAATTATTTAGGACTCAGGTATATATTTTTTTTTTTTCTTGCTCCTTTTTACTCTAATACATTCTTAAATACAGAGCAATGCATCATGAGCAATGTTTTTCTCATAAGGTATATTGACTAGGAGGGCTACTGCAATTCTAATTTATCTCTGTGTGTCATAAGACTATTTCAAATGGCTCTATTATACCTCTGTGTTCAAGGGTGCATAAAGAAAATGGTATGGTATATGACAAACAAGTTTGAGATGTTCTGTATCATCTATTCTTATATCAAAACCAAGTGATGAACTCAACTTCCACATATCTGAGCAACCTGGTCTAGTGAAGTGTCATGGAGGTTAGAACTATATGATCCTTAAGGTCCCTTCCAACCCAAAGCATTGTATGATTCTATGATATTCTCTAAAAGAAAAGTTTTGTGGAGAGTAGGTATATTTTAATTTTATATAGCAGAAATTTCTCCATTTTATCCAACAATATCAATTGCTTGGATAAAAAAATCCCTCCAATCCCTATTCCCATCATCTCTTTAACTGCTCTTATATACACCACTATCCCTGCTAACTTCTCTAAATCTATTTTTGCAGTGTCACAGACCTAAGTTTCTCACATATGAAGAACATGGAGACCTCACAAACATCCTGTTTTCTGCTGTCAATTATAGAACAGAAATACTTGATTTTCCTCTCCCTCAGCTTCTCCACTGTGGCTTCTCACACCTGATGGGTTTTCTGTCTTGGCAGTTGTTTTGCTGAGAGAGACATAAAACGGGTAGAAAACAACTCCAGTTGTATCATATACACTTTTGTAAATATACTCTCTTTGTAATTTTTTGTGATGCTGATATAGGTTTATGTGCATTCTATTTGAGACTGGCCATTTCTATTCACTCTTTGCTGTCTATCTAATCCAAGAAACCTTAATAGAAATGGCCATACCCTTTCTTCAAAGGAAGGTCTATCAGACTGCTGAATATCTCTGTCCCAAATCCAGTTCTATATTTTTGTTTAATGATAAAAAAATCTGTTTCTAATGTATAACATTCCTAAATGTATAACACATTTTAATGCTTTGCTTATAGTGCTGTTACCCACCATGGAAGATCCATGTCAATTTGTTGATATGTCTCTAGCTTCTCTACTGTGAAGTGCTATTGATGTCTTTATTTGCTTGCAATTTTATCCATGCTACATTCCTGCAGCAGAAACATTTACTGCAAAATTGCTAGCTCCTATCTTACCACACAATCAGATTCAAACTAGTGTCTACCCTTCTACTTCCTCTATTCATGAATCACCATAGAAGTTCATATAGTACATCTTTTCAGTTCCTATTTGTCATGGTTTAACCCCAGCCAGCAGCCAAGTCCCACGCAGCCGCTTGCTCACTCCCTCACCAGTGAGATAAGGGGGAAAATCAAAAGGGTAAAAGATAAAGAACTTGTGGGTTGAGATAAAGGCAGTTTAATAGGGAAAGCACAAGCCACACACACACAAGCAAAACAAAACAAGGAGTTAATTCATTGCTTCCCTTGGACAGTCAGGTGCTTTACCATCCTGGAAGAGCAGGGCTCTGTCACAGGTAATGGTGACTTGGGAAGACAAAGAACAAATGTCCCCTCCTTCCTCTTTCTTTCCCCCACTTTGTACCGCGAGCATGATGTCACATGGTCTGTTTGGTCAGTTTGGGTTATCTGTCCTGGCTGTGCCTCCTCCAACCTTGCCAGCACGGCAACCATGCACCCCCAACTTCCTTGCCAGCACAGCAGTAAAAAAAGCAGAAAAGGTTTTGGCTCTGTTTAAGCCCTGCTCAGCAATAACAAAAACATTTCCACATTATCAGCCCTGTGTTCAGCACAAATCCAAAACACAGCCACATACCAGCCACTGTGAACAAAATTAACTCTACTGCAGCTAAAACCAGGACATCCTATCTTTTAAAATCTCTTTTTCTGGGCTAGGGAACATGGCATTGAGTGGGTGTACCATATCCCCTACCATGCACCAGCTGCAGGTAAAGTGGAGAGGT
>JBBMKD010000170.1:52574467-52622752 GCA_037834095.1 Argya squamiceps | reverse complement strand
GAGGGGTGGTGGAGGTTTGTTTTCTGGGGGGCTCCTTCTGGAGATCTTCCCTTAATTTGTCCTAAACCAGGACACTGTAACATCCATCTGTCACACTTCTTATTGTCTTCTGTTGTCTCATACTCTGAGCTATAATTGAGTTAGATGCTTAAATCAATGTACTAAACAATGCTTTTATTTAATTTGAGTTCAGCATGAAAGATACATACATGATAGACATACATGATATGTCTATTTTTTTTCTGAGTGATTGCTAATAGTAAATAAAATTTTCTCCCAAGAGAGACTTTAAAATTACTTCTTATTTCAGTCCATATTTGAATTACTAGACATTTAAATTTCATGGTTTTAAGATTAGTTATTTTGTACTCACGAGCACTAAGATCAAAGAAAATACCGGGAGAAGACTAACAACCTGTTGGAAATATAGGAAAAAAAGTATATTAATAAATGATAAGTATATTTCTGCCATTCTACTTCTTTATCAAATATTCGTTAGTTCACTTCTGTACTTCTTGCTGGTCTTATGTGTCTATGAAGGATTGTTTTGTACAATAGACTTTTAATAAAGTTCAGAATATGAGAATTGTATAAGCAAAACATCTGAAGATGCTAGTCATCTTCCTAATGCCTGACAGAAAATTTGTAATTTTAGCTTTATTTATTTATTTATTTGCAGGGTAGATTATTTTACTTATTGTCATTAAATCTGAAAATGTGCAGACAGATTAAGAAAACATTCTTACATATCCCTTTACAAATTCATTGTAGTGGCAAAGATCTCTAATAAACAGAACCTTCTACATCCATTCTTCATAACAGGACTTTGATAAGACAGGTATTTTTTTTATTTCCAGTTCTTTCTTTTTTGATTGTGATACTGTACAATGGATTGTTTTATGCTAATGGTGGCACCTAAGAGTATCTTCATATAAATTTTGGATAGAAAGCATGTGTACACCAAGGCATCCATTAGCAAACTGCAATTATTATACTTGCTGCACTATCTGCTTTAAAAGTGGACTTTTTGCTCAGCACATTAGTACATTATATTGTTACAAAACCATTTGTGCCAGCTATCTACTACAGAATGAAGTTCAAATAATTGGTTTTGACATAAACAGCACTAAGTGATCCGGATTTCAGCTGAAACATTTTTCCTTTCTACTACCATTCGCTGACAATTAATTTTATGCTTTCCTCCACCCTCTTTCTTACAAATGTTAGAATTTTTTTTTCAGACAGATATATTCAGTCAACTTTTAAACATTATTTTGTAGGGTAAATGGGAAATCAGAGGTTGAGTTCTTACAGTTTATCTCTTCGCAATGATCTACATCTCAGTTTATTATTCTCAATCTAATTCTCAGCTTAGTAACATTTGGTAGGTGTTGCAAAGACATAGTGAAATTTGCATTCTGTTACACCATTGGGTAATTTGCCATAAAGAAACAAGAATGTACAATTAATGATTTAGTATGTATTTCAACATGAAAAAAAATGCAGGAAATATTCACAACATTTCTCATTGAAACAAAGGAAAATTGTTGTTCCCTGATATTTCTTCAGTCTCTTGCTTTCTGCTGTATATGCTATCTTTTAAGCATATGCAAAACCAAATTAAGGGAAAGGGAGAAAGTTTGAAGAGCTATTCCAGCTTCCTCTGAAAGAAGAAAAATGTCTATTTACAGTATCTATGAGTTTGATGAGGACAACATAATCTGGAACTAGTAAAAATATTGTACTTAATAAAAATCTTCATAAGTTTACCCTCTCAGTCAAAGTTCTGATAAATTTTGACACTTACTCTGTCAGTAAGGACTGAATTCCTCTTCTCTTTCAAGCAGTATTTCCAGTCATATTCTCACCAAAGCCAATGACACACTCAAGTCTCAGGTCACTAAGTTTAGGAAAAACTCTTCATTTTTGAAAACAAAATAGAATTTTTTGGTTATCATTTACAATACAATAAGAGGCACTTTCAAAACAATGATCTTTACATCAATCTGATGTACTTAACACAGTTCCAATATTAAATTGGAAATGCCATTTATTTAATTTTGAAATTCCTATTTTTAAAATGCTTTAGGTTTATTTGCAAAACAAGATAGTCTCATTTTATTGTAGCATGGCCTAAACAACATTCCCAAATTTATGCCTTTTCTGCACCTCCTCATATCATTCCCTGAAACAATGTGTGTTATTCTTTAAAACAACTACTTTCCAAGAACTTAATTTTTTTCAGGCAAGAAATACCGGAAGGAGAAAATGTTAAGCAATTTGGGGGGCATGGTTAGTTGAAGACAAAAGGAAGTAGAGGTTATCAGTTTTTTTATAGTCCAAAAAAAAAAAAAAGTGTTGAATGGGAAAAGGTGATAAATCCTTTTCTAAATCGACTGTAAATATCAAAAGAAATTATGAGTTGACTGATTTGAGTATTTGGGTGCTTTAGAAAGTAGGTTCTTGTTGTGGTTTAAGCTCAGCTGGCAACTAAGCAGCATGGGGCATCTTGCTCACTTACCTAGCACCCTGGTGGGATTGGGAGGAGAATAAAAAGTATAACTTGTGGGTTGAGAAAAACAGAGTTTAATGATTAGAACAAATTAAAAAATAAGAAGAAGAAGAAAGAGAGAGAGAAAGACAAAACACAAGAAAAACAAGTGATGCACAATACAGTTGCTCACCATTTGCTGACCAATGCCAAACCCCTTCCTGAACCAATACTGTCCCACCTTAGCAGCAACTCCCCCACTGAATGGGGTGTGTAAACTCCTTTACACAAGTGAAGTAACTTGGTGGATAACTCTCTCAGATCCATTCAGGCAATATTTCTGACTCTTTCTGCCCTTATGCAATTTTAGTTCGACTAACTGAACTTGCATCGAATGTAATGTCTTCTGTATGTTAGGTGCAAACCACAACTCAAAGTACAATCATTTTACAGGTTGAAATTTCTTGGAGACAAAATAGTTAACAATGAGACTTAAATATCAGAATAAATAATAAATTAAGTTAAACTAAAAAAGAGAAGTTTTTTTTACATCATCTCTTTTTTCAAAATCTCAGGTAATAAATGCTTTGGATGGGAAATGTCATTTTAAACTTTTACTACTCATCTAGACTAATTAATGAGATATAATAACTTATAATTCACCTCTTGTTCTTACACGACTTCTAATGCAAACTTGCTTTACTTTTCTTTTGTGTTATTCTTCTCAGTACTATACCTGATATTAAAGAATGAAAGTTAATAAAAAAAAATTATAAAGTATATAAAAATAGATGTTAACACAATGTGATTGCAAAGATAGATAAACCTAAATATTAAATTAGACACAGCATATTTTGTAAAAATAGACTTATTAGTTTTATTTAGTACTAATAATAGTACTCTATTATTATATTATTATATGAATAGTAATTGTATCTGTGTTCCATTGAAACAAATGAAATGCCAGTTAGCGATATGAAGGTGTGACTATATAAATCAGTATTTAGTTTGGTTCAGAAAATTGCTGTCCCAATTTTGGACTATAATTTTTCTTAGTCTTAGGTGATTTGCTAAGTCTTCATCTATCTTTTCTTGTACTGCATTCATCTACAAGTGAAATAGATTATAATAAGTTATCATTTTTTATTTATGTATGCTTGAAAAGTGTTATTTTTTTTTTTTAATGAAGATTTATATCTACTTCGTAATGTAGGTAACAAATGATTAGTAAAAACTTCAATTTATTGTTCAGCTCTGTTCTTATTATGGAATTTGAACATCAGAATAACAAATGGTAGTTTGAATGATAACACAATACTGATGCTAATTCTGTAGAATCAATAGCCCTTTTATATTTACTCAAATATTTTGTAGCTTTCCACATGCATGTAAGCAAACAAAAAAAGTTAATTCTGTTTTATAATTAAAAAAAGAATCTGAACCAAGAACACGCTAAAATATCCCCCAACTACTAACTAGGGCTAAAAATTACAGCAGGTTCATTTCTCAGAGTTTGAATTTTTTAAGAGAAATATGATCTGGCGAGATTTTCTTATTCAGGGAACCTAAATGAAAATAATTAAACTCTTCCAATATTTCTTAGCAAGAGCTTTAATGACACTCAATCTGTACTTTCATATCAGCATCAATTGCACATACTGATTAATGGAAAAAAATATTAGAGGAGTAATGAGATCTTCTGCTAGTGAAAAAGGTTGTTCTAATTCATGCACTGGTACAGTTTTAGGCCAATAAAAATATACACTTTATAATCAGTCAGTTATTTCAGTAAAAATTCTTTTATACATTTTTTGCAAAAATAGCATTGAAGCAAATTAATGTATTAAATGAAAGAGTTCTGTGAAAAACTGCATGAATGCAAATATAGAAACTGTTAGAAAATTATATGTTAATTGCCTGAAAATATGGAAATAAGAGCTAGAAGTAAAGCTGATTGGAGAATGATATACTTTTGGTGGAAAAATCATTTGTTTTTCAACATTTCCTGGTTGAGTTGGACATTTCAGAGAGGTTACTTTGGAGACATTGCAAAATTTGTGGATGACACTAAGCTAGCTGTGACACTTCATACACCGAGGCACGAGGCAGGGCAGGATCATAATGCGCAATGACCTTGATAAACTAAAAGTCTAGTTTAAAATTAAAACAAAAAATAATAACAGTGCTAAAACAGCACTATTTCAAGACAAATATAATGAAGAGTATGAGCTGGAGAAAAACAGGCCTGAAAATGACCATGAGCCAGCTACAGAGCAGTAGCTCATACTGTTCATGCTGCTGTCATGTCCTCCCTCCTTGCTGAAATGGCCTGGAAAGCAACAGATGATACAATGGGAATGAAAATATATAGATTGCATTTGTATTATACAGCCAAAGTATTCTGTCCTTATGGTGTTTGCCAAAAGTGAATATGCTAAAAAAGAAGCTATGAAGTATGACAACATAAGGATACACTAACAAGGGGTTATCAGGGGACTTTATAAATAATGAAGAAATCAGCTAAGAAAATTCAAAAAGAAATCTAACAGAACCAGAAAAATATTTAGTCGTGTCAAGAGGGAGGATGGAAAACAGAGGAGCATTAGGAAGATGTTTTGGTGCTGTCAGAGTCTCTCTGAGTCATCAGGGCCTCTGCTCAGGTTCAGCCAGCACCCCCAGGTCCTTTTCCACCCATCAGCTTTCCAATCACTCTGCCTGTAGAGATGCCTGGGGTTTCTGTGACCAAAGTGCAGGACTGGCACACTTGGCTGTATTGAAGCTCACACACTTGGCCTCAGCCCATTGATCCAGCCTGTCCAGATGTCTCTGTGGAACCTTCCAACCCCCCAGCAGATCAACAATTCCATCCAATTTGGTGTCATTTACCATCTGAGGGTATATTCAATCCCCTCATCCTGTCATTGATAAAGATAGTAGACATGACTGGACCCAGTACTGATCCATAAAGAACACCACTAGCAACTGGCCACCAACTGGATTTAACTCCATTCACCACCACTTGCTGGGCCTGGACATCCAGATAATTTTTTTAGCCAGTGCACCTGTCCAAGCCACAAGCAACCAGTTTCTCCAGGAGAGTGCTATGGGAAACACTGTCAAAGGCAATACCAAAGTCCAGGTAGACAATATCCACAGCCTTTCCCTTGTCTGCTAAGTGGGTCACTTTGTCATAGAAGCAGACCAGGTTGATCAAAGAGAACCTGCCTTTCATAAACCCATGCTGGTCGGGCTGGATGCCCTGGTTTACCTGCATGTGTTATGTGATGGCATTCGAGGGATTCTGCTCCATGACCTTCCCAGCATTGAGGACAATGCTGATAGGGCTGTAGTTCCCTTCATTCTGCTTTTGGCCATTGAAAGTGACTCTGAGCATGGGCACCAGCTCCTTAGTACCCTTGTTGCATGCCATCTGGCTCTATGGACTTGTGTATGTTTAAGGAGTGTAGCAGGTCACCCACCACTCCCTCCTAGGTAATGGGGACTCCATCCTGCTCCCTGTCCCTGTCTTCCAGCTCATAGTGTTGGGTACCTTGATGACAACTAGTCTTAGTGTCAAAGACTTAGGCAAAGAAGACACTGAGTACCTCAGCCTTTTCCTCATCTGACCAGTGTTTCCTCCCCTATTCCATAAAGAATGCAGATTGTCCTGAGCCCCCCGTTTTGTTGCGAATCTAATTAGATTAACATTCTTACTGTCTTTTATAGCAGTAGCCAGATTAAATTCTAGTTGGGCTTTTACCCTTTTAAATTTTTCCCTGCACAACCTCACAACATCCTTGTAAGCCTTCCTGAGTTCTTCTGAGTCATCCTGCCTCTTCTTTCATAGATTGTAAATTCTCCTATTTTTTAACCTGAGTTCCAGATAAATCTCTGTTCAGCCAGGCTGGCCTGATTCCCATCAGCTTGTCTTTCAGCACACAGGAACAGACGGATTTGTAAATTTGATTTAAACTGTATTAACTGAGCAGGTTTTCCTGTGAAACTACATATATTCTTCACCACATGAAATATCTTGGAGAAAAGCAATCTTATGTAAGATAGCAGAAAGATATTATTTTATTGTTTTAAGTGTAAATGATACTTTTTATAGAATGCCATTTAATTTGAGATAATACAAATGCAGTAACAAAAAAACAATAGCCTATGGTAGTGTAGAAAGAATGGAAAGAACTCTGGATTTATAAGAATGAAAGAAGAATTTCATTTGTTGAGTCCAGATAAGACAAAAACGAGATACAGTATGGCTGTAAAATGGAAATGGAAAACATGATAGAGTGGAATGACCTTCTCAATGGTTACAAAAACAACATAAGAAAAGAAAAGAAAAAATAAAAGAAAAGAGAAGTATCTTTTGGTGTATGAATCTTGGTGTATGAAGTTTATGAAGTTAGCATTTCAAACTTCTGATAAAGTGATTAATTACAGGTAAAATGTATTTTATTGGTTTCAAGAAAATTTCAGTGAAACACATTCAAATTTCTGTACTTCAAAGTCAAATTGAAGTTTTGCATAATTTGAGTCCCAACTAAGAACTGCTGCGGTGAATCATCTTAAAAATCCACTGCAGTAGATCTACAGCTGAAGGAATCCATAGCAGGAAACTTATTCAAGAAATGAGTTGTGAGGAAATAAACAAAAGAATTTCCTGTATTGTTTCCTTAACCTTTGGAAAATCTCTGAATTTCTACCCTTCCCTGTATTTCCAATACTGGCAGTAAAACTAGCATAACAGACTTTGGCCTCCTAGTGTTATTTTATGCCTTTTTCCTTCTCCAGCTATTCACATTTTCTTCTTTAGACAATCCACCAGGAGCTATTATCACGGGATGAATACTGGTACAGTTACAAGATATTCATGGCAATCACTTCTCACCTGGCATCACTTGCTTCCTTTTGCAGGCTGCTATGATTATTATACCCTACTCTGATTTGCATTGGATTAGTGGAATTTCTCTGTCTTTTAATGGAAGGGAACATATGGCACATAGCTTTAGAAGTGTGCTACCAAACATAATGAATGTTGGATTGACATTGTTACACCCATAAGCTTTGTTGATAAAAAAAAATATTTATACGCTATGACATTCTTTCTGCAAATTGCTACCCCTACTCAATGTATGATTCATGAGAAAAAGGATCAGATAAAACAGACCTGGCAAATGGGTAGAAACAGAAATAAACAAGCAGATAGTAGAACAAAATTCTGTGTTGCAGAATCCAGGACCATATTTTCATTCCTAGAAATGGACTATAAACTTTTTACTGATATTTCTGAGCCTCAGGACTGAGACTTATCAGACTTGTTCTGCCTGAACTTTTCTTGACCTGCCTGTAGCTTTGTTTCACTTGATTTCTCTGTGAAAGCAATTTATCTAATTGACAAGGTCTACAGCTAATTTATTTTACTTTTATCTCTCTTTTTATGGTCCAAACATAGTTTTGTAAAGATAAAGTGGTTATTCTATATAAAATTGGATATTTATGACTGTAAACATTGATGCAGCCCAGAGAAATATATGCCTTGTATGACACCCGAGGCCTTGAGAAGCAGAACACAGTATGAAGAATAGCAGAGCACAGACCTGAAATGATAAGGGATGAGTTCCAAGAAAATAAGAATTCCATTGTGTTTTGGTTAACCAGTGGCAAAATTCCATCTTCCTGCCATTCCCTCTTCTCCATTACCCCTCAAATGTCCTAACCTATGAAATTTAAGACACTTTCTTCACCTCTTAGAGATGGGGCATACCTGTTACTCTCTGCAGTATATAAATGATGTTTCTTAAACTACTGAAGCGAGTAAGAATTCCCTAAGTTGCCACCATGCAAGTATAACATTCTTAGAACTTGATAGATTCCAATTTGTGCTTGACCTTGATTTATATTAAAAATCATAAGGATGGCTATTTCGCAGTGAATGGAAAATATTCTGGGTGCCACAGACATAGTGGAATCAGTGTCAGTACATTTCATGGCATAGAGAAGTAAGTTAGACATTTCAGATAGAAATAATTTGATTACCTTATTGTTTCTTATTAAACTGGCAAATTAAAAAAAATTACAACTTTAGGTATAAAAATGGATATATGATGTACACATGAATAATATATATATATATATATACACACACATCATTTCATCACCTATATTTATATGTATGTATGTATATGTAAACATATATATATGTCCCCATAGATATGGTGTCTGGGATTTCACATGTGTTGATGCTTGCAATGAGAGCTTCACAAATAAATAACTTGGTCATAAAATTTTTCTCTTTTTTTGTACTGAGAAGTGCTAAGAAGCCAGATCTTATTTTCTGCAAATAGTAATTATTGAATTTTTTAACAGTATTTTGCTAATCTATGTATTTGAAGTGAAGAAGAAAGTGTTAGTCCCACATAAGAGTTTTTTCCATGGAAGAAGTATAATATATTCCTCTATATAATTTACTATGTAGTTACAATTTGTGTAATATATATTAATCATAAAAATATTTGATGGATTTCTGCTATATTGGGGAATAGCAGCCACTTGCATAATGCAAAGTGTATTATTTTTTATAGATTGCTATAAGAATATATGGCAACAGATGTGATATTGCCATTACCCAGAGACTTTTTTCCTGCTTCTTGGAAACAAGCACTGTTGTGGCTTAACCCCAACTGGCAACTAAGTACCGTGCAGCTGCCTTGCTTGCTTATTCCCCACCCTGGTGGGCCAGAATGGAGAATCAGACAAAAAAAAAAAAAAAAAGAAAGAAAGGTGAAACTCATGCATTAAGGACGGTTTAATAATAGAAAAAAAGTTTAAAAAGTGGTAATAATAATAAAAGAGAGAGAAAGATAAAACCTAAGAAAAATGAGTGGCACGCAACACAGCCCCCTCTGCTTCTCCTTATTATGTTCTTTTTTGGTAGCCATTTCATAAGGCAGCTGGGCAACTTCATATGGCAATACTGATATTGTGCCTCATCCTGCCGATAAATCATGTGTGTGACAGCTTCTGGCACTCCACATTATAATAACACTTCTGTTTGTCTTCAGTTGTATTTTCAAACATCCGTAAATTTCCAGTCCAGCTAACACAATTCTCACATTACAGGTATGTAATGTGTATCCTTGATTTCTAAAGTCTGTTAAATAAAATATCTGTAGGTGTCAATCAGTGATTCTTTGGTACTCTTTCTGCAAGGAATGATACGACCTACCTTACTACTTCCCCCTGAAGGCTTTCAATGTATGTTTATTATTTAGATACTGATTTCCAGTAGCCCATACTATGTAGGTTTTATGTCTAAGCCCAGATTTCATGGCATATTATTTGAGGTAATGTAGAGTAATCTACAGCTTATTCTTAGACATCACTACATTAAACCCATCATATAAACAAAACCTGTTTTGATTTGCAAGAAGTCACTTTTTTTTTTTTGCTATAACATTCTCGAGTAAAATTGACTTAGGGGAAAATTAAAAATAGAGTTACAAAACAGTAGACATGGAGGGTACTTAAAAGGCTCATACAGTCCAGTAGTTTTCAGATTGTTGTTAACTAATCTAGAAAATCCACAGGCTACTTCTTATGAATCTCTAGAAGACCAATAAAAATTCAAGTGTCTGAACTGTGCAAGATATTCTATACTTCTGTTCAATCACATCTAAGATTTGTGCAAATATCTCCTGCAATTTTTAAAATGACCCTCTATGTGCCACTGTGGTTCAGAAGAGATGTCCAAAAAGGTTATTAATTTTTAGTTTAAGGAAAAGACAACTACTGGGATAAATGAGGGGGAAGTTAGTGGAACAGCTCAATTCCAGCAATGATGAGAGAACAAGTTTCTTCTTTTGTCACACTGTTGCTGCAGCTTTGAGCCTAGACAACCATTTTGCTCCAGGTAAGAGGTTCAGTTAAGGAACTGCTTAGAACCAAAGAGTCCATAGTCATGGTTTTTTACACTTTCAGCTATTTGTTTTTTTATTTGTCTGGCACCAGTGACATAATGTCAGTGGACATAATTCCTTGTATTCCAATATATAAATATAAATTTCCTCTTGTGATAACAAGGTTGTCAAATTTAAGTCATGTCCAGTAGATTAGCTACCAAAAACTGTGCTTGTGCACCCTGTGACTAACAGTGGGCCAGTGCCTAAAGAAAGGAACAGTGAAGGAAATAAAAATCACTTTTACTAACTTTTAGCAATGAACTCTTAGCGGTAAGTACTATTCAGAAAGAGAAAAAAAACCCCAAAACAACTGAAATAATGTTTTAAGTTCCATTATCATTAAAAGCAAAAGAATGAATGGTATGAGAACCCTAAAAAAAACCTAGCTCATATAGACAAAGCTATGTTTAAATAGGCTTTAGACTGTGTCAACTGATGAAGAATAATTTCAAAGCTGTGTTACAAAGTATTTGCTAATGGAAAAATGAAACCGTTTAATCTTTGACACCACCTTGAAAGAAGGCACCTTCATTTCAAAGTCAATAGGGAAAATTCTTTCAAGCATAAATTAACTGGAAAAAAATGAAAACAGGAAATTTCCATTCAGCTGCTCCTGTGAGGTGTGCTCAAATTATCTCTTTGTATGAGCCACCAAATAATGAATATTAGGAAAAAGATCTCAAAAGCACAGGACACCAGAAACTACCTTGTAGGAGAAAAAAGGAAATTCTTATGGTGGATGAAGAACTGTAAGCAAGCTAAATTATTAGATCTTGCAAACAATGCAAATATAAAATATATTCAAGACCTGGCTAAAAACATATTGACTTTAGTTACTGTTGAAATAATCTCCACTTTGCAGGTACATGACACTAGAGATGTTTAACTGCCAACAATTTTCTACATTATTTTAAATAAGAATTAGCATGGAAACCATTGGAAGTTGTTTGTTTTGTCACCCTTGTCCTACAGATAGAGATATATTTATACGTAATGTGGATAATTTTTGTACAGAAAAATTTTATGGATTAGGAGTCAGTGAAAAGGAGTCTTTCTGTATTAAAAAGATGTTCCCTAATATTTCCTAAGAGTTTTGGTCTATTCACAAAAAATCCATACACAGGATTCACATAAAAAGTGTTTTGAATGCAGCCATGAAAAGAAATTGGCCTTATTAAAGCTTGACATATGAAGCCATAGGTATTTTGAACTTTTTGTTGTGGTCTGGATTGTGAACATGGTGATTTGATTTGCATTCTAATAAGAGTTAGCTATCAAAAATACTTGTCAATTTTTCCAAAGTGTTCAGAAATGCCAGTCACTTTCCTGAACTTTTGTTAAAACTATCATATGAATGCTTTATTAAAACATCATAGGAAAGTGAAACCCCACTTAACAGGTTACTTACATCTCTTGTGTTTTTTTGTGACTTAATAAACTTGATCTAGTAGAGGAAGAAAAATGTGCAGTGGTCTATAATACAGCTGAAAAAAATTAGCTTTATGCATAAGCTTCAACTCCATGTTGAAAGAGAAAATAGCTTTGAAACTGCTTTGACACGTCTAAAGCCTTTCAAATGTTGTGGCTGAAAAATATTGGCACTCTACAGTTTTGTAAAAAGCTGAAGCAAATATTTCACTGTCACTTTCATTAGTGTAATGAATCACAGAATGACTGGTTATGAAAACCATTTGCAAAATCTTGGAATTTTGGTTAAATTTTAGAAGCTAAGAAAGAATTTCAAAGACAATGTGATGGTGAATAGCATTGGAATTTATGTAGGAATCTCTTGTTTTATTATGATTGAAAAAAAGCAAAACAGTCCTGTCAGAGGTCAGCAGGTAAGACCAGAGTAACTTATATCACTCTATAGTCATTAGTTCACTGTTTCAGCCTTACTGGTAATGGAAATGAAATATTGATATAGCCTGGAGGAATGCTGTTGGAGATAGACATTGATCCTTTTGAACCTTCTCTCACTTTGAATTTCAAGCCTCTCATTAGAACTGATATATAGATATAATGGTAGACATGTGAAATCACAACTTCTTTTATTGTCCTATCAAATATCCTATCAACAGATGTAAACATTTTTGACCCATGTGGAATATTTTTTTGACATATATAGGAAGAACACCTTGTCATTTCGGCATCCTATTCTCTGTATACTGTCTGTGGACAAGGAAATACTTCCTTTAAAATATCTGAAGGCTGTTATCTGTTTTTTTATCAATCCTTTCAAGACCGAATTAAAGCAGTTTTTTGGGTTGTGTTTGCTTTGTGGATAATTTTCAAAGCTTCTGAATATTTCTGTCACCTTCTTCTGGATTTCAATTTTGTCTACATTTTTTCTCATAGTTCAGTGACCAAAAAAGCAGCATTCCAACTGAAACCTCACCAGTGCCAAGTAGAGCAGAATAATTACCATCTGCGTCTTACATTTTACACCTCTGTCAAATCCCACTAAAATGACTCTTGCCCTAAGTCACTATACAGGTGACACAGATTCTAAGAGCAATTTTCCACATCTTTTCTCAGTCTTTTTTCAGTATATATGTCATACAAAATATTTCAGTATTACTATCTTGGTATATGATTTTTCTCCTGGACTGCACTAATACTTTCATTTTTATGTTTATTTTGCTTCATTTTATAGATTTCTTGATTTTTTAAACAACATTTCAAATTCTATTTCTTTTGCTTAGTATGAGAGAATGACAGGTCATTAAGTATGTGGTTTTAAATTGGATTCAGCCTTCTTAAAAGTCACATTAAAATTATGAAAGGAAATATTGCAAGCTTACACTGTAAAAAAAGAGTGATGTTAAGCACACTGTATTACTAACCTTCTGCAAGGATTCCTATGGAAATCCCTAATGATTTATAAGTACATTCACAGTCCCTTTGGTTTATGCTTGCTGAGTGCACTCAAAGCATAACCTATTTTCATAATCCCTGCCTCACACACTCTTTGAGGATTTGCAAACTCTTGCAAGATTGTAGAATCCATTGCATTTCTTCCAGCTATTGTCGATACACTATGTTGGCAATCACTGTAAATCCTTTTTGTTTTTTAAACTCTGACCTGTAATGTTGAAATCTTTTGTTTAAGGATAGCCTTCTCTTCATATTGTCAGACTCCTGTTCACTTTCCAGCCTGGCCTGATTCTGCACTTACTGAGTCTGGAACACATTTTTGCCAATACTCTCCTTCTTCCTAGTTATCTTTTCTTGACCTTTGCCCCAAGTTCCCTTAGTGACCTGGTATGCCAGTGAATCAATTATTAAGATCAGTGTTGTAAGATATATCTGTATATAATTTTCCAGTTGTTCACAAGATGTTTTAGGCATTAACTTCCCTTCTTCTCAGGGAAGTTATTATAATATATTATTTTAAATATATTATAATATATTATATTAAAAATATAATATAAAACATGCTTCTGTTTTATACTTATTTTTGGGTGGGGTTACAGTTTAACTTTTATTGGTTCTATTTAACTTCCATACTCTAACTAAAAATGGCATGCTATTGCTGCTATTGTTGTCTGTGTAAGCTGTTTGAAAACAAGCAGAAAATTAGTGTTGCGGAAGCAATCATTCTCAAAAGTAAGGCTGTATGGTGCACATTTTTTTTAATGGCACTTGTTTCTTCCAGAACATTATACTGAGGGTAAAAATCTCTAATATGTGGAAAAACTCTGGTCCTCTGTCCATCTGGTTTTGATATATAAGTGAAGTCATACAGAGGTGTCCAGGAATATTTCTTTGTGGCAAAGGGAGCAAATATGGTGTCTGTTCGTGCTACAGAGTCACTTTATGTGCTTCTTTTCATTTTCCTTGCTGGGATGCCACGACTTTTTCTTAAGTGCCAACTTTCAAGATAAGTGGACATGGTGATTTGGTTCTTGAAATGGAGGAGAAATTTTCTTTCATTGTAGAACGGCAAAAAGTTTTTTGCAGTAAAATTAGAACTCTTGTTGAAAGGTAAAAGATTGTGATTCACAGACTGCCACTTCAGCTGCCACCATTATCCCCTGATGGGCCAAATACTCCATGAGTAAAACCAAGTCTTGAATTAAGCCCAAAAATCTTGGTTTGTGTAGCCATCTGCCTATTTCTTGCCTATATGTTTACTTTTACTTTCATCAGATGGAATGAGTAAGAAGTTTCACATTGTTGTGAGAAAATGGTATCTTCCCTTTCAGTTGAATTTAAATGGCCACACCTGGCACACTTCCTAATATATGTTTTCATTATTGTGATTTTTCCTATGTCCTTCAAGGATGTTTCCCACTTCTATATTAAAACTATTTTTTTACACACATTGAGTAGGTTTAAGTCTTTCAAATAAACAAAGATTCCCTTGAAGGGTGATGCTACATTTAATAAATTGCTCTTTTCTTACTCAAGTAACACAACTGTTTTATGTCTTTTCTGAGCTACCTTACTATTTACACAGTCAGATTGCAATGAATGTAAGTGGTAAAGATCTGAAAATCCACTCTCCCTGGGCATTCAAAAAGAAAGCAAAGAGTAAGCAACATTAAACTTGTCTCTTTTTTCCCCTTTCATATGCAAATTACTCCTTCTCCGGGTACATAGTAATAAATCTTCTTTCTGATATTGTATGTTTCATTCTGTCTTATGCTATAGCTCTACCTACCTAGCAGATAGACTGGAGTCTGTGCTGATCAAAGATGAGACATGAAAACTCAGTAAAAATTTGAATCAAAAAAAGATTTGAATACTATTAGGTTAAAGATTTCCCATACTAAAATATGACACCGAAGTAGAAGTTATTTTAATTAAGTCTTTGCCTTCTGGCTTCCTAAATGCAATTCAGAAATTACTTTCTGACTTTTACATTTGTTGTGGTTTAGGAACTCTCTTATTCAGTGCTCCTACTGAGACTTTCCAAATCACCGCCACTTGCTCCCCGCCCTCCCTTTCCCTTCCCCACTCTGCTGCAATGCATTGGAGAGGAGAACTGGAGGCACAAAAGACAGAGATCACAGGATGTGATAAAACATTTTACTGGAGACATTGAGATAAGAAAACAAATAGCAACAGCAACAATAATAATAACAAAACTATACAAAATAGAGAGTGGGGCGCTTGACCCAGCTGCCGTCATACCACCCAAACCAGTGTTGCCCCACCGTTCTGTCCCCACGCTTGCTTGACTGGAAGGAACCCCTTCTCCTTGGAAGTGGATTCCCTTTTCTGCTGCCCCAGCAATGATGTGAGATGATATAGGATAACATCCAGTCCTTAGCCACACTTGTTCCCACCTACTGCAAGAATTAACCTTGTCATAGCTGTAACCGCAACAAGCATCCACTTAACCTCACTGACACATAGAAACACAGCTGTAGATCTGTTCCTTTTCCTTTTCTTCACATGCATGAATTTCATACTTGTGTATTTTGGCTTTTGTTTCTATTGATCACTTTTTTTGTAAAACTTGATTTTGATGAAACACAGTCAAAGGCAATTTTTAGGAGAGTAAGCTTCAGGTCATGTAACCGCCTCAAAGCTGCCACGTTGCAGATTATTGTTCTTGTGATAAAACTCAGAATTTCTAGGAGGATACAGCTTTCAAGTATCTGATGCTCAGATATTATGTGATGCCACATGTCACATC
The DNA here is from genome assembly GCA_037834095.1 of Argya squamiceps. NCBI lineage: Eukaryota > Metazoa > Chordata > Aves > Passeriformes > Leiothrichidae > Argya > Argya squamiceps. The sequence goes on along the minus strand of JBBMKD010000170.1, from coordinate 52,606,650 downwards.
TCAGTCTAACACTTCCACTATATGGTATCCTGCAAGGAGGCTCATGTCAAGTTGAAAGAATCAAAACATAGAAAAAGAGGAAAGAATAACTTTGTGAAGAGCATAGTTCCGTTGCATACCAGAATAAAAAAAGAAGACTGTCATTGCAAGCGTATAGGATTCCTAAAAAATAAAAATTACTTAAACCCACCGTTTTATGATAAATGCTAAATAGCCTTTCTTTTAATGAGTATTATAATTACTGCAAATGCCAACAGCAATTATGAATATACACACTAACCTAAACACACAGCAAAAGAGGTGGATATTGTACCTGTTCTGAGGAATAACATGAAACCCTTTTAAATGACACATAAAACTTCAAGTGCATTATTCTCTTGCTGAGCCCTTTACATAGAGGTAAATTTGAACATGTTCAGAATTAAAATTATACCACCATTAGCATGTCCTGGAGAAAAAGTGCGTATTAAAAGGAGATAAAGCAAATTACCTCAGATGTATCACCTTGAACTAAAATGACCTCAAACCTAAATTAAGTTTCTAGTCATCTTTGAAAGCTCTCTCAGCACAAATTTATGACAAATTCCTTTGCAAATAATAAGTTGCATAGTCATTATATACTCGAATTTAATTTTGCCAAATTTGTACATTTGGTTATGGTCTGGAGAGTTGTGTGATGAATACTCAGGACATGAGAGATATTTTTTCTCCTTGAAGAGATATTCATCCTAACAAAATAAGATTAATAACCTGCCTATTTTATTTTAACATGCTATGTTTTCTGCAGAGAGTTTTGAGTAATTTTTTTTTGTGTGTATTTCATCACAGTCTATACTTTAACTGGAAGTCTGTAAGCCAGCACAGAAGTCCTTCAGGGAGGTTTTCATAGCTCTTCCTTACAGTTAGGCCAGAGGTTTTCACTGCATGGTTTTCTTATTTCATCTTCCCACATCATCTTCTTACAGTATTTGGGGAATCTGTGTGTTAGGATCTCTTCCCCAAACATTTTCTAAACTCTTTGTGAATTTCATAACCTAAAAATCTTATGACACTAGTGTAAATATATAATCATTAAAGGAGTTATTATAAAAAATGTGCTTTCTGAGGAGCTGTGCTGGAAAACAATATCTGAGTGCCCTGTATAAATGTTCCTTTTAAAAATTTCTCGTAAATTTACTCAAATTTTGGAGATTAGATATATATAATAAAGTCTATTAAAATATTGATTTATTAGTTCAAAGATGATGTACTAATAGAAAAACACAGAACACTAAATTGTAGTTTAAGATGTAAGATGCTAGTATTTAATAGAAGGAATGCGAATCCCTGGAGAAAAAATATTGTAGTTGGGCTTAAAGAGCCATTTAGCCTCAAGACTATTTAGCAATGGCCAGAAGTAAAGGCTTAGTGAAGAGGGCAAGATTAAGCAGTAGGTGTTTATTTCCCAAATATGTAGCTACGTTAATGTGAAAAAAATCTGAAGAATATGCCTGAAATATAAAGTGACTCAGTCCTATGGAAATACTTAGGTTGTTACGTCCCAAAATACTTCGTGAATGAATATTTTCAAATTTAGATCTTAAGAACTCTTATTCAGATTCTGCTCAGCATTTGAGATGCATAAAATGTCTGGAACTGGAGACCATCAGTGCTCTCCATCATGCTCAGTGCTCACCTAAAGAGGGCATTTACAGCAATAAGAGGGGAGATTTCCCAGTGCACGACAAGTTTCATTAGCACAGACTTCCTTTTTAATTGCTTGGACTACTACAATCAGCTTTATAGGAAAGTCATAATGGGATCACTACACAGAAAGCAAAATATATATAAAAAACGAAAATCTTCCCACCTTCTCAATTTTTAGGATGTTTGCATTGGATATAGGATACAGATTCAAGTCCAATTCAATGTTTCAATCTCCATTTTTTAGCATTTTTTAAAGAAAAACTCCTATAATATGTTCTTATTGAAGTCTTCAATAAATGTCTAAGAAGACATTTTGTTTATGTCTGCTATCAAAATTTGTTAACATATAGTCCTGCATCCAAAATAAATGTTGTTACTATTGTACCTATAGAACATCTATCAACTAGTGAAAAAATTAAGACATTTTGAAACATAGGTGCTGTTTTCAGAGGAAGATCCAGCATGACATGGCTTAGTCATAGTTAGCTGGCTGCAGCTATTTTATGTGACAAGTTAAAACCCATCAGCCTGCTGCCTTATTTCTAATTTCACATTTTCATACCTGTATTTTAAAAGTGCCTGTTTTTTGTCCACATGTATTTATGTGACTTTTTCAAGACATCCTGGACTGTTGATTACACAAAGTGAGTGAGAATTCTGTATACTCTCTTAGATAAAACATGTTGTGCAGTGCTTCAGCCTGGTGTCCTGCCTGCCATATTCATTTCCAGCATGCATGACTGCTCAGTTTTAGTGTGGTCCAGAAATGAGTTGTGTTCAAAACTGAAATGATCTGCTGAATTTTAGTATAGAGAATTGTTTTCCTATACAAAATGTCTGTGTATTAATAATAACACTTTTCTAGGCCGGATTTTGTTTCCTGGAAGATATAATTCATAAAAATAGTTTGTGTCCAGCAGAAATCCAAAACATAGCCCCCATATCTGCCGCTGTGAAGGAAATGAACTCTACTCCAGCTGAGACCAGTACAATGATTTTATGAATTCATAGATAAAATTCTTTATAATCTCCCATATTCATATACAAGCCAAGAAAAATCATAGGAAAAAAAATTAAATTCTTGGAGGAGTGAGATTCCTGAATGAGAAGGGTTTCTAAATGTCCTTCTGTATTTAAACAAATATTTAAATGATTGTCACCATATATTTTGTTTAAGCAAATGTGTAAACAATTGATAGAAAAAAAAATTAAGAAGATCTTCTGTGTTGCTAGAAATATCTTTTGGTGTCTATGACTGTGCTGGGTTGTTCACAGAAAAATTCTAGTAATTGACCATGCCTGGTACTTCAGTGTCCAACATTCAACAGATGAAAAGGATTCACAAAGTAGGAGTTGCCCATACTTTCCTAAATGGGATCAGGCACCTTACCTGTGTCACTGCAATCTTGATATCAGTGTCTGTAACTGTAACCAGTCCTGTGGGAAACACTGTTTAAATGTGGCATCTTCACTGGCAAAACTCAGATTTTCAGACTTTGAATGCAAACGCCCGCTTTGATCCTTTCCTTCACTTACCTAAGCCATGGTTTGTTGTTTATTCAGAGGCATTATTTGGATTATAATTATTATATCATAATTATTATGAATCTGAACATTTCGGATAAATACTGAACTAACAAACTGCAATTATTTTGACATTCCACCTTTGACCACAGATTTATACTGAATATCTTAAATGACTATTTTCCTAACTGCAAAATGGAGTGAATACAATGCACGAAAAACCCCTTGCTTGCGTGCAAGCAGTCATTCAAAACTGTAAATGTTGAGTGAAGGCTGTCATGGAAAATCCTGCCCGTTACTAAACCAGAATATAAAAATCTGGGGTTTTTTTGCTGGTCTCTATATCCTACTATTCTGCTTAGTCAGCAACATTCAGTATACTTTGCTCATTCATCAGGCTGGCACATCCAAGGCTTTTATTGTCTTGCCTTTCCCTTCCATCCCCAATTCACTGAATTGCCTTTTAATTTAAATAATGTATTGAACTTTAGGAAACTCTATTTTATACACAGTATTTCTGTGTATTGCATAACTGCTTCTGGATGTGTAACTCAAGGTTGTGCATTGTGCTAGGTGGCAAGGAGAGTAAAAGACCTAGGTATAAAAAGAACAGAGGCATGATAAAATGCACATGGAATTATGGGATGTTCTTTTATTGATTTTAACAGGCTTTTTATTAGAATTTAAAAAATATATTCCACTCTTCTAATTTCTGCTAATAGAAAGTAACTTTAATTCTTGTGAGGAAGAAATAATCTTTTCTTTTAGAGAGCAAACTTTTGCGATCTCAAAAGCCAAATACTGTTTATTGACTATGAAAATCGTATAGGAATAATCAAATTAGAATTCTAGTACTGAAACATAATGGTACTATATAGTTTGTTGTAGGGACTACTGATGCTAAGAAAAAATGCTTTTATTGATTATTTTTCTGCAGAATCTTTAAGATTAAAGTAAACTAAAATATTGTAACAATCATTGTCAGCTTGCAATAAATAATCTTCTTAAGAATAAAACTCAGTTTAAAGAACAGCCATTACATCAAAGATATTTTCCAGAAATGAGTACATGACTGGATGTAGGTATGTACTAAACTTTCACCACAAAAGAGAAAAATATTCACTGAACAAAACAGCAATTATTTAGTAGTTCTCATTTCATAACTACTGTTTCAGTGAAAATAGAACGTCACCATGAGGCATGGCTTCAACACGTTTTAGGAAGTTATGGAGGTGCTAGTAAAGTTTACAAAAATTTGCAATGGTAAAGAGCTGTGAAACAATGTTAAACTAGGGTTAGAGGTTTTCTTGTTGATAAGAACTGGCTTTTGGTAACTGTCTTCCCTTTCACGAACTAGTTATTTAACCATTTTAAAAAAGTGTCTGCTTATGTGCTGAAATGTTCTATTAGCTGAAAATATGCATGATAACTTTATGATAATTGGACCTCTTGACATTTCTTAATTACTTACATGATAGCAACTACAGATGTGAATGATCTGTTACTGACAGATACTGTTAACACTGACCTAAACAGTTCAAGAGCACAGGAGGAAATTTTAATATCCTTTGTGAATGTTGCTCAGAAGAACTGCTTTTAACAAAATTAGTGTGGAGGGGATTTTTGGTTTTTGTTTTGTTTTGTTTTATTTTTTTTGTTTCTTTGTGGTTTTTTCTTTGTTTGTTTGTTTCATTATTTATTTCTCTTTTTCCTGCAAGGGAAGAGATCTTTAATGGGCTCTGATTTTAAAATTGGAGGAAGGAAGGGAACTTGACGTTGATGCCCTAGAAAACTAAATCTTGCCCTAGGTTATAAGTGAGTAGGCAGCAACATTTCAGACAGAAATTAGGAATGGCCACATAAAAAGCATCTGCTGTGTGAGAAAGCATGATCTACTGAAAACACAGGCATTCTAATGAACAGTATCCAATGCATGCTTGTTTTAATCTGGATAAAATAACTCACATTTTAATTTGCTGTATTCCTCGGGATGCAGGCCACACAAAACTTGTGCAAAATTTCAGTTCCAATTCGCACATTAATGAAAAGAAACATTCATGCATCATACATAATTTAAAACACTAAAGTATGAAGCATCTGTTCAATGTAGTTAGGATTGCCTTGTGTCCTCCACATGCATATTTCTCACTTGTACAAATGGATAATATTGAGATTAATTGATGTTTCTTTAAGAAAATGAGCAGGTGCTGGAGTTTATTATGTTCTTTATCAATTTTAGAAAGGCATAATGACTTTTTCTTAAGGGCTACATTTTTTATAAAATATAAAAACCCCTTGCAATTTTTTTAGTGCTCTGCATGATATAACTGTCAGAGCATTCTATAAATAAAACATATCCATAAATACTTCATAAGCACGATACTTCCACATCAGCTTGTGAATACAATAAGAGTTTTGATATTAAAAATATTCTAGTAATTTTTTTCCTTACGTGATTTTGAAAGAAAAAATTTAAAAAATATAGCTGTAGGAGAGATGACATAAAATTGAAAATGTCTAATTCCATGCTTGCCTTCAATATTTTAGGGTCATTTCTGTCTGCATATATCCAATGGAGAATATCTGTGGGTTAATATTCTTCAATCCCAGAGTAAACAACATCTCCATTTTCCATCAGTATATTCCAAAAACACTGTCCTCAGAACTGAGAGAGCATCCTGTTCCTTCATCTTGAGCGCTAACTAACCCCACCTATATATTAAGGAGTTGTTTATCTCACTGAGTAAATAGCAAAGTGAAGCCTAACAATATGAACAGATCAATCGTTAAGGGCTAGTGGAACAATCAGCACCATTCAATAAACTGAAATAATTGGAAACAACTCAAAATGCTGCTGGGATTAAAGAATGAAAAAAAAGAATAAGAATGAGATCATGGAATGACAAGCTGTATCAAGGACAGCAGTGACTGGATGTGAGTTTTCACTTGAAGACCATGATGAAATTTTGTGGTACTTTAAATTCTGAACAGGAATAATAAATAAGGCAGGAAATTAGTAACATTTATGCTGATGTTAAATAGTAAAACCTCTGCTTTGTTCATTGAAGTGAGGTCATTAATGGAATAGTGCATTTTGTCCCAGACTTCATAGAGAATGTGGAAAACTGGGAGATTGTCAAAAAAAGGGAACTATCCAAACACATCAATTCTGGGAAGCTTGAGGTATTTAAATTGTTTGATACATTAACAGGAATTTAATAATGTCTAATTACAGTCCATTCCTACTATGGTGCTACATTAGTGCAGCAGATTAAAATCAGCAGTTTAAGAACTATAGTTAGACAGATTTACCAAATGAAGTTGAACTTTTTAGCACACAGAATTAGTTGCTGGAACAAATCTTGTATGACAGGCTTGGTCTTACTCAAAATGTTTAATTCAAAGTATATGTCTCTTTTAAAAGATACCATTTGAAGTGTTTGAAGTCGAGCTTTAAATCTCAGAAATACCATGGAAATCGCTGGATGAAATTTTATGTCTCACAAAGTGTTCTGGCCTTCAAAATGATGAAAACCACCAGCTAATTTTTGGATCCTTCCTATGATGTTATTATTTATTATTTCTACTACTGCAGAAGATAACAGTCCTACCCAAAATCACATATGCATGATGAAGTAATAATTGTTTTAAAAAGAATGATGTAGAACAGATAAGAAAGAAAAGAGAAGTAATAATTTTTTTATATTCCTGTAATTTATATAATGTAGGGATCCTTCCAAGCAGCTCTAGATAATTTAGCTTACTTCTCTAGCAACAATTAAAGATTAGAGATCTTTGATGTTGCTGCACTTACTGGTAGTGTAGACATAAACACCCAGATTTATAGGAAAAGAACCCTGTATTGAATTACCTGGAAGACATTTATCATAAAATACCTGACCAAGGAAGGGAAGATAGTGTTTTGGCCCAATATTGTAATCACTGCATCACAATCTAAAGCATAATCATGAGTAATATTTCAAATTAATTTTTTGCTTGCCTGCCTCTAATCCTCAGGTAAGCATATTGCAGGTACAATCAAATACATATCATAATGGAGATCCTGACAACAACCAGCATAATAGTTTTCTTGTTACTTGCCAGACAAATTTTGGTCTAAGTGTAGATAGTCTAGTAATTGCTACACTTTTAAAAACCCACTACAACCAACCATAGTAAATATCATTTCTGAATGAGCAAAATGCAGACAAATTATAGGGAGCAAAGCTAAAGAGCTTCTAATGTGAAATGTTACCTAAGGAAAACCAATGTTCTGTCAAAAAGAAAATGGTCTGAGCAATCCTAAACAGAAGGAAGAGGAATGGGATGTTAGGTTACAAAGGAAGAGATACTCAGCTTTATTTTATAGGAGATAAAAGCAGAGAAATGATGCTAGATTTTGTTATTTAAAAATTATCTGCTTTAGCTGGAGTCTGAATACCTGAAAGATTTACTTCCCAATGAAGAGGTTAAAATATTGAATAGAGCAGTACAAATTTCCAATTTTCTAATTTAAATTCTTTTCATAGATTTATAGAATATCTCAAGTTGGAAGGGACTCATGGGGTCATCTGTGAACACCCTGCTCCTTGCAGGACTACTTAAAATTAAATCATACAATGAATAGTGTAGTCCAGATGCTCCTTGAACTCTGACAGGCTTGACCACTTCCCTGGAAGCCTGTTCCAGTGATGGACTACAATCTCAGTGCAGAATCTGTTTGTTTATTCTCTATCTTGCTAAAATTCTGTTTGGTATTTAACTGCGTATGTATGATTTTGACTTGCTAACAGAGGTCCACAAACTTGCATTGATGTGGCAGTGCAAGTTTCAGGACTCGCCTGGGTCACTCACAGCCTGAGCTAATTGTGGTTTTGTGTTTGTGTAACTGTGTTTTGGTAGTAAGCAGACTCACAAGGATGATCAATGTGTTACAAAGCTGCTGGTGGTGCACATGATTCTATTTTTCTATCTCACCCCAGACACAGTTTTGATTTGTCATAGCAGAGATTTAGAGTTCTTTCCATGGTGCATGGGTCGACGTAATTTTACAAATATCTATCATGTGGATCTCTTCTTGCCTGCATAGTCACCTTATACAATTGAAATAGTTCCTTCAGGGATTTTTGAACTACAACACTGACCTTGTGTGCACTTGTGCCTCTGTGTCAGGGCAGTTGTAGAAAAACCTCTGGCATAACCAAAAGACATCTTAGTCACAAACTTGAACTTATGCATTATGTAGTACTTCAATGTTTCTACAATGTCATTCTCTTTCCAAATGCTTTGAACTTTATATTTAGTAACTAGATGATGATCTGGTCTAGTCCAAGGGGTACTGAATGTTGGAAGCTTGCGACTTTACACCCTTGTCAAATTATGTCATTTGCACTATATAATAACATTTTCTAGTTTAGTACTTCCTTTCCAATAAAATTTTCAAAAAACTTAAACAAGTTATTAGCATGCCATAAATCTTTGGAGAATTTTTCATTGTATCTTAATATTCACTGATCAAGTACAGGATTCATTTACATAAATTTGTATTCTGAGTCAATGTCCTCCAAGCTACGTGCTGGCAACATTTCATCCACATAGATTTGCACAACACTAGATGGTTGAGACAGGTGCTATCAATGAGTTCCTTTTGCAAACAACACTTTTTTATTTTTATATTTTCTATTAACATTTAAGAGGAGTGCATAAACTTGCAATTTTTTTCTTAATAATAGGTTAATAAGGACAAGGCTAATGATGAGATTTTGATGATAAATAATCATGATGATGATTTACTTACTACTAGAAAAGAAAATTACTCATATAGTTTAAAGGGAGATATTTATTTCTAAAAGCAAATATTCCTCACCAAAAAAACCCCAAACCAACAGCCATTCTAAATCTATGAATTGTTTGAAATAATGTGAGATGCCAATAAGAGCAGGAATGAATGATGAAATAAGTGCTAGCCTAAAATACATGTGAACACAATAGGAAATTATACTTCCTGGTAGAAGTACAGATCCATTCCACCTGTTAGGTGACTAGACTCTAGTTCAACTATTTCAAGTAAAAGCTAAAATACAGAAGCCTGTTTTATTTCACTAGTTGTTTAGATAATGCTGTGATATCAACACTATTACTTTAATTATCTTTAATACTGCACTCATTATTATTATATCTGAGGAGACTTAGTAGTGCAGCTGATTATTTTGTTCTCATGGTACAAAGCATCATGACACAAGAAAGTCATCAAGGAGTTGATAAGATCCTAAAGAAGTGACCATACATACTCTTGGCCTGAGAAAAGAATAGAAACTAAATTAGACTAGGATAGAATACAAGTAGATCAGAAGAAGGCTTTGTTCACTCTTCTATTTTAATAACTTTACATTAGGAAAAAAACTTAACAGCAACTGTAGTTACGTCAAAAAGTTCAAAACTACTTACACACATACTAAACCCAGCTCTGGAACTCTGAAAGTAAAGAACACTGTAGGTAAATCACTTTCCCTAATTTTCTCTTATTTGGGAAAGTATAGTGCTTAGAGAAAAACGTAGATAGAAGTGGAACATTTATGTTTTCATGCTAGACAAAGAAGAGACTTTTGTTTTGTGAAAAACTTCATATGAATTCTGTTTATATTGCAGTTCTTATTTTAATTAAAAACATATTTCCTGAAATAATTTATTAATTTCCAGAAGAAAACAATGCTTGAACTGTTTTGACATGTTAATTATATATTCTTCAGTGGAATATTAAAAATAGCCACTCAGAAATACAAGCACAAGGATACTGTGGAATGTTCGTGACAGAAATAAAGAAGAGCATATCTCATGAAAGGTTCAAGAAGACCTTATGTTATATCAATGAATATGTTTGAGAATAGAGACACAATTAGTCAGTATCACCCTCAGACTGAAACCCCCAGGAAGTTTCAGCATTCAGGGTTGTACGTGTGGTCTCAGCGGAGCCATATGGAGAAAGATGATCACCTTCCTGCTCTGTTATACTGCCATTTTGCTTTGCAAGCTGGTGTTTAAATTGCTGCCCACACACTACTCATTTGGGTGTCAATACTGAATGTGTTTATGCCAACTGTGTTTCGGTTTATTATTCCTTAGAGGTATCTGCTTACATTTTCTATAGCAAGATCTCAGGACTAAAAAATTCATGTTACAAACATAACACAACGAAAACCACAAATTATACAAGAACAAAAAAAAATGTTTGAAAGGTATCTTTATTATAAAAATCTTTTCTGAATAATTGCAGGCACAGAAAATGTTCCTTTGATGGATTCATGGCAAATTTCATTTTGTAGGACATTATGCTTCTTTCAAATTATCTGAGACAGGCACCTCTGTGTAGATTTATTGTTCTTCAAAAGATTGCTGGCTCATTTTCATGGAATTCAATGAATACTAATTGTAATTTTTTTGTCATGCTGCTGTTAGAACACAAATCACTGTCTCCAAATCTTCATCAAGATTTATGATGATTTGGCATTGTCATCTCTAATTGGGGTTTATGAAAACTGCTGTTCTGAGAATTGCCAGTAGATCATGCCAATGGATGCTCAAACCATACTGTTTATGCAATGACACAGCCAATTCAGGTAATGTCATTGACAATAAACTGTCATCTGTTTCAGTAATCTGTAAAAGAGCATCTGATGTTCTATGGAAATATGTTACATTCTCTTGTGTTTACTATATTAATAGTAGAAATGAATAATTTCATATGTTGCAGCATATATCACAAGGAAAAAATGGAAGGAAAAAATCTACCATGGTAATTGGCAAAGGTTAGTTTTAGTTTTTTTCTTATGACTTTTAAAAATTATCTAAAGAACTATACCTTAAGTTAGCTATGATAACTTAAAGATGACAAAACCAATAACATTGATTATATTAAATTACATCATGGGATAATATTAAAAAAAACCCAACCAGTGCTATTTATTATTCAGAGGCCCTCAGTCTGAACACAATAATTTAATTTATCAGTTGATTACATGAAAAGAGAATGGCTCCATTAAGTACCATAAGGAATTCCAGACCAGATCTTCGTTGCTATGTAATCTCAGATACAGCAACCTTAATGGAGATTCAGTGACACACATTGTTAAAAAATGCAGTTTATTGCATACACGACTAAAATATTGACCATGATGGTACATGAGGGTAAAATTTAATTCCTTTATGGTACTGAAGACACAGAGAAATGAGGAGAGAGATTAGGAGAAAAAAGCTAAAAGGTCTCTTGACTTGACTCTCTCTTGACTGTGGCAGAACAGGAAGAAGGCAGAAAAGAGAAAAAAAAAGTGGAAATTAAAAACATTAGAATTTTGATCAGTTCCTATCTGGTTTAAGGTTAAACATTTATAGTGAGGTATTTCCACCAGCTTTTTTTAGAGATATTGAAGGACAACCCCTGATTTTGAAGACTGTAACAGATGAAGGTTTAGTATGACTTCTGCAGGATGCAGAAAAAACCTTATGCGCACCTTGATCTGATTTGGTGTGGTTGCTTAGTCTTGGTTAACAGCCAAACTCCCACCCAGCTGCCCTCCACCCACCTCTGGGAAAGAAGACAGTAATAGTGGAGAAAACAGGGAGAGCAGGAATCTCAGGGATTGGGACAAAAATGGGGAGATCATTTACAACTTAGCATTGCAGGAAAAGCAGACTTGGTTTCAGGAATACTGACTACATTTATTGTCAATTAAAATAAACATTTAGTTAAAGATTTGGGTAGTGGGAAACAAAAAGACCAACATTAAGTCTTTTCCTGTTCTGTCCCTTTTCCCAGTCTAATCTTTGGTCCTTCACCCCAGTCTCCTGTCCTTCCCACCTTACTGGTGCCACTGTCCTGTTGGTGGTTTTTCTGCAAGGAACCAGGCAGTGCAGGAAGAGAGGATTATGTCCAGTTCATGCTAGTTTCTCTCTGTCATTTCTTCCTCCTCAAACCTTTCCTACGTTCCAGTGCACATCCTGTGGGAGACATAATATGAAAAGCAGATCCAACTAGCAAGAAGAAGACAAGCACATAAATAAATAGGGAAAATGGGAAAAAAATAAAGAGAGTTTCTAAAGAAAACATAGTAAAAAGAAAAAAAAACCTCAAGGAGAATGTTTTATGAAATGGAGACAAAGAGAAGGGAAGGAAGCAGTGAAGTGGAGCTAAGTAAACAGGAATTCTAATAAAATTATGTACTAATCATATGCATAATTAATAATTGTATTATAGGCACATGTCAGAGCAGGAATCTGAGAAAAAGATTGTAATGATTTTAAATCAGTGTTTGCTTTTGATTTTTTGAGAATAACATAGTTACATAAATGCTTCACATCCTTTTTTTTTTTAAAGATGAAGTCTGTGAAGCTCTTACTGCAGCTCTTAATAAGCTAAACAGTTATCCTAAGACATCTGGAAAAACAAAATTAAAATCCTAAAGGTGATAATTAGACAAGCACAGCGATTTGTCTGATGTAGCCCATTGCAAATATTAGAAATAACATAATGTGGGGGTGCGTGGGTTTTTCTTTAGGCCCCAAGATGGCTTCCCCTTGGCAACCATTTTGAGTTCTCTAAGTTGTTAAAATTTTCTGTAAGTTTATTGGTTAAAAGTTTGTGTTCAGTTATATGTCAATCATTGAGTTATATAAGTTAGCTGATTTGCATTCGGGTTGTTACTTTGTGGTTGGTTGTAGTTTTTTCATTGGTGGGTTATGTCACCCCACTCAGTTGCTTCTTTATGATTTGTTGCCTGATAATCACACCACGGTTGAGCTAGCTGTAATTGGTTGATGGTAGTTGAAGTTGATACAATGTTGGTTGGTATAAATGTTGATGTTACTTGTTCTCTTGGTCTCTCTCTTCCCTGGGACCTAGGCTTGAAGCAGTAAACCCCCTTCTTGTCCTAATCCAGTAGAGAGTCCCGTCCTCTCATTTCTCCTAACGCTCCTTGGTGCGAGTCTCTCCTTCTCCTGGTGACGCTGTGGCCTGAGATACCAGACCGCTCTGTGTTTGCGGACACGCCCCGCTAATCGGGAACCCCGGGGGCGTGTGGTCTTTCGCGCTACTGCAAAGATTTACCACCGCAACATAAAATCGTGCCAAGAGGGCAAATGAAAGCTTTAGTCTGCACTTCAGAACATTTAAATCTCCTAGAAATGATGAAATATCAAAATACTGCACTAAAATTCTGAGGCTTTCTCATTTGGAGGAGTAAACAAAGCATGTTATACAGGATACTGTAGGACACATTATAAGAAAAACTGCACTGAAATTCAGGCAGCTATATATGTATAGCTTTAAAAAGTACCTGTTGTTCTATGGCACGGTTTAATTCTGGCTGGCAAAGAAGTACCAAACAGCCTGTCACTCACTGCCCCCTTACTGTGGAGCAGAGTCAGGAAGATTCTACTTCTGATTCATCTGGAGAAGCTGAACTCTGGTTTAAATTTTTAGGCTTCAGTTTTCCCTTTTAAAATATAGTGTGACTTAAACTTCTACATAAATATGCTGCCCATCTAACATTTTTTAGACAAGAATCAGTTCCTGCAAGGCCTCATCTTTTTATTGTCTAAACCAACTTACCAGGAGGCCTAAACATGCACTTTTTGCAAATCATCTACAAAGGAAAATATTCTCTCTTTCTTTTTTTCTTATATTTTCATTTAATTTTCTCCTGTGTTTATGAGTCATTAGGACTGCCTGGTGAAAATGTCAACAGGTACTTCTTGAAAGTTTTTCTGCAGAACAAAGAAACTGTTTCTTACTGCTGGTATAAATCAAATATATTTAGGTTATCAGCATACCAAGTGCTTAGTGTTCCTGTTCCTGTGTAGACCTTTACAAGTCTGCATTAGCAAAGTTAGAAATTCTGAGGCGGCATCTCCCCATTCTCACTGAAAATTATTGACATCTCCTGCACTACAAAGTGAGATCAACATGTGTACAGGAATAAATAATTCTTTGAAGACAAAGTGTGAGTGAAATACACTTGAAGGTTTTTTCCCAGTTTGGAGCAAGCCTGCTCCATCATCAGAGCAGTAAAGCAATGATTTAAAAAAAAACACAAAAAAACCCAAACAAAAAAAACCTGCCAAAACAAAAAACAAGAGATAACATGACCCTCTAAGCAGTTACAGAAAATGAGAGAACTTCTGAAAGAGAATACATATCTACTTACTCATACTGTGATTTTGGAATGAACAAAATCAATCGCCATTTCTGCATAGTGTATTCCTGTTTATTTCATCATGCAATCTCATTTCTTATTTTTGAATTCTTTTTCTGACCTGTGGTTTGTACGTTTTATTGCTGCATTGTAGGTTTAGGAGAACAATGTTTGTTCTATTACCTGGAAAAAGTTTCGAGTGGCTATTCTGGGGCTCATTTTACCGGTTGTGTGAGGACAAATCAAGTGTTTTACTGAACGGACTCCAGCAGTGCACAGATACCTTCCATATTCAGAGGTGCCCTGGAGCTGTGTTTAACTTTAAACATTTATCTAGGTCCCATAGAAAAATGATGTGCTGAAGTGGAGTGTTTGATTCTGCCTTGTAAACACAGGTGTCTAGTGCCATCTGAGATGACCTGAGAGATTTAAATGTGGCTGACATATCTGGCAAAGAGCCTACAGGAGCTGTGTGCCACTCTGGTCTCAGAGATGGACATCAGGAAGGATATCCTAAAGCAATTCAAATGGATGTCAACTTCCTGACAACAAACAGTCAGCAAGGAGCAAATGAACTGAACCCATTGTGTCAATACCTTGTGCACTGAAATTACAACACTTATAGAGAGGTTAGGCTCTGAGCATTTTCATATATATAAAGGGTGTGAAATGTGGAAATGTATGCTTCTGCAAGAGAACCTATTTTTGTGAAATATACAGAGTGACAGAATATGACGGTGTGAAAAGTAATTTAGAAAGAGAGGATAACTCTGTACATCTGAAGTGTTTCACAGTTTGAAAGATTTGGGATTAAAGGAAATTAACCACCAGTAGACAAAGAAAAAATAATCCCCAAAGCAGTTTTAAGAACTCAGTGAAAAGTGACATAGAGAGGATGTTAAAATGACTCTAAACTGCTGCTATTACCATCCTGATGGAATGAAAAATATGAAACTAAATTTGTCTCCCCAGGACAGACTGATACAGTAGCCCTGATGAAAGAGTGTCAAACTTTCTTTAGTACAGTTTCCTTAGAAACAAATTTGGCTGTGAATTTTTGAGTACCAGTGCCTCATAGCTGTTCCTTTTCTTCAGCTGCTATAGGGGTCATGGAGAAAAGACCCTTAGGCTTGCAGAACACTTGGCTGCTGGAAATATTATAGTATTCTTACTTAACTACATCAGTAAAAAGAAAAACTAGTCAATGAAGAACAAGAGTGCTTTTGTTTTGTTTCGTCCTTTTTTTTCCCATGATGTTGACAGCACCTTTTTTTAAAAAAAAAATTACACTCAAACTAGACCCAAAAAATAGTGGATTTTGAAGAAGATTCTGGACAAAATGTGTTTGTCCTCTTACATAAGTCTAAATGTTATAGTTTGTGTGAAATAATTTTTCTAGTTTATTTATGAGTTCCTCTCAGAAATAGTGATGGTTCACGTTTTATATAGGAAATGGTAGTATGAAACCTTGCAGTATTTACTGATAATTGTAAAAAATGAAACACAAAACCACTTGAAATTTGATGGTATTCTGTGTCAGTGTCATGTATTGTCCAAAGCACACTGTAAAATATGCAGTGTTTCTTACTTTTTTCAAAGACCAAGTTTAAAGCAGAAATGAACTTCAAAAATGGAGTGGAATAGAAAGTGATATTTTGAATGCTATCTATCATAACAACAGCAGAGAAGCCAGAATTAATTCTCTAAGCTTCAAAATAATTTGTTAGACTTCTACCAGTTCAAACTGGTGAAGGATAAATGTGGAAAAAACTGTCCTGAGATAATGTACTTCAAATGACATATCCTTATGAAAGGATAATTATAAAAAAAGGATTTTTAAAACTGAGAAATCAATTAATTCTTTTGCAGTGACTGTAAAGTTATATCCTTCAGAATTGCTTTGCACAGTTTCAAATTGTTTGGAGACATAGACTGTTTAGAAATACATCAATTTCCAAAGAAAATCTTGGTTCTGAAATGAAGGCACTTGCAAAAGACATGCATAACTTTAAAAAGAATCAGTGAAACACAAAGACCCTATAGACAGGTTTTCCTTATTGTGTGTAAAAAATTGTGACATAAAATCAAAGTAAATTAAGTGCTTTTGAAATATTTTTGATACTCAAATTTAAAGAAAGAAACAGTATTTTACCCATTGCAATGCATTGTTTAGACAGTTGTCATTCTAAGTGCATCATTCAAATCGGCACTGAGGGTAATACACTGAGACCACTCCTAGCCAGGAAAGAGATTCTATGATATTTTTCAGTAGAAAATAAATGTTTATGCTCTAGTTCTGGCCAGATCCCAATTTACTGGCCAGATCCCAGATCCCAATTTTACTTTTGTATTCTACAGTTGCAAACTTTTGGCCTTGCAAAGGAAGAAATATTTCTCCATTTCTTTTTGTGCAAACTGGTTTATTGGGCTATGGCAGATCAGATGCTACATTTCATCTAACAAATACTAGGATTTCATTACTAGAGAGAAATACATGGTATGCTTTGGGATACTTGGAAAGGAAATTACTACTTAGTTACTAAATGTTATTAAATTGTTCCTGGTTTTAATTGTATATATTTTAATTCCCCTAAATATTCCGGAATGTATGAACATAAGCTAGATTTCCTCTTATTTGTACATGTTATCATTATTTCAAGAGCAGCTTTAAAAACATATGCAAAAATCTGTTTTCTGTTTCTGACCAGCCAATCTTTCGTATGGTTGATAATAGTTTGCAAACTTGGTGCCCTGTGTTTAAAACATCTGTACAAGGCTGAAAACAACTTCTGTTGCATAAATGCAGACACATTGCAGAAACATTCTGCACAATGCAGAAACTTCTTAAATAAGAAAAGAAGGTATAGGAGAAATTGTTCCATGCAAGAGTGCCCTTCAAGGACAGAAGTGTGGTGGTGTGAGATAGAGAAGTTCTCACCTTACTGCACCTTCCAACGCTGGACTCCTTAGGGCACAAATACATCTGTCTGTCTCTCCCACTCCAGCCCACTGGGAGATCCATCCCAGCAGCCCATTTCTGATGCAGGATGGCATAGGATGCTGCTTTCCAGATCCACCACAAACCTGTCCAGCCTCCCCCAGGGGGGTTCCATGGCCCCTGACAGCCTGGAGTGGAGAGCAAACCCAAGAAAGAAAGTTGTCATGGCACAATACATTCTTCTGCCACTCCTGCTCTCTCATTGGTGTCTTACATTGCATAAACGTGTGTAAACTACACCTGTGTGTACATCCAACTTGTCTAAAATCAGAGATGTGAAGTCTAGAAACCACAGATGCCTTCAAATATCACTACCTTAAATGTATTTCCAAAGAAATCAGGAGCAACAACTACTCCTGCAAATAACCCTAGCAATTCAATAACTATAATGTGAATTTTGCCATATAATTAAAACAAAAAATCAAAGAGCTGAAATACAGGATTTTTAGAATTTGAAAAAATTTCTATACTGTAAATTCATCTGCTTGTACACATGCAGAATGACACTTAAGACCTGACCACACACTTAGGGTCCCTGCTACATTCAATGATTATGGTTGCAGAAATTTCAAGTGTTTATGTAGAAAGCAAAGAGAAAATGAGGTAAAGTTCTTATGAGTAAAGTTTAAAAAACCCCAAAACTAGGGAGATGTTTATTATTTTCCTGCCTTGTGATTCTCTTCTGAACAAAGTTCTGTCTAGTTGCAATACTTTAACATAAACAACTTGAAACCATATTTTCAGAATTTCTGGGTTCTTTCACAGCATTTTAAATTAATTGAACTTGTGCTTTGAATATACCTTAATGTATTAAAATATTTAGGGAGCTAGAAAACAAGTTGATTCCTTTGCATGCTTGACAAACAAAGCTAACAAAACAATTTTTTTCTTAATTTTGGTTTACATCTCTACTTATAAACATAAGAAAGGGATAAACTAGTGCCATCTAATTTCAAGGGTCTTTGTGGAAATGCATTTGTATGTCTAGGAAGTGTTTTGATGTTGTAACAGTAGTTTTTAAAAAGATTTTACTAAAACCACTACAAGTTAATGACTGTTATATGAAATGCAGTATTGAATAGCACAGGGTAAAAAAGATTTAGATAAAAAAGTCTTTAAAAAGTGGACAAAAAGATACAAAAAAAATTAGCATATGCAACGGGAAAAACAATAATTACATTTAACTTACACACAGGTGGAAAAACTTAAACCTGTTAAGAATTTGCCTGTTTTTCATCTGTTTACACCTCAAATTCAACTTTAACATTCTTACAAAATAGAACCAGGTAATTTAACTTAGTCTGTACCAACAAAGAAAGTAAATAAAGGTTTTTAAAAGCCTTAATGGAATTAAATTAAAATATAATTCCATTTAAAATCGTTATTTACTGAAATATTTTTCATCGTTTCTAAAGTAAGTCATCTAGCAATATTAAAAAGAAAAGTTGACTGTCCCTTACGAGGTACAAATTTGAATTTCAAAATCATAGGATTATTTCATAATTGCTTACATTAGAACATTATTTCAGTTACCAGCGATCAACTGTTTAAAAATAATGTCCCTAAATCATATATCTATATTTTTTCTGGGCTATTTTCCCCTTAAAAATTGACTTGACATTTAAAACATCAGCTTTTTCACAGTGTGCATTCCATCTGCAATTATGCTGCAGCCCACTCAGCTCTGTCCTTGCAATAGCAATAAACCTATTAAAAAAACACCTGCAGATGGATAAAATGGACAGCTATCTAGCGCACACACACAAAAAGAGAAAAAGATAGAAACAACAAAAGAAAAAAAGATTACTTAAATAACTGGGCATTTATCATTTAAGAGATTACTTAAATAACTCTTACAGAGTCATTACTGTAGGGTGTGGACTATAGTATTTGCACAAGAAAGGCATACTACATATTTAAGTATCTTCCCTCTTTGGGTAATTATAGGCACCAACAGTAATCAACTTCTCTTTCATACAAGAATACTAACACACTAGCAGCAATCATTTAATATTATCTCATATGCTTTATTTGTAACATGGAAGAGCAAATTAGTGAGAGTTCTTGTGTCCTTTATCATAACTGGATAAAACCTTATGTTAGGGAATGAGGACAAAAGGCCTGGCTTACCTTGCTTGTAAATTTTATTTGGATGGTAGCCATTTCAAAGGCTCTAAAACGCTTCATGGGTCATGGTAGATGTGTTTGATCAACCTGTTTACACACAAATTTTATACTCATTCAGTTTCTAACATGACTCTTAATTTACAGAGGCATACAGAGGGAATGAGAGCAAGTATGTTCTGGGACTCTGTGTCTACACAAGTTGTGGTACCTGGGCCAGCTCATTTAGAGGTTTTTTTAATTCTTCTATTCTGCAGAGCCACCAGTTGTGTAATTTATGAAGATATAATCTCCACTTTATCTTCTTGCTTCTGTATTGATTATAAGTCTCATCAGGCAATTTACGGATTCATATAAAAACTGAAAAAACATGAACAAACCTGAAAACATAGTTCCAAGGAAATTTACGTATATACAAGCCTTTTCATGAACAATGCAAACTGTCAACTTTTGTTTAATTGATTCTGTGCTTTCTATTTGCATTCACCTACACTGAAGAAGCTTTAATATTTTCAATTGCTGTGGAGATTATAACATATTTCTTTTGCATACGCTCATGTATTTATTATTATACAACAACAATCACAACAAGAAGAATAATAACCAAAAGAATAACAACAAGAATAACAATAATAGCAATGCAGTACAATCATGCTGAAGCCTTTACCTCAGAGGAGATATTTAGCATGTCTCTCATCCAGTCACCAAATGAGAATTTTCATAAAATCTGTAGAAATTTAGGCTGAAATGTGTTTGGAATTCACATACATATTCAAAACTTGAAAGACAGAACCTGAGAGACAAGATGTGGTACATAGAAAATAAGAAACTAGTCTAAACTGAAAAGAAACTATACATCAATTTTGTTTTCTACTCAAAAGTTGTAAAATCACATCTGACTTTATTAACATCTTGAAGAAAACTTTCATTGCAAGCTAAAATATTAAAGAAGAACATCCCTAAAGTGCTGCTGAATAAGCATGAATTTTCTTGCTCTAAGTTGCTTGTCTAATTCAGAAGGTGGTGGCAGACAGCCAAACTTCCTTCCTAGATGTTAAGACTATACCATAAAGTATCCTTAATGTAGTTCTCAACTCTTCTGTTTATCTCCCTGGGGATAAAAGAACCTACTGTTTTGAAGTGTCAGATTTTATACTGTGTTGCAGTGAGTTATTTTTATTTATCTTCCATTCTATATTTTTCTGAGGCATATATAAAAGTAATCTTCAAAGAGTTATTCCTACTATTTCAGCTTTTTTCATATTTAAGTTCTGTTTTGAAGAACCATCCAGAAAAGAACATATATCGCTTATGTCCTGGTAATTATACTCTGACTACACGTATCCTTTGTTCATCATTTATTTTTGTCTTTGGAAGACAACAGAAATCTGCCATTCTAAATCAGATTTTAAATGGTACTGCATGCTACTTGAGAGCAGAAGATATTGCATTTTACAACAGCTTCTTTCCTATGCTGTGTAGATAAGAAACATCCTTTTTTCCAGTTTAATTGCCTGCAAATATTTGAGGACATTGAGATGGCCTAAGGCCAAGTCTCTCCCATGCTTTGGTTCTCCCCAGTCCAGCAACAGATGTAGAGGTGCCAGTAGTCAGGAAAGGAATTGCAATGTCCTGAATGTATGCCATAAAACCTGGTGATGCACACAGTATGCAAGTGTTTTCAGGAAATATATGACTGGCATAATGCCCTTTTGAGATCCCCTATCATTAAAACTGACAGATGTGTTGCACACAGGTAGGCAGTTTTAATGTAATGTCCATGAGGAGCTGCTCTTTGGCAGGAGAATCCTCTAGGGACATCTAGCCCAAACCATCCCTAGTCATTTATTTCACTTCCTGAGGGAAAAGAAAGAAAGAAGAGAAAAGGAAGGAAGGAAGGAAGGAAGGAAGGAAGGAAGGAAGAAAGAAAGAAAGGAAGAAAGAAAGAAAGAAAGAAAATCGTATCAATGAAAAGTCCTTCCCGCTCAACTTTAATGAACCAAAAATCATGATTTCTTAATATTCAAATTTTGTTGAGAGCCATGAGACTGAATTTCTATCAGAAAGTCATTAAAGTAGGAATTGTCTGAATATAAATATATAGTAGAACTCTTAGCTGCTTATAGAGCTGAGGCTTGCAAATCTCTAGGATATATTTAATTTGAAGAAGAACTACTGAAAGCAAAGATAATCCTTCTCAGCAATATTCATCGATATATGAACATTGGGATATTCATATAGGACTCCTAAAGTGGTTTGCAGCAGGAAGTTGTAGTCTTTCTCTAGAAGTCAAGGTAGAAAATCAGTGTCTGATTCATCAGTGACTTTATTTGAACTCTGAATTGGCAGCATGGGTATGGCCCTTGAATAAGCAGATTTCTTCACTCATTTATAGGCATGTATTTAAGTGTATAAATAGCAGGAATAGAAGCACTGATCTTTGCCTCGGCTCCATAAAGCTGCTTTGCAGAAAAAAGTAGGGCAGAGAAATTTTGGGAAATATTGTTAAAACATAGAAGGAATAAAAGGTGGGAAAATACAGATTTTTCTGTGGCAATTGTTAGGAACTATGATGGAGCTATTATAAGCTAGGATATAATGCTATCTCTCCCTATTTAGCCTTCTTTCATACCTACATTTTAAAAAATTCATTTTACTGTCTTTAAGTGTGCACAGATAGCCAAAAGCAGAGGTATTTTAAGCATTTTGTTTTTATATTTTATAAACAGTGTAATTAGAAAAAGATGTTACTAGAGGACTTTATGTAAAATCTGAAATTACAATCACATCCTTCATCCTGAACTTGATGAAGTACACTAGCACTCACTGCAGAGAAGACTGAGAAGCTGAACTCTGCTTTGTAATAATAAAATATTAAACTGTCCCCTTGCAGCTCTCCAGATATTGGTGGTAATGATTATCAAGCTTTTCTAGGTTAATAAAATTTTCCTTCATGAAAATGGCTTATATCTCCTTTGACTTTCTAGCATTCTTATTTTTATGCATTTTGCTAGGTCCATAATTTTTGAAAATTCTTCCCTCATTTGCTATTTTAATCTATGCTATTCCCTAGTGTGTCATTGTACTTCTCTCTACTCCTGTGCCATGCTGTCCTCAGGCTAACATGAATAGCATTATGTACATCTCTGAGGTTAGATGCAAATCTAGACTAACATCTTCTTGTGAACATGGCTTGTAACATCTCTCTTATGTCTGTTCAAAATGTTCAGATATGGAAAACTGAGATAAACTTAATGCCAGTTGCTGTACTACAAGGAATAATACGTATTTTCATGCCAAAATGTACAGGACATGCTTATCTATGTGTTTGTCTGACACTTGCATCCAGCAGGGAGTAAGGCTCCCCTGATGAGGAAACTGGGGTCCAGATGCGCAGACATTTAGAGACCAGGCCCCAGATGGTGCTTGGAGGATGGGATGGAGAACACAGCACTCCTTGTTATTGTAGCAAAAGCACTGAGAACCAGTCATTTCAAACACATTGGAATCACACAGATGGAAAGCCAAATCCTGCTCTTAGTTAAGTAATGTTGAATGACTTGCATCTGAAGTTTCTATCAAAGG
This sequence comes from Argya squamiceps, assembly GCA_037834095.1. Taxonomy (NCBI): domain Eukaryota; kingdom Metazoa; phylum Chordata; class Aves; order Passeriformes; family Leiothrichidae; genus Argya; species Argya squamiceps. The sequence continues at coordinate 52,583,547 of JBBMKD010000170.1, read as the reverse complement.
TAATAGTTCACAGATTCATGTGGACTAAAATGTCCTAACACACCCCTCAGCAAAGCATGCCATTCACTGTAGGGAGGGGCGTTGCAGGGATTTCCAGGGAAGGCTGCACCCCAAAGGAAGTGAGAATGGCAGCAAGGCAGCTGGAGTTGCTGGCTCACCTGCAAGGAGTTAGCATGTTAAACAAGGAAAATCAGGGTCGGACTTAAGTCTGGAAAGAGGTATCAGGGCCAGTCTGAGGCCAGAGATAATTCAGCAAGTTTATTGTGATGACTCAAGGTCACATCAGCGTCATGTCCAGGCCTGGGTCAGGGAGGTAAAGTACCAGGTTCAGGTGTAAATATTGCAGCTGTGGTGCAGCTCAGGATCAAGCTGCAGAGCCACTGACTAAGCAAGGCTCCTATGGAAAAAATCATTAAAACCCTTGTTTCTATCTCACTTCCCAAAGCTCTTAGTCAGGAAGCTGACATTGGCCTTGGCTGGCTGAAGTCCTTAATTTATCTTAACTAAACTCATGGAACTGGGGATGCATTCTGGATTCTGTCAGGAAGTTTTAACCTCTGTTGAGTCAGTGGATTGTTTAGTAAATCATGGGATATCTTATCAAGTCTAGACAGTATCATTAGTGTATCTGAAGAAGACTGATACATATCTTAGTCAGGAAGTGCACCCAGAGTAACTCCTGGGTAAAAGTGAATAAAATCAGCTTTGGGACAAGACATTAAAACTGCCTGAACTTCCCAGAAGAACTGAAGGGAGAACAGGTTAACTGAGTTAACAGGCTTGTCCATGATGAATATCCGAGGGTAGTACCGGAGGTCCCAGTCCTGAAATGTGTTCTGTGAAAGAAAGGACATTCTTTCTCATGGATGAGTGCTTTTATCAGAGTCTCCAAATAGAAATGCAGCATGAAGCATGAAATCGTGACTGCCATTTTGTAAGATGCAGGTGGCAAATCAGCTGTTTGAGAGACATATTCTTATGAGGTAATCTTGATATGATCAAATTAAATGTGATTTTTTTCATTTATTTATTCATCTGTGTCTTTATAAGATTTGTTACTCTATTATCTATTCTAGCTGGTACGAATAAATTGTGCCTTTTTACAATTGTCCTAACCAGGAGGTCATTTAATATTCTTCCCCTTAGGATATGGGGAATAACTTGGGACATTGCAGCAAAAAAACAAGGACTCAAAGAACCCCCATAGAATTTTCAATATATCAAAAGCTAGGAGTGATCACCAGTGCTAGCTGTATGTATAGGGAGAAAAAGAGTTACATTTTTTATCAGGTTTTTTTAATCATTAACAAGATTTTGGGGTTCATCCATGACTTCATGGGTGAAGTTATGGATGGCTTTGTACGTTTGCAAAGCACTTTTTAATTTTTTCTTAAAAAAAAGAAAAAGGAAAAAGAAAAAGCAAAAGGAAAAGAGAAAGAGATTTTTTTCCAGAAATAATTTCCTTATGGTAAGGCATAGGTCTTTCTTACACTGTGTTTTTCATCTTTTCTATTCATTCATTATTGTAATACTTCCAGAGAAAAATTAAGTGTGCCGTCTCCTATATTTTTCTGAAAATCTAGGGATCACAAAGATCTGGTTCATCTTTCTTCAAAAGCAGACCTGCTTCTTAACCTGCAATTACTGCATCTCAACAAAAGCAATCCATTTAAAATATTTCAGTGACATGCATGAATGTATGGGGCAAAAGGGAACTGAGGATCTTAAAAACATATTTTGAATCCTTTAGAACATAGGAAGTGTATAATCTCAGTCCAAAAAAATGTTCTAACTGTTCAAAATAATTAGGAAAATGCTGAATGCAGGATGAGTTTGGATTCATGTATTAAGGGTAAATATTAATTGAGTTTCATGGTAAATCCTTAATTTTCCTTTCCCCCAGGAAAAATCACATATGAAAAATATGGCAAAGTAAAAGAGTTACATTTAAGAAACCCTATTTGGAGATTCCCTATTCAGAGCCCAACCTGCAGTAAATCAGTAATGGGATCACTTTTTAAATATTTCTCCCTCTTTGTGACATGCATCTATCCAGTTAGAAACCTGAAACAGCACAATTTGAGCTCTGTGCTCAATTACGAATAACCAGTGTGATTTCAGTACATGAGGTAAACTATTCACAGCCAGTTTGTGCGGTTTGAGACAATGCAAACAAAGAAAAAGAATCAAATGTATATTCTTAGCTCTAGAAAGAATTTCAGTGTTTCTGGATATGTTACAAGTACCATGTAAAATTTTTACTAGGATTTTTTTAATTTACAGTAATATAAGCATGAAAATGCAAATTTAAAAAATCGTGGCTTGTACAAGGTTAAATTGTGACGGACTTTGAGGAAGAACAAGCTTGAAAAAATAATATACTGGGATATACTCTTCTCTTGGGTTGACTAACACAGACAGAACTGTGTCTAGTGCCATCATCCTTGGCATCAGGGCCTCTTCTAGGCTGGTACTGAGACACTGACACACTGTGGCACACAGCCACATACTTGGCTCTCAGTCTTGTATGTGATTGTTTACACATGATAACGCATTGTATAGAGTGCTGTTTTCAGTTTGTATTGTGAGTTGAAACCTTCATTGCATGAATGTTTATCCCTACATAACCAGCTCCTGCAAATATATAAGCCATTTGAATTTTTAAGCAACTTTGACAATTATATTTCCTCCAGCTGGTTAAATTCGAAGTATTTGCCTTGACTAGACATCATGTATGTTGTGAGTCAAGACATTTTAATTATTGGTTTCCTCCATCAATTTAAATGAAAAAGGTTTTAAGCAAGAAAATAATATTAAGGTGCCTTTAATGAATTTTAATTACTCTTTAAACAAACAGTAGTGATGAAATTCATTAAATTTTCATTTCAGAATCACAGTTCTGAATATGTGCAAACAGCACTAAGTCTCAAGCACATAGTAAGGTTATTTTAAACTTGGAAGGTCATAGACAAGTGGATAGCTCCCATTTAAATATTCAAAAATATTAACAGGTAATATAATGTTCAGTATTTCATTTTATATCTTCAAAACATAGTATACACCTAGATGAAAATAAAAAAAGCAAAGACCTGCCAAAAAAGAAAGAAAATATTTTTCTAGTGATGTCACTGGAAAACACTTCTTTAATGGATCTGTCCACATGTATAGGATTTAAGAAGAATGTGTTCAGAAGGGCAGACAGTTGTATGTACACTAGGTTATTTTTAGCTCAGTCTTTTTCATAATACTGTCCAAGAAAGTGGAGTAATTTTCATTTCAGGTGCATCAGTATATATCCAGATATACCATTTTGCTCCGTGCTTCTACGCCCAATTTACACCGGTATTACTGTAAGTCTTGGAGTGTGATTCCCATCTTACATAAAGTGTCAAGCACAAAATTTGTAAAACAAAATTGCAAAGCAATGAAGAAAGCCAAGCTGAGCTCAGAAATACGTATTAAATAAACTCAGTAATCAAACTGTGAGACATATTTAACATCTGTTGAATTAATTTATTCTGAATTCTTTTCCCTATTCTGAGAGATTTTTTTTCCATCAGCTCTGGTGCAGCTTTTTTTTTCCATCAGCTCTTGATTTACTATAGATTTATACAGAAAAATGCATGGTGAGATTTTTCTTGTTCTCTGTGCTATGTTTACAACTTTTACAGAAACATATTATCATATACATGCCAGAAAAAATTCTAAGAAAAAGTAATGTGACATAGTATGGTGGGATATATTCACTCATACATCTCGAGCTCTGTGAGGTCATTAATCTTAACTTTAATCACAAATGGCTTGAGGCCTAATTTTATTTCTGTACTGAGCTGTAATATGGTGATTCATAAATTTTTGATTTTTTGATTTGGAGCAGTTATCTTTCAATATCCTCGTAGGCCTCACAGAATTTGGAAATGTAGAAAGCCCTCCTTCTCTCGATGACTAGATCTTTATACCTAATTTTTGTCTAGTCCACTTGCGATCCTATATGCAGCCTCTAAATATTAAACTATTCTTTGTGACTTGAATGTCCAAGATTAGTTTTGTGGGCTTTGTAGAGCACAGCAGTAAATTGTCCCAAATGTATGCTGTTTCTAACCTCTAAAATACTTTTAATAGTAACTTACTGTCACAGCCAAAACATAGCCCACAATAAAGCTGTTGTAATGTCAAACAACAGTCTTTAACTTAGCCTTTGCTAATTTGGCAACAGACCTATTCTTTTTCTCCTGAGACTAAATGTAATTGTACTGTTAATACTAACTATAGTATCAGTGGCTCATGGTTGAGCAAATTCTGAGGCACTCCTTACCAGTTTTGTGATCTGGCTATTGCAAAATGATGAACTGACACTTCTCATGCAGTTGTGCGTGGGGACATCTGTTCTTAAATCACTTCTGCCTCCATTCTTAGTAGTCATTCACTGGCAAAAACCCAGTCAGAGGCTGCCCACACATCTCATTCTGGCTTCAGACATTTAGCAGGATGAAGGCATTGACTTCTGAACAATCCATAATTTTAAATGCAAATCTCACTTTAACCTCAACTGTATCAGGTTCGGGATGAACCCGAGGAACGAGGCAGATGCAGCAGGTCAAGGGAAAGCTTCTCTTCCTTTCTTCATTATCTGACTCCATTACTTACATACATTTGTACAGAGGTCAGGAGATGGGCTACACAGGTTGCCACCTCTTCGACCTGGATGGTGAACATCACTGTCCATCACATTTCTCCACCCAGAGCAGAAAAATATAAACAATAGATAAATGCTAAAAATATACATTGTTTTCTTGAAGCTGCATGAGAACAGCACTGCAAGACCTCAAACACTTGCAAGCAAGAAAACTGTGAGGGCAACACCTCAACCACTGTGATTCATCCTAATCTAATATTAATACTAATGTTTCCACTGAAAGGCTCTCCATACAGGTCTGCCAAAACTATGGAAGAAACCAAAGACAATGATACTTTTGGTTCCAGGGGCCTTGAGTTATTAGTGTGTATTCAAATTAGGATGTAAACTAGAGCCATAGTTCAGTGTTTTGGGGGTACAATTTAAACTGCGAAAAACGTGCAGAAAATCCAGTGCATTATGGCCTTCCCCTTTACTCCCAACTCTGCCAGCCTTAACTAAATACTGAATTAGGAGTAGTTTTTCATGTTTGCAGGTTAACTCCCACTGCCTCTTTCGTTTATAGTGATGGACACAGTTGATGGTGCAGAATGCAGAGGCAATGACACATCCCCTTCCACGTTGTCTTCGAGGTGTGCTAGGTGGCTTGGCAGATGATGATTTAATGTCTTCCCTACCATTTGGGTATGCAAGAGTTCAACAAAACTGCAGCTGGCATGCCATTGCAGCTGTTTCAGGTGCCTGTAAGCCCTTGCTTCAGGAGCACCTTTGCAACAGCAGAACCTAGACCTCAAATTCCAGTTTACTGGTATGACAGTATATCAACTTCAGTACTTCCATTTCTGGAAGAATAGAAGGTACCCCATACAGGTTCTTGGTATTTTTAATCTGCATTTGTGAGAAACATTTAAAAGTTTGAACTTTAAATTTTGAATGTTGGGTTTCATTTCCCACATTAGAAAGTGAGGTGTTTGAAAACTACAATAGAACACAAGGAGAGTCTGAGCTAATTTTCATCTCTAAGTCTTTTTATTCAAATGTGTAACATTTGAAGGACATGTGGACACCTCATTGAAAATTTTTCTTTGTTTGTTATTTCCAAAAGAATTTCAAAATACTGGGATTAAAAAAAAATTAAAAATATAAGGAACACAATGTGTATTTTTTTTAAATCTGAACTTTCTTAGACTTTATAGATCTTATTTTGCACAACATAGAGACACAGGCCATGAGCTGTCTGGCATACAATGATTCTCCCAATGCAATCTACTTTAGGAAAAAAACCTGCCTCCATTTAACCTTTTTATGATAAAATAGGATATCAGTTGCTCACATAGATTGCCCCTTTCCTGTTTTTCTTACTATGAAGACATTTTTGGCTAATTTGTTCAATTTTTTTTTAATTAAAAAAAAATTAAACATGTAATTGACATAAATTAAGCTCACAGAGACACTTATGGCCATGGTTTGATAACCCTTACCAAGTTCATAGTGCTTTGCTCAATGGTTTATGAGAGAAAGTTGTCTTTATTAGGATGAAATGTAGTGTATATGTTAGAAAGACACCAGAATATAGACATAAAGGAAGCAAAGCTTCTGGGAAGAGACAATAGGTTTTATATAACCAGCAGATAAACTCGAAAAAAATCAGACAAACTTGGATTTACTGCCTCTTTAGCAAGGCTTCAAAGAAGAAAACAGTCTTTGAGCAAAATGATTGCAATGTCATTGCTTCCTTAGTTTAAAGAAAATGTCGTCCTCTCAGAACTTGATTTGCTTCAGTTTTGAGCTATTGCTTTTGCTTGCTAAACAAAATAATCAGCTACTTGCAAAGATTCTTTTCGTCAATCCTTGTAGGCTCCAATGAAGTAATTTCATAACATCCCTTTGAAAAGCTATATAAATGAACACATTGGACTTTCTTTTTTACTGAAGTGCTATTATTGAAAGTTTACAGATAGTAAATCTGACTTCTTGGGTTTGTGGTTAATGCATAACTTTTTCCTTTATTAAAAAAAATAAAAAGAAATAAAAGAAGATGTCTTTTATTCCTGAGCACATTCTGCAGGTTGTGTATTTTGAGAAAGACATTCCAAGGGAACATTTTAAATCTTTTTCTCTGAGTAGCGTACACAGTAAGCTGTGGTCAGTCTCAGAGAGCCTCTGTGACAACATAACAGCACTTGGTGAGATGGATATTTGGAAGAGACATTAAGAGGCATAAACCACCCACACACTGTTTTGTGATAGACCTCATAAAAAGTGAGTTCAATGCTGACTTTGGTGAGGCTAATATTCAGTTTCAAGATAAGAATAAGTAAAATTGAAATGAAAATTCTGAGTGGCATTTTGAAAGATCTGTTTGACATCCTGTGTCTTGTTTATTTTTTCTGATGAGAAAGAACATTATCTTGTAACAGGGAACAATTTCTAAATGTCAGTGATTTTTCTTCTCTTTGAGAACACAGACAATGTCAAACTAGGTTTACAAAAAATTGCAGTAAATCAGTGTCAGATATATATTTGGCATAGCTAAACTCAGAAATTGAATTTCCTATTGTACCCCCAGCAAGCAGAATAATAAGCAGACCCACATGCACTAACAAGGAAAGCATTGGCAATCTGAATTCCTGAAAGTGAAAGAACTTAGGAAGAGCAAGACCAGGCAGCTGAAAGCAGTCTGTAAGGTGAACATTGTAGGTGAAATAGAACAGCTGAAGTAGTCCCAGTAAATAATTCTGGTACTCTTTGGTACTATGTATTTTCAAAATCGGAACTGCTCCGTTAGGCCTCTGCATTGCCCATTGGTAGGTATTGGATTTGTCTATGTTAGAAAAAAGCCCAGAATACCACTGTACTCACACTTCTTTGTTAATTCTTTTTCCTATTATATCCCATTAAGATTGCTTTCTTCTAATTCTACTTCTGAAATGGAGTAAACAAAAAATTTAAAAAACACTTTTTCTTCCAAGGTGAGCAGACCAGTAATGGACACTTGGACCAAATAGCTACTGGGGTCAATGTGTAAATAGAAATGATATTGAAAAATAACCCTGATAGATTTTCTCTATAGGGAAGCTCTTACTCTGAAATGCAATGCTTACCTTTACCGAAACTCGAAGAGGAATCAAAAAAACAAAGCTTAGGGGAAAACAAATTTAAAAAAGCAAAAGTTGAATCCAAACCAAAGCCTCCTGTGCTATTTTTTTGGTAGGTATCTATGCAGTTAGTTCAGATGAAAAACTTAGGAATTTTATTTCTTTTAGGATGAGTAACTGACCTAAACTCAAAAAGAGAACAGAGCAATCAAGGTCAACATCTAAACAGATAAACTTCAAATGTGAAAGCTAAAAAGGCTTCACAAAGGAGAAACCTGCTTTAAAAATATTACCTACATTTGCAAAACAATTCAAACAACTATAGTCATGAATTAAAATTTCAGTGCATCAACAATGTCAATTTGCTTCAAACTTAATTTTTACTGAAGATCAGTAATTTCATAATAAATATTTTGATGGTCATTGTGCCTACATTTTTCATCATATTTTTAATTTCTTTCTTTTCTATTTGAAATCGGTGTTCACAAAGTGGTAGTTGAAGTATAGTCTCATTAACATTAGCATGTTAATATTTACAGGGTTGGTCATGGTTAATTACTACTCTTCATTAAACACAACACATCAGGGAACTGTGGAGGGCTTCTGAAGAGTGTATATCCCGTCACTGCTATTCAGTGACCTAAATCAACCTTAATCCAAAGTCTGCTTGATGGAGTTTTTGGTCTTCTGCATCTGAGTAATTAGCACAGAAAGAAAAGGCACATGTGCAAAGCTTCATGCACACAGACACAGCAAAAGTGTTCTCACAGCACTCGTGGTGTGAAGGACCCATAGTGAGCCTGCAAGAGTTGTGTATAGTTGAGCTGAGCAGAAAAGCTCCGCAGGGAAAGAAGAGGTAGGACTGGGTGAAAGAATGAAACTGGTGGGCATGACATGTTAATGAGCTGTGTCAGAGCCATCTGAGGTTTGGGGAAGATAATTGCAACTTGAGAATAAAGTCATCTTTTTTTCTGTTCAGGACAATGTTCTTTGGAGCTGTCCAAGAACACTTAGTAAAGCAAAGAAGTCAAGGAGGAATCCTGGAGATGAGCTTTTTCAGTCCAACACCTCACTGACTCCAACTAGCTGTTTTATCCTTAAACAAACAGAATACCAGGTCTGTTTCCAGAAGGAATTTTGACTTGCAAAACTGTAGGGGTGCGTGCCCCTTGGCCAGACTGCTGTATTGCTGGCCCACCCTGCTGCTTTTTGGGGTACGCCTCTACATTTACAATTTGTGGGTTCTTCTGCTACAGCACCTCGACTGTTGCTGTCACGGCCGTGGTACGATGAAAGAGGGGACCCTCGGAGACTTGAGAATTCAGAGGTTTATTGGATGGGGGGGG
>JBBMKD010000170.1:52551354-52563989 GCA_037834095.1 Argya squamiceps | reverse complement strand
TTCTTCTTTCCCTGCTCACTCTCAGAACCAGTCTTAAAGGTACAGAACACAGAACAGACGATTTGGGGATAGGTATCCGAGTCACCCCAGGACAATGAGCATGCCTGAACTGACATCACTGGAAAACTAATTGCAATGTATTTAACTATCTGTGAATAATTTTTGCAGTTCTATACAATAAACAGATGAAGAAATCATAGTATGGGATAGTTACATTTTACAAACTTTTTTCACATTGTAGTGTTTCTTTGGAATATGTCATCTTGCCAAAAGGTAAAAGGACCATATGATGATCTAGAAGGCAGCATATGCAAATAAATATGGTAGCAAGTAAAACATATGTTTAATCTTCCCACTTCATCAATGTAGAGCTCAAGAGTTTTTGTCCACACAAGCCAACAAATCTTATGGCTTAAACTGTGTTTCTGCTACTCCCTTTTTCTTAGTTCCATAGTTACATATCTCTCAAAAAGCCATACAGAATTATTTCTTTTTAAATAACTTAGAAAACTCCTACTGAGGGTGAAACTAGACATACACAGGCAAGATCAAAATTGAAAAGTATTGCCTAAGAACGCACTGAATTTGTTCACCAAGTTTCACAAATCATACGTGATCTATTTATACTGAAATGAGATAAAATAGTTCACAGTTTTGACAAGGTACAGGAAAGAGGCATCAATCATCCCAAAGGACAACACAGTAGAGCATTTAAAAGTTGTATTTTATAGATACAAGGAGACAGAAAATCTTCCACATTTCTGATTATTTGTTCTAGTAATTAATTAGGCATACTGTTAAATCTGTGTGCTTTATTTCTTATTTGAATATAGTTAAGTTTGATTTCAACATAATCTTTTTACATGCCTTTCCCCTCCAGATTACACAGCCCTGTAATGGTATGCATTTTTTTCCTGTGTAGCTGCTTACACAGTGCAACCAAGTCAGTTTGCAGTTGTTTTTCTAAGAGCAACACACTTTAAGGTGTTTGGGTTTTTTTATTTTTGCCCACGTTATAGCATTTTCTACATATTTTGAGTTAGTACTGCCTTTTGTTTAAATAGATTGTAATTTTCATTAAAAAAAAAGTGGCTATTCCAAGTTTCATGTTACCTATGCCATGTATGTTGAATTTGGGTGTATGCCCCTGGTTATCTTCTCAAGGATCATTTTTATTTGCATTTTTTGAGGAATACTTTACTAGAAGCAAGTGTTGTGTTGTTTTTCTTTCATTATTTTTTTCCAGAGTTTACCATTTCCATGAATGCCCAATATTTTTTGGGGGATGGAGAAAGCATCAGCCTCTGGATAGACTTCTTCTCTAACCTTTGTTTAGATATCACTTGCATTTGCTCTCCTTCTGTTTCATCTTCTTAAGGTAAGAGCTCAAAGCTGGTGTCTGCAAAAAGTGTGGCACTAGGAGATGCATCTTTAGGGTGTTGGGTGTACAATATTTACACTATTTGTGGGTGCTTTCTTTTCAGTATTTCTGTGGTTCAAAGGCTCATTGGGTTTTGCAGTACATCAGGGACACTCCTAGGGGTTTGCCTTCTGGTTTAGGGTTATTGAAAGGAAATCAGTGTGAAGGCCATGAGATCTCTTATATAATCTTAAGTACAGCATAGTGCATAACATTGGAGTGCTAAGGAAACTTGTTTTGAAACTACACTCATGATGTGAAATAAAACACAAATGTAGATTCCTTAGGATTCCTTAGAATTTCTGGATCACTCTTCCAAACAAAATTTTACCTGAAACCACTCTTTTTTCATTAGCGCTTAAAGCTTTTTTTATTAGTACTTAAACCTTTTTGTCTATTTTTTTGGTTTATTTTTAATAGTTATATTGATAATTTAATTTTGGAAAAATTCAAAAATTATACATTATTTTAAAATCAAAAGTTGAAATATTTCAATGTTCATCTCTTCATTACCATTCTTTAATTCTCAACTTCACCAGTTAAGTTTAAATAGAACAAATGTTATGAATATTTTCTTTGCAAACAAAATAATTTTATCTAAATTGAGAAAGAAAATTACACATAAAATTATTATTTAGGCAACCATCCTTAGCCATAGCTTTTTCCTCATTCACTATTACTTCAATATAAACTCATTGCACAGACCTAAAGGAGGGAACAAACCCAGATTTATACTGAAGTCTGAGTCAAGTTGTAACATAATCTCCAAATTTACCCTACTTAGGATAAGAAGTCACAGAATAAACAAATGGATCAGGAAGAATAGAGCAAGGAGAAATCACCAGTGAGCAGATAAAGTGAATTTGTTAACATTGGCCAATTCTATGATAAATTATTGTTATTTTTCATAGTTGTTGTAATGCAACAATTTATTTTAATTTTTTTTTTACTATATCCTGTGAGGGTAGTAGTGTTTTGGTTTATATAAAGTGTTGTTTTAATCAATGTTAATTAAAATATGATACTTGTAAAGTGTCTAATATTTCTCTGGTGATCCCATTCATCTGCTCTCTGAGGGCATAGAGAGATATCAGATTATTAATTGTTTAATATGTTTTTTATGAAGAGTTGAATGCTTTTATAAAAAATTCTTTTCATGCTTTTTTATAGCACAGTCTGACAAATAAGCAGTTTGAACTCAAGAAATCTCCTTCTACAAAGAGTGTTTGCTACTCGGAGTAATAGCTGTAACACTAGAAGTAATTCTCAGGGCAATCCTTTTGAAAAAAAATATTCTTATGGTGGTCCATATAATTATAGTCTTCACAAAGAAAGCAAATGAAAGAAATTTAATTTAGCCTACACTTTTTATCTGAAATATGGCAGACTAGAAGAATAGGTTGAAAATAAATAAAAAAAGCCACATAAGAAATTAGTTTTAAAACTAGATTCTTGACTTCTTCACATTGAGTTGGAATCGTATGTGAACCATGAATCTACTAACATACTTTATGGACATACAATTTTGAAAAGTAACAGCACATTCATATCACAGAATCAGAGAATCACATATGAATTTATGTTGGAAAAGACCTCTGAGATCATTGAGTCCACCCAATATATTATCGAATTATTTAACAGATGAAATTAAGGTACTGATGAATCAGTTCTCTGCCAATATTGTCCTCACCATTGGATGACTCAGGTCCACTCTAATTTCAGGATGCAGTGGATGTGGCTGAAGCGAGTTGATTAAAAATTTTCATTTATCAGTTTAATGGTTGAACCGAAGTGTTAGAGTGAAAAAAAGCAAAGAAACAAATCCAAAATTTGCAGAAAATAGCATTGAGTTTTTCTTTAAAATTGAGAAACAAGAAATTAAAATGTTGACAATAACTGGAAGAGTATTTTTTTCACCTTTGTTTCCTTTGAATGGAAAGAACACAAAGGGATCATAATTGACCCTGATCTGATTGCAGATATAAGAGGCACCTCATCTGCCCCGGACTGGAAGGTTATGTAAGTGGCAATCATATACCTCAGTGCCATGCCATGTGAGCCATATTTATGGCTCAGTTCATGCTTGTGAACACAATTCATGACAACACATTTCATTCTAGAACAGAAGTTATTATGTATGCATCTTTTGAAGTTTTGGGTTTTCCTAAGAACAAAACCACTTTTTTTCTCAAGATGCTCAGACAGTTGCTCTGGCATGGTCTCCAGTTGCAGTAAGAAACTAGTTCAGTATTGGAAGCAGTCAAAGTTGGATAAGAATGGAAAGCAGATGCATTTTCTTTCTTGGCTGGTTAGTTTAAAAACAAAACACACACAAAAAAAAAATAAAAGAGGTTTTTTTCTGGTCTAATGGGGCTCAGTTACCATCTGTGACCAAAAAAAAATCTGAGTAGAATATTCAATCTAATTATATTGTTTAGGAATCAATCAATTTAAACAATTTAAAAAATCCCTTTTATTTTTAAAATTGCCTCATAATCTAAATTTTAGTCGCATCAAAAAATAGAGCAAAAAAAGAGAACCCACAACAAACAACATCCACAAAATCCCCACCAGAAAAAAGCTTGTGGAATACATCTTTCAACAGCATTTCTCAATTATCTTTCAATTCCATGTGAATGCTATGCTCATTTTTATTGTCAGAATAAGGACTAGCATTATCTAAACACTTTGAGTAAGCCATTAATATAAATAAATAGATAGCTTTATTTCATCAGTCATCAAGTATCTTTATCTCACAGTGAATATATTTCTTAATTAAATACTTCTACTATTAAACATTCTTCTTTCCAGATGGATTCCATGAACCCAATCTATAAAGTGGATGCATATTGACCTTTTCTGGATATAGTAATAGTATTCAGTAATTTCTTAAAACTAAGCATTTTCTGGCTTGTTCTTTAGAAATTACCTGAATCTCCTTTTCTTTGAGAATTTACAGTTCCTGCCTGGAATTTTATTAGATCATAAACCTGAATTTGATGTAATGAAAAACAGGAGTACTGAAAAATATTGTGTCAGGTTTTATCCACCTGGCTGTATTGCAGTGCATTAAGTGAAGATTTGACCTGCCTTTTTCCCTCTGAAGAGCTGCCTTTTGATGTTGCAAATTGTGTGTCTGTTCTTTCTGCAAAACAAATGAGATGGTTCCTTATGCAATCCACCAAAAATATTTTTTTTCCCATAGAATAATGGGAAGAATAGGACAGTCAAACAGCTACCCAGGTTCAGGAAATATCCAAATTGGGGGTTTAATTTTGCCTTCAGACATTTGATCACGATCTGTATTATAAGAGTTGAAAATTAATTTATTAGTCTGAGGGCAGCATTGGCCCTATATGATTAATATGTCCTGACAAATTAAATTAGGTGTAGAATTATTCAATTTGTTTCCTTTTTTCTAGTAATTAGTTACTGAATACATCACACATCATCAGTGTTTTCCACCCAGTCTTTGTCCATAAAACTGGATTTGGTAACTTCTTAACAAGATATTTATTATTTTCCCTGCATATATATCGTATTATTGACAATACAGAAGAGGAAAGTTTTGTTCAAAGCATCAAACTATTCAAATTAGTTATAATAAGCCAAATGGATGTCAATGTGCTATACTGCCTCCTACAAATACTGTTATAAAGACCCATAAAGAAGTGGGTGGTGGAGCCTCAGGGAGGCATTGTCTCTTCAGGAGGTGAGGAACATATTGTCATTCATATACTCTTTTTAGATGAAACTTCAGTCTAAGAGGAGTTCCTTCCACCCTTAAAATAGAGCAACAATAACTATGTGAGACCGTGCCATAGCCTGGCCTAATTATTAAGGTCTTGTAGGTTTTCCAACTGACTTCACAGCTTGCAGAATTACAGTATTTTTTTTTTCTGAATAGTACTAGACTGAAACTCACGTGACACAAGATGAAGCTGAACTGCATTACTTAGGTTCTCAAACAAGTCTGTGCTTTGGGGGAAACCAGTCACCTTCTCCAGGTAACACAAGGAGGGGCTGAGTCCAGCACACAGCAATCATGTAAGGAATTTAGGCATATCCAGTATTTCCAGCATGGAACAATGGCAATTCATAGGAATAATCCTAAAGGAACATAGGCAGATTGAGCTAAGAGGGCTCCTCGATCAAGTTGTCTGCTGCCATAGGTGTTCATCTCACACCTCGTAACTTGCAGTTAGAGGCAATTTGGTGTCTTTCTCACCTTGGAAAGCTGTTGCAGAACCTGGAGCTTGAATGGCCAGATTAGCCTCTTCTCAAAAGCAAGCCTCAAAGTTGGTGATATTTCTTTACCACTTCTTTCCTCTGGTCATATTTAATTACACCCTTCTGCAACATGAACTCTTGGAAGCATACACAGCATTCAGTTTATGATCTCTTCACAACTTTACTCAGTCTTTTAGTAAACTATATGCTGTTATACTGGCCTTTAGTTATAGCAGAGTGGCAGGTCATAGCAATTCTATGAACAAGTGTTACAGCCACTGAATCCTTTCCAACTAACAAGTTCTTGATTATAGATGTTTTGGTTTTTGTGTGATCTCTGATATGCAAATCCAAAAACATACTGTATTTTATGTTATTGGATTTTAGGTGATAAATAAGAGTGATAAATAAATAAATGTAGATTAGAAAGCACTAATCTACAGTTCCTGGTAGAACTGTAGATTGATGGACTGGAGTCAATGAGTCCAAAATGCTGTCTTCTATTCAAAGGACTAAATGTTTACCCACAAATTTTATGTCACCATCTTGTCTCACTTGTAGATGGTAGGAAAGAAATTGCGGTCTATTCCTTTTAAATAAGAGGTGTACAGAAGGAAGTGGATGTGAAAAATCACATGAGTTTAAAGATTACTCTTTTATAACACTCCACTCTTTCCAAAGAAAGCCATTTTCCAAAATGGAAAGTGCAGAAGTGCACTTCAAATGTTTTAAGCTATGTTAAAATGTGGTGTTCGCTTTCAACATGAATAAATATAAGCATTTTTTATGCATTTTATGATGTATGTAATTTAGAAGCAGGACAGATATTTGCTCTTTTAGCAGTGTATATTCTGTATATCATCACAGGTTAAGATTTGCCAGCCAATTCACTCATTTATAAATATGTCAGTCATTACCTTTTTAAAAAAGAAATCATATAAGAGAAAACATCTATAAAACTCTCACTTCATTTTCGCTGATCTGATAGCTTTTTCTGTGGAATTACAAAATGCTAAATGGCTCATGAGGGTGAACCATAGCAAATAGAATCTCGATGTTCACTTCCTTATTATGCAACAAGACTGTGAAAACGTCCCAATAGGTGTAAGAGGAAAATGGAATGAGGTGATAAATAATTTATAACTAGAGAAAACTAATCAGAACTCCTCAATTCACATTGTCCCCATACAGGTGCTCAATTACTTCCTCGAAGGGGCCAAGAGACCAATAACCTGACATCTGGGATATAAATGAATTTTATTATTAAGGAAGATATTAAAACTTATATTAGTACACTAAAGTAGCTAATCTAAATTCTGTACAGAATTTCTACCAACCTTTCATGTGCCCTTCTTGATAGGGCTGCTTGCACAGTGGTGAGTTTTCCTAGAGCAATCTGCTGATCTTATGCAAAATCAGTGATTTCATCTTTACCTTAGTCAGTTCTCGTGCAATCTCTGTGAGGTTTGTAATGCTTCTTTTATTTTCTATGGGCTTATCCTGGTCTTTTAAAGAACAATTTTTTTATATACATAAATCATATATATACATTAAGAAAAACTAACAGAAAAATATCCAAGTCTTTGAAACAAGACTGTCTTAAGAGTTCGTTATTCCAACTAAAACTGCCTGTGCAAGAATAATAATGCAAAATTTACATTTGGTAAAGGTATAAAGGTATAAAGGTCAAACTGCCTGTGTGATTCCCAAGATTTTGAAAATAAAATAAACTTAAGATGATAAATCAAGCTTACCAATAAGCATTCTCTTTAGACACAGCTGCTGAAGCAGGTAATATTTGCTGAATATGGTGACCCTCTCACTGTTTACCCTAATGTATTACTATTTACTAAGTTGCACTTTAAACATTGCAATCTCTTCCCAAAATACTGCTCTCATGTGAGTTGCACAAAAAGGATATGATAAAGAACCAAATTGCTCTAAATGAATTCACACACTGAAATGCAGTGGATTGCTAAATATCTTGCAAATTTTGCTCCCACCTCAATATATTCTACTATTTCTTCCTAATCCTTGTTCAGCTTTATCCAGGTTACCTCTGTAACTTGTAACATTTCAATGACTTGGTTTATTTCTTCCCATCAGTTCTGTCTGACCTTTAAGCAGTCCTTGATTTGATTACAGATATTCTACTTCATATCCAAAATATTCAATTAATGTATTATTTTAGTCCTGATAAGAATGACTTTGTACTCAAAAGTTACACTTTAGTAAGTACATTTAATAATTTACATTATTACCTACTGATGGCCAAACCCACTCTGCTTTAAACATTATTGATTTCAAGTAAAACATAATTTGGGTGTAGCGTACTAATGTATGGGGCTCGCATTCTTGGACAAGGAAAAATGATACAAAACCTTAGCACTTCCAGAGATATGAACTTTCACCATTAAGAAATTGTGCCTACTACGAGTACAGGTTTAAGGTGTTTTTTTATCCCATCCCAATGCAGTCTCACCTGTTTTTTCTTACCAATATTGTGAAATCAACTCAACTCATCCAAATACTTTAACCCTGAGACTACTAGCCTGATAAAAATCACTCATTTCTGCCATGGCTGCAAAGCATATAAAAAGTTTTAAAAAGGGAAAAAATACAGAACAATCCAAAAATTTAATGTAGAAAATATATATTTTACAAATAAATTCAAAACTTCAGTTTCTTTCTCTCCTCCAGTTTTTAAATATGCCTGTATTCCTTTCCTGGACAAATGAAAAATATAAGCACTTGCATCAACACTGTTCCATGGCATTGATGCTAACAGTCAGCCTTTATCAAACTATATGTTATTAAAATAAAATACAAATTTCAGTGGTTTTTTTAGATACAGCTGGGGGAACAAAATTTCTCTGTCTATACCCATATAACTCTATATATTTTACCTTCTCATGGCTCTTAAGACTCAAACATTGTCAGGCACTGATTTGTGTTCTGGAAATAGCTATGAAGAGCAGCATAACAAATCATTATAGCAGTAGATCTCAAAGCCTATTTTGAAGAAACTAAAGGAATTCATACATTGAGCTGTGAACTTAATTTTTACCCTAGCATAACCACTAAATGTTTCAGCTTTGCTCTATCTAAAATTAAATATGTTCCAAATCTTCCTGCCTTCAAATACTTACAGTCTTTCTTCATACAAAAAAACTTTAGCTATGCTACAGCATTTACCTTGTCACACTGCTGACAAGGTTTTGTGATGCACATGAAACAAATCAAAACAGTGATATTCGGTTATGTGGGATTTTGTTTTTATATTGCTTTTCTTGTGCTAGTCTCACTCTCCACTGCACATTTTCTGTGCACAATCCCCAAGGGAGAGGGAGCTGACTGTGAGAACACTGATGGTCATGTTTTTTGTTTTGGGTTTCGGTGTTTTGCTTGCTTTATTTGTTTATTTATTTGGCTTGTTTTAACCCAGAGATTGTGTAGGTTTTTTTCACTAGTCTATAAGCATTCGTATTTTTGGGATAATTTTGGCATTATATTCTAAAGGCTTGGATTTCTTGAGCTATTATTTACTTTATTAAACCTTTCTGAAGTGGCAGGAAACTTCATGGTAAGAATCTCAAATGAGTAAAACTCAGAGTTGTGCTACATTGATGACCAAATTAACTCCAGCTGAAATCAGAATGTTCTCTTAAATGGAATGCATAAACTCTTGCAAATTCAGGCTGTATGAGCACCAGTGACTTTAACATGCCCCAAAGCATCTGGACATTCCTTAGTATCTCTCCACAAGTTAGAATAATCACACAGTGCTCAATTTTAGAAGCTGTTTTGGTCATTAGACCTTGAGTTTAAGGTCTTCATAAGACCATCAGGAGCAGCTGCAGGTACACTGCATGACTCAGAAATACATGTCAGAAGAATTATCTAAAGTATCAGTGAAGAAACACCATTACACATCAGCCTCAAAAGCACATTATAGGGGTAAAAGTTCTACTTATTTTGATCAAAGACTTGAACTGAATAAAATCATTAACTCTGTTCATCCTTCAAGCAGCAATAGCTTACAACGGCCCTTTTCTGCTTCCCATCAAAATGTAGCAAATGACACCCCTTACCCCATAAGCTTGTGTAGAGAACTACATCAATTACATAATAAGTTGATTCTTCAGTCAAATCATAATAATCCATGGCTAATCTTTCTCTTGCATACTGTCAGCAACAATGATGAGCATACTTAAATATGCAGGTGATCTTTTTTCCAGTGAACAAAACATCACAAGCTCATGTCCTATTCTCCTCCTTGTTTCTTTAAGATGAATAAGTAAAGTCTTCACTGTTGTTGGAATTGTTATTGCTACCAATCTGGGAATAGAGTAAACAATATACAAGTACACTTATTTGCAGAATTAAAGCCATTTTTTAGAAGCAGAAGAGTTAGAGACCTTTCTTTGTTTAATGGAAGATCACATTTTGCAGAACTCTGCAAAATATGGAGAAAGAACCTCAGGGAACTTAAGTTGTGTTAATATGCAGTGAATCACTGCTGTAACTCATTTAAACTCTAATATGTTGTGTATCACTGAGGGAACAGAGTCCTAAATTCTCAGAATATGTGAGTATTTTGCACATATTTTGAGACATGACATTATCCTTTAGGACAGGTCGTAACTGCCAAATACTGAGGCTCTATGCATTCATGTTGTATCTCAGCACTTTCTGCATAAAATCTATTACACCAATAATTGCATGAAGTGGTAAAAATACTGCTTACTTTTTTTAAAGACACTGTTTAGCAGTATGAAGCTATGGAAGGGGGATATAAGTGGATCATTTCATATGAAAAATTTTAGTTATTCACATGGGTTTGGGTAATTTTATTTTGATACTTTAAAGGTAGTATAAGCCTCTTATTGGAACTATACTAAACAAAACCAGTATCTTCTCTCTTTTCTAAAACTAGGAGATTCACTGAATCATAGCAAGAGCAAAAGAACTATAGGCTCTTTGTACATCTTCATGCTTGTGTCCATGTCATCAACTAACAGAGGTTTAAGTCCTTGAGTTTGTTGTCTTCTTACTGTATAAGGAGTAAGGGATAATACTTGGATTCAGACCACAGAACAGCCTCTAACATGATGTATTTTTCATCCAAATGAAACAACAGAAGAAAGGAGACATAAATTTCCTTTATCATACTGAGATGGTAGCTTCCACTTCCTACAACACAGATGATTTCTGAATGCCTGCAAGTTTGTAAGTACCTGGGAATGCATTCATGGATATTATTCACATATTTCCACTGAAAATGTGTCAAATAAATAAATAATGCCACATAATTATTTCAATGTGAAATATAGAATCAAAATGTAAGAGGTTTTGTGATCAGCAATTTTACTAAGCTTATTTTCAGAAATACATTTCTTGGATTACAATAAATGGCCCTTATGCTTTGTTTTCCAAACTTATTCTAAGAAATATATTTATTGAAACACAATGGCCCTGATACTTGTTGGTACCAAGTGATTATTCTTCAAGATTTTGCCCATCACTACCTAAGCATGAATGAATACTGAGAGCTTTGATTTATGGATAGATATATTCAGTATTGTTCTAGTTAAAAAGAATATTATTTAACACAACAATGTATTTTTGATGACTTTGCAACTTCTGTAGAGTACTCGGCCTCAAAATCTCTCCTAGTCACAGTTCTTCATTTGGGAATAGAACAAACAGTAGAACTTCCAGTTCAATGACAGAGATGGGAATAAAGGAAGGAAAGGGAAGATTCTCATCTTAGATAATTTAATTTTAGCTTCCAAACATTTGCATATACAGTTATCAACAACTTTAATGAGAACTGAGAATTTAGATTCCTGTTACAAGTTGGAAAATTTTAAACTGAAGTTCCCTTTTAATCATATTACTCCTGCTTGATACTTTGTCCAATGAGCTCAAGGTTCTTTAAATATCGAAATGCCGAGATATCAAGTACAGATATAAAGGAAACACATATGGCATGAAGTAGGAACTGGGCATATGGAAACCCTAATTATGCCCCAAGGGAAAAATCAACAGCTGGAGAAACAGAAATAGGATCAGTTCTGTTCCCTGGGAAATTTGGGTTCAGATCCAATTGGATAAAGTAAAGATTGTATCTGGCCTCCTATTTTCTTTAAGACACTCCTCAAAAATGCATCAGTAGATAAAAAATTGGTTACCTCATCTTTATTTCTATGAAACAAGTATGAATTTTTTTTTCACAATTTCCATCAAAACTATTTTACTGATTCAATCAGAATGTCTGGGCAGTCAAATGATGACTAAAACATCCAGTTTTGGTGCTGGTGGATGACAGTGAGAAAGGCCCATATTGAACCAAAATAAAGCCACAAATGTAGCCACTGCAAAAGAAAATGAAAGGTAGTGTTCTAATGACTATTCGAAATTTCAGAAACTTACGTAATTATTTCATCTACACATTTTCACAAATCCTTTTTTTAATTTTTTTTTTACTTTTGTAAGGAAAACTGTTTTAGTAGTAAACTAAAAATATTTGAGACTTTTTTCAGACTTTTTGCTGTATAAAAATGTAGTAAATTTGCCATCAACCTGCAGAAGTGCTCAAATATCAAAATCCTTACCAATATTTTTAATATTCCTCCTCTTCTAATTTGTTGCTTCTTCCAGTTGCTTCTCATGTTCACAAAAAATGTATTTAATTTCTCATATCTATGTTATTGAGAGACTGTAAGTATTGTACACAAATGCATAACTAACTCTATTTCTTATATTTAAAACATATGCTAGCAGCCTTAGGGAGTCAATTATTATTTTCTTTCACTGTTTTAAAGTTTTAATATAGTTGAATTTTGATATCGAAGAGATGGACAGAGAAGAACTCTCTGGAGTTCAACAAAAGCAAGTGCAAAGGATCTTGCACCAGGGCAAAAGTAACCCCAGCACCAGCACAGGCTGGGCACTGACCTGCTGGGGAGCAGCTCTGCAGAGA
>JBBMKD010000170.1:52471566-52538098 GCA_037834095.1 Argya squamiceps | reverse complement strand
TGGGACGCTAGTCCTCAGAACCCCGGGCCCCAATAAAAGCACCCATAAATCAACTTCGTGTTGGTTTGTGATTTACTTTGGATATCGGGCAGCATTAGTTTAAAGTAACTTAATTGATTTTCTGGTTAGAGAGGCATTGGAAGTGGCTAAATAAGAAGCCAAGTCTCTCACAGCCTTTGGCTCCAGATGCTGGTTATTACTGATAAATCATTTCATAAGCTGCTTTCCTTTTTAGATATTTTGCTTGTAAATGCGAATCTTGCTTTTAGAAAACTGTAATCAAGTAAGTGCTCTTGCTGTCTAATACAAAACAGAGATAGCTGCACAGCACAGTTAGTGTAATCTCTTTCACAGTATGTCCTCTTTTAATCTTTTATGTGATTCAAAGAAACTGCCAGGTCAGAACATACAATTGCTTTCTCTGAAGGAAGAGCTTGCTAAAGGTTTCTAAGGACTTAAAAAGCTCTGTTTGTTACTCTATCCACACATTGTTTTTATTTCTTCCCTCCTATGTTAAGCAGAGTGAATTTAAGAAGAAATTTGAGACAATGAGACTCAGTGAGTCTCTGAATTTTTTGAGACAGTGGCTGGTAGGAAGGATAAGTTCCATATAGAAAAAGAAACTAATTTTCTATCTGAAAGTGACAGCACTTACACCTTTGCTACATATAACAGAAAAATTTTGAAAACTCCAAAGCTGTCAATTTTGAATTCTGGAGTAACAGAGGATTCAAAGCTATTTTCCTCTTAACTTTCCATCCATAAACAGCTGGAAAGCAGAGCCCAGTTAACCTAAGCTATGTGTTGTGCTAGCCCATAAAAAGTGGGGACATTTTCATTGTATCCTGTATTTGCCCAAACATTAGGCAGCATTGACTGTTTTTAAGTTAAACATTTATTGTTAAGTGTGACAACAATATTGTTAAGTGTGACAACAACTGGCTGAAGCCACTGGTGGCTAGAACTCTGAATTCCAGAAAGCTTCACGGTACATTTCAATATGTTTGCATGGACAAAATTTGCATAAGAAGCTGTGATAGTTTGTTAATATTTACCTATTCACATATTTCTCTATATTATTTGGAAATACAAATTATGTCACAAATTTTTACTGATGGAGGGAAAAACTTCACTTGTAAGATAGAAATGGCAACACATTTATTAATATAAATTAGTGATTTAACAAAGTTTGATGGCAAGTGCAACAGTGGTTTAACAGGATTCTACGGCAAGGTACACTAAATTATTTACTGCACAGAGGGCTGGGCCAAACAAAACTGTCAGGAAGACTTGTTGAGTCATGAGGTTCAGAAAGGACCACCTTGCATTCTAAACACTTGTTTGTCCTTTGCAAAGGGGAGTTAGGTGTGTTTGGATTCAGACTCGGTTCCAGAGCTTGATCAATTTTTTTATATCTAAAGGATTCTCTGTGGACAATAAATTCTTTATATCACTTAGCTAACACTTCAAAATTTAGCATGAAATTTTAGCATGAAAATTTCCATGTAAAAAGCAGTTAAATTCAATATTATATTTGGCAAGGTAATGCTTGCCTTTTATGATGACCTTTAATGGACAAGAATATTGATGAGTCCTGGTTTCTGCATTTGTTCTGCTGACTAGAAAACATGTAGAAATGCAAAAGGCATGACTTAGATTGGTTTTAGACTCGACTTACCATTCCACATAACTCAAGAATTTTAAGTGTCATCAGGTAGCTTTAGCTGAATATGTACCAATACAGAACAAGAAAATTACAGAAGAAAAGTTATTTAACTTTAATTCAGTTTTTAAAAGATTATAGACATATAATCGATGTATTTTACCTGTCTGGAACCTACTAAATTCTCAAATATTCTATTTTTCTTAAGAAAATATTTATTTAAAAAAACAGACCAACAAAAAGTCACAATCTTCCCTGGCTTTAACAATGAAAAACTACTCTGCCATCTTCAATCAATGTAGAATAAAGTCCTCTTACATCCAAATGTATGTTAAACATGGGCCAAAGTTGTTTTTCTTAGAGGTAAAGTGGCTAAAAGCTTTGGTATTCACCTCAAAATCATTTGTGCTAAAATGCACAAATTTGTTGAGCTTCAATCAATAGAACTGACTTTTTGTTTGTTTGTTTGTTTTGTTTTTCATTTTCTTGGCAATTTAATATAGTCAATATTGATATCAATATAACTGATGTCAGTATAATGGAAAAGAGAGA
This sequence comes from Argya squamiceps, assembly GCA_037834095.1. Lineage (NCBI taxonomy): Eukaryota > Metazoa > Chordata > Aves > Passeriformes > Leiothrichidae > Argya > Argya squamiceps. The sequence continues at coordinate 52,535,883 of JBBMKD010000170.1, read as the reverse complement.
GCTTGGTTGATTTGCAATAACTGGGCTCAGGTCTTCAAGCTGGGAATATTACACAATTCTATGGAGATCAGAAATGAGAAAGCCTTTTTACCTGCCTCTCCTGGCCAAGCTGACTTGATCATTAGAATGGATTAATTCCCCTCATTTCCATGAAGTAAGAACAAATGTCTGTGGAGTTGCTTTTCTGTTCTAGCTTGTTAAAGCGTTGACTTTAGTTTGTCATTCATTTGAACCTCAGGGGTTCAAAAACTCCAAGACAACATTTAAATACTGGAAGAACAACTTAGTGTGATTAATATTTCAATTATTCTTTTTAATCTGAAAACAAAGTCCTTATCTCTTCACTTGTATCCTTCCTTGTGTCCCTTTACATCCCTTGTCACATTCAGTCCTAGGCGGACCTTTGATTTCCTAACTCATCCCTGCGCAATCAGACTAGAGCTTTTATATTGTTCCTGGATCACCTGCTATTGCTTGCTCCTCCTGTACATTTCCTTTCAATGTCCGTGTTCAGTTAGAACTCCTTGTCCATGCTGGCCCCCTGCTGCCCTTGCTTTATTTCCTACTTCTTGGAATGGACTATTCTGAGTTTTCAGGAGGTGAACCTGGGGTATCAATCAGCTCTCCTGGACTCCTACAAGCATATCTCTGAATAGCCTGAAAATTTCTCTTTTAAAATCTATGGATCCTTTACATTCTTAAAATGTGTCCCTGTAGGAGAAGGCAATACTGGTGACCCTCATAAGTAGCAGCTATGTTAACCAATACACCCTCGCCCCTGATGAGTTACAGCTATAATCAAAAAGGATGAATGAGTTAAAAGAGGGGGTTAGCTGTTAAGGAGAGAATAATTGTGGAGGAGGAACCTTAAGGAGCATGAAGGACGAAATCATGAAGCAGGATCTTGGGGAGAGAGAATTGCTGCTTTGAGGTCAGCCTGCGTCTGCAGTCAGGGCCTGTTGTTGGAACCTGCAGTCACAGTCTAGCTGGGTGAAAGCCTGCACTCAGTCTGCAAACTAATACCTGCAGTCACAGTTTAGCAGGAAATAACCAGCAGTCAGAGGCTGCAAGGGAAACCTACAGTAGGAGCTTGCTGCAGGCAGAGTCAGCCAATAGTTGGAGTTAAGATGACTGAGCCATGAAGAGGAATAAACCAGGGCCCTTTTTATGCTGTGACAAGAAGTGTGTGCCTTGGCTCACTTTTACTCTCTGATAAGAAGGCTGCTGCAACAAGACCAATTATTGTGTGATTCCTCTACTCAAATTAAAGTTCAAACATGACCATATGCCAAAGACTATAGTACAAATTTTATTTAACAGTAAAATTCAAGGTAGAGAGATAGAAAGGGGGGCAGGGGGGAAGAGAGAGAGACAGACATATTAAGCAGAAGATAGTCGCCACTCATGCATCCACCAACATCCTGTTTGTCCTTCTTCACCCTGGGCTTCTTGATGGTGGGGGTCCCAAAATTGTTCAAAATGTTTCACTATTTATACATGCTATCAAAGGAGTTAATGCTCTTTGGCTGCACAGTTCTTTTATTCTATTGGTTAAATTATTCCCTCACTTGTAATGGGAATTAATTCCACCCTCCTCTTTCTCTTCTTTTGACTTAGTGGGTTTCTTTGAGTCAGTGGAATGTGCACAATCCTCCCTTGCTGGAATTACCTTTTACTCCATCAGAACTGATATCAGCACAGTTGCTGAGTTGTCTTTCTTTGTGAGTCCTTTGTGTCCATTATCAGTGCCTCCCCAGCTTTCTTTACCTCCCCCTAGGTCTGAGATAACACCTGGATAATAGTGCCACCTTTAACTTGCCTTAAATTGCCATCAGACAACTCACAGTCCAAATTCCAGGAATCCATATCCATATTCAGAAGGGAGGGGAAGGACATGAGTGGCCACAGATGCCATGTGACCGACCCATAACTTGGGGAACTTTTTTTGACCAGCAATGCTTGTATGGGTAGTAGTTCCTCTGCACAGTTTTCCACAAAAGAGTGGGAATTTTTGCCTGGATGCATTACCCAGGATGTGCCTCCATTACCCACCCTAGCCTCCCCAGGTCTGGAACCACCCCCACCCTACTGCTCCTCACTGTGCTTATCTCATGGCAAAGTCTTGTGGTCTTATAAGTATTTGAGACAGGCAAGTGTGAAATTGTAACTGTCCAAATTGAAAACCCCCAAAAGATGTGTGTTACCAATTAGTGTGGTGGTGTAGGAGTAGAACTGTATTGTGAAATGGTTGGTGTTGAGGACCTAAAAACAACCAACTACTAATTTTGTGGGGTTTACTTCAGTCTACTGCTATGCTTCAGCAGGTGGAATGAGTCTCCCAGTGATATGTACTCCAATGTAATCAAATTTCTCCAGTCAGAATGTAAACCAGAGTGTAAATTTGAAAGAGGATAAAATTGAAAGATTCTCTTCAAAACTCTCTCCCAATCTGAAATAAAACATGAACATGGATCCCTTGAAGTCCCTAATCATAGAGATTCCTAAGTTTCTTTAATATCTAAAACTTCATTAGTAAATGATTATATTTCTTGTCATCACCTCACAAATACTGAAGGCTGTTTAATTCTAGCAGGTTGAAAAAAACCCTTTAAAGCTTCAATATACTTTTTTTTTTCTGAACAGATGTATTTAACTAGACCATACAAACCACAGCAAGGTGGAAATATGTTTTTCTTAAGTCAGTTCTGTATTTCAGCTGTTGGAGAACTTACCTGAGTTTCAAGGGACTTAGTAATGTTGCTTTTGTCCAATTACATGCAGACAGGATATTTCCTACTTATCAAAACTAGATTTCTTGCACATTTTCAAATGCAGTGAATTGAAATAAGTATCTTGTGTGTTGGAGTATAATGAATCTAGTTGTCCATCTTGTTCTCAGGACTTTCAGAGGTGAATTTTCAATAGATGAACTTGAGAGAACCTCACAGAGTATATTTAATACACAAGAGCTATAATAATCTGTTAGCATCAGGATGGATCAAATTGAATCCAGGCTCCTATACCTGCAGTGGATAAGGCAACAAAACCAAGAAAGTTAATGCCTTTCATATTCCAAATACCTTCCCATGTTGCACACCTGTTGATGAAAAGCTAAAAACAGACTCAATGAAACTGGAGAAATGGCTTTATTTCTTTGGTGAAAATTCACCATTGAGATTCCTACATCAAAAAAGGGGCTTTCACAGTTTAGAAAGATGAATAATTTTCCTCTCAGTGTTTTTTTTTTTACCAGTAACTACATATTTTGGGAACTGGTTTTTTAGAAGACTCTGTAGTTACAGGTTACAGTTTACTCTATAGTTACAGGTTATAGTTACAGTTACAGGTTTTCATTAAAGTGCCTAGATCAATTTTGGTAATTTGCTGTAGCAGAAGATTATTTTACACTGGAACATAACATTTGCCTGGAAATGTAACTGTCATAATTATCTAGGTCAGCTTCCAAATGCTATTTTTCCTTTCGTGGATGCATAAGCATGTCACATACCCACAAAAAGTTCAGCATTTATTAATCAGGAAGCAAATATCTAATTTAGATATAATTTATTATTGTTATCATAGGTTGAACCATCAGAAAGTTATTAAAAAGCTCTTCAGAGTTGGTTGAACCATCAGAAAGTTATTAAAAAGCTCTTCAGAGTCCAAAAAATAAGACGTTCAAATCACTTAATTGCTTGTAATTTTTTTTTTTTAAATTATTCAAAATCTACTGTCACAAATATTGGTTTTGACCTAACACAGAATTCTATAGAAAAATGAAGTATTTGTGTTACAATTCTACTATGTAATTTGTATTGTTTTGTTCTAACAATTCACAGAGCTTAGTAGGGAAGTTGCATGCAAGAGATATTTTGCTTAAGTCAAATGACAGTAAAAATAACCAGTTTACAAACAACTGTATGTGATTACAGAACCATGATTTCATAATGAGTTCTGGCAACTTGGATTTAATAATAGTAATGTCCTTATATTAAAACACCTGCCTGATCTTCAGGACTTTTAAATGTCAAGTGTTACAATTTCTGCAAATGGAGTGGGAATTAAAATTTAAATTACAAAGCTTTTAAAGCATGCCATGCCTAACAAAAGCAGCAATCATGTCCTACAGCACTTTATCCATCACCATCACCTAAAATAATCCCCAATCCCATTGCAGAATGTGAAGTTTTCCTACATGGAATTTGTCCTTTGTATTTGGTAGCAACAGGTCAGTGGAAGTAAAATAACAATCCTTTATCTCATTTTTAAGCCTGTGAGCCTAAGTGAACAGAGGAAAAAAGCCACCAGCAAAGGTTATCATGAGTGACCATTGCCCAGAGCTGACCAGAAGCAAAATCTATGGACTAGAAATTTCCCTGGCTGCTAACATAAAATTTTTTTATGGTATATCCTGGAGATGGATTTGTGAACATAACCATTAGAGGAATCAGAAAGGAAAATATTTGAGATCAAATTGATGAAATCATAGGTGTGGATTTTTGAGCAAAATAGTACCACTCTTTGTTTTCCCTGTATTCAAGAGGAATAATTTTTTTAATGCAAGATTATATCCCTGTAACTGATTTTTGATACTAAATATTTTATTCATACAAAAATATTCTAGAAATGTGTAAATATTGACTGTAAAAGGTTTAATATGGGGCTAAGCCTGAAGCAGTATTGATTATGTGAAGTTATTATTCTAATATTAAATGGCAAATGAACTCAAGATTTAAGATTATTGGTACTGTAGAGCATGTGGAAAATAATATGGTCAAGAGGAGATTAAAGCTAACCGTAATAAAGCTGCTCTCAGTTCAGAAACAGTTAATCACAAAGAGAATATAGTTCCTAAGACTCATATCAGATAATATGCTATTACATTGTTGATAAAAATATAATAATAGAGTTAAAGCACTCTTGAAAAAAAGACTACCCATTAAATAAAAATATTAGCTACTCTGTAAAAACTGTCATAAAAAGCAGGTCATAAATTTCTGGCAAATTATTAATGTTTATTCACATCTTCACCTGTGGGACTGAGAGAGGAATCCATATATTTGACAGAAAAACTCTCCTATTTGGATAAGGAATCTCACCTGTTTTGTTCAGTGCTTTCAGCTGAAATAGTTTAGCACTTGATAGGTCCACGTGAGCAGCAGGAAAGGCAGGTCCTGATACACCTTTGCAACCCTTTAAAATTTACACTGCTCAATTGTTTTCATTAGTTTTCTCTCAGTACTTCTGTTATACCATACATTCACATAAAAAATAAATCCTGTATTTTTGGTCTACTTTATGAATCCTTTAATAAAAATTCTGTGATTTTCCCTCATTCTTTAAAGAAGGTATGCATTTCTTTGTTAAAGAAATTGGAAATTAAATTGTGTTAGTCTTATTGTCATATTTATTTTTATGCTGTTTTTAAATGGGTTTCATTCTGAGGAACAAAATGTGATAAGACTAGTCAGTGATAACACAGTCCTGTACCTAGCTATAGCCTCTGTAGATATATTTGTATCTCAGCTAAAAAAGTCGAAATCTTCTTTTGTTTTATGTGTGACTGATTTAAAATCTTTGCCTAAATATTTTGTGAGCTATAATGTTGTAATTATTGCACTTAAAAAGCTCAGTCAAGAACAGAATTTCATTGAGCCTGTAGGAAAGACCTATGAATACTCTTATTGCATTTTCTAATATTCCATATTTTTGGACCAAAGAAACAAAGAGAGCTGGAGGGTCAGATAATGTAGTTTCCATATTGTCTATTTACAAGCTGTCAAACAGTTATAATTTTGTGGCTGAGACTTTTCTTTCAGCTGAGAATTCATTAATCCTAACTTGCACTTAATATGTGGGGACTGTAATGGGAATTGCTGAGACTTGAGACTGTAAAAAAGCACTGAACAGCAACAAATTGTGTGTCTACTCTGCAGTTGTCACCATGATTTGTGTAATGCAAAACCTGTACTAATTTTTAGTTAGATAAGTTGAGCCCTCAAAACATCAAAGTCCAGTGAAGGCTACGGACTCAAACATTACATTTGACAGGTTTGCTTAGCTGCTAACTCAAATCTGTCTAGATCTCACTATAATGACAGCATCTGTATTGCAGACACTGGTGATGAAGGTTCATACATATCCTTCTTGCTGTCCAAGAAAATTTTGAGACTTGTCTATGTGAATCCAAGCTGTCTGGAAAAGCATGGGCTCAACTGTGTGTAGACTACAGTATGTACACAGAAAAATCCCAGATGGTAATTTAGTGAGTCTGATAAAGGAACAAGTCTGAGAAGAGTGGAATTGATAATTTGTTTCTCTTGAATGAAGTAGAAGGTGTTGTGGTTAAGATAGAGATTGAAAGTACATCAGTTTGTATCCCAGAAACCATTTTTTTTTCAAAATCACCAAGATTTGAATAATTTTTTTAAAGTTCTCATAGCAGAATATAAAACATGCTTTTGTTTGTGGCTTGGGCTAAAGGCTTTCTCTTCCTGCTTTGGCTCTTACTGCCTATGATACAATGCAAATGAAAAGTACTACAGAAACTCAGGCCATACAGGGACAAGGTGACTATTCCAGATTAATTATTTAGGTATAAAAATTAAAAGAAAGAAACAAAGTTCTCCCAGTAAAGTACAGATGGAGGTGAACAGACTAGAATTTTGACTGTAATACAGAAAATGCTGTTTTTTATTAAATACTCACAACATTGATAATGTTTTCAGTTATTGCTCTAAAAAGAAGTTTGCTATTTTACATTTTTTTCATCTTGGGTACTGTGACTTCATTTTCTGCTGTTGTTATGCTTCAGAGTCTACAGAGAAATTGAATTCCATGAAAAAATACAATTATAAAGTAAACACTGTGCTAGAATTTATTCATCTTTGACATTTCTATTTCATATCTTGCTCAACAAATTTATTGACTCATTTCTTGGCACTCCCAGTAAATAAAGTTTTATTAGACAGTGAAACTCGTTCAAAGAGGTAAGAGAAAAATGAACTACATAACTGGAAGAGTGGGTTTACTGGATGATAGTCAGGTATGGTTTTAATCTGATTTACCCATCTATCCTTCCAGAGAAAAAATAATCTTATAAGTGGATGAAATGTAAACCTGGCAGCTTATTTATTATAGACTTTTCTGGCACATAACCCAAAAGTTAAGGTTAAACTGAGATATCAGGTCCTTCCTTATACATTTTCACAATATCCAGAGAAACAATTGTTATAATGTTTTTTTCTGAATAAACAAGATTTTCAAACAAAACCCTAGAGTTTTCACATCTTTGAGTGTTATATAATTTTATGTTGAATATTTTTTCACTCAGCATAAATATCAATTTTTGGTCAAACTCTTGAAAGTGAAATTATATATTAATTCATTAACATGAATTACATAGTTGTTCTCAGTCACTTATTCAAAGACTAGGCTGGTATAAAAAAAAAAAATCAAATACCCAATCTCTCCCATTTAAACCAGCATAGAAACGGTATCAAAGTGTATGAAACAAAATGTAAAATATTCTTTAAATTAATAGCAGTCTGTAAAGCACAGCACATGTAGCTTAAATATGCATTGTGTCACTAGAGCTGGATAAGAGTTATTCCTGGTGAATTCCTAAGTTCTGGTTCACAGATTTCTGCTGCCTGTTTCTACTGCCTTATTATAATACAGAAAATGCCTCGTGTGTTAGTCTCTGACATGGAAAGTTCCTTGGTGGGTTTTCTGATATAAATACTGATATAACCATAATAAAAATGGGTGGAATGACATCTCCTTCCCTCTTTCCTATGTCGCATCTCCAAGATCCTCCATTCACTTCACAGAACTAGCAGCTGGAAAGGACATAGATTCCACAGTGTATTTTTTTCCATCACCAAAAAGGTCCTGAAAGGAGTAGAACAGGTTAGAGATTTTTCACGTTCATCTTAAAATGCTGGGTTTTGTTTTGATATTTCACTTTGAAGAAACAAATTCGTTTCTATTATTGACTGTGAAGTCAGTAGAGTAAGTTTAATACAAAAGTTTGTTAATTTTAATTGTCTCCACACTGCATGAAAAAGAGGGCTTGAGGTTTCACAAGGCTTTTAATTCATCACTCGTGGTTCTCTGAAAATTCTTGACTCTACACTCTGCTTAAAGAAAAGAAGAGATTTTCTGTTTGCAGGTTGTGTATTAGAATATATAAATAAAATATTTTCTCACTTAAAAATGTATAGAAATATTGCATTTCTAAAAAATGTAATAATAAGGTGATGTGTAGGCATGTGAGCATGCATAAAAATATATCTCTATACATATATATACACACTCATAAATAGACAGATTTGCACAACATCTATCACATATTTTGTATGTCAGGTGTATATGTAGCTTTGCTTGTTATGAGTAAAAAGATATCTTTAGCCATAAAAGAGAAAAAAAAGCTTAAAAAGTTTAATTCCAGTGGATTTTCCACAGAGATTTATTGACTAAAGACTGCTAGAGATCATAATGGTAACTGAATAAACAAACTATTTTAGAAACTGTAAAATTAAATACTTTTACATCATCTTGCCATAAATGTTCATTTGTTCCCTTACCATCCTCTGCAAATGATTCCAGTATTAGTTGCAATTATTATATTTTTTAGGATTAAAGTTGTTAAATTGTGCTCAAGGGACTTCATTCCAGTAATGCCTGCCACAACATTGCTCTGAGAGCTCATGGTGAAGCAGCCTTAGAAGGTGACCTCCAAATATTTTATAAGTTACTGCTATTTATTGACAAGAATTCTTAGCTGATAGCATAACCTGTGGATCTTGTTGCAAAGTGTATTAGTCTGTACCTGCATTTAGTTGGATTCTGACAATCTGAGCAAGTGATTTAGATTAAAATCCAACAATAAACTGCCCTCCTTTTTTTTAGTATCCCATTAATCTTTGTGTCATATGCAAATTTAATCAGTTAAGATTTTATTTCATCATCTAGGTTATTTCTAAGAATGTACTGAATAGTGTTGGACCAGGAATCTCTCCCAGGAGACCTCCCTTGGACAGCCCTGCTCATTGATATCTGCCAATAAGACCTTTTTTAATTCATCTAATGTGTTTCCTCTTGATTAAAATTCTTGCATTATAGAAAATTAAAAATGCCATGTGACAGAATTGCAAAAGCCTTAGAGAAGTCTAAAATTGCTGTCTCAACACAGTTGCCAGTTTTGTTTGAAAAAATATACTTTTCCATGAGACTTGAACAGTATTCATGATACTTTTTGGTTTATGTTCTTCAGTGAAAGAGACCTGAAAAGAGGTATTATTTTGTAAAAACAGGGTGAAGTACCTTCTGTTGCTTCAGTCACTTCATTTCTTTAAAATATTTTTCACTGCATCTTGTTTGTCTCTGAATACTCCCATGTGCTGGGACAACATGATTACAACCACTGGTAATGAAAAGGTTTTCTTTTAAAGTCCAAAATATTGTTCATACAATACACATGCATCTAAATGCATGTACAGACACGTGCACTATATAAGTAACAATCTATGTCTGTAATTCTCATTTTTCCTTAGTCTCTGCCAAGATGAGTTTGAGCATTTCAGTTTGTTTCAAGAAGAAAGGCATTAATATCTTGTGGCTCAAAATGTAATTTTTTTACTTGGAATATAGTCCATTCATTACAATGAAACAATGAGTGCAAACACAAAAATCACTTTAGCCCTCTGTGATTATTGTTCTGCCATATTGGGGAAACATATATATGACATCTGAAGGGTTTTATTCAAAATCTTACTTTCTGTCTTGACCTGCAATATTTGTACAATTTTTTTTCTGTATCAAGGAAAGGAAGCAAAGTTCAATATGTAATTCATCTTGTCCATTTTTTATCTCAGGAGAGAACTGGCCTTTGACATGCCAATTCGTTATATTTAGCATTTAATTTACTTGTAGGTTATGTAGTATGATAGCAAGTGATGTCTCTGGTCCAATGTGTCGTTATCTTTTGATCTTAACTGGAGTTTTACTTCTCTTTAAAAGGAAGATGCAGGTACAGCTTTCACCACAATCAATTGTTTGTGTACTGCTTTGGATCTTGAAATAAGGATGTGTTATAATGTAGAGTTCATAGGAGACTTAAAAATCTCTATAACTTTTATTAAAGTGTATGTTTTAATTACGTTAAAGAGAAAACTAGATTTATTATTTGGACTATTGTTTCTCCACATGACAGTCAGAAAAGTCTGATATTGACATTTTCTACAGAAGTTAAGACTTTTCCGTTTTAATCCTACAGACTTTTTGCAAATATACATAGTAAAAACTCTGCAGATATAATTCTCATCAAGATGTACACTCTTTACAAATAATTAAAGCTTAAAATAAGATATATTGAGGGACAAAAAGGTCAGAATAATAACAAAGCTAAGTAGTATCTTAAAGGGAAGGACAGAGATATGATAATAAATAAAAACAGAGGCTAAAAGATTGGTTTTCACAGAATTAATGAAAAGCCTAATTAAATTAAGATGGTCACTTCTGATTATCAGGCAAAACTTATCTCCTAATTGCAGCAATGCTGTGGTAATTTTTTGTTTTCTCCTTTAATTTTAATAAGCTGGTAGAACTTTGGAAAATAAATATTAAATCTGGAAGCAATCTGGAAATCTGTGCCTGCAATATTAATGGGGACATACAGGAAAGCAAGGCATAGAGCTAAAAAATAAAATAGAAATCTGTCTCATTTGTTTTTCTTTCCCCTCATTCATATACTTACACATGTTTAAATTAACCTCTTCAAAGGATAAATTAAGAACAGGGTCTCAATGGAAAGAATGTTTCTCTCTGTACACAGTAAACATACTGTATGTATTGTGAAACAAAGGGCAAGATTCAATCTTTTAGTCTTACAGAATTATAACACAAGAAAAGTTAAACCTTGGTGGGGTTTTTTTTGGTTTTTTTTTTTTGTTGTTGTTTGTTTGTTTGTTTGGTTTTTGGTTTTTTTTTTTTTTTAAGAGGAGGAACACATTTGCCTCTTGCCTTGAACTGACTGATTGCTTTTGGTCTGACTGGTAGGCATTATGTATCTCAGTGTGTAGTGCAAGACCTTAAGATGGGCAGAGGATCCTTCCTCCTATACACATGGCATTTTCCAGAATATATCAAGCCTGGATTAATATGTCCATTTTTTGCATACCAATGTTTGTACTTGGTGGCAGATCAGAAAGACAAGGTCGGCTTCTGCTTAAGGGATAGTCTGTGTTGAACTTAGGAAATCTAACACTTCTACCACACTCTAGATGGGCATCACTTAGTGCATCACTGGAAGTGGCTTATAAATCAGGAACTGGGTCAGCTCATTTCTTTTCTTTCAAAGTGACATTAGCTTGTTTTAAATGAAGTCTAGCTATTGGTGAGGGACAACCATTCAGAGATTATTTAGAATAATTTTGTGGCAGCACCGAAATGAATTTAAGATCCTTGAAATAACAAGCATGGAGAAAGTGTACAAATTAGAAGTGAAGCTTGCTGACTATTGCAAATGCAGCCTTTTTAGTAGTCACACACCAGAATTTATGGGCTAATTACCAGAGACCACAGACTCTACGGGCTATGCAAAAACTTTGCTATTACTGCCTGATGGCATCATTATGAATTAGAAAGAGCTTGCAGTTATACAGGACCAAACTGCTGCTCCTATCTAGGCTAGTACAGGTCTAGTAACTGCTCAGTTTTGTATTAACATTGTGTTGGTACAAATGAAGTTGAGCAATGCTGTTATTGCAGCTATTTATTGCAGGCTATGAACACCTGACTTTTGAAGAAGTGTCACTCCAGGGAGCTGTGGTACCATGACATTTTCCTTTGGCAAGTTTTTCACCTTCCCGTCATGCACTTTTGAAGCTGCTGTTTGAGGTATTAAAAATACTGTTGCTGGCCTTCCTTTTCCATGAGAGCAAAACTACTGCAGGAAACACTATCAAGATTGAAAATCCTGAGAAGATCTGAGTTCTGCCCTTAACAAGCTTGGACAAATTAGCATAATATTCATTCCCAGTCATTCAGCCAAGAGTAGGGTATCTCAGCTTCCTCCAGCATTGCTGTAGCCCCAGAAACCATATCCAGAAGCAGTAAAAGCACTGTATAAGTTATTTATAGTAAGCTTTTGAAAGACAGACACCAAACAGTTCTGAAGGCTGCTGTCATTGCTGTGAGACTCTTAAGTATTTCTCAGAATCTGGACTTTGTTCGTATTTTGCTCCCTATGAAACACTTCTCATCTTAGTTTTACAAGGTACAATAATGGATGCTGTAACCAAACCACTCAAGTAGAAGTATTAACGATGTATTCAATTTGCTGTGATAAAAAAACTGTATTAGATTAGTATTAGATATCATTAGACATTCTAGGGAAGATTAATTTCACAATAGGTAAATCACCACCATCATCACAGGGTACCATTTCATCAGCTGGTAGAGACTGCTTGCTTGTGTTTTTCATTTTAATGAAAGTCTTTTGGCATAGCACAGAGGTTCTGCTATCTTAGAGCACAACAGTGAGCAGCCAAAACTGTAAACACAGAGATTTATTTATCCTGGAAAATTATGCAAGAACCTACTCAGTTCTGCCAAGAACTGAACAGGAGTAAAATGTGTGTTTTAGACTATGAATATAGGGAATTTTCTATTTGGATAATAACTTTGTATAAGAAACAACAGGAATCTGAATGCATTGATATTCTGATATGCCTTCTAGCACTTCCACAATTTTCCTCAGAGAAGAAAGCAACTGAAAAAGAACCTTTTGGTTCATTATAGGAAGAACACTTCTGTAACCCTTCTATTTCTACTTCTCACATCAGCAGATACACATATTTCATGGATTTAGAATAATTTACTGCATTTATTCCGAGTCATATGAAGTAAGTATTTTTTTAAAGTAACATACACGATCTGAGAATATTTAAGAAAAGGACACATTTTAGAATGGTTTCATTTTCTGTTTAGAAATATTCAGTAGTATTTTCCTTGCACAAAAGAAAGTTTTAAAATTTGAAATATTGTAAATTGCCCACTATTACTCTGATATAATCTGACATTCACTAAAAGACGATCAAAGAATTTTGAGATGCAGGAAAGCTGGGTCTCTAGTCTTCAGTAAGAACTCTGGAGTTTCTCTTTACTTCTTAGTTTTTGAGCCACTCTGGAGTTTCTCTTCACTTCTTAGTTTTTGAGTCACTGAACCTGCTTTTTTCTATTCATAATTTTTAGTGTAGGCCGCAGGAATATTTTTTGTTTATTCTAAGGGGAAAGATATTATATTAAAATATTTTTAACTTATATAAATTAATTCAAAACTTTTTTGCAAAAAAAGAAGGACATAGACTTGCAGTTATGGTGATGTTGTGGTGACATCAGGGCATCCTTGTTTCCACTGGCACCAACAACCTCCTGCCTTGCCTCATAACAAAACATTATTTCTAACTTTCTTAGTTTCACTCAACAAAGAGGCAACAACAACTTACATTTACTCCTCACGCATCCTCCTCCTGAGATTTTCTTCATTATTACTGTCTTTAAAGATTCAGTTTTACGGAATTGCTCTAAGCACAGAATCTACATGAACTCCAGCTTGCAGAAGAAACCCTAATGAAATTCCAAGGCTGTTTCTGTAGGAAAATTTTGCAAAAAATAATTCCTCTTTCTCCAAATTAGAATGACCATGGTATTTAACTCGAAAAGTAAAGTGTGGGTGGGATGAAGAAAGAAAAAGTGTGGCCAAAGGCCTTTTACAATGTATTTTGCTTCATAACTGCAAGTGAATACCTGCAGTTGTATCTTAAGGCTTTCTAATCCATTTCAGCATGTAGTATCAGTTGCCCAGCTGATGTTTTTATGGTTTCAGTGTAATTGATTCTCAGGTGGTCTAAAATTTCTGTCTTTGGAAGCCTACCTCTAGATTTAGGTATTGAATTTTAAGTTTTATCTGCAAGGATTCTGCTCAGTTTCTAGTTGATTTCTCAGAATCTGCAAGGATTCTAGTTCTGGGGGGCATTTACTTAAACAGCATTTCAGTAGCTTATTGCTGGTCTTTTCCAGGGTTTTTAGTTTTTAGGTTGTTGTGGTTTAAACCTAGTGGGCAACTATACAGCACATAGCCTCTTGCTCAGTATTCTCCAGTGGGATATGGGAACAATCAGAAGAGTAAAAGTAAAAAAAACCCTCATGGGCAGAGATAAAGACAGTTTAATAAGTATAGCAAAACTGAATGCATGGAAAGTAAAACAAAGAATTAATTCACCACTACCCATGGCAAGGGAGGTGTTCTTCCACCTCCAGGAGAGCAGGGTTCCATCAGGCATAACAGTGACTTGGGAAGACAAAGGATATCACTCCAAACATCCCCATTTCCTCCTTCTCCCCCCAGCTGTACATTCTGAGCATGATGCCACAGGGTATGGAATATCCCTTGGGTCAGTTGGGGTCAGCTGTGCTGGCTGTGTCCCCACCCAACTTGTGCACTGCAGCCTCCTGGCTGGTGGGGTGGGGCTGGGAGCAGAGAAGTTTTAGTTATTGCTGAGCAATGCTGCTCAGCAGTAACTAAACCAGCCCTGTGTAACCAGCAGGTTTCCATCAGCACTGAGTTCTGCCTGCTCTCTGCAGCCACGTCAGTCACAAACACACAGCATAGCCCATAAAAGATACTACAGAGAAATGTAACTATCCCAGCCAAAGCTGTAGATTATTTGTGCCACCAAGACAGCTCATGCCGTAAAGGTCAATGAGCTAGCAACTCTTAGCTTCTGCTGGTAATTCAATTCTGGAGTTTGAAGACAAATTTTTAAAACTTTTGTCTCACGAGTTTCTTCAGTCTTTTCAGCTCAGATTGTCTCATGTGGAGTAGGGCTCCTCTGGAAAGTATACTCATCAGATGAACAAGAGATATTATCTCCTCCACTATTTTCACTCTCTACCTTCTGCTCTGGGCTTGGCCTCGGGCTCCTTCATTCTAATGTATCCATTGAGAGAGCTTTTTGCCAGTCCCATGAATTGTGTGATTCACTACTTACCTGCATCACCTTGATTCAAAATGTACTCTTCCCTCTACAAGTGATTGTGGGTGGTTAGATTTTTGCGAAGGTATTTTACCTCTGAACATTTTTAAAGTACAGTAGTGAATATTTTTAGAGCTGGAAGAATTTCTGCTTTAAATTTCTCTGACAATTTTTGATAAAATTGTAATTTGAAAGAGTAGAAAAAGAAATTCCTCACTTAAAGTGTAGACTGTATCCTGATGCAAGCACTCTTAAAGAGTTCCCAGCCATCAACCAGAAATCATCCCCTGTTATGAGACAGATTTTCCAAATTGTCACACAGGAGCAAGCAATAAAAATGTTTTGTAAATACAAAATGACTGCAGTATATGATTTTGAAAACCAGTGAAATAATTTTTTGCATTCCAAAAAAAACCAAATATCCATATGTGGAATTACCACAGACTGACATTTACACACAAAGGAAAAATAAATGAATGATTAAAATAAATCATTCTTTTATTTCTCAAAGGCTATTCTCTTCCAATAATGAAACCTAGAGAAATCACAATATTAACAGGACAATCATCAATTCTGTTCTAGCTGTTTTGAGACACTTCAGCAGAAAAAGCAAAAGCAATGCTTAATATTGTTCACTTTCTAGCCCTTGGATACAGTCACTTTTGGGAGAAGTGGAGAATGACCTTAGGCTCTGGTGCTTCTCAGCTGCCAGAATAACTTCTTGGGCAGTTGGGCTGCTGTAAATTGCAGTATGGATTAGATTGCCCCTGGCTGATTCTAAAGTCAGGGGAATAAAAGTATGGCTTTGTTTCCATTTTCTCAGCTGTGCCAGCTGAGGAGCCAGCCTTGAAAGTTCACCACTTGCTCAAGGCATATAAGGGAGTCACAGACAGAGCTGATAGTCCTGTGTGCCTGAAGGACTGGAGGCTGTCAGCTGGCCTGTGAACCAGCACATACACTGGTGTCCTCCCATGTATTTGTGCACTGCTTTGTACAATGGATGTCTGACACTTTCTGGTGCCTTTAGGTACCCTTGTACCACAAATAAATAATGCCATACTATATATTTAGGAGCTAGAGAGAATATTCCTCAGTATTCAAGCAATAAACTCTCTTATTTTACAAATATTGACTATTCTGAGAGTAATTGACAGACATTCCCATGAAGAGGATTACTGTGCAACTGAAGAGAGAATGATTTGCTTAAAAATTAGAAAATTATAATCTTTAAAAATGTTTGAAATTATCTTGTTTTCTAAGAATGAAACTTTCAAATGGTCATATGATAATGTTTCTAAATGCTTTTTAAGAACTGCAAACTGATTAATTTTTTTCTTTATTTTTTTCTTTATTTTTTGATTTATTTTCAACAAAAAGAAGATTTTTTTTAAGCTAAACCCTGGGAGGTTTAGTTTGATGGATTTCATCTTGAAAATGAGCTGCCCCACAAATTCATCTATTTACACCCCATTTCTGTAACCATTCAAATCCAGCAGTGGAATCCCTCATGTGACCTGGCATGCTCTGTGAACCCTGCTACATGATGAGTCTTACCTTGACTGTCTCAGGTCAACAGTGAAATCTACCCTATATCATGGATATATCTCAGTAGTCTTTTACCTTTGATTGTTTTGTATGTATGTTCCCATGGAAAAGAGTATTAAAAATCTTTCTATTTAGAATTTACATTGTATAGATTCCTTGAAAGTATATAAAAGCAAATTACTCTAAAGTATAGAAAATAATACCAATGTCCCATGATGCATCTATTATAGAACAAGTAAAATATCATAAGAGGTAAATATCAATGTATGTCTTCCTATACCCTTAGGAATTTAGTCCCAAAAAGAAAGAGCTCAAACCTTTTTCAAGTTTTATGAGGGCTTCTTTAAATATTTAGAGTTGGGAAAGCCACTTCTTTGCTACCTCAGGCTGATAAAAGAGGGACTTTCCTTTAGTCTTTTTAAAACATGAAAGGGGCAAGACCCCTAACATCAGCAGCCTCCTCCCTTTTGTCTAAGAATGGTTCTTTCAAATCTTCAAACAAGAAAATACTTTCCTCTGTAGTTCCTGATTTTCCACCAGATACAGTGCTTCTAATCCCACTGGGCTCTGTGTGTATGTGTGTGTGTGTGTGCTGGCGTGCCTGTGCCTGTGTGTATGTGAGAGCAAAAAGTAATCCTTTCACTTTCAAGCACTATTGAGATTGCAAGGAAGGATGTCTTACTCATATGCTTTTACTTTAGCCAGTCCACCTGCTGCCAATATTAAAGAATTAACAATAATAAAATATTATCAAATATTATATTAGAACAAGAAAAGCCAAATAAACCATAAAAAAGGGTTCATAAAATTCTGTTAATTTGTCAATCATTAATGAACCCATACTCCCTTCATTTTCTTGAGTGTTTTTAGATACCTTGGGAAAATGTTTGATTATAATTATTTAATGTATAATGTCTGCTGTACACTAAAGGAGTTGGTACAACTAGAGAAGGGAGCTGTCAGATCTCATCATCTTTGCAGTACCAAACCTGTCACTTCCTACCTTAACAGTAGTCTACAGATTCTGAAGTGCAAATGTGAAAATGTGAAAAGTGAAATGCAAAGTGAGTATGCACAGATATAGTGATTGAAGGAGGGAAAAAAATCCTGGTTCTGTGCCCTGCCCCAGACTGCACATCCTCAAAATTCAAGCTGAGGGTAAGCATGCTAAGAATCTCTGTGCAATCTAACTGTACAGAAAACAGATGAGGTTGATACTCAAACAGTTGAACCCCATTACTTCAAGTCATAAAATCTTAGATTAGATCTTAAATTAGACTTTGGTTGTAATTAGGTTCTCAGGCCTTGCAATGGTCCTGTGAACTTTCTTCTTATATGTCCAGAGAAGTGTTTTGTTTACACAATTAAAATGAGTTACTTTCATACACCTTTTAGGCATGTTGAAAAATACCTTACATACACTCAAAAGAAACAGTCCTGTGGTGACATAGGGTGATTAACTTCTGTTACATGCACTTACTGAACTTTTTGAAGTGCTCGACACTAAAAGCTACTTATACATAATTTATGCCATACTTGCTGCCTGAACTCTGTTCTTATACTTCATGCCTGCCATTCTCATGGGCATAATGGCAATAATCCATCATGTATATGTATAGCATTCTGACACTGTTTGCAGGTTGATAAGGATAAAGATACAATGAAAAGATAGATGATGGTTGCACCAGAGCCCCAGGGTTATTAGATTTTAGGAAGGAAAAATTTATTCTTTCATATTTATATTAACTCTTGGGTACAGTGTTTTATGCAGCAGGGCTGTACTATAGTGGTAAATGTTAACTGTCTATGTTTCTTATAGGACATGGTTAATTAATGCAAAGTCCAAATGACTTGTATTCTTATTAGGGCAATATTGCAACTGTCATTAATACATTTATTTCTCTTGGAACCACTGGAGGCTTGCAAATTTATGGAGCTGGACTTTATATACATACTTTAATTCTCAGTAACATCATATAAAGGTTTGTATTTAAAAATCACCATCTCAAAAGGGTTTATTGGAACTTAGCTGATCATGTGGAGTAAATTCCATGTTTGCAGGATATAAAACTGCAAATTCCTTTCCTATCAACGTATTTTTGGGGGCCAAGAGGTGTGATACTTCTCAGTGAGTCTTCCCAAAAACTGACCTGTACAACATTCCCTCTTAAGGCAGCATCTGGATGGTTTAAACTCTAGCTTGTTTAATGTATGTCTATCTGACACTTTTCACAAACAAAAAGAAAACTCATGTATTAAAATAATCAAACAGTAAAAGAGTTTGAACAGAAAAGTTAAAGAGCTGACTAGTTTTGTGGGACATGAGCACTGATCTTGATGTTTATAGTGTTCAAAAGAAAAAAATTATCATCTGAAAATTACATGGAGTAAAACATGACTGAAAGTAATAGTAAAGGGTATTTATCATCTGCATTAAGTTCTTTAGGGCTCTAAGTGATTATTTTTGAATATGGTCCGGATGTGTTACTAAGTAGCACTGCTTTCAGAGATTAGCTCTGAATAAAGTTAAATAGCTGTGAATAATTTTCCATTAATAAATTAAAAAAAAGTTTTGTGAAATATAGTAGCTTCATGCAGAGACACTGACAAACTATGAATCAGTTTCCCACTGAGAGGCAACCTAATTAGACAGGTGGAGAGTTGCACTAACATGGCTATGCTGCTGTATTGGTTTCTCATGGCAAGGTTTGGTAGTGGGGGGTCTACAGGGCTGGCTGCTGTGAGATGCTGCCAGAAGCTCCCCCATGTTCAGCAGAGCTAATGCCAGACAGCTCAAAAATGGACCCATTGCTGACCAAGGCCTCTGGGATAACACACCAAAGGAGAGGAAAAACTGTAGTGGAACAGCAGTGAGAAGAGAGACATGAGGAAGATGTGACAGTAAGAACTCTGCAGACACCCAGGTCAGTGAAGAAGGGGGAGGAGGTGCTCCAGACTCTAGAGCAGAGATTCCTCTGCAGCCCATGGTGAAGACCATGGTGAGGCAGCTGTGATGCTGCAGCCCATGGGGGTTTAGTGGAGCAGAGATCCACTTGCAGCCCATGGATGCCCAAAGGAGGCTGTGACCCTCTGGGAAGCCCACACTGGACCAGGATCTTGGCAGGACCTGTGGACTCTTGGAGAAATGAGTCCACATTGGAGGGGGTTTGCTGACAGGACTTGTGACCCCTTGGGGGATTCATGTCAGAGCAGCCAGGTCCTGAAGTACAGTACTCTGTGGACCCATACTAGAGCAGTTCATGAACAACTGCAGCCTGTGGGAATGATTCAAGCAGAAGTTGGTGAAGGACTGTGTTTTGTGTGAAGGACTGGAGCAGGGAAAGAGTAGGAGGAATCCTCCCTCTATTGAGGAAGGAATGGCAGAGACAGCATATGTGGAACTGACCACAACCCTCATTCCCTGAGCACTTCTGGTTGAGGGGGAGGTAGAGAAATCAGGAGTGAAGTTGAGATTAGGAAGAAGGGCGGAGTGGGGGAAGATGCTTTAAACATTTGGGTTTATTTCTCATTTATTTCTGGTTTTGGCAATAAACTAATTTACCTGAGCTGAGTCTTTTTCCCGTGACAGTAATTGATGAGTGATCTCTCCTTGTCCTTATCTTGACCTACAAGCCTTTTTTATATTTTCTGTTCCCTATCCATTTGAGAAGAGCAGTAATAGAGTGGCTTTAGTGGGCACCTGACATCCAACCATGATCAACCCTCCACAGCTTCCTTCAGTTTTGGGGTGTGATTGGGACCCTATGCATGGCACTTCTCTGCTCCAAGGGCTTTTGTGATTTAAGCCCTGCTGGCAACTAAACTGGTCTCAGGGGCTTTGTCACTCCCCTGCAGTGGAATGGGGAAGAGAGTTGTAAAAGTGAGAAAATTCATGGGCTGAGGCAATAGGTAAAGCAAAAGCTGTGCAGGCAAAGGAAACAATAAAAGGAATTCACTGCTTTCCATGGGCAGGCAGGTGTTCAGGCATCTCCAGGAGAACCTGGTCTTATCACATGGAAGGGTGAGTTGGAAAGACAAAAAACATCACTCTGAATGTGGCCACCTCCCTTTCTTCTTCCCCAGCTTTATATGTTGAGCATATGAGGTGTAGAATATCCCTTGGGTCAGTTTGGATCCAATTGTGTCCCCTTTAACTTCTTGTGCATTCCCAGCCTTTCTGCTGGTGTGGAGTTAGAAGCAAAAAAGGCTCTATGCAAGCAGCAGTAGTGAAAATATCCCTGTATTATCAACAGTGTTTTTTGTACAAAAGCCAAAACATAGCCCCATACAAACTACTATGAAGAAAATAACTTTATCTCAGCCAAATCCAAGCCCTAGAAACACACTTGCATTTTTAGGGTAAAATTCCTTCTCCAAGTAACAACTGGTGATAATTCCTATTGTCTGTAAGAGGATCCAGTCTAACCTGTTTTAGAGTCTGTTCCTATATGTGGATATTATGGTGCTCTAACAATAAAGAAGAAATTGTGTATGAACAAAATTAGAAAAGCCTAGGAACAAATACGCACCACATGAAACTTGGGTAAAAAGAAATACAAGAAAGTTCCTCAAATTCATTAAGAAAAGAAAAGATAAAAGAAATATAATTTCTATTATTTAAAAGAAATGAGGACCAAATAACAGATAACACAATGAAGTGCAAAATCTTTACTATATTTTTTCTTCATTCTCCACCAAAGAGGTTAATTGTGACCAGAAGCTTAAACCAATTAACATTAGCAACTAAGTGCTAGAACTATAAGCCAGAATTGGTTAACACACAGAAAAGTTCTTAGATCACCACAACTTAACAACATTTTTCTCTAAAGTATTTATGATCTGAAATCTTTGAACCATTAGCAGTCACCTTTGAGAACTTTTAAGAACAGATAAAGGCTGAGGGGACATCTAATGGAAAAATACAACTAGTAAACTAAAAAGAAAAAGAGTATTATGTGTCATCCCTATCTTACACTTAGAATGTTAAGGCAATAAATTGTTAATCAGTGATTTTTCTCTCTGAGCACCTAGAAAATCTGAAGTTGATTAAAAGTAACCATGGGAGAGTTACTGAATTCACAACAGATCTGCAAATCACAACAGGCCAATCTGATACCATTCCATGGCAGCACAATTAAGTGAGTCACAAGGAAGTATTTGGATACTTTTTCTTCGCTGACATGTGACAATTCCATATGCCACTGTCAGAAGTATGGTAATATGTTCTCATTGAAATTACAGTAAAATTAGTTGAATTAGCAGAAACGTCTTGGCATCTGTTCACTGACAGTCTGAAAGAAATATCTGGAGCGAAGAATTATATAATTTTTTAATTACAATTGGAGGACCAGTATTTGTAGATAACACAAACCAGGATTGTTATAGAAATTCTGGAAGGTGGAATTATATTCAACACAATTTTGATAAACTGGAGAAATGGTACAAAGCAATGAAATAGGATATAACAAAGACATGCAAACTGCCTAGGAAGGAAAATGTAAAATGCAGAATGACTTGCTAGGCAGATATACTGCAGAAAAAGGGCTCAGGATTACAATGGGTTGCAAATGGAACATTAGCCAATATTGCAAAACCAGCAGAAAAGGATGATTTAAAATATGTAAGTCCTGAGACATACAGAGTAACTATTTCGCTCTAGTCAGCATTTGTGAAGCCTTAAGAGGATTACTGAATGTGGTTTTAAGTCCCAAGAAAGGGAAGGGATGAAACAGAAGCAAACAAAGGGTTAATAGATGTGGAAAATATGACCACTCTCAAAGAACGAATGAAAAATATTAAAAGCCTTTCCTATTTAGTCTTGAAAAGGGAACCTTGGTGTCATAGGTTAACAGTCTTCCAATATACAAATTGTTGCAAAAGCAATCATTTGTTGTCAATGCTGCCACCAAACACAAAACAAAAAAAATTGCTTGTAGTAGGAGGGATTTGTGTTATGTATCTGGGACACCTTTATATTACAGTTAAGAACAACTTACCCGTTGTTTCTTGTTACAGTTCTGGACTGTCTGTCTACCTGTCCAGTCTACCTGGACTTTAATAAAGACTTTGACATTGTTTCCCACAGCATTTTCCTGGAGAAACTGGCTGCCCGTGGCTTGGATGAGTGCATTGTTCACTGAGTAAAAAACTGGCTGGACAGCTGGGCCCAAAGAGTAGGGGTGACTGGAGTTACATCCAGATGTAAGGACATCCTCAGGACCCAGTACTGGGGCCAGTCCTGCTTAATATCTCTATTGATGCATCACTATCAATAGTCTGAATAAGGGAATGAAGTGAACCCTCAGCCAATTTGCAGATGACACTAGTTTATGTGGGAGTGCTGGTCTGCATGAGGGTAAGAAGGCTCTGCAGAGAGATCTCAGCAGGGGAGGTAAACCAAGACCAGTTTGATGAGTTTAAGCTGAAGTGCTGGATCCTGCACCTGGTTCAGAGCAACTGCAGGCAATGCTATAGCCCTGGGAGAGAGTGGCTGGAAAGCTGTATGGAGGTGCTGGTGACAGCAGCTGAACATGAGCCAGTGTGTGCCCATGTGGCCAAGAAAGCCAGTGGCATGCTGACCTGTGCCAGACGTAGTGTGGCCAGCAGGACTAGGGCAGGGATCATCCACCTGTACCTGGCACTGGTGAAGCCACACTTTGAATATATGTCCAGTTCTGGGTCACTCCCTTCAGAAATTGAGGAGCTGGAGTGTGTCCAGAGAAGGGCAGTGGGGCTATGAACAGCCTTCATAACTACTCTTATCAGGTTTGGCTGAGGAGGCTGGGATTGTTTAACCTGGGGAATAGGAAGCTCAGGGGAGACCATTTCACTCCCTGCCACTGCCTGAAAGGAGGTTATGGACAGGTGGGGGTCAGCCCCTTCTCCCAGTTAATGAGTTACTGGGCAAGAGGAAATGGGCTCAAAGTCATGCCAGTGATGGTTTAGATTGGATATTAAGAAAAAAATTCATCACAGAAAAGTTTGTGAAGCACTGGAACAGGCTACACAGGGAAGAGATTGAGTCACCATTCCTGGAGGTATTTAACAGAACTGTAGATGTGGTGCTTGCAGATGTGGCTTAGTAGTGAACTTTGAAGTGGTAGGTTAAAGATTGGACTCAATTATTCTAGAAGTCCTT
Organism: Argya squamiceps; assembly: GCA_037834095.1. Lineage (NCBI taxonomy): Eukaryota > Metazoa > Chordata > Aves > Passeriformes > Leiothrichidae > Argya > Argya squamiceps. Next base: position 52,512,159 of record JBBMKD010000170.1, on the reverse strand, counting down.
TTCAGCTTAAATTATTTTATAACTATGAAATTACACTTACTTTCAAGATGTCTTAAAAAAAATTACAGCCTAGATATTAGAAAATTTAGGAGTAATTATAGTTGGTTATTTAGTGTAAGAGTGTGTATAATAAGAGAATAATATTTTCCATATACTATAGCAAAAAAAAAAGGTTTCAGTAAAAGAGTTTAGTAAATTTTATTTATCATTGTGATGAATGGCAGGCACAGTCTTACAGCATAGCAAATGTAGAAGTAATCATTAGTTCAGCATATCTTCTCTAATATATTTATTTGTATTTCAGCATCAAAGATTTTTTCTGGGTGATCTGGATTAAATTATCTGTACTTATAACTTCTTTTCAGTCTCCAAATGTATTAAAGGTCACTGAGATAGGAATTGACTTTTATTAACTTGTGTGCAAATGTGAAAAAAATCTTTGATCAAAACCTTTAGTCACTAAATAATTAAGGATTATCAGAATGGATAAAATCTTGGAAAAACTTATCTGAAGGTCAATGTAACCCTGATCATCAATGCCTTTAAAGGTGTTCTTGCTGCACTAATAAAATAAAAAAATTATCTAATTGTGGGAAGGCAAAATGAATTGTGTTTTGGTTTGGTAACTTAATCATGAGGAGAAGATGAACTCTTGATGCATGGGATGGTCCAAGATGAAAACAAAAAGTTCAATTTTGAGCAGTTAAAAAATGTATTTCTTACTTTGTATAGAATATAATGACATATATATCAAATAATTCCTAATAATGACACTAGTATGTGCAACATTCTTTACATTCGATTGTAGTTGGCTGTGCTTTTCATTCCATCCCTGGTATTTGTGGGATATTTACAGTCAGCAATAATTTCATTATTATTCTGATTTCTCTCAATTAGTCATTGTTGAACTGTGCACCTGACATTGACCTGTAATGTGACACCTCCATCAGGATGAGATGTGTTCTTCCTTAATTGTAAATGTCAAGTTCCTTACAGTGAACAGAGGCCACCCTACACTTTTTAGTGAATTCACAACTTGTTTCTGAGTTAAATCAAAATGAAAAATAATTCATTAAACTGCCTCACTCTTTGGGGAGTCCCTTAGAAATGCCTGTCATCTTAACAGGATCTAGCATTATATCAGACCAGGAGATTTCCCAAGAGCAGTCAAGAGTGGCCAAGTAGTACCAATACAGGATTTGCTTTTTATGATTATTGCTTGACCTCAATCTGGACAGCACATACCCAATGAGTATAAAATACATTCATCTACAGCCCCTCACTTTTCAACAACATATTTCAAAAATATAATTGAAATAAAGGAAACACATCATAATAGGATTTCCCTTTTTTCTCTGCTTTAGTAAACACAAAAGAAACAAAAATAAAGATACATTCAAAGTTAATTTAAAGTAGGTTTTCCCAATATTAGCTTCAGAATTCACTTCTTAACATGTAGCCTTCTGAAAACATTCTGAGGGGAATAAATATTGTATTTTACCTCTTTTGATGGTGGAAATTATACAGGTGGATTTACCATTAACTGGATGCGACTTATGTTATAGACTAGGGTCCAAATAATGACATTATTCAGTCCCTATTCACATATGTGATAGGAAACATGGAGAGAATATAATATATAATGCAGTACTATTAATCTGAGTGATTGTTCACAGAAGAAATCATATATTTATTAAAATAAAATTTTCATTTATAATAGAAGTGAGGAACAGGAATTTCAAGCCTTCTCACTTAATCAATTAAATAAGTCAAAAAGAGATTTGACTGTATAGTTCTCTGTGAATACAATATTTCCAAATTAAATTAATTGATCTGCAGAAACATGACAAAAGCCATTAAATGTAAGTGCTGATCCTGGACAGTGTACCTTCCTGTAGCCTTGTCCAAACATCTGGCTTATAATGTTAAAGGACTGAACAGATCTAAAGTTTGTTAAAATTGCCTTCTCCTTTTTATGAAATAGTATATAAACAATGTATGACTTTTTTTTTTAAAGTCATAGGTGAAAGAGACCACTATACAATATCCTTTCGTAACAATCATTACTAATCAATATATCTTGAATTTCTAGTGAATATTGTCAAAAGAAGTTATTCAATTCTATATTGTAAATTCAATCAATTGAAATGAGAATAATTTTTAAAAATGTTAAAAACTACATAGGTTGGGTAAGGGGTGCATTCTGTGAAATCTATTTGTAGTCACAGAATCATTTAGGTTTGAAAACACCTCTGGGGTCATCAGATCCAACCTTTGACTAATCACCACCTTGTCAACTAGACTATGACTCTGAGTGCCACATCCAGTCCTATCTGGAACACCTTCAGGGATAGTGACTCCTCCAGCTCCCTGGTCAGCCTGTTCCAATATTTAACAGCCCTTTCTCTGATGAAATTCCTCCTGATGTCCAGCCTAAACTTCCCCTGGTGGAACTTGAGGCTATGTCCTCTTGTCCTGTCTCTGGTTGCCTGGGAGAAGAGACCAACCTCCACTTTGCCATGACCTCTTTTCACATGGGTGTAAAGAGCAGTAGGGTCACTCCACAGTCATTCAATGCAAAAAAGGAAGAAAAAGATAATGCCTAACCAACTTCCTCATATTTTAAAAAGTCATTTTACAATATTTAAAAGTTTTTACTTGGATAGCACTTTGCTATCCAAGATAGCAAAGTTTATTATTTGCAATAATAGATACCGAAAGATAGTAAAATTAAAAATACAAATTTTGGAAAGATTATATGGAGCTTTTAATTCATGATCCCAAGCTGATTTTAGAAAAAAAGATCAGTTTAAAGACACAGTAGATTCATAAACTTTGGAATTATTTGCAGCTGGTCTTGGACACCATGGATAATGTATTTTGTTTAGTATCATGTTTCTTTTGAAAAATCTCTTAGAATGGAAATGATACATTAGACTTTCCAGTAAGGATTTCTGTCTCATGTACACAGAAACATTTTCCAGTGGTGTTCTATGGTATATTGAGTCTACAATTTCATAGGGATTTGAAAAGAAATGTGTCAGAAAACAATACAGAAATATAGTTTACAGTGCAGAATATAAAACAAGACCAAAAATGAGTATTTAAATAAGTTTTTTAAGTTCCAAAAAATGTTTCTAAGACATTATTAATTATTAAATAATGAATGATAACTTTCTCCTACACAATAAAATAGGAATGTATACATAATAGAAAACTCAGTGGAAGCATGAAAGCACTGACAAACCAGCACTTGTGTTGGTCTCTGGGAGGGAAGGACTCATTTATGTAGATTGTCCACACAGTCTCTGGCTACTCAGGGAGGCTCAGGAGAAGTGACTCTAAGGGAGGGCAGTTCCAGAAGGATCTCACAGACATTTCTGGCAATTATTCTAGGGCCAGTGGATGTTTCTGTACCCTGGTTCAACCTAAAGTCCAGTCAGTCAGGGTAGCTGCCTGGCTCAGTAAAGCATTGTCAGGTCACTAATTCAGATGCTGAAGTCAATGCAGATTAAATACCAATGCTGACTGACACAGAGGGACCCTCAAGGAGCACTTGCACTGCTTTGGGACTGCTGCTGCTGTCTCTGCCAGGCTTTGGTGTTCGCTGGTGTCATGTGGGACCCTGCGCACAGACTGTTCAGAGGGAAATTCTTTTGAATCTATGAAAATGTCAACTATTTTCATCTCTTTTTTCAACATTAAAACTCAGTTTATGGGGACAAAGAATACTTGAAATAACAAAACAGTTATCAAGGCATATATGACTTGACTTCTAAAAAAAATTATGAAATAAATTTTAAAAATTGGTGGAAAAAAAGAATGTATTTCATGCCTATTAGCTGAATAAGATATGCCATTTTCCCTGTATCCTCTCTAGTCTCAGAATTATTTTATTTTTTTAACATCAATATAAATTTTAAACTCAGAAAAAATGTTTCAGATGTTACTTTGATAAACTGTAATTATAATATAATCATATGGGATTTTCAAAAACAATCACACTGACGAGTCAGCAAGGTCAAAATTGTTTTTGATTTTGCTTATGGCAAAGCCTGATAATCATTTCATCATTCACAAAGTGTTTTAAAACCAATTTTCTGATAAATTCAAAACAATAAGGCTTGAAATTTTCTTTTATGTATACATTTCTGCTGGATTTTAAATTATTTTATTGTGATTACTAATCATTATTTATTGATATCTATATACTGCTAATGCTGTCTTTGAGATATCTCATTTAGTTTCAAGCAAACTACTGCAATCTGTTTGTTTAGCATTCCATGCTGAAAATATGCAATGAGAACTGCATGTGTTGTTTTGTGTTAAATTAGATTTCAGGCAATAGGTATTTTTAATCACCAAGTTTATATGTTACGACATAGCAAAATATAATCTTAATTCCTTTCCTGATTATTTGAGACATTGGAGTGGAGCTGTGAGTATTGTGTCCATGTAGTAGAAAACACATAAAAATGCTCCCTTTAAAATGCTATCATGATTTTTTTGAAGCACTTGTATGTTGGAAGACCACCAAATGTTGAAGTCTGCACGTCTTGTATTAGAGCTAGCTTTGTCACATCACCACAGCTTGGAATGTATTTAGCACTAAAGGAGACTGACACAAGGCTCTTCTTCAGGGATTTTCGAGGCTCTATTTCATACTGTATGAGTTATAATTACACTTCTTGAGAGCAGGAAGATGCTTTGTCAAAATGTTCAGAATGTGTAAGATATCGTTTCAAGACCTATTTATAGCTCTGGAAAAACAGACAGAGAAATTGAAAATATAGTCAGGTTCTGTTTGCTGTACACTACTCTGAGACAATTCTTTTTATCATAATATCTATAGTTTTGCAGGCCTTCTATTGTCTGTCCTCTTTAGAGAAGTTTTAATAATATTCTATGAATCACAATGCTTTGCAGTTCAAGTAAAATTTGCACTAAGTATATTTTAAAATTAGATACCCCCAAATTTGTTTTAAGGCTCTTCTTCATGCCCTGGTAATAGCCAGAACATGGAAAAATTAAAAGGAAACAATGTAGCCATACTGCAGTCAGTGGGCATTCATGATAGAATTACCCCTAAATTCAAGATTTTGCACTTATGTGGCAGAATAAGACATGAAAGGCTGTAGTTTGATAAACACTCCTTTCTGCACCTATGCTGTCTCTGATCACTTCTGATGTTCCTTATCCTCACTTCCCTTTGTTAAAAGTAACTTATTTTCACTCTAGATCAATTTCTCAATCTTACATTCCAGACCTGCAAACAGCTGTGCTAGCTTAACTGAGAAAATGGCATAAGGACTATACCTATAGCTGAGAACTCCTTAAGACAAACTAATGCTGAAAAAAGTGTTCTTCAAAATACAGGAAAAGACATACATTAAATAAAATTACTTTTTCTGTTCTGTGTACGTGTGAAGAAGTCAAAAGGAAAACCTGTTTAGAATGACTATTCAATGATTTTTCTATGGTGCAGTACTAACTTTTTTGCAGTCCTGATACATGTAGTGCACTTTTTATTTTTTTTTTTTAAATCATAAATATATTAATCATGTTTTGGTTTTTTAGGTGCAAAACCTCATCAGTTAAGAAAGAAACTTCTTTTTTAACCCCAGCTACTTATCCTATCCAGGAAAACCATGCTTTCTTAAACTGTCTTTTTTATGTTTAAATAAATAGGTAGAAACTAGCTTAATTAAATTTTCAAAATTTTTTGTGTATATATGTTTTCCGAGTGCTTATTATTTTTTTCTTTTTGAATTCCTATGGCATGATTTAACATGATCCTTAATAACCTCAATAAGTCTTTAATAGATTTGCTTACACATAAAAGGACTTCATTGGTAACTTATCGGTTACAGAACATACACAGCAACTGGATAATAGATTTAATAGGAGCCTCTGTTCTCACAAGAAAAATGTGACCTGAAAAATTCTTTTACTAATGGCTAAAACCAACAGATTCCAGAAGTAAATTCTTGACTACATTTTGGGTTACACTGCATTATTTGATTTCTGTCAAGATATGCTAGGTTAGTGCAGCATAGTATATGCACAAAATATAAAATCTTTATAATATATGGTCTTCAGGCCGTGAAGAAATTACATAATGAAACCTCCTGCAGACTGCCATGTGTCAGATGAAGCATATGTTTGAGAAAAGCCAACACAGATGCACCAAGGGTGAATTACACTTGACAAACCTGATTGCTTTCTATGACAAAGTAACTTTCTTGGCTGATCTGGAACAAACACTGGACACGTGGATTTCTTTAAGACCTTCAATGTGGTTTCCCACTGCCTTTTCCTAAAGAAACTGATGCACTGTGGTCTAATGGTCTGTGCTGTGGGCAGGGAACTGACCAGACACACCCACAGGGTGCTAGAAGGAAAACATCTCCTTTTCAAACTGTCAACCTGTCCCAGATATTGTCCCCCAGGGACCAATATTGAGCCCCAAAGTGTTTGATCTGTTCGTTTTGGATGGGATCAAGTGTACCTTGATGGAATTTGCTGACAAATTGAATGGGGAAGAGGACACTTCAGAAGGGAGAATCACCATGTAGGAAGACTTGGATAGTTTGGAAGAATGGGCCTTATGAAGTACAGGAACAAATGTAAGGTCTTCCACATAGGATAATATAATCCAGGAGTGAAGCACAGGTAGTGGTCTACCTGGTTGGAAAGAAGTTTTGTAGAAGGGCACCTGAAGGACCTAGTGGACAGCAAGCTTCATATGAGTGGACAGTGTGCTGCTGCAGCAGAGAAGGGCAACAGGATGCTGGGTTGCATCAATATGAGCATCACCAGCAGAGATAAAGAAGTCATTGTCCCAGTCAGCATTTGTCAGGTCACACCTGCAGTACTGTGCTCAGTTTTGGTCCCCGCTGTGCAATAAAGGATGTGCACAGAGTGGAGAGGGTCCAGAGAAGGGCCACAGAGATGTTCAGAGAACTGGAAGCCTGACGTGAAGAAAGGCTGAGACAGCTGGGTTTCTTCAGTCTTGAAAAATGGAGGCTTAGGGGACACCTTGTTCCAGTACATGTGTCACATGGAAAAGATGAGAAGTAATGGGTAGGAGTTGTGCCTAGGGAAATTCTTACAGGACACAAGAGAAAAAATTTACACAGTAGGAACAATCAGCCATTGGAATAATCATCCCAGGGAAGAGGTAAATTTCCCAACACTGGACTAGGATTTCGCAGGACATGAGGCTGGACCCTCTTGTCTAGACCATGCTTTTCTCAAAAAAGGGTGGAGCAGATGAACCTAGAGGTTCCTTCCAACCTGGTGGTCCATGATTCTATGATCCTATGAAAAAAAGACGGATGCAGTTATTTTTTTAAAGTCTAATCCAAGTACTTCTAAGATTTTAATTTTAAGATCTTATCCTTTCCAAAGAAAAACAGGTAAAAGTGTTATTGATTCTCTTAATTATAATTTAGTCACTGAATGCTTTACAAGGGAAATACAATAACAAATATAGTTGTACAGAAAAGAGTATGCAGATTGTGAGGGTACTATTTCAAATATCTTTTTTTAATCTCAATAACAGAAGCTTTGTATTTATTTTTGGTTAAGAGGTTCTTTAGCATTTCCGATCAATGTTGGATACATCTCTTTTTCAGTTATTTTTTTCCTCCAGTAGGCTCTTTCTCCATCTGCTTGGGATCTTGATATTTTGAAAATATGATCAGACAAAACCTAGATCTATTTTTCTATATACTAGTGCCTTATTGATTTGTCATTCTTTCACAAGTTAGAGTTTTGTTTGCTTGTTTCTTTTTTGATATAAAATTCATTTTATATCAAAATATCAGAAAACATTTAATTTTGAGCCTCAACATACACGCAGCTTACGAAATAAAATTGTAGAGTCCCATTGAAAGAAAAATCAACATCAATAGGACCAGGGCCACAGGAAGAATTCTAAAATAACATTGGTTTTTACAGGCATTTGCTATTTACCTACTTCCCTTTCTTTTCTAAATTGGAGAAATTTTCTGACAACTACTTTTAATCTAAGTAAATATAAATTTTCATTGTTAAGTGGGCAGAATTAAGGAAAATTCCCTTTTAAAGGACACTTATTTTCCTCTGTATTTTACTTACCACTTCAAGAGATTATGTACATCCACCTCAAGTACTTAAAAAACAGGCTTCATGATGACTCTGGAATAAAACTGCTCATTTATTTATTCCAATGTCAGGGTTGAAAGTCATTATTCCACTGAGCTTGCTATCTCTTTTCCTTCCAGGAAACTATTTGATTTTAAGTGTTATTTTCAATGGTCAGTATCGTACGTGGTTGTATTTGGTCTAGCTGAGGTTAATTTTTCCCATGGCAGCCCTCAAAGTGCTGTGCAGTGCATTGGTAGCTGGAAAGGTGTTGATAAACGCAGCCGTGGTTTGGGCACTGCTGGACAGGGCTGGCACAGCAGCAGAACATTTCCCCCTCCATCAAGGGGCTGGGAGTGGGCAAGGTCCTGGGAGGGGACGCAACCAGGCCAGCTGCCCCACACTGACCAAAGGGATATTCCATACCAGCTGACATCAGTTCAGATATAAATCTAAGAAAAGGAAGAGGAAAAGGGGGCATTTCTTATTTACAGTGTTTGCCTTCTAGAGCAACTGCTCTGTGTGCTGAAACCTTGCTTACCAGGAAGTGGCAGAACATCGTTTGCAGATGGAAAGGAGAGAATAAATTTTTTATTTCTCTTTGCTTGAGCATGCACAACCTTTCACCTTTGCTTTAGCAAACTGCCTTATTTCAACCTATGAATGGTTTTCCGTTTTATTTTCTCACTCTGTCCAGATAAGAAGTGGGGAGTAACAAATCACCTTGGTAGGCAGCTGGCATCCAGCCAAGATGAACCCATCACAGGGCTATTCCTTTTAGCACCTTGTCAAGATATATTTACCCCCTCAGCTCCAATCTTAGCCATTTTTATTTTCATCCTGTCTGACTTAATTTTTTCTGTGTATGACAACCATTTGTTCCTGTCTTAGCTGCAATGTATGTATTTTTAAATACCAAATTAAGAAATACTTAGATAACATTCCATGTGGATGATCCACTGTACTATTAATCCATAGATCATATTTTGAAAGAAAGTTACTTTAAAGAAACAAGGAAGTGTATTGAGGGCAAGAATGATGAGCCTGGGTTTGGAGTTAAACTGAAGTTTCTCCAGTGGATCACTTAGGCGACAATCACAAATATGACAACATACTTGAGTTGCTGCAGAAAGTCTTGAACCCATTGCGGGGCCTGCCATGATCTGTCTCCTTTATGCATAAACAGGTCAGTCAACAAAAAATTTTGAAATATCTTCACTTCAGACCTTGGTATGTTAAGGAAAAACAGCCACAATGAAAATTTCCTTCTTTCTAAGGAGTCTGTAGTTTGCTGTCATTGCAAAGGATTGAAACCTCCAAATTGGGAGCAGAGTATACAGCTGTGGAATAATGTTTTCACTAGCTATTTATGAATCTGTTCATTCATATATACAAGGGCCAGTATAATTCACCATTCAACTATTTTTAAAGGTCACTTACTACATTCTTCTCTGCAATGACGTTGAATTTGCTGTGGGGTTTTGCTGGACTCCATCTCTTTCAAGAGCAGTTTTTCAAACTATATATAAAGAAGACTTAAAAAGTTTATTAGTGATATATTTATATTTTTGCCAAAAATAGTAACCATTCCATGTTGCTTGTTTTCATTTTCTAGTTAGTAAAATATTTTACTAGCTGGAGGCTATAATATCTGTCATTTATTGTAAGAAATGGGGTGGAGCAGAGTTCTTCCAGTCACAGCTGATGACACATAATTATACACCAGAAAATAGAACTCCCTGGGGAAAAAAAAATAATTCAGGTCATGCTCAAGTGAAATTGTTTAAGGCTATTTTGGATGGCACGGGTATTTATGAGCTCTATTAATAATAAATGAACTAATGTTGTAGTTCTACAATTTGCAGGCAACCTCATCTGACCGTTGAGAAGATGCTGGCTTTCTGGCATAATGAAAGTGCATAAATATTCATATCTTAAGAAAATAAAAACTCCTATCACTCTATAATGGTTAAAAGTACATCAAATGTAATAAAAACATTAAAAGTATTGGATACTGAAATTTGTGATGGCTAGGTTTCTTCATTTATAGTTTAAAACCATGTTAGAGATTCTTTCAGTAGCAGAAGCTATTAACCCTTCAACCAGTTACTTTGCCAAGAGTATTAATTACTTGTTGAATTGCAGTGCCTTAGAAACATGCAGAGGCACAGAAATTTTGTAAACATTCACGGATAACTTTTTGATATACTTTTTATACCTGTCCAGAAGATAAATGAATGCTGCCTTATTCCAGGTAAGTTAAAAAAAAAAAAAAAGAAATAAGTCCCATTTAAAAGAGCCAGTAAATGCCTTCTAAGCACTTTTATGTATGAAAATGTTAGTAGTTACAAAGTTAATATCCCTTGGGAGGTTATTCTTACTTTGAAACACAGTGAATTCCACTGAAATTGTACCTTACCTAACAGGAAAGTATTTCCTTCGTGCTCTGTATTTCTTGTGATCATCATTAAAATTACTGTGGAGCAGGAAAACTTGGATTTGCCTATATTTATTAAAATCTGAGGACATGCAGATTTACCATGCTGGTAAAGTTGGGGATCAACACTTATAGCATAATGCATAATTAGGAAAACAAGAAGCACCCTCTTATTTGGGAGTCAGAATAGTTCTATTCCTTCCACTTAGTTTTACAGCAGACAAAGTTCATTCTTGCTGGGGGATTTCTATGCCAGCATGTGATGCAGATGGATCCTGGGAGTCCTAAGTATCCTGGGAACTGGATCAAGAGTGGAGAGAAGACAGAAAATGTTAGAAAACTTTTGCAACACCCTGCAAGTCACATATCCTTATTTCCCTGGTGAGTCCAGCAATACTGTGCATGTTTTTTTTATTCTTTTTCCTATATTTAAGATGTCAGTTATATTAAACATGGAAAGAATATTTTCATCTCTGAATTTGATAACCTGGAATGGTAAAGGATTAATAAAAAAAATAAATGAGAGAAATTAGTTGTTCTTTTCTCCTGTCAATGAATTTAGTAATTCTCTTCAGTCACCTAAATATGTATCTGTATCATCACACAATTTTGCATGAATATTTACATATCTGTATTTATTGATATATATCTAACTGCTAGATAATTAAAGGATCCCCTAGCAGGACAGGACAGACATAAAAGAATGAAGATATGAACCATTTTGTAACCCTGATTCCAAAATGTAAAGCAGTACCAGGGTTACAGCTACAGTTCATAGTTGAAAGTAGCAGCTACAAAGCAGATCTGGCTTTTCCCACCAATTGATACAACACTGTATATCAAGCCACTTCATGAGCTGCACTTCTACCAAAAGATACAGCTTGGAGAATGATAGCCTGATAGCATTACAATATTAGGAGAATTAAACACAAAAATTGCACAGAATCTAGGAAAGGATATTTTATTGCAAATTACCACAATGCATATGAAACGCGAAAAAACTCAACTGTGCTGTAGGCCTGCAATGGGATTTTGCTGGTTATACCCAAGCTAACAGAATTAGGCTTTTGATAATTCAAGAACAGTGTAAAAATCCACACCTGGGGGCAAATTATAAGGTCCTTCAACAAGGGGACAATTATTTATTTTCCAACGTGTAACAAACAATAGTCTCTTTTAGTATTGTCTTGGTACTGAATAGACTCTCTGATCTTGTTTTGTGTGGTGTTCCTTAAACCTCTCTTGTGTTATGTGCATGGACATACATGTGCATCCACATATAGTCACAGACAAAGACTATTTCAAAATTTTTGTTTAGTACCAGTAAAAATTCCTAACATTAAGTGGTTCTAATTAGTCTGTAAATCTTGCTGCCTAAGTACTCTTGTAAAGCTGCTGTAATAGAACTGTATGATCCCTAAAATTCTAGACATCCATCTCATTTCTAACAAGGCATTAATAGGGTCAAAGATTCACCCTCATTCAGTGAGCAACATTAAACATGAATAATTGGGGATACTTCTGCTACTTTTTAACAGCTAAGGGAATCTCTATACCAATAATTTATTTAAACCATTAGCAGTAAGATGGCAATATTGAATCCATTAATAATTTCCATTTTATGAATTTCTGTTTTACTTTTCTGAATCAGAGGTATAAACCCATCGTAATTATAACAATTTCTAGAAACCTGAGGGACTTTTCCACTTTCTGTTAATTATGATAAAGCATGGGTACCGTTGCAGTTGACCAGTACAAGTTGGAGAGGGCAAGACATACTTTTCTTTCAGATATTCCTAACAGGAAGAACAAGAAAACCATAAAATCTGTAGGTAAGTGTTGGTAACACCAAGTTCTACTAAAGCCACCATTCTTCATTGAAAATTGTTGAGGTCATTCTCAGGGCTAAATGCAGATGTCCTTGTCCATGAAGAACTGAGCCTTATACCACTGAAGCTGATGATCCAAATATTCTCAATCTGGCAATCTCAGTCCTACACCTCCCTGAGGACAAAAGAATTTCCTTCACTTGTACAAGATGTTTTTTCTTGGGGCAGGATACCCTTGCACGCAAAAAGGAATTATAGTATGCCCAAGTCTTCTGTCATCTTTTTAAATACATAATGAAATATTTTGCTGATTTAAAAATGTTACATACTATACTAAACTCTCTCTCTATATAACATATTACTATAGTGTGCTTCCCCCCATCACACCTTATCACCAAATACTCTCATCTTGTTTCAAATCACTGCTTACTATAGCAAATAATGTACTTGAGATTAAATATAGGCAGTATAGCTGTCATCTAGATATATAATATCTACATGTTATATGAGACCAATATCTTAGAAAGACATATGTTTAAAAGAAGAAATCTGAGACATTTGAAATCTTTCCTGTTTTCCAGATGTCCCTTATCTCTATAAAATGTTTCTGTTCTTTAATCACTTATTGTCTAAAAGTATGACAAAAAACTCATAATCCAAAGTCAGGTTCTGAATATAAAGCAGGTTTTTTCAGTATTAGGAAAGTCAAAGATTTTGAGCAACCAGACAGGTTCTGAAATACCCATCCTTGAGTGTTTTCCAGACCCATCTGGAGAGTCTGGTCTGATCTACCAGCTGAAACTGGTTTGAGCAGGAGGTTGGATTAGAAAACTCATCAGGTTCCTCCCAGACTTAATTGTCCTATTAACCTATGCTGCTAATTCAAGTAAATATTGAATGTTAGGTGTATTAAATTTTTTCACTTATTGACTCTTACTTAATCCTAAATTCTCCCCATGGTTTTGTTCAGCCATGCATATAAAAACAGGACGGATGAAGTCTATCAGTGGCAGGTACTGTGGAACTTGGCACCAGTATACAATCTTAGGGAACAGAAAGTTTGTTCCTCTTTCTAGACATTTTCTTAGTATCTAGACATTTTGCATCCTAGGTACTGCAAGGGAAACCTTGTGTTTTCTATCATGCTCCACCTCATCATATCCAGGTGGTTATAGACAGTTGCAAGTTTAATCTTATTTGGTCTGCTTTGGTTTATACTTTTTTAAAGTGACTTTACCATGACACTTTTACTACATGGCCTAAGGATAAAATGGGGATTGACAATCAGGCATAATTTTGCTTGCAAAACATTGGGGTGTTCTGTTCAGTATGTTTTATATGAAATGGAAAGTTACCTGGGAAAAAATGATATCTCTGGCTTTCCACAATTTTCCCATCTTTATCCTTAGTCTCTTGGACTAATTAGTTGTGGAAACTCAAGATCAGATTTAAGTTGAAATTTCAAGATTGAAGGTTTTCCTCTTATGCTGCCTGTTTCACTGCTAACTTCACATTTTTGTTTCCATTCTATTCTCCTATTTACAATTTCTAGTCTGTACTGGACTGCATTTCACTTGAGCTGGTCAGTTTCTTTCTGTCACATCTCCAGAAAAATAACATCAACGATCTATAATTGCTATTCAGCAATGTCCTGGAGCTTCAAATTAAAAGGAAGTCGACCTTTATACTAGAACAAAGAATGTTCTACATTAGCAAAGATATATGTGTTGTTAATCATCTTTATGTTGTACATTAACACTTGGTTTGAAAATTTTTAGCAGAGATTTTCATACAGAAGACTAAGCCACTATCTTTTAAACAAAGGCCTCTCTCTTTTGTGGTGCATGATTAAGGTTTTTCAAAGCTGTATACATTTTTTGCTTGTTTGTTTGTATTGGTATATCCCTTTCAACCCCCCCATCCCCAATTCCCTGTGGTATCACTCTGGAGAAAGAATGCTGTCAATCACCCTGAAAAACCTGAGGGAAATGTTCTCCTATTTGACCAGTACTCAAGTACCCACCTTTCCCATTGTTGTGCTAAGCACCTGTGTTCTGAGCCACCCCCCTCCTTCCCCCACATTGGGCAGAAGTTTTCCCCTGCCCAGTCTACACCCTGGGTATTTAAGGGGAGAACCAAGGCCCAAAACTCGCTCTAGCATGTGGAGTTCACTGGAATGAAACCTCTCCAACTCATGCCTAGAGTCCACTCTTTCTTCCAAGCCTCGGACCACACTACAGCTTGAGATTGAAACCCACCAAACTTTCCTTTTATGCTGGTCCAAGAACTACTGCTGGTCGGTAAGCAGCTCAGAAACCACCACATCTCTCAAGCAATTTCTAAGTAACTGTTCCAAAGTGTGATGTTTTGTGATGTTTTTAAAAAAAGTCTGGCAATTATTTAAAATTGGCAAACAACATATTATTTTCTGCTTTAATTTTCAGAAATAAATGGGCTGTTTTATATGACGTTAAAGCTGAAACAAAAATGGAAAACCGCAAAGAAAATCAATCTGAAGCAATCACTTGCAATGGAAAAACATATACCAAAATAGATGAAGTTTATTGATGTTTGGAACAAATGAAAGTAGAACCTTATAACAAAAAAGAATCAGACTACCTTAAAAATAATTGGTATTACCATCATCTAGCAAAATATCTGTTTAGATATATTTGAAAAAATTAATGCTTGTCATTACTCAAGGCCAGTGTGGTTCAGAAACTAAGACAAAATAGATAGCCATTCTCTTTATTGTATTGCAATTGTACAATTATTTATGTCCTGGTATTGAAATCCTAGCTATGTCCTACAGTAACCATCACTGGAGTATTCTATGCGTACACACTATAGTCATTTTGCTTTCAGTGGCTTTCAGTCACTGTTAGCTATGGATCATTAAGTGTTGAGCATAGCATGCCATAAGAACAGATCCACTCTCTAGATCTAGTTCTGGATGAGAGCTGTTTGTATGCATCAATGAAATATTGTGGGATTTGAGATGATGGGTAACAAGCAAAGTAGTTTCAGCTTCACTATATATAAGAAAAATTCAAGAACATATGTAAAAAGCTGGCCTCTTTTTTAGATCTCAATTTGTAATTTCTTGGTGAAGAGCTTTGGCTTCTGTGCCCATTGAGTTCATTGTGATCAAAATGTTTGTCACCCAAAGTATATGGAAACCCAAAAGTTATGATCTGTCCATAGCTGAAAACTTTGCATATTTTTATAGAACCGTTGCCGTTGAACTGAAGCCATTTTCATGACTTATTGGAAAATAAATATGACTCACACTCCCATTCAGTGCACTCCTGCATCTAATTGAAAAGACTATCAGGTTGTAAACCAGGAGGAATATTTGCCCATGCACAAACTTCAAGCTCTCTGGTCATGAGCATGAATCTTTTGTGCTTAGGAAACTTGTACCATCTACGGTTTATTCATGTCCTGATGGGGATCTTATACAAATTCATAACTGAATATGGCTTAGCCTGACATAAACAATTTGGGTTATAATTTCTGTTGTCCTTGCTTTCTCCCTTCCTCTGTAGATTGACATCTCTCTAAAGCAAGAAGAGAAACAGAATTCTGTCTGAACACTAGGAACTATGTCTCACTGATCCTAAAAATTCAGATGCTTTCTAAATAAGTGGTGTCCAACAGTTTCCATTTGTCACTATCTCTATCCCATAGGTTAGCTTCCTTTATAGGGAATGCCAGCGTCTTCATTCCTTAATTATCCCTGTCTCTCTGACCTACTACAGCAGAGAGAAAGCCCTTGCCTGAACAAACTAGTTAGAAGAGAACTCTTGTCTTTTCACTCTGCAACCTAACACCAACTTATTTATATACATGTCTGTGGGAAGATGGTTGGGTATCTACAACAAGTGGATATCAACTGAGGGAGCATTTAAACCTTTGCAGTACTAATTTGAATTAAACCGGACACTAAGCTTCTATATTTTCAGTTTTCCTATTGCTTTCCAACCCCTGGCAGAGGCAGATTTTTTGGCATAATTCTTGGTCTGTTTCCCAGTCTGTAGATGTCAGTTTGTTATTTCTCAGTTGTGGTGGTGTATATATGCAAGTGAAATGACTCTACAAAGACAGGAGAAAAAAGATCTTTTTAATGATAGGGCTCTGTACTATTCCTCTCGTCTGATAAAACCAAAATTAATTTTTCAAGAGATTTAAGAAATGGTACACATTTTCTTCTTCAAATATTAACTGTAAAATTCAGACTAACAGAAATCCAAAATACTTTCGAACTATTTAATCTCACTGTAACAGAATAAGAGCTGAGTAAATTCTACCACTCTCCCAATAGGTTCTTCAGCTGCAACTTAGAACGTCCTGATTAGATAGTGGCTCAGACTATCTCCCTAGAAAGAAATAATTTTTCCATCTATCTTTTTTCTGAGCTTTCAGCTTCTGTTGCATACACATGAACTCCAGCTACTGTTCTCTATAAAACAGTCCCTTTAGAATGCAAATGCCTTCCAAAATAATTCTGCCACACTGAATCTGGTTCCCCTGAGCCCCACCCTGTAAAAAAAAATTGTCATTTATATTAAATGGATATGAAAAATACATTGAAAAAACCCCAAAATAAACAGCTGTATTTTTGAATGCTATTAACTCATTAACTGCCACAACCAACTCTATAAATGTGTCTGCAAAAAATGTATTACACGACTTGTCAATTCAATTTCAGTCATCCTTTGTGTTCAGTATTAACCTAAACTAATTAGAGCAAATAATGATGCTGGAATCTCTGGATATCATCTGCTAAAATCCCAAAATATAATTTAGATTGTTTAGGCCCTTGACCAGTCAGACCACGTCACATCTATTTCTGGTAAACTGAAAAAAACAAAGCAGGAAATTCTCTGTGGTCTGGTATGATTGTGATATTACAATTGTTGTTCTTTCTAAAACAGTTTAGCAGCTTTCATTTAAAAATTAACTCAATTAGGTAATTAATATAACAAATTAATGTAACAAATTAATTTTAATTCTGTAGCTTTTTAACTATATAATTAATTGCTAAGGATGATTAATACCCATATTTACTCTCAGTTTCTGAAGCCTTCTATATATGACACTATTAACATTCCAATAAAATTTCTAAGACATATATTATCATAGAACCCTGGAAGCTGCAGCATATTTCTGAGTTTTCAGTTAAAACCCAGAATTACAAAGCCAGTGAGAACTTAAGGTTTTCCAGCTGCAGTTCACAATTCTTATTTAAACAAAAGATAAAGCTTGCAAAATTTCTTCTGCTTTAAAGCAGTAAAAAAATTAAGGACCAAACTTTTATGATTCTTAACAAAGACTGTGGAGCCATGGCAATTTACATTAGCCAGACATCTGGCTTCTGAGAGTGAAGAGTCAAGTGACTGTAATGGTATTAAATGTTACCTAAAGTCCACAAAAGGAGTTTGGTGTCAGTGTCTCAAAGAGTATAAATGAGTAAACAGATAGCAAGACAGCAGATGAAATCAAGACCACCTCCTCTTCCCAATGCAGCAGGGAAAGAAGCATCTTTCTAGTCACCAGTCAGCACAACTCATGTGTTCTGAAAACTTCCCTCATGAATTCCAAGCAGGGAAACAAAACACATTGAGAAACTTTCTGACTGACGTCACAGATTTTATAATCAGGGAGAAAATAACCAGTGTCTAATAGAAGTATGAAGTTAGACAAGGCAATGGGAACATTGGGTAGTGTGTGTGAAAACCCCAGATGTATTTGAAACTTGATAGTATGTTAAAGGAAAAATGATTTCTGGCGGTTACTTGTGTGGTTAATTGCTATAATCTGTATAACTTTCAGCTTCTGGTTAAATGTGACTCTCAACTATTTTTGAGTGGTTAGATAGGTGATACAGCCAACTTACTTTTCGTCTCAATTTAGTTAGAATTTTACAATCTTATCTTTCAAATTGTCAAGAAAATGTGTCAAATTGTTAAAGGAATATTTCTACTCTCTAGCCTTAAATCAAGGTACACTTCTTTCTGCTGATTTGCAGTACTTCAACTCATTCATTCCTACTTACAGACAATCCACATTAATAGTAATAATTTAAAACTGTCACTCAGCAAGTCCCAAGCATCTTCCTTTTTCAAATAATTGCAGAATCGTGGAAGGGCAGAGGCATTCAGAGACCTGCATCATCTACCTTAACCCCTCTGCACAAAGGTGTGCTAGAGTAGATTGATTGCGGCCATATTCTCCTGGGTTCTTAATATCTCCATGGATGGAGACTCCAAAACCTCTCTTGGCAACCTGTCCAAGTACTTAAACACTCTCAGGATTATTTTTTATTTATTTAATGTTTAAATGGAATCCCTATGTTTCAGTTGATATCTATTGCCTCTCGTTCCTTCACTGGGCACCACTGAGAAGAGTCTCCTTCTATCTTCTTTGCCCTCTCTCATCAAGTATTTATACACAATTATAAGACCCCTTCTAGAGTCTTCTCTAGTCTAGAGTCCCAACTTTCTCATGCTCTCCTTATGTGACACATTCTCCTATCCCTTAATCATCTTTCTGGTTCTACACTGGATTCACTGCTTGAGTCCAAGTCTTCCTTGCAGAGCTGGACACAGCACTCCACATGGGGGCTTGCCAGGGATGAATAGAGGGATGAGATCACCACTTTCAATCTGTTATCTTTCCAGTTGCTAATACTTAGAACTCTTACACGTATATACACTCCTTATAAATCACTTCCTTCCTTCCAGGTTCATTGCTGTTTACTGAGTATGTTAAAATTAGATGTTTTGCACATTTTCTCATTAATACTACTGAATAGGTAAAGGGATGAAATTGAAGAAGAGCCCTTGGGATTCTGAAAACTAAAATAGCCTCTTAAAGTCCAGCGCCCTGTAACAGTATAGTCAATGCTGACAAAAGAAATGAGGCAAATTTTTACTTAGTAAATGAAACAAAAGCTGCAATCCTTCTAATCTGCAAAGCCTATGTAGTCTAAAGCTGACTTTCCTCACAACTTTTCTAAATTGACAAGAAGAAAATTCCCTGGTTTTGCTTGCTATGCAACACTATTTTTCACACTGCTAAGCTGTAGCCAACATACTATCAAAGCTTCAAGAGGAAGTCAGTGTGCCAGGTCTTTCTTCTCAGTTTAATATCCCTGACAGTAGAGTGAATATTGATGACAGCACTAAATGTCTTCTGGCAGGGCTTTGCTAAATCTGAAAGTAAAAAAACTGAAAAAATATATAACCACTCAGTAAAAGCATGCATGAATCTTTAAAGTCAGTATCTCCTTATGTGCAAATTGAAACATGAAATAATTGAAAACTCTGTAATTTTAAAAAATTTAACTCTTTCTAGAATGACTAGTGATGAAGCAACTGTGAATAAAATATACAGTGGTGGAAAGGGGCAAAGAAGAAGGTGATATACCAATTTTTTATCACAGTTCTGAATTTTTAGTAGATGCTTTTTATAGTATTTAAGGCATACTGAATAGAATGACAGTAAGAAAGTGGCAGGTACTGCTCTAATAACTCCCTTAACAGCTTTCTGAGGAGCACATTGAAAAACACATTAAATTTTGAACAAGACGGTTAAAACTCCTCCTTGCTTTAAAATGTGTGAGTTTTTTATATATGGGTTTTAATAAACAAAACAGAATACTAAATATGAGCAAGTCATATCCCCTGGTTACCATATCTTGTGTAGAGGTAATTATTTTTCCAGTACTGGCAATCTAGATAGGATTATAAAGATAGGCAATATGACTGCTAGTGCCCTGGTGGGCCACAATGCAGTGCATAGAAAAAACCCACACTCTCTATGACCATCCATTTAGTGTTTTGTCTCTTTTTGTTCCTCTGACCCTCTCAGTAACTTCAGGAATAAATTGTGGCTCAGACCTGAGAAATCTATGTTTTGCTTTTGCATCAAAGCTCAGTGGATGGTTGCCTTTGTACTGCTGGAAGTCACTTAAGCAGTAATAAAAAAGCAGTATTGGAAGATGCCCCCTGCATGCATTCATTTTTGAATCAGAAAATATAGTGAGTCTTGAGTACAAATGCTGTCATTTGTATTTCAAATATATTTAAATTTAAATTACTCATCTCAAATATTTATTCAAAGCTCATTTTCACAGAACAGGTGAAGATATAGTTACCAGACCCTGGGCAAAGCCAGAATAAGAAGAACAGTTTTACAGGCAAAAAGAAATATCTTTTCAGTCTCAAAGTTGCTACTGTTGATTGGGGCTGTTGCTGGTGATCCAGATTTATGATCAAGGCACAGGTTATTTACAGCATTATTGTAAAATAACACTGCAGTTTTCCCATGATTTACCGTGTGGTTTATGCAAGATACCAGGTGGTATTTTAAAGTAGCTGGGGAAATGATGTTACTGCTCACTGCAGCCTTCTGACAGTGACAAGGATTTATGATGTCACCTGAAGATGAGAGGTTATGAAGTAAAAATAAGGCCTTTGGTCTCGTATCTGCTCCTGGCATCCCACTACCACTTTACATGTTTTGACATCTTGCATTAAGGTACAAAATAAAATGGCCTTGCATGGCACAGACACCATTTTGCTATAAGACCAGTTATATTTTACCCATGGGAAATTTTTTATTAGAAACTCATTGGCACGATCCTTCATGATTTCTTAAAGGATTAATGACTATTGACATATCCATTTTTAAATGCCTAACCCAGCACCCCTTTCAGAAAGAAAGAACTTTTTAAAATGAGGAACATTTTAGGTGTTATTCTTTAACAGCCTGGTAGAGCTATGAATCTTTCATATCAATAAAAATTTTCAAGGCTGTTTAAAATGTTATCTAGAAATAAAAGGGGAGTCAATAAGAACCTAGGTATAAATTATAATAGAAAGATCTCTGTCACATGATAAAGCAGTTGCAGATAAAAGTGAAATTCTTCTGTATTTATAGGTATTCAAGTTGATGGAGTTCAGAAAAACTGAATACTTAAATTTTCAGGAATTTCATAAGTAGTCCACAGAAGTAAATATTACTAAAATAATATTTATAAAATAAGATCGACCTAGTATTTTCAACTAGGAGGGCAATCTTTTTCTAAAAAAATGAGAGTGAAGTTAATAGTGTTTAGGTCATGTTTCTTATCTGACTACCTACAGCAGACTCACAAATAGAGCTGTTTCTTCATCTAAACTTCAGATGCAAACAATGTCTTTATGTACTAAACCTTGTATATGTACCTTTGGATCACTCACAATAAGTAAGTCAACTACAGTTTGTGTTGATCTCAGATGACAAATTAAGACTCAGTCCTTCTGCAAATCAAAACATTAAGTAAGAAACTATAACCTACTCTGATTTTTTCTTTCTTCTAGTACTTTTTCTTGACTGTCTTACACAGTAATGAAAATGATACAAGTTTGCCTGCTCTGTGTTTACAGAAATTCACATGATGGCACTTGCATTCCCATCAAATCTTCTTCCTTCTACCAGTTCCTCTCCTCTAGCTGCCCCAACAAATAGAAGAGCAAATGAATCTTCTTCTTGAGGTAAAGAGTTTTTACTTTTTATTTTCAGAAAAGGACAAAGCAAGAAAGAATGGAAGAATAAAATGGGAAGTGTCACAAACAAACCAGCTTGAATCACAGAGATGAAAGAATAGTTTGATAGTGTGATCAGTCTCATCTGTGAGTGTTTCTCTCCTCATTGGCATCTTGATGCTTGTGGTTTTAAGTTTCATTGTGAAACTCACATCTTTCACTCCCATGGCACTTTTCTTTTCTAAGTGCAGAACTTTATGTATGACATATACTTAGGTTCCTAAGAGTTAACTTGCAGGTTTAGTATTCTGGGATTTTGACATTAAGAGGGTTCTGGTTACTTTGAGCATGAACTATAGAATTTGTTGGTGTTATGTCCTATGAAAAGAGACTTTGCAGAGGTGCTAATTCTCCTCAAGATGTATCTGGGATGACTAAAGTGGTAAGCAGTCCTAACTCTTTACCTTGACCATATGACAAATTTTATTTTTCTGAACATAAAGAATCTATCTTGAATAGATATTTGAATCTATCCTGAGTGGGATACTTGTTCAGTCCTGACATGTTTGCATTCTAGAATATTAATATAAGCTACTTATAAAAAATTAAGAAGCTGACATAAATCTGCTGGTGGGCTAAGAAGGACCAATGGTACTTTAATATTCTGTCTGCACAGTGTGATGACCCAGGAGTGAACACACATTCTGCTGAGCCATGTCTGTTGCCAGGGTGGTGCTTTGTCAGAGGGAGATGGGCTCGGGGCAGTATTCACTTGCGTTGATATGCTTAGTACATTTCTAAGTATATCAGTGTCCCTCTATTCAGACACATTCCACATAGCGTCATTAACAGATATGCAGGGTTTATGGCTAAATTAGAGGACAAATCCCCAAATATTGAAATACTCACAGTCATGACCTAGAAAATGCTGAAAAAAAATAAAATGCACTTAATAAATAAAATAATTTTAAATAAGCCTCTTTACAGTACTTCTTTTTACACTAGAAGTTATTTGAATATATTTCTTTACCATGCATTAAATTGTATAAAGAACATAAACTTTGCTCCAGAAATAAAAGTTTTTGCTTTTTTGTAGGAATATATATTAAACTCAGTCTGCTTTTCTTCAGTTATTCGGATAGTCAAGGTTATAATAGACATTATGATTTTATGGA
This sequence comes from Argya squamiceps, assembly GCA_037834095.1. Classification (NCBI taxonomy): domain Eukaryota; kingdom Metazoa; phylum Chordata; class Aves; order Passeriformes; family Leiothrichidae; genus Argya; species Argya squamiceps. Next base: position 52,489,058 of record JBBMKD010000170.1, on the reverse strand, counting down.
AATGATTAATACTATAATCTGAAGAAAAGCTATTAAGTGTAGAAAATATAGGGAGCAGCTACAGAAATGTCATTTCCCACTGAATAATCCTCCTGAAGAAAAGCAAAATTAATCTGATACCTTTATTTTAATGGCTCAGAGTGGATCAAAGAGCTGAGATCTATGAACTGGGAGATTACCACTAGTACTGTAGAAGTACAGAATCCTCTATAACAGACCAGACATTTGAATTCCTAGTTATTTTACTTTCACTATATGCTCTAAAGTGTAGGTTTAACAGTGTTATGGTAATTCTATTTTATTGCCTCAATATATTTTTTTAATACAACCATTATTCCACAATTCAGTTCACCCATAACACCTTGGTCTCGATCCAAGCTATACAGACCTCATTCATTAGCTAAAGTGAACAAACCAGATTAATTTGTTGTTTCAGCTAATATTTCTTATAAATCAAAAGATTTCTTATTTCTTTGAATCTGAGAAATAATGTCTATTCCATCCAGCTGATCACTATCACCAGCTTAACTGACCTAACTGTGTAAGAGGAGTGAAGCTGTTTAGCTCTCAACAGACTGAGAAGAGGATTTTGACTAAAGACATTTTAATTAAATCACTTCATTGACTGATAAGGAGAGAGAAAAAATCCTACTTTCATTTTCTTATAACTTTATTGCTTCTACAGTTCTAATAGAAATAAAAGCAATCTAAATCTTATTGCTTGTAGTAAAATGCATAGATATACTTCACAATGAAATCAAGGTGAATATCGGTGAATTGCTAACTAACTAAAATGCTAGCTGAAGAATGTTGCTGAAATGTTTCCAAATTCACAAAGTAATGTTTTCAGTTATATAAATGTTTGTCTAGAATTGTTCCGCCAGAGTAAAGACAAATGTCATATTTGCAAGAATAAAAAACTTCCATTACAAAATTCCACTAGTAACTATACAAGTACATTAACCTTTAATTACAGAACAAAGATTATATTAAAGACATGAATAGAGTATGGAAGGTGATTATTGATGGTGTTTAATCAAATATGTGCACTGCAAAACACAGAAATCGGTAAAAATGAATAAAGACATTCTCTTTTTATTTCTTACAGTGAAAATCTGATAATAACTTAATTATTACTATGTTCTTGCCAATACAAATGTACTTAATCATTATCGATTCTACCTGATTAAAATCAGAATGAGCTAACAATTTTAGTTAAAGCAAAATTCTGTTTAATCAAAAAATATTGACTTTTTTTAAAAAATCTGGTCTGTATATATTTTAAGTCAATCTGTTAAATAATTTTTCATCTCAAACACTAATATCAGTAGATAGCATGTCATTTCTTCATGCATTTTATGTCAGAGAAATTGAATTTTCCTCCACATTTTTCATTTGTTCTTCTCTCCACATAATGCAATCCCTAGTTTCTATACCTCTATTTTAGTGCAGTAAACAGAATTCTTATTTAATGAATCAACACTGCCAAACTTCATATAGTTTAATGCCCAAAAAACTCTCAGAGTAATACTGAGAACTGCCACTTCCAAACCGGTGATTTGCTAAGCAGAGTGAAAAAAGGAATTTTTGATGTGAATTTATGGACTGCTGAGACTTATTTGCAACTTTCTCTTTTTTGGGTTGAAATATATTCATAATAGCATCAATGCCAGTTTTAGCTGAATAAATTCTTTCTTTCCTTATTTTCCTATCTATGCTATCTCTGCTACTATGAGAAAATGATCAGAGGGTTTGAGCACCTCTTCTGTGCAGACAGGCTGAGAAAGTTGGGGCTGTTCAACCTGGAGAAGAGAAGGTGTCAGGGAGATCTAACAGCAATTTTCCAGTGCCTAAAGAGGGCATCCAAGGAAGCTGGAGAGGGACTTCTTCAAGATCATAAAGACATAGGATATATAGATATACAAAGAGATATATTTGGATTAGACATTAGGAAGAAATTCTTTGCCGTGAGGGTGGTGAGATACTGAAAGAGGTAGCCCAGGAAAGCTGTGGATATCATTTGGTGTGTTCAAGGCCAGGTAGGATGGCGCTTTGGGCAACTTGGTCTAGTAGAAAGAATCCCTGCCTATGGCAGGGGGCTTGGACAGGATGGTCCATCCAACCCAAATCATTATATGGTTCTATTTTTAATTTAGTACATTACTTGATACTTTTTTCATTACTATTAATTTATATACCGTGAAAGCCATCTACCACCTTTTAAAGCTGTATTATAAGATTCTTCTGCATCACCTTTCCCTTTTCAAAGCATTTTACCAAAAGAAAGATACTGCATGAATAAAATTCTACATAAATGGGATTTTGATTGATTTACTCTGCGTTATTATTTCTCTAGGTCATGTTACCCTGTGACTTGAGCCTTAGACTTAACTGCTCAGACAATTTAACCCAGAATATCTCCATGTAGTTGCTATTTGTTCTTGTTAGCATAGTTCTCAAAACACAGTTGTGCTATTTTTCAGTCCCTTGTAGCTAAAACTGCCTGTGGCAGGATGATAATGGGTATGATGCCTTGATATTTTATTCAGAGTTCAGTGTCACTTAGTACACAACCTGGTTTGTTGCTGCTACACTCTGTGAGACTTTCCTCAAGTTCTCTGTGTGACTTCCTTCAACTCTGTCAGCCCTTCCTGCAGTGCCTTCACCTAAGTGGTAGTAATATGTCTTCCCAGTGCTCTCACCACACTTTTTAGACTATCCCTGACTTAAATAGGCTTAGCTGCTTTCCTGTTTCCTGTATACAGATTCAAACCACTCCTAGCTTTATTCCTACCTTACTACTAGATTTCCCTCCTTGGTCTATTGCTTTCTGACAGCTAGTCCATGCCAATTTGATCTAGAATGCTCATGGAAAAAGCCTTTTGCATTCTCAAAGAGTTTTTGCTAACTATTTGCTGACTCAACAGATCAAATAAGCTTGAGTGAAACTAGTAGATTTATAAATCTTGTGTGAACCTTTTAACTTTTGCAGCAGCCTCACTGCTAACCTATTAAGCTGGATCAGGAAGGGTCAGTAATGGCCAAAACCACAGCTAAAAATAGAATACTTTAATTCCATTCACAAAAAAGAAAAAAGAAAAAAGTTAGAGGAGAATCGTGTAAACTGATCTTGCCTCAAAGCAGAACCAATTGAAAAGTCAGAACAGCTTGTTCAGGGCTTTGGCCAGCTGAGTTCTGAACATCTCCAAAGATAAATATTCCTTAATTTCTCTGGACAACCTGGTTCAGTATTTTATCCCTTCACTGTGATCTTTTTCCATCTAATACCTACTCAGATTTTTCTTTTTTCAATTGTTGTCTATTGCTTGAAAAATCAATTTCTGTGTACTTCTGACAAGCAGCTGATTCTGTCTTCCCTGTAACATCCCACTAGGTAACCAAAGAGACCAAGAAGATCCACTCTTAACCATTTTTCTTAAGTCAGCTCCCCTAAAACCTTCTTACTCTTTATGTAGCCCAGTTTCTTTTATCATCTTGCTTACCTTCTGAAGGATTGTCTCCAGGATGTGATTTTTTTAGCTGAAGAACCAAAAAAACCCAAACACTGCGCTCCAGGCATGGCTTCCCAAGCTGCACAATAGAGAAGAATAACCACTTCTCTTGAAGATCTGTCTGCACTCTTGTTAATAGGGCCCCATATGGCCTCACCCTCCATTGCCACAAGGTTGCACTGCCAACTTGAAATCTATTGAAAATAAGCTCTACGTTCCAATACTAACAGGGAATAAGTGAGAGATCTGGTTTCTTAAGTGACTTATGCTGTTCAAGCAGAGAAGAGGTACTTTAGACATCTAGGGATCTAATTCACAGCTCTGCTAGGTTCCTTGATGCTTAATGTGTGCAGGATCATGTGATAGGAGGTAAGATGAATAATACAGAGATGCCAGTCTAGGGTAAGTTAGTGTCAGCTTTTGAATAATTTTTAACAGAAGTTACATAACTAATCTGTTTTCACTTCTTCACATATGAAGAAAACCTGTAACATTACTTGTCTTATTTCACATCTCAGACACTTTTTGTGGTAATGTAGACACATTTTTGTGGTAACAATGTGGCTGTGAACCAAGTATTTGCATGGGGTTCATTGGTACCACGCAGAAAAAGCTTGTTGCCTTTAAGGAAAGAGTGACAATTGTGCTGCTTTCCTAATTATGCAATATCTCACTTGCCATCCTGACAAAAATTGCAGTTGTAGCAAATTATGTTGCATTTTCTAGCTCACAAATAGCTTATCTAATTGAACTAGCTTGTTGGAAATTCCATGAAGAAAAAAGCCCAACAAACACTCAAATGTTATGACTCCTGTTGTATCATTACTTAATTAGGTCAATATAATTATATTAGAAATCAAACATAGTCTTTGGTTCCTCCAGGAAAAAAGTGACCCTAACTGTGAAAGGAAACATTAGATAAGCAGAATTTTTTATAATTTTTAATCCTTCTTTTCCAGGTCATTTGAAACACCTCTTTCTTGAAATGTCACTATAAATTATGTGTAATGTCTTTCCTGCCCCTTTCCTTCTTGGTGCTCTTAACAAAACCAAACATAAAATCTCAGACAGATGCTGGGAAGAAAGGAGAAACTTCCTCATCGTAATCATAGAATAGCCTGGGTCAGAAGGGACCTTAAAGATCATTTACTTCCAACCCCCCCACCATGATCAGAGACACCTTGCACTAGACCAGGGTGCCCAAAGCCCATCCATCCTGGTCTTGAACAAACACTACCAGAGATGGAACAGTGGGATGGACTGCCAGGGAGGCTACGCAGTCTCCATCCATGGAGGTCTACAGGAGTGACTGCACAATGACCTGAGTGACCTGGTCTGACCCTCTTTTGAGTCTAAGGCTGGACTGGATGACCTCCTGAGGTAACTTCCAACCCACATTACTCTATGAAACTACAGACAAACTTAGAATGGTAAAATATAAATTGAAGTAAAGATGGGGATTAATGAAGCCTGTTCCCCAACTCCTGAATTCAGTTAGACTGTATATCAAGCCAACACCCATTAATTTTATACACCAAATAAAAGTAGGTTGGAAAATTGAAAAGTTTCAAGCAATCTAAGTTTGGGTATATTTGTTTGGAGATTTAGATTCAGTTTATAGCTGTGTATATCTAGGGACTATTTTGGAATTATTTTCTAGTGTTATCCCATCAGCCCATCAAGTTAAAAAAATGCATTCTCTTCTAAAACAGCAACAAAGGGAAACACTTGAAAAACCTTAGAAATTTATGAGTCAATGTCTATTAATTTGGAAAGATAGTAGTCTGAACATCCTAAGCGTATGGGACTTTTTAATTCAGTATAACCTAACAATAGATTAATTGAAAGACGATTCCTTCCCTTGTACATGGCCAAGGACAGCAACTAATTAAAACTCATTTGTTATAAAAGATTTATAGTTATGGAAATTAAACTGACTACATCAAGATTTTTTAAGAGATTCAATTTTCCTTTGTAGAAGGGGATTAATAATATAAGAAATTGAATTCACTATAAAATGCAGTGTTTTGAATACATGCAACATTATTGAAATAGAAGTGTTTTAATGAGGTGAATTAAATTTGACTCTAATAGCAGGAACAAATGTGGTATGAATTTTTCCTAATGATACAATTTTTGAATTCTTATAATGCTTCATGGTGCAATGTACATAAATCTAGCTAATTCTTTCCATTAAAAAATCCCTTTTCAGGAAATATCCTAATACTTTATTAGGACTACATTTTATATATCACAAATGCGTTTATGTTCTCAGTTCTCTCACTGATTCAGAAACTGTGCAATTGTTAAATTAGTATCCTTTCCTTGACAGTGAGATGTGTAAGTGTCCAGCTGAAGGTTTGGTTACCTGATTATGATTATTTTTGAACTTATTTGTAACATTAGAGAGGTTGATTAAGATTCTAATGGAATGCATATTAAGGAAATTGTGTTCCCCAAGCATTCAGCAACCAGGACAGACAAATTGCATCCCCGAAGAGCTAAACAGTATCTTAGTGGCACAGCTTAGATTAAAACTCTATATGCAGTGATTTTTCTCTTAAATAACTTAATTTAAATATACCTTTCATATATTTAGTTGGAAATCAGATGCAAATGCTAATAATACCAACACAAAACCAACTCACTTTAAAGAATAAAAATAGGTGTGTTTAATAGATTCTGTTGCTAACAATGTTTATTCAGAAGCATATGTACCTTATAGAATAGCTTTGTCTTTCACATGGGTGCATGATTATACTGACATTTTCTGTTTCATCACTGCCCACAGTGTCACTACATGCAATTCAGTGATAATCATTAGTTTTACACAGCTTTAGGTACCTCAGGATTATATTCCTAAAGCAACACTCACTTCATTAAAAGTATTACTGCATATGTGAATTGTAACATAGAAATGAAAAGAGAAAGGCTGCCTCAGGAAGTTACTTTTTTTTTTTCTTCTGCTATTGAGACTTACCACAAATCTTGATAAGAAGCAAAAATGGAATGTAAGGTACAAACTGATTCCTTATAAATATAAAGCATGCTTGAAGCATAATCGTATACTAGAATACTACCCTCAGTACCAAATAATAGGAGTACAGAATATTTCTAATTAAAACCTACTGTAGCTAAAAAAATTATCAGTATATTTTCATGTATTTTAAACAGATCCAGGGTTTTTTAAGCACCAGAAATACACAATAGAGTTATAGCAAAAATTGAGTAAAATCACTTCTTAATTGCCTATTTTCATCACATATGAGCATCATCCTATGATAATTTTTGCACCTTAAAATAATTATGCTGAAATTTCCATCTTCATTCGTTATTAATTCTACTGAAAATAAATGCTTCTGGTTACTACAGGACAGAATGGCAAAACACATTTAGCTACAACCCCACTATGCTAGAAAGAAAGAATTCAGCACCACAGTAGCTAAAAAATGAGATTTCCTCTGAGTTCACATACCCTCCAAGCTAAAATGTGGTTTGATGTCTCCTGGTCAACTCATGTACTGGGGATTAAATTAATTAAGAGTTGGCCTAGTCTATTAAGGCTCCCTGTGGACTAATTATTAAAATGCCTTGGACCATTACAAACCTACAGCAAAAGAAACTCACAAAAAGGGTTGCTTATATTATGAGAACTTCAGTACCCAGTAGATTATCTTTTGCACTAAAGAGATTCTACAATAGAAGGAGATTGCCTTTCCCTTTCCTTTTCTGCCATGTAAGGAATAGAAAAATGTACCAGTAAGAAATCTGCATATTCATTAGTGTTTCTTTATTATATATTCATATGTGTACACTTTTATCAGTCGTCATATTTCTTATAGATGGAAAAATCTGCTTTCTAATTTCTGATTTATGTTTTCTTTTTCTAGATTGAGTTAGCATATATACAATTCTTAGGGATTTTAAAAACTGTAATTATGAAATTTTTAAAAATGTATTAAATCACTAAGCAGGATTTCTTACAGAATTGCTGAAGGTGTCTACAAGGTTGCTACTTAGAAACAGCATGACATTTTCCCATATATTACAACTTCACAATTTTTTCTGTCCTGCCTTTTAAGAAATCAGAAAAACACAAGGGTGCAAGTGATTCTATTATCTCAACCCACTTTCACAGCTCTGTAGCTCTGCTCATTTCATGTTATCAAAACCATAGTGCAGAGAGAGCAATAAGACCAATGAAGTGATAGAAGTGATCACATGGACTATAGCCTTAAAATCTAATTTTTTTTACTTTTAACTTCCTCTTAATTCTTAACTAAACTGAAAATCTCCCTAGCATAGATGCATTACATCTCTGACAACTGATTTTCCCTGAAGGGGCTTACTGTATCTGCCTGCTAACCACCTGAGCTCATCAGATATCTCAGGAGAAGTATCCAGGGCAAATTTGTGTGTTTTTACAAGTCCATTTTTGGATTTTACCTAAAATTACTAGCCATACGTACATCTTCTGAGGCCACTCATCATGAAAGAAAGTTGAGGGAGCAATTACATGGTCTTAGACAGAATATTCATCTTCAAGTGTGTTACCAGAACAGAGAAATGTAAGGTCATATGCAAGAGGTAAAAAACACTGTTCAGTATAACTGAGTTATTCTTGTGCTTTGCTGTTGTACTGTGTGATTGAACACTTCTGTTCACTTGATAAATATGGACCATATTTATCAGATAAAAGACTGTTGTCTCTCTCACATATACATGTGGTAATCAAGCCTGACTATTTGATTGCAGACACACAGAAAGAGACTTCTGTATTTAAAATACAAATTAGTCTTCTGATCTTTCTAAAATATCATCTTATATTTTAATTATTAATAGTTTTTGTTAATCATAAATTATGTATTAAAAGATACTTTTACACTTTTAAATAGACTTTTTTTTTTCAAAAATAACCCTAATACCTTTGTTTATAGATTTGCATAGGTTTTGCAGTGGAGAAATATTTTGCAGTAGTTCATTAATCAATGATGGAGCCAAAAGCTGCAATAGTATAGCTGAATGATAAGACTAATTTTAGTACATATTTAGTCTATATGCAAAGGTGCTTCTTATGAAAATATTTCCTTCAGGTTTAGAACTGTTGAAAGACTGCCCTAAGGAAATTCACGTAATTGATCTGTGGAGTTTTATACATGCAGATCAAAAGCTGACCAATACAGTTAAAAACATGGCTACTTGATCAAATCACACAAAGCCACAACTCTAAAGAGAGGAAAAACTAGCTCAATAGGAGAAGCAGAGGAAAGCAACAAAAAGGAGAGTACTTGCCTACTGCTCATGATAGCAGTCTATTTCAGTATTTAAACCGGTATGAAATTCCTGGTTTTAAAACTTTCCCTTTTCAGAACAAGCTGTACCGCTCAATCCAGTGATCTAATTGGTTACCATAGGAACAGCTGAAGACTTTTGGGTTTTGGAAGTTGAACCTCTAATATTTTTTATATATGCCTCCAGGTCTAGCCAGATCCTGTAAAGGGATATTTAGGATTTTTAGACCCCCTCTGAAACCCTGTCTAGAGGGTTTAAATCTACCTATATGCCTAGTAATTAATATAGAAAGAGATGTGACAGAAAAACCTAGCTATTACAGAGGAAAGCAATCTAGTTAAATGAAAGATTGTAGTGAATCAGCAAAGCAAAAGAACCCAAAAAGAATGCCCTAGGACAGACTCAGAAGAACCAGCAACCTCCTAAGCATAATAGTTGGAGACTGTTCTGTTTTCTTAATTTCTAGTAATTTTTCTATCTTTTTTAGAATCTTTTAGTTCTATTTTAGTGGCACAAGTTTTATAGTTGGATAGCTATGCATAATCTCTTTTATTCACTGGCAGCTGTTGCAATTTTTTGCATTTAGCAATTTTGAAATCTTGAGAGAAAAATCATGTAAAGACACAAATGTGCATTCCTCTTCCGAGAAATGCTCCAAGCTTTAGGAAACTGTTGGATTTAGGATTAATGGATTTTTCACCCTGCTGAGGTGAGACTGCTAAGCAGTCTTTTCTGGCATCATTTGAGAGAAGAAGCATCAGCCTTTGCAAACACCAGACCAATACTTCAATATTTCTCAGCTGGCATCATCCACTATCTTGGTTAACACCGATGACATGACCCCATCATCATTTCTGCACTACTTCAACTACCCTTCCTTTCTTTAACATTTTATAACCTTCTATGCAGGTATTTTCTCTCCTGAATCCTTCTGCACCAAATAATGCCATTTTAACAATCCCAACTCTGTCATCTTACCTTTCTTATATCTCCATGGACTTTCTCACCCTGTGTGAATCAAGGGTGGGTACCTGTGTCTTATCCGAGTTGATACTTGGAGTCTTGGATCTCCAGCCACTAAAAGAGGGAGAAAGGAGAGCCTTAAAATCGGCAGTTGCAGCACTCCTTTGCAAATTTTTTATTAAGTTGGTGATGGAATGCATAAGTAAGGAAACAAAGGAGAAGTCAGTTCCCTTGGAGTGAGCAGATCAGTGTCCACTGCTATCCGCAGAAGTGCTTGTTCCCTTAGGACACCACCAATTGTTAACAAAAGGGTGTTGGTCTCAAGAGGAAAATGGGACAAGGTGTTATGAGAAAGTAAGAAGGCTGAAAACCAGCAAGGATAAAAAAGAAAGGAAGACCAATCTTTATTTTTGTAGTTATTTGAATTTTATATGTAGATTTTAGGAATCTAAAATATTAAAGAAATAAACAAATAAGCCAAACTTATAAAACAAAGTGCTGATGACTTATGTCAACAGATCCTGTGACAGACTAACACCATAGTTTTGTCTGACTGCTTATCTATTATTCTGTTTATTCTTATTAAAAACTGATTCTTTGTGTGTTTGTGTTCTGTATATGAGTTCAGAAAAAAACTAGCTAGATGTGTTTGAAAGGATGTGAAATACTAAAATATTCTTTTTTAACTGTTTTATTAAAATATTCAATATGTGAAAAGTAAAACCATATGTCAGGAGGTATATGCTATGATTAGTTTGCCAAAACTAAAAGAATGCTTGATTTTTAAACTCAAGATTGAGTATTCTGTTTCCCACATTGCCCTGTGGTTCTGTTTCTTTGTTTGTTTCTTTGACTGTGGCTTACACAGTCAGCACAAATAGCATTTCACATCCATGATCAAATCTTCACAAGCAGCACCTTCTTGCCTCACTAAAAACCAAAATCTTGTCTTGGACATATTCCTCATCTCAGTTTGAATTTCTAATTGTTAAAATTATTTCAGAGGGAGTTTCAAGCAATGTAACCATTCTAAAGAGACAGTAGGGCTTCACAGAGAAATTCCTGAATGCTAATGTTAACTTTTACTCTGAGAAAAGAATTACTCAGGTTTAACATTGCCCATTTTCTTCTTAGATAGGTCTTTAAACTTTTATATGTTGTTTCCACAGTCTATTAAAATCTGATTAATCTCCACCTATAGAGAAATTATAACATTTTGAGGTTTAGCTCATCTACAACAGAATTGTTCTTCAGTTTGAAGACCCACAATATGAGATAGTGTGTAGATGATAGGTGTATGAGCACGCTACTCTTCTTCTGGACACATAAGCATACAAGAAAAAGTAAAAGCACTTCTCAGGGCAATAATGGATCCATTTTTCATGGATCAAAGCAGCAGCTTTTAAAGCAGCTTTTGCTCTTTAACTCCTGCTATAAACTCCTACCTACTGCTGCTACTTCTCCAATCAGTGAGAATCTCAATGAGAAAAAATTCTTTCATGATATTTTCTCACAAAGTGACTCTTGATATAATTTCTGATAGAGGACAGGATCACTGGGGTCTGTATAATATTAGCACAGTGAACATCTTTAGGAGTAATTTTTCAAGCCTTTTCATTGCTTTTCTCTTGTATTCTGACAGCTCTCAGCAGTACCATCTAGAAAGTTTTGAAAATATAAGCAAAAATAATTGCAAGCAAAGGCACCAAAGAAATAGTTTTCTGTATCATTTTAGCTAATACAAGGTCAGTTAAAGCAACTTCCCTTAGAGAAAGATTGAGCACTTAAGTCCAGTAATGAAATCATAACATGGTATCCATGAGGGGGACTGAACCTTTTCTATGTGGTTGACATTTTTACTTTTATTTACATCAGTAAATCCACTAGTTTTGTCCTTTAATATATCTTTTCTAGTGAACTATTTACATACCAACTGCGAGTTGATTATAACTAAATAAATTGCAAAGTAGTTGTGTCCTTGTTTACTGAAAATTTTATTCTAATTAGAGTTCACTATCCATCACCTCTGTCTCTCAGTTCCTTCTCTTTGTTCTTACATGAGATCCACAGGATAGAAAATGGGTAATTTTCTAAAAAAGATGCAGGTGATTTTTTACAATATTTATATTTTGCTGATCACAGCTCTGATTCATGTCTGAATACATTCTAATACAACTGGGTGCTAATAAACCCCTCATCCTTCTTACTGCAACTGAATTTGGAACTTCTCTGAAGAAACACCTCCTGAGGATGGTCTTTTGCCCAGATCTGATCTTCATTCCTATTCAGTCACTCAGCAGTTCTCCAGCATTAAAGATAATGAAGAAGGAAAACAAAAACAACATTCTTTAGGAAAACTCCTTTCTTCTTTTTCTTGACACAAGAGTCTAGGAAAAAAGATTGGATTTATCCTTTTTAGGGATTGTTTCAAAAGGTGTCTAAAGCCCATCTTTGAAATTTGAAAGAAAGTTTGGAATAGGAACTTCGACACAACCTTTGAAGGGGAGTAAAAATCTTATTGTTACAAATAAAGTTCTACATTTTTCTGTAAAAGCTGTCAGAAAGTCAATGGATTAAACACCACTCCTGACAGAAAGAAGATGGGCAATGATAATTACCATTGAGTTTCTCATTGACTTAATTCATTGACTTTGTTGGCATAGGCTGGGAAAATAGACAGCTGAGAAAGAGGTGAAAATAATAAAAAGAAAAACACTTGTTAGCATTTTATCAGTGATCTGAATTCAATATATTTCTCACACATATAAAGATTTTACTGTATAAAAATATGTATATCGCTTATACATATCTATATGCAGAACCAGCAGTTGAGGTCAAATTCTGACAAGTGTGTCTAAAGCAGTGGCTGATGAGAGCTTTCTCTCACATAACTGAATGTTAAGTGTATAGTCCTAGCTACATACCTGGAGTCTTGCTCTAGACAGTAAAAACAGAGAGGCAGCTCTGGAAGCTGAGTCATTCAACTTACCTTAAACCTGTCTTCATATGGAACTAAATGCTAAGTATTTATCTCTCTCCTCTGTTGAAGATATCTTAATGATTAGCCTAGTTTATTATCCAAATTCTTTTTGGTTACCTTTAAGTAATATAAATCCTATTGTCAGTATAAATGCATGAATTGTACATTCACTGCATGTATCCAAGGTAGATATACTTTTATCTTCCACAAATACCCCTATCTCTTCATTAATGTTGAAATATCTGCCATGGTTTGCTTAGAGTTAACTTTCAGTTCAACTAGGTAATTATTGCCACTGATAACAAACCACAAACAAACATCAACAAAAATCTGATTTTGCAGCTGACATTGCCCCTTTGACTAACTTTACTATTGTATTCCCATTAAAATAACAGTATTAATTAAAGATATAAGTCCTAGTGTTTAATGGTGCATGCAAGTCTATATCCAGCTAGTATGTTTTAATAAATAATATTCCTAAAATATTTTTAATGAGATTTTCTCTGCCTGCTGTTTTTTTCAGTGATACCTGGGATTTTGTTTGCATGATTGGTTGGTTTTAATAATTAGAATTAGTGTAGAATCAAGCCATTTTGAAAGACAAAGGCAACTCTGAATGTAGAGGGTCATAGGGCATCTCTTTTCATATCTAGACAGTACCTGCTGTCTATAAATGGGTTAGAGATGCTGGTAAATCACTTTCACAATAGTTGTGTTGTTATTAGTTGAAAGCTGAGTAAAATCTTTTGTCTATGGTGGGTTTACTCAAATTAATTGAGTGCAGGATTGCAAGTACAGACTTTATTCATGTCAAAATACATTATGCTTTGATTCAAATGGAGCCTAACTCTCCATAAAAGACTTTGATCTTGACATGAGACAAATTATTTTTTTCACTGTAAAATAAATTCCATTCTAAAGCACCATGAAATTTAAAATAAATGAGCAAACAAACAAAGAAAAATTCCAATTTCTTTTCCTATTGCTATGACTAAGCAATAATAGCTAGGGTTGTGTTTTGTCTATGGACAAACCTTCTTTCTGATCATAGCCTTCTGATCATCACATCATGCTTAACCATAGGCTAGTCCCCATGCACAAAACTAGGTAATGGGAAATGGTTGATACATTAGTGGCATTACCAGTAAATCAATATCTTAGTACTGACATATAAACAACAAAGGGTTTTGTTTGTGGCACAGAAGAAATAAAACATACAGTTTTTTATTTCTAAAGAAATAGCTTTATCTCTTAAGGAGTGAGCCCTGAGAAAATATTCAGTGCACAATGATTATTGAATCAGACTATATTGTTATACTTAAAGTTAAAACAATTCCCAAGCTAAAATATTTCTTCTTTTGTAATTAATTATCATACCAGTAAAAAATCCTGTTTACTTACATCTTCTGGATTACCTATTGCATCATATCTTCTTTCCTAAATGCAGACTTCAGTAGTTCTTTCTCAAGGTATATTAGAAAGAAGAATATATTAGAAAAATATATGATAGATATATCTACAGATATATTTCTAAAATCACAGATAAGAAACTGCATTTCAGAAGTACTTTCTATACAAAGGGTTACCACACCTTAAAGAGTTACGTGGTAAGGAAGAGCCAAGTAATTTTTTTCCTTTTTTAATGTTCATGCTAATTTTAGTTTAACAAATTAAAGAGCATAACATAATAAGTGTGATGATGGCACATCTTTCTGTGTGATAAATTTATCCTGTTTGCATCCATCACCTGCTGACTCTCCCATCTCATTTATGGTGCTATTATTGGCAATAGGATTTTATGTTCCTGATCTCAGTGTCATTTTTTAATCAGATTTGCTCTTTATGAACCACTCCATACTTGTAGTTAAGATTTTACTGCTCTATATCCAAAATTTAGAAAACAATAGTATCTTGGGTCTCCTAATGAAGAACTGAACGTTGCAGATTCAGGTAGCAATCTAAACCTAAACCTTCACTTCTATGGTGCCTCCTGTGCAGATTTCTCTGGAAAGACAATCAGTGGTCAACGAGACTCTGAAAACAGGCTTTCCCTTATATTGAAGGAGCTGAAAAATACATTACTAAAACTTATAAAAATACTTTAAAATATATTTTAAGTATAGTTTTTGGTTTCTAGCCATTAAAGAGAATTCTAAATTTTGTGTTACTTATGTGTGAAATTTGAATTTATTAGTAAATTATTTGTAATTTTTTTGGTTTAAAAAAATCATATATTTTAAAATTTTATCCTCTCTCAGGAGGACATAAAAAAGATACAACTTTATTGTTTTAAATTTATTTATTAAATTTCAGTATTACGAAACTTATATAAAATGATAGAAATCAAAATATTCTGAGATGAGAGACACTGGATGAAGATTAGTGCACAGCATAAATCTACAATGCAAACGCCATGTTGGACATATCAGAAGAAAGAATACTTGCAATGTGGTCTAAGGAATCCATAGATTTATTCTTCATATGGGATCTAGAAAGGAATAACTTCTTCTTCAAATCAACATATAAGACCTTAACTTTTCTCTTTTTTTAATCAGCTTTAACTTTAATTAATGCCTGAACAAAAGGTATTAGTTGGTAGGGTCTGTAATTTAGAGTGGAAACATACATAGAAATGTTCATATCACAGTTTTGGTTTGCTTTACTGCTTTTCTTTAATATTTTGTTTTCTTGCTGATCACTTTCCTTCCTATCCCCCCAGAACTAGGAAGTAAATGAACAATCACAAGAATCTCTCAGTCTCCATAGATAATTAAAAACAAAATGCCAAATGAATTTTATAGTAAAATACACATGCTTAGGGTCTGAATTGTAAAAACCGACCAAAGTGTTTGTGCAGTTGTTTAACTTGTGTAATATGAAAGAACTTCAAAACCTTTTGAACTAAATTTTCCAAGTCATGAATATTGTAAAATAAAAAGATTTTTTATATTTTTCCTTCTTCTTTTTTTTTTAAATATGAATTGACTGATTGACTGATTGATTGATATCTAGTTTGAAGATTATTTTACAGAGCGCATAAGTACTTAACTGCAAGTGTTATGACTTCCCGAGAGAAAACATAAATCTCAGAATGGAGCAGTACAGAGCCAAACAGTTTCTGAAGAAATATAAACCAATCTCTACTCTGCCTTTAATATCCCTGCTGAGAGCCATTCTTTATATGCTGCTTAGCTTGCCTCTTCACTGCATCTACATTATATTTCTGTTTAGTTAGGGCACAATATTTTGTTTTCTTAATACAGAAACTAATGAACAGCAGAAGATGATAAACCTGGACATGTGCCAAAGAGAGCCGCAGGAGAAATAAAAGAAGTAACATATCAATATAAACCTCAGTTAAACATCATAACCTTGTCCCCAGAGTAACAAGTCCAAGTTCAGAATGCATACACAGACTGATGAGAGCGCTGTGTCTGTTTTATAACCAGATGTAAAGGGTCATTCAACCCCAAATCCTCAAATGTTCCTCTATATGGTTTTTAAAAATATCACCAAGGTATTATTTCTAGGACTCTGACTTCAATGACAGAAAAGTTAGTTGTTTCTTTTTTGAGGCAGCTTCTACACATTCCCATCAATGCAACCCATGACTGAAAGTGCATACCTACTACCACGGTTTGTATGTCTGGAGGCACAACTTATTAAGGATATACAGAAATTAATTAATCATTGAAACTGTAGACAAATCTTGAGTTTCCTCAGTAGCAAATGTGGGTTTTAATTAGTGTTTTATTGCGTTACTTGTAAAGGAAAGAGAATGAAAGTACTAAATAATGCAAATTTAATATACCATAGAGCATATATGGTATTGCTACAGTTCAGTGAAAACTATTAACAGTTCATGAATATTTAAATATTTTTTCTGTGTTTGTTAAACTGTCAGTTAGAAAGTATGACGTATTAGCTCCATAAATTCAACTGATCATGGTAGGAGTTCAAACTCTTTTCCTGAATTTTGAAACCTACATAAGACAATAATCAGTCTGAAGAATTCATATCATATTCATATGCAGCATCTCAAAGGTAGTTCTGAATATGTGCTACTTCTTTCACAATTGATAGCTCCAAAGGAGGGATGTCACAACTCCCAAACAGAAATATACATAAATATATTTATGTTTTCCCCAAAAGATATAGAAGTTCTTGTAACAAATGGTACTAATAAGGTGTGCAACTCTTGCATCACTTACAAGCTGTGGTAAAGACTAGACCTCTTTGGTGGAATTTAAAATCATGATCTGGCAGAAAATTATGACATCTTCTAAAAAGCAATACTGTGATTTCCATGAGAGCAGGAGCAGAAACATTTAATGTCAACCTAATTTGGATGTCACCGAAATACAAAAAGATGCAGTAGTGGTGGAGTGGCAGTAGGCAATTATAAATAATCCATGTAAAAAAAAATTAATTTATTGGAAACAAACTTTTATATGTTGCAACTGAAATGTTACAACTAACAGATGGCTATGACAAAGATTTAAGCTGTTGCCTTTTAGATGAACTATAGACCAGAAATGCCAAGATATGAAAAGTGTGATAATCTCTCCCTGAAGTAACGAATTTATTTACCAGTATTTCCAAGTTGTTCACATCAAGTATTGTTGCCCTGATGCAGAAGCTTTTAGTTGTTTTTACTCTTGAACTAGAATTCTCACGCAGCTTCACAAAAACAATATGTATTTTTAGCATTTATCTATTGTTTACATTTTTGTCCTCTGGGAGGA
>JBBMKD010000170.1:52440489-52471398 GCA_037834095.1 Argya squamiceps | reverse complement strand
TCCCACTCAGGTTGTATTCTGACTCTGTCAGTGGTCTTTTGTATTATTGCATTTATTTTATTTTACTTTTTTTTTTTCTTATTATTGTATTTCTGACTTGGAGCGTCTCACTCATTTTGCTTTCAAACCACTACAGTACATAAAATTTTGAACTATAAAAGAGGAATCTAAAATGGCTACAATTTCAAGACATTTTAAATATTCTATTTATTTAAAGTAACTAATGAAATACACACAACTGTTCCTCTTCTCCTGAGCATCGGTCATTAAATACACTCTAAGCCTATTATGATTTTACATTGTTCTGTATCTGTTTGGATTTTCCTTTTAATGCCTAGATATATTATGATATACATTCAGTATTTCAGGAACAAGCCCACTTTGACTGGAGTTACATCAGGATGCTCAGCTGAGACAGTGCTTGGACACTGAGGCTACAGATTAATGCTTAGAAGTGTAGCATAGGAAAATGTCAGAAAAAATGTTCAAACTAGTATTCATGGAGACTTTGAGAAAGATGAGATATTATTTACTTCACTTTTACATGTGTTCCTACTGTTTTGGTGTTTTTCTCCTAATAATCTGGTTAACCAGTCTATTGCAAAAAACCATTAGAGTGCCATAATTTTCAGGTTAGCTTTATTTAAGTCTTTTGAGAATTGTATGTGACACAGATATTTTAAGAACTATATTGATGTGAGAGTGAAAAACCAGATAGATAAAATTCTGTAAAAAATATTTCTATGATGCCAGTGTTGAATTGCATACAGAACTTTGTTGTGTTTGTGCTCTACAGGTCACAGATAAGAATTAATATTCTGAAACTAAAATAAATATTTTGAGTGTAAACATCCTATATGAAGCTAATGGTATATGTCACATACACAGAGAGAATTAAATTGATAGCTGGAATTTGTCTGGTTTCAGTTGTTTGAAAACTCATTTTCAGTATGTGGTACTTAGCAATCTGCATGATTCCACTGAATCTATTCATTACACATGGTTTGTTTTCTAATGGTGTCTATTCAATCAGAATCTGTACCTCTGAAATGCTTTACATTCCTCAAGACAAATGAGTTAGGGCCTGCAAAACATATTTCTTTACTCACTCAGTCAAAGCTGTCTTCATTTAGTTGGATACAGTTTTGTGAAGGTTTCTTTCCTCCCTCTCTTTCCATCACAGCCTCTCCCCTTAAGCAGTGAAAGTCCATCAGCCTAATTCTTTTCTACAACATATCTCTGCTTTCCATTACTGTATGTGTTCTTAAGGATTTTCTTTTTAGAGTGAAGCATGTTCAAGATCTTCCTGCTGCTTGTTAAGCAAGAAATATATTTGTGTAATAAGTGGTAAGGTCAACTTAAGGAAGTAGAAAACAGAATAACATTTATATTATGTTTGACTAGTATCAGAGCTAATTACTCAGTGCAGTTCATCTCTATGTCCATTTTGGTATTAGGGGTTACACAACACAGTAGAAGTACCAACCATTTTTCTAAGGTACATCTAAATGCATAAAAATATTATGCTTGTTAGTAGAGGATCTTAACAGTTTTATTTTTATCCATTACTATCCAATTTTTATATTTATTTCTAAGGGAATTAAAATTATTTTTTTCTTAGCTAAAAAAAGAGAAAAATAGTTGTAAATTTTCTTCAAGATCCAGTTGTGATGTTTAATGCCAATTTAATGAAGAGCACTGTCTAAAAGAGAGTACATGCATGTAAATTTTTTCACATACACTTCCATTGTTGTATCTAACTGAAAGCTGCAGAACAGCTTGTAAGGAAGATAATGAACCTGCCACTTTTTATGTTGATCACAGAATTGCATTCACGTTGGAAGGTCTCTCTTGAGAGCATCTAGTTTGACCTTATACTCAAAGCAGTGCTGATTTGAAAGTAAGATCAGGCTGTTTATGGTCATATCCATTTGAGTTTTGAAAATCTTTAAGATGAAATTTCTCCAGCCTCTTTGGACAACCTACATCACCATCACTCTGAAATGCTTCTTCCTTCAATCAGGATTTCTGTTGTTGCAGCCTTTTACCATTATCCCTTACCCTTTTGCCATGCACTTAAGTGTCTGGTCCCAGATTTTTGGCCACTTTATTTTTTTTGTCCTCCTTTAATTATCCTTGCAGGATAAATAAAATCAGCTGCTTCAGCTTCTTCCCACATTACATGTGATCCAGATTCCTGACAAACTTAACAGCACTCCACCGGATTGCAGTTTGTTTATGTGTTTTCTACTGGGAGCCACAAAACTGGACAGTGCTTCAGGTTTGACCTCACAAATGCTGAGTAGAAGGAAATAAGCACTTCACTTCAGCTGTTGGTTATGCTCTTGTTAACACAGCCCAGTAGGCAATTATCTTAAGCACGCATTGCTGACTTTTTCAGTTTCTAGTCTACCAGGACTCATAGGTCCTTTTCTGAAGAGCTGTTTTGTAGCCAGCCTGCAGCCTGCATTAGTGCAGAGAGTTGTTCTGTCTCAGATGTAAGATTTTCACATCTGCTAAATCCATGAGGAACCTGTCTGTTCATTCCTCCATCTTACTGGGGTTCTTCTACATGACAGCCTTGACTTTCCACATATCAACGATTCACCCCTACTGGTTGGGTTAAGTGGGCGTTCTGACCCATGAACCAAATGCTCAAGGCAGAAGTGAATACATATGGTAAAATTCTCTTTTTTTCTAGGTTTTACAGAATAGAATCTGCATCTATTATGGCCAGATTCGCTTTTTGTACATTTCCAACACTTTAAGTGCACGCTCTGTAATCACTGTTGAAGTCCTGGACACATGTATAACTATCAACCCTTTGGTTTGAGAAGACTTCCTAAATCCTAGAAGATGATCCTGCTAATAAAACAACTTTACTTTCTTTATCTAAGCAGAAGTGCTCCTTGCAACGCTGTCAGAGATAATGCCCAGTGAGGGAACATCTGTCACACTGAACATGTAACATCCAAGTGACCACAATCTCTTCATCTATTAGTTTTTGGCACTGCAGATTAATTCTCCTAGAAACAAAAAAAGTAACCAGCAAACATTCCTTTAGAATTTTGGATCAGATTCTATCTTACCTACGCATTTGTAGCTACTATTTTCTCAACATAATATTGCCATGAGTAGCTGGTCTTGGGAATGTGGTGGCCCCATCCATTCTCGCTTAGTATTATATCTTATGGAAAGGTATCTTATGAACCATAAATAAGTTCTTTTCCTAGTTAAAAAAAAAAACCCAAAACAATAAAGTTAACAAATATGCTGGACTATTTCAGAACCTTAGGTCTACCCTCAACATACTGAAATTAAAAAATAGCCTACATAGAGCTTATGAATCAGAATTAAAATGAGGGCAGGGGCAGACAACTTTATCGTGTAAGTCTGCTACTGGCCATCTGATCAGGGAGACCATGTGGATGAGACCATCTATAAATAGATCAGAATACCCTCGTGTTCACAAGCCTTGGTCCTCATGAAGGACTTTAAGCACATTGGTATCTGTTGAAGGGACAACAAAGCAGGGCATAAGCACTTCAGGAGGTTCCTGGAATGCTGTGATGAAAACTTCTTTCTCTGAGTGATGAAGAACCCAGCAAGGAGAGGTGGTGTGCCAGACCTGGCTTTCATCAGCTTGGAGAGACTGGTGGGGAATGTGAAGCTCAAGAATGGCTTTGGCTGTGGTCACTATGAAATGGTGGTGTTCAAGATCCTTGTGGCAGTGAGGAGAGCACACAGCAAGCTCACTGTGGATTTCAGGAGAACAGAATTTGGGCTCCTGTGTTTGGTAGTGTACCATGGGATAGAGTCTTGGAGGGAACAGGAGACCAAGAAAACTGATTAATATTCAGAGATCGCCTCCTAGAAACTCATGAGTGATGCATCCCATCATAGAGAAGCTGGGCAAAAATGACAAGATGGCTGCATGGGTGAACACACAGACTGTGAAGAAACATGGCACTAAAATGAAGCCTACAGAGATTGGAAACAAGTACAAAGAGCCTGGAGGAATACAGAGAGATTTTCCAAGTAGACAGGAAAGCTAAAACCCTGGTGGAGTTAAACCTGGCCGTGGAACATTAAGGGGAACAAGAAAAGCTTCTATAGGTATCAGTGATTAAAGGAAGACGATAGGAAGTGCAGGCCCTCTCTGGAAGGAGATGAGAGTCCTGGCTATCCAGGATATGAGGAAGGCTCAGGTACAGAATTAATTTTTTGTTTCACTCTTCACTGGCAATTGGTCCAGCCACACCACCCAAGTCACAGAAGGCAAAGGCAGGGACTGGGAGAAAGAAGAATCACCCACTGTAAGAGAAAATCAGATTTGAGGCCATGGGCCTGAAAGTGTACAGGCTCATGAGACCTGACCAGCTGCATCTGTGGGCTTTGAGGGAAAGAGTTATGAACTGGTGGAAGAACTAGCTAACTTCTAAAACATGCACCTTTTACAACTATCATTCACTGTCTGAAGTTCATAACAATTTTTTTAAACTAGTGATTACTATTACATCTGTAAGTATTTTCAAAGAGTATTTTTAGCATATTTTTATGAGAAAATGAAACAATATTTTGAAGATAATAAAACATGCTATTATTATTTTTTCAAATACTCTACATGTTAAGGTGTTTTATAATTAAAATTCTAGACTGCTAGAATTATGAATAAATGTGTGAATGATCCTATTTACCCAAATCATGGGCAGAGTCGTCAATACATGAGAGTATTAAGTCAGTATTGTCCTAACCTAAGAGCAATATATTAAAATCTCATTTTATACTTTATTTTTTTAGTGAGGTTAGAAAGTTCAGCACAACCCATCAAATCAAAGGGGAAAGTGATTTTTAAACTAATATGTTAAAAATCTTCTCTATCACACACATATTATGAAATATCAAATCACTTTGGGGCAAAACCACTGCATCTGATAGAACAGGGAGAGAGTCAAAAAGTCAAACCAGGCAGACATAAACAGCTAAGCTTAATTTAACACCATATGTGAGCTGAGAAATACTGACATGTCATGAAAAGAAAATGCCTGAGGAAGTCTCTTTGAATAGAAGTCACTTTACTTCCCAGTAGTGACTCATCCACTAGAGTTTCGTAAGGTTTTCACTTCATTATCTCCACAGTGAAGGATTTTAAAAAAGATTGTTGGTCTTAATATACTAGGTAACTAGTATAGTAGAATTTCTAATTTATGAAGACTTATAGTCAGAATTCTTCACTGAATGACTCATCTCCCCCAATAAAATGAACTCCAGTGAAATCCTCACCCTGCTTTTGTGTAGGTAAAGTGAAATCAAAATATATTTTTTTCAAAATATGACTGAATTGTCATACTCAATTGGAAGTTTTCTATGCCTACTATTCTTTGCAACTCCCAAATGAAAATGAGCAGAAATGGTCAGAAAGACATCTTACAAGAATATCTTGACTACTTACAGGTGTGTGTAGTATTAGCTGCTTCTTATGCCTCTCTTGCTTAAAATTCTTTTGAGGAAGACAGAGCTATGTGGCTAAGATACTTATGCTGTGATCATTTCTGATTTTTTACTTTAATTCTTCTAATGTCCAGGGTCCTGACTTTTAAATATTTTTGTTTTAAATTTTGCTATTATTAATAGAGGAAAACATCAGGATAAAACATGCAAATTACCAATGTCTCCTCTTTTTTCATCCCTTCTTGTCAAGCCTGATATCTCTGCAAAATTACTAGAAAACAACTTCCAGAAAATATTCTGTGTAGCTTCACCTCTACAATGTTATTCACTGCAGAATTTCTGGATTGCTAATCTACTTTTAATATATCATTTTTTTGATCTTCCCCAAAGTGAAAAACTCTGGATCTTTGGTGCATTTCAAGCCATATATTATCTCAATTAAGAAGCACTTTTTCTTGAAGATATATTTTAAAAATATATGTATTTATGTATTTCATATATATTATATGTATATTTTATATATTTATATAGTAATATTTTATTTTAATATATCTGCAGTCTGGTATTTAAATTCCAGTCACTAAATTACTGTTATTTGTTTTATAGAAGCTGGATAACCATATGATTCAATACACACCCTGTTCCAGGGTGATCTACAGTAAAGGTCTTTGCTTGGCAATGCTTAACCAAAGCAAGGGACATAAAACTAGAATGTTCAAAGATATGCTGGAGAGCAAAAAATTAATTATCTATCTTAAAATAAAAATATTTTCAACGTAAAAACTTGGAGAAATCAATGAAAATATCCTTATAAAATGTTAAGCATTATGAATATCATGCAGCTCTTTCTATAGTGTTATTTTAAAATGAAAATGTGGACTACTCTAGGAGATTAAACATTTGCGTTCAACATGTCATCAAGCAGACTACTATCTGATAAGAAAAAAAATCTGATTTTTATAAAGTTAAAATTTTGAGGAATAAATAAACACTGTTATAGTTATTCATTGTGGTTTTATACATTTTTAACCCTTTTATAGAGTTTTGTCCTTTTTTTATTCATTCCTTCGTTACCAAAATAATCCTTGCCACCTCCTGACATACACATTTCTCTTTCCAACCACTTCTGACTATTTGTACATCATCTATTTGTTATTTTCCTCACACATACAGCCAAACCTTATTTAGTTTTCCGTCCCTCACCTATTCAACACCAATTTTGAGAAGATTCTACACAAAAGTAAAATAACCCCACCAAACTTTATCATTTTTACATGCTAAATTTAAACATTCTTTCCTATTATATTTTGTAGAGGATGGAAACTTATTAGTAAAGAAGTAAAATTTGTAGAGAAAAAAAACCAGGCAGGGTGTTTCAGGTTCTAGTGTTATAGAGCTACCACTAGTGACATACCAGCAAAATTATCCAGCAGTCAGTACTAGAGAAAATATATCTGAGAAATGGATAATGATATTTATTTATCTACTCATATTCTACTACATTTGTAGAAAACTAATTTCTGTTACCTGTTTGCTTCAATTTGCAGCAAACCTCAAAATATTGGACAATAAATTTTAACCAACAAACATCACTGATTCATCTTCTGCGTCATGTAGAATGTGTACACAGAGAAACAAAAAGTAACAGAGGTTGTTTAAAGACCAATATTAGAGGTATTTTGGGTTTTTTTTCTTCTTTTTGTGTTGATTTAATTTTTACAAAAATGGAGGCTCAGTAGGAAAAAATCAAAATAACTTTCTTAAATTTTTTTTTCTTGTTTTTTATCAGATTGCATTACAGCATATAAGCTGGTTACCCAGTGATAATGCAAAACAAATACTTGCAAAAGAAGCAGTCACAGAACAGAATTCTTCTCAGATTAATGGAAACTGGCATATCAGCTTGCTTTCTTTGACTGATTTTTAGGCATTGGAATGTAGTAGATATAATTTTCTTTTTTACCCAATATGTGAAATGGTGCTACACATGAGAATATAAGTAAAGAAATAGCTACTGGCCAAATATCTTTAACATATAAACAAGATAAAAAAAGCAAAAAGAGGTAGTGTGGAAAAAGGAACTTTCAGTCTTAGATGAGAGTACTGGTTATGATGCTAAAGATTAGTCTTGAGATGAACCTTGGTTAATAAATTCATTAGTCATAATGAGACAATAGTGTGTAACAATGAAAGCTGATAATGACAAAATTAAGTGCTATTATTAATACAGAAAATCAAGAAATAACAGTATGACGTGGAGAACTAAAATAATAAAAATTACCTCAAATTCAATTATAAATAAAATAAATACAAATTCAAGAAAGGGAAACCATCCTCAGGATTAATAACAATAATTTTCACCATGATGTGTAACTCACCTGCTGGAAACAAAAGATGAAGGAAAAATACAAGATTATTGTCTAATCATAGTTTCACCTTGCAGATCTTGCAGGATGCACCTGTTTGGCAGGAAAGTGCAATTCTGTGTTGTAGGAGCTAAGTTTCAGAGTAGGGCTCCAGGATAGACAGGAAAAGATTTAAGTAATTTTTTCAAAGTTTTGGAGATCTTTTCTGTTATGATTTTTTGAAATGATCTGCACAATTATTATTTAATTTCCTAGGAAAATTAAATTTTTAGGAACAGGACAGTGATAAGAAATTATGAAAGATTGTCAGACATTCTGAAAAAATTTCCAGTATGAGGATGCATTAATAAATTACTGACTACTGACTGGCTAACTAACTAACTAAATAGTTCCTCTTTCATTTAAGCACTTTATGAAAGAAATATTATGTGATAGTGGTATAAAAGGATGAAAGTGCCAAACCAAATAATCTGGAATATATTCCAGTTCTGTAGTGTGTGCCTGTAAATTTCATTAGGCTCTTTGAACTCCATTTTTGCTGTCTTCAACTCTGAACTAAAAAAAAAAACCCAAAAAACAATAAGGAAAGCTGTGGTTCTTTAAAAACATTTTGAAAACATCGCAATCAGTGAAAAGGTGAAATACTGTTTTAGCAACTTCCATGACAACCCAGTTGACATCACATTAAATGACATCTATAAAACATACAACAATTTTTATGATGTATTTGTATTTTTTCTATAATGTACATATAAACAAATATACATGTACATATTAAATATATACACACACAAATAATGATATATCAATACAGGTGCAACTATAGATGCTTTTAACTTATCCTGCTGTTTCAACCAGCCTGATGGAAAGCTCTTTCCAAGCAGCAAAGAATCTTGATTCATCATGCAGTTGTTTCAGTGGGAAAAAATGGTGTCCATGTGCTTCTCCAAATCTTACTCATAATCATGTTCATAAAGAAAAATTTTCTTTAAGTAACCTCTCTTACTGTTAGATTTCTACTGAAAGAACTGTCCCATAAGAATAAAAATTATGTTTCACCACTGACTTCAATTGGAGGCAGGAGTCTACATACTTTATGCAGATACAATCTAGGTGTTTTATCATAAGCTCCATAGATTGTTCACAAGGGATTGTGTTCAAGAGGCCTTTCACAAATTCAATTATTTAATATTGCAATTTCAGCAATGTAGAGAAACAAGAATGTTCTTCTGCAGAGAGCAGAAGGAATACATTCTTGTAGGAAAACATATCAAGATCTAATTTGTGCCATGTTCCCTGGTGTTCTTGTAGTTGATAATCTGTAATATAATAATTTGTGTCATATTAATTTTGTTTTCAGATATTTATAAAACAAGTCAGAAGGTTTTACTACAGGCTGAAATTAAAAAAAAAACCCCAAAGTTTCAAGAAAAAGCCTCAATGAAGCAATTTAGATATAATAAAATATCTTTTTTGTTAAAAAAGATTACTCAGACAATTTTGCATGAACATAGCCCTCCTCATGAATCTGATACATAAAACAAATGGAATATACAACTCCCTACATCTTTTCACTCCTTTTTTTTTAGCCCATTTATCGGTATGTAAGTTTTAGTTGAATCTTTCAGATCATAATGCAAGTACCATTAATATTAATAAAGAAAGTCGTTACAAACTGTAACTATGGAGTGGTCCACCAAAATAAAAGATCTTCTATGAAAAATAAGTGCAGATAATTAAAACTGCATTTTAAAGGAAATTACATGCCTAGAAGAACATGTAAAATTTATGTAATTTGAAAACTATTGGAAACAACTGTTCTGAATTAGAGATTGAGTATAGCAAAGTAGAAATCTAAAGAATGAGATTTGCACAATGGAGTAGACTGAGGATTTAGAGCTTTCAGAATGCCCAGAAGCACCTGAATCACCATCTTCAGAGTGTTTTCTCACAAAGTATGTCAACTCTTGAAGCTGAATGCACAATTCAGATTTCCCTTCCCCATGAAGAAGTCCAACATAAGCTCTCTAAGCCTCTCTAATTCCCTCAAAGAAAAATACTCTATCATCATGATTTTTTAAAATAAAAATTGGAAAAAATTCACAGAAGAGATTAAAAATGTTTCACTGCAGAATGTCCACACAATTTAAGTGCTGCTGTCACTGTTTATGGAGATATATCCAGTCCTGTTTAATTTCCAGGGATCAGTGCTGTTGCTGCTGTATTGTATATAATTAGTACTACCACTACTAAAATATCATTCCAATTTCTTTTCCACACAGGTTGATTTATTGAAATGCACCCTAGATTGGAAAAGAAAAGGAAAAAAAAGACACAGTATGAGGGGCTAAGAATAACTTAGGTGGGGGCTGAGCTAAGGCTTAGCACCCAGAATAAGAATCCTTGGGTCCTCTATTAGATACTCAGATATTTTAAACCACCAGGAAGGTTTTGTTGAGCAAAATATTTGCAGAAAAAGCTAAATATCTTTGCAATTAACTCTCAATAAAATTAATGTTTTTGAAGTTCTGAATCCCAAAGCTATCCATCAAGTCAAACAGTAAATTTTCTGAACAGTTTTGAAGGTATTAAAAGGACAAAATGGAGGTTAGACATTTGTATAGAAGTAGCCTTAGCCTTTCCCATCAATAACAGAATCAAACGACTAAGGCAAAATACCTCTTTTCAATTTTTAACGGTATTTGTCACATTGAGATGAAGATTTCATATGAAGTCTGTGAATTAAAACAGTCCAGAACAGAGGAATGGGAGGGAGAAGACAGCAGTGAAATGCAAAATACCCTGTGAGATATATGTGAACTGCAAAATGCCCCTGCAGGAAGAACACTGCACTGGGGCTTCAGAGCAACAAGATGATGTGAAAAGAGAAAGACTGAAATGTGATGGGCAGGGCTTGCAATGTTCAGGGTTCCCTTGGGAACATTTTAGTCACTCATTTAACATAAGCTATGGATTGTGTGATGACTAAGTGTCAAAGCTTTGCTGTCAGGAGGTTTGTTCTCTCACCTATATTATCATACCTCCTGCCTCTGCCAGTAGTCTGTCCCCCACAATCTAATAAAACAGTAAATGGAAGAAAATACTTCTATTTTAAAGAGTACAATATTTTATAATCTGTTAGTGATTTCCAGTATTGATAGTTGGTAAATTGAAATAATGTATACTCCTGAAGGTATTATTTGGACAACATGACAATTAGACTATTTCCTCTTACTATCAAACCAAAATACATTTTTTTTTCATTTAGCAAGCTGCTATCTCATTCTGCAAAGACATCTCCTTTGGAAGGACAACTTACATTGTAACAACAGAGCCAAGTGCAAGACCCAGGACATGGGTCAGGGTATCAATACAAGCCAGGGAATGAAAAAGCTGAGAACAGCCCTGCCTTGAAGGACTTGAGGGTGCTGGTGGATGAGCTGGTGGACATGAGCTGTTAAGGTGTTGTTGAAGCCCAGAGAGCTAATTGTGTCCTGGGCTGCACCAAAACAAATGTGACCTGCAGGCCAAGGGAAATGATTCTGCCTCTCTACTCCTCTCAGATGAGACCCTGCCCATGGTACTGCACCCAGCTCTGGGGTTCCAAGCCCAGGAAGGACATCAATCATTGAGGAAAGTCCAGAAGAGGGTCAGCAAATTGATTAGAGACAGGGAGAGACCATGTTTCCTATGAGATCAGGCTGAGAAACTTGAGATTGCTGAGCCTGGAGAGGTGAAGGATCCAAGGTGACCTACTTTAAGTCCTCCAGTACCTGAAGGAAGCCTGCAAGAAATCTGGAGTGGGACTGATTATAAGGGCGTATAGGAATTGGACAAGAGGGAATGGCTTTAAACTGAGTAGTTTGAGATTATATATTAGAAAGAAATCCTTTACTGTGTGGTTGTTAAGACACTGAAACAGTTAGCCCAGAAAAACTGGATGTCTCATCCCTGGAAGTGTTCAAGGCCAGGCTGGATGGGGCTTTGAGAAACTTGATATAATGGAAGATGTCCTGGATCTTGGCAGAGGGGTTGGAATTAGATAACCTTAAATGTCCCTTCCAGGCCAAACTGTTCTATGATTCTATGATTTAGGAAGGTTATTTTTATGCTCCCATTTTTATCTCAATTTGTATTTCTTGTTCCTCCTTTCTTCCAGACAATCCCAGGCATGAGAGTGCATGGCCATTTGCTTATTTAGAACATATGTGATATGCCCAACATAAATAATAATTCCTTTTTGGTCAATGCCAGTGACCAAATGTAAACAGAATTATTATCCTCTACATGTGATACAAAATGAGCATCTTTTCAAGTCTAAGTGAATCTTGAAATGTAACTGCCTTTTTTTGCCTCGGCAATACATAAAAATTTGTCTAATTTGTGCTTCCACTGCAGTTGTAGATTATTTTTAGCAGCATTATTGCTTAGGCAATTTAATTTTCTATTTGTACACATTTTATTTATGCTTCTTAATTGTGACACTTATACTTTGTTTTTATTGATGACTTCAGGTCAGTTTTCCATTTTCTCCAAATCACACTGAATTCAGATCTTCCAAAGCACTCATAACCCTTCCTTTCTAACACCATCTGTACACATTATTATGTATCAACATCTAAATCATGAACTAAAACATTAAATAAATTAGTCATAGAAAAAAGTGCCTCACTTTAAATTCTTCCTTGTAGGCTTTCATCTGACTGTACACCAATTTTGTACCAATAAAATGTGAACCATACTAGAAGTTCAGATTACTTAAACATTTTTATAGTGTGGGTTCTTTTAGTTACTCAGTTCATCAAACACCGAATACTTGAACTAAAGTATTCCTCAGTGTCTTCTTTCCATATTCTGGCCCGCAGTTCTATTTCTGTACTAAGATTAGTGTTGTAATGTGTTTGGACACAATTAAATTTGTAAAGACTGAAGCAAATTCTACTTAAACCTTCTTTGTTTAAATCATAATTTGTTCTCTTTCCCATAAGTAATTAACCTATATATTTTACTTTGTTCTATAATACATTCATAAAAGATTCTTTTTATCTTTTCTTTTCATTACAAAGAAGTCATTTCGTCTCTTAGTTTTTCTAATTTCATCCCTTTTTTTGTAGAGGTACATTACATAATGAAGGCTATACACTAAGGAACAATGAGTTATGAAGTACCACATAGTGTAAATGTAATTAAAACCAAACTATTTAACCAGACTTTCCATTTGAGTAGGATGATGGAAGATGTGTCTGTGAGAACAAATAATAGATTCAAAGAGAATATAAAGAAAAAAAATTATTTGTAGAAGAATGCACATTCAAGAAAATCTCTGTTATGTACAATAGCAAGCAGCATTCTGAAATCTTATTTCTCCTCTGCTGTGAACAATAATCTGCAAAATTTATGAGCAAATATCATCAAGTTCATTCTTCTTTTTCTCTTTGTAACTGATGAACATGCCCTACTGCTACATTCTTTTAAAGAACAGATGTTGGTGGCTGGTGCAAAGTCTTCCAAAGAGTAATAACATGTAGTGATGGTAACTGTTAAATTTCATAGGCAGACAGGGTCACATTCAGTCCATGCTCCACATATGTGTGAAAAATTGTTAACACAGCAAAAATTGTTAACACAGAGGTTATCACTAACCTCTATGTTAGTAAATAATGCTAAGATTGGATATATTTGCTTCTGCTCTGTGCTTTGCTAACTGCTCATTGTTCTTGGAGTGTAATCACACATGGAGCTCACATGTAAAGACATGTAAAGACATTTGTGACAATTGTTAAAGAAAATGTGGTTAGTGATACTGCAATAGTGTATTAGATAGTCCTTGAAGGGTATGATACATTAACTAAGACTTCTTATCTTCCCTTTCTTCTTTAGCTAAACTTCAAAACAAATCTACTTACATCATAGAAAGTAATTCAGAAATTTCTTGAAATTAAATTGTTGAACAAGAAATTCTTTCTTGCATGAAAATGTGTCTCTATATGTACACACCTTTATTAACTGCTTGGGATTTATTTTATATGGTCAATGGACTATCCTTATGGTTATAGATACATTAAACCATCCATATTACAGGCATCAATACATTCTTGAGTGAATGATTCCAAAACCATTCAAAATCATACTTAATAGGGTGTAAAAATACTCACAGAGAGCTTTCTTTAATCAGCATGAAATCCTGAAAGAGAAAGCAGACCAAACTAATGAAAAAAAATCTGTGAAATATGAATACAAAATACAGATCAAATACTGAATTTCCTAATCCAGTGCAGAAAATTTCTACTGGGAGAGATAAGAGAAAAATTAATGCCTTAAAATTAAACTCCTTCAGCTCTTTATACTTTATGAAAGGAAATGAGTATATTTTTAACCACTACTCTCAGTGAACCATGAATTTTTAAAATTATTTGACTTGACGCATCTTTCTTGGGATAACCTGTTGTTACACACCATTAAAAAAGAACATTGTGTTTCCTTGCATAATGCCCCGTGCTGACATAACAGTGAACAATTTATCATTCTGATGAACCTTCATGACTGAGAATTTCAAGAAACCGCGGTTCACAGAAAATGAGGATTTAAACAATATTGATTTATTTTGTTAACCTTTGCAGTGCCATGTTTTTGTAGTGTTTAATATAGTTTAAACATGTTACAAGAATTTCATGTTTCTTCTCATAAAGTTATTCTTTAGTTAAGAACGCAACTAATGAGACAGTATAATGTATAATTCATACTTTAACAGTTGTGGCTGTTTCGAAGAGGTACTCTGGAAACACTTTCCAGGTTATTTAGGTCTAAAAGCTATTCAATAGAATTGGTATTTTTATGATTGTCACAACATATTGTCATTTCCAGTCCATTCTGGGACAGCGCAGTGGAACGATGTTGTCAAACCTGTCAGGGTACAACATACTGACTCCCATGACACTCAAAGCCAGCTTGCAACAGACTAAGTTTGTAAGCTTAGCAAATGTTGGCTCACAGACTCCTCAACATTCCCTACTCTCTGCATGGGGAAGTGCTCAGATGACATTAAAACCGCACTGAGGACTGTAAGACCAGCCCCTGCAGTGTATGCTTTAAATCTGATAAAGATGATATTGTAATTAAAAAGTTATCAGGAGGAAAGATTGTGGAAGACCTAAGCATTATGTTGCTTAATATTTTTCTAGATTTTTTTTTTTTAAATCCAAACTTATAGCATCTAATTTTCTGAGTTCTAGCCTGGAATTTGTTAGTCATATCTTTGTCTTGAAAACTTGCTAATGCTGATTGTCAGCCAGCCATGATGTTTTGGAATATAATAATTTCCCTATAAGTTCTTTTTAAAAGGGAAACTAAAACAAATGTGTGTCAGCTGGTAGTATGTAAGAAACTTAAAAGTAAAATCTTGCATCAGTCCATAAAATCTTGCTAATCAGAAATGTTCACATTGAGAAATATTAGAGATTCTATTAAATATTTATTTTAGGAACTAGAATCAGTAATGCCAGTTAACCTAACATTTTATTGTATTTAATTTAGGACTAGAAATAGGGGGGTTTATTTATATTTTTTTTTCATTTTCTTCCTCCACATCCTACTGAGAAGGGGAGTGATAGTGGATTTTGATGTGCATCTAGTGGCCACCCAAGGTCAATTCACTACACTGGCTCAGACCAGTCCTGATTCAAGTGTATTTTATTTCATCTATATTATCTGTTCTTATTTTATTACAGACCACAACATATTGATGTTTTTACTAGTCTTTTATTTATAGACACAAAATATACTTTAATATGGTTTTTTAGTCATGATGTTTTGCTAAATGCAATGTTCATGGTTCTGTTGACCTGCAATGCTTAATTACTAACATTTGCTCCTTTTCTATTTTTTTTTTTTGTACAGGATACTTTCAATTTAATAAATGCTTTTATGAGCTGTTCCTCTCCCACTAGTCTGTCTCCTGGGCATAGTTTTTACATGTCCCTATCTTATTCCGGCCGACATTAATATTAGTGTTTTCTCTATTTTATCCTTATACATTTTCCTTTCTGTAAGTAAAAGCCAATCCATTCTGCTGATTCTCACTTTTTATTTAAATTAGTTATTTAAAATAAATTAATTATTCACTAGTTTTGGGAGTCCCAGGGTCATTTCTGGTTTTGTTCAGTGGCTATTAATATAAAATGCATGAACAGTCTTGACAGCAAGACTGACTCCAGATATTTTAGAACAGCAGGTAAGTAGATGCTGAAGAGTTCAGTAATATTTAAAAGTTGGAATAAGGAACTGAAATAGAGAATTTGTTACTGTTTTACACAAAAGAGTGTTTTACACAAAAGAGTGAAATATATGCCCTGTGCAAAATGTTATGAAGCATCTAATCCTTTAAAGTGTGTAGCTTTTTAATCAAAGCAAAACTGTTATTATCCTACTCTTCTACAAGATTTTTTGTTTACACTATCCAAGGTTATTGACTCACTAGGTCTGATAAATTACAAATGACAACAATTTGATCTACATTTATGACAGAATCACAGAATGACAGAAGGGTTGCAGCTGGAAGTGGCCTCAGGGGATCATCTAATCCAGTGCCCCAGTAAAGCAGGTACACCTGGAGCAGATTGTGTGGAATCACATCCAGGTTTGTTTTGGATATCTCCAGAGAAGGGTACTCCACAACCTCTTTGGGCAGCCTGTTCCAGGACTCTGTCACCCTCAATAAAAAGACACTTTTCCTCATATTCATATGGAATTTCCTGTGTTTCTGTTTGTGCCTCTTGCCCCTTGTTCTGCCACTGCGCAGGTGTGTCATGAAAAGAGTCTGGCCCCACTTTCTTGATACTCATCCTTGGGATATTTCTTAATATTGATAAAATCCAATCAGTTTTCTCTTCTTCAAGATAAACAAACCCAGCTCTCTCAGCCTTTTTTCCTGAGAGGGATGCTACAGTCGCACAAATAACCTTTTCCAATAGTTTCTTGTCTTTCTTGGAGTGGGGAGTTCAGAGCTGGACACAGTACTTCAGATGTGGTCTCATTAGGGCAGAGTAGATGGGGAGGATAACCTTCCCCAACCTGCTGCACACAGTCACTATTATAACTGTATATTGGCTGCATAATATTTCTAGGCAATATAATAAAAAAATCCATACTACATTCTAGAATAAGAAATATCTTGAACCTGTAAAATGCACAAGTGGTCTACACATATACTCTCTGGATAATTAGACTCATTACTCATGGAAAAGTAAGTATAACAATAAAATTTCACTATATTCTGAAATTAAAGAACCAACCATTTTATTATCATAAAGAGCTGGCAACACACAAGTTAATAGAATAAAGAGAAAATACTACAGTACTTAACCTGTGGTGGAACCATCCTTGAATAATGGCAAATTTATCCACTATTTATCCATTTATCTATTCAGATTTTTGCCCTATTTTAGAGAATAACCTGTTATCTTCAATTTAACTACTCAATTTTTCAGCTAGATTTTATTTCTTTGTGCTGTCTGAACATTGCAATTATGCTATAACTAAAGAAAACTGGAAGATGAAAAGACAGACATTTGTCAAAATTTAGAAATTAATGTTTTGCATTGAAATCTATTTATTGAGAATGAAAGGGGAGGAAAATCAGTGTTTAAAAGGAGTTAAACACTGAAAAACTCACTTACTAACTTTTCTCCTGAGAACTTCTATTTGCAGACAAATATTTGCCTGACTGTGACATGTGTATCTACTATAGTACTGCAAAGTGGATACTCCATCAATTTTTTTCAACTTCAGTTAAAATCAATATGCAGCTAATCTTTTTTATGATTCACTTTTAAGGGTGGAATTGACAAAAAGTGAAACTAATAAAATATTGTTGATGCTATGTAAAACCAGATTTTTAAAAAGAGATACGTGTACATTGCATTTGTCTCACAGTCACAGGGTCTTGAGAAGTCAATCATTGAAGTCACTACTTCAATAGTACTGGAACACACAGCTTCTTTTCTTGGAGAATTTTATACAGCAAGTCTTGTACGTTGGTGTCACAGCTGCACACATGCATTACACACATGAACAATAATTTCAGCGCATCTGGAAACTTCTGCATCAGATGTGGCTTTGTGTCAGGGCAGAGTCTTGGCCCAAGCCAGTAACTGTCCTGAGAGAGAACACATAATTTTTAAATTATCTCAAATATAAAATTGAAGCAAACAGAAAAATATGCAAGCCTGACAAATTGCTACATAGCAAGCAAAAGGACTCAGTAACTGCACATTTCAAGTAGTCTTTTAAAATAAGGCAGATATCCAGCCAGTCTAATGACAGCCGTGAAACACAAACAAAAATTTAAATAGAAAGTTTTTTAGGCTTTGCTGTAGACTTTTCCTGTCTTTTAATAGAAATTAAATTTCTCCTGTGTTTTTTATTATGCATGCTATATTTAGCAAAATTAGTATAAATAAAATTTATTTGCCTAGAGAGATCAGAAAAAGGAAATATGTCATTGCAATGAAGGATTAAAATTTGCTTTAAAGATCTTAAGTTTGTAAAGTTCTCAAAATACTTTTCATTATACTAGTAGGCATTCCATTAATCTTTTTGTTGCATATTCTTTTCTTAACTATTTTGTTCTTATATATAACTTTTATCAGTGTTAAATGTAGGTAGCTGGGAGATACTAAGATTGACAAGAGTATCATATTTATATGCTTCTTTTTTAATTCACCTTTGAAAGGTTATATTTAGTCATCAGACTTTATATATTTTCCCCACATTTTGAAATTATATGTATTTGACATTTTGTGTTCAAATTCACTGTCAAAAGGATCTTCCAAACCCCTAATGAATTCTGGAAGTACAGCCTTAGATATCAGCCAAGATCCCTCGTTTGGAATGGAAAGAAACATTGCATCACCTGTCTCTTACCTTATTACTTTCCTCTATCACACTGTTGCAATCTAATGTGACTTACTGCATCAAGCATATCAGCTAAGAAATTAAAACTTGCAAATTTTAGGCTGAAATATTAAAATCTACTGATTTAAAGCCCAAACCCAAGACTGTGTACATTTCCAGCAAATAATTAGACAGGTGAATGTCAAGGGTAATGCATCCCAGCAGTGCAGTCACTTAAGGACTGTGAAAATCTGTAACATGTAATACTCAGTTTTGAATAAGTTAGTGAAAATAACAATTTTTTAACATAAAAATCATCATTTGTTTTTGAGGTGTCATTAGTGAGAGCCACAATTATAAGACAGACAGAAAGAGGAGGTCCTAGCTTGTGGTTGTTTACTGCTTTAATATTAGTGACATGAATGTTTATTTTCAAAATTGTATAATTTCAAAAGTTGCAAATATAAATAAAATACTTAAGACACACTTTTCTTATTCACAGTTTAAAATATTAATTAATTATGAATTGACTTAAAAAGAAAATTCCAGGTTCTTCTCTATTTTGTAGGCATTCTGTTTCAGTCAACACATCCCTTAAGCAGGTGTGTGAATCTTCCTTTTTTATCATGTTGACTTCCTTCAAAGTTATGGTTAACTCTGTTATTTTTAAGGAATATTGATGAGTGTTAAAGATAATTTGTACTGAAAGAACATTTCTACACTACTTCTCTCTATCACCCAAGAAAAAGTAATTTTTAGAAGTAGGCTCATAAAATAGTGGTTTAAGAATTTTTGATATAATTTGGCAACTATGTATAATGCTTACTTTTAAACTACATTACAGATAATATCCTATTAACATTACTCAAGAAAATCCAAAGTTGTCTTCAAAAGAAAAAGTAACAGCCTTTCTTTTGATGGCTTTGTTAGAAATAAATGAGAAAAGAATATAAATTCTTCCATAGTAAATGTAAAAATATTCCAAAATATCCTTAAAATTGTACAAAAGAATAGTACTGAAAATATTGATTTTGCATGCCTCTGGTGAGAAGATTATTCTACTTCAATAGGAAAGAGTAAAAGGAGCTCAATTACCTTCTAATTCTAGAGATAAATTAATCCTGCTTGTATCATCATAGGCTTTCCACTCTTTCCACTCTTGGCAATGCAGTGGCAGAGAAAGCCTGAAGAGAAGCCCAGGGGACCTGTCCACCACGGCACTGCCCCAGCGCTGTAATGTGGGCTGCTGAGATACGGGAGGCAGATTTCCCCATGGTTACACAAGTGCACTAATATAGCCTTTTATTTTTTTCTTTAAGGAAATGAACTGAACCAACCTTTCAGTTTCTATGGAATAACTCAGCAACTAAATCCTAGAGGGCTTTGTACCTGGAGTTATAATCTCATGGGTCTTATTTGGAGCTACAGGTAGGTGCTTACCTTTGGTGCTTACCTTTGTTTCTCCTTTCACTTTTTAGTTGGCTCAAAAAGAGATGCTGCCTACTTAACCATTCATAAAGGACTTTGAAAATACTTTGTCTGTGGCATCCAAATACTTTCCTCTGTCATATGACATCTCAGTATTTTATCTTGGACATGAGGTATATTGTAATGTGAATTCCTTTTGGGAGAAAGGAGAACTTGGAGCAGGCTATGCTGAGCATCTCCTTGTTTTGATTTTGTCCCAAGCTACAAGGGGAAAGATAACAACAGGCAGGCTCTCACTTTTGAAAAATGAGAGCATAGCTAAATCTCCTCTTGACTGGAAATCCCCAAGCATGAGCATGTAAAAGCATTTTCATCCCTATGGATAAAATCACGAAGTACTTTACAAATAACTTATATCTTGAAATGTGAGTATTTTACTTATGAATTATCATGCCAGCTCTCCAGCCCACTCCAGGGGACACACCCCAGGGCATGGCTGATGGCACCTCGGTGGAAACATGCCTAAGACAGGGCAGAAAATGCCAGACAGGCAGAAGCAGACAGAACAGAAAGGGTGAGAAGCAGCAGAGGGAGCACCACAGCCAGAGAAGAAGGATGTGCTCAGTGTGCCAGAGCGGGTATTCCCCTGTGGCCTGAGTTCAAGTGTGGTCTCCTACGTACCAGTCAGTCCATCTTGAAGTTCAGATACCCACATACAGAATACTGAACTAAAACACAGAGGAAACAGGGGCTGAATCACACAGAAAATAGGAAGTTTAATAACCTTTAAAAAACTTGTAAGTTTAATATTACTGGCACAGTTCTTGGCCAAAAAAATGTACTGGCAACATCCCGCTTAAATGTGATATTTTATTCCCCTCTCCCTACTTCTTTATTGCTCCTCCCTGATCCAAATTTCTCCCTCTTTTCCTCCATTTTTGGTTCTTGCTCTAAGCACCCCATAGTTGTTTTGTACATTTCCACATTTCTTTTAAAGCATCCCCTACAAAATTTTGGATAATCCACCAGGTCCCTGATATATCCCATAAAAAGTTCATTAATTCCCATGAGCCCCATAGGAAGCTAGCTTTCCCCTTCCTATCAGTTTCAAAGTTATGTTTGAGATTCTTTATGGTGACACTTGAGCAACTGTGTCAGTAGCTCAGTCATTGGTGGCATGGGAGCTCTTATCTTTGTTATGCTCACTGTTATCTCCTGACTCATTATGTGTATTTACTTATTACTTTTCCTATCTCTTGTTTCTGTTTATTAGTGAGTAAATTACTCACCCAGTACTCTCACTCAAACCAGATATCCCTACAACCCAGGGATTCACATACCCTTTGAGTTTTCTACATCTTTAAGGAGCTGACACAATGACTTAAATCTTATCAATATAAACCAGATAGGACAAATAAAATGTTAGCACATATAAAATAAAACATAAAGTGAATGTAAAGATCTGTAATAATGAACTAAGAAACTGGTTAAATTCAAACTATATGGAGGCTGTTGTTTAGCATCGTATTTTTCCCACTTATTTATTTTGGTTTTGATTTGATTTAATCAGATTCAACATATGCTTTTCTCTTCAGTACAGAAAAAAATAATAAAAATGTGAGTTTTAGTCAGTTTATTCTGCTATGATTTTGATAGCAAAAGCAAGACTAATTATAAGGTTAACCAACATTACATGTCAGTCTAGAATAAAAATAATATTAGAATATTTTATCCATTAAAACAATAGTATGAGGAAGTAAAAGACAAAAGTATCACTGAGAATAAAGCATTTCTTAATAGGTATAAGTTTTTTCTCATGTAGTGAATGCTAATATTCATGAAATGTAATACTTTGTATTTTTTAATAGTTTGCATGGTATGAACAGAGACTTATATTTCCTGACCTGCATGTTTATTACCTCTAACACAATATATATTGTGGTAGAAGTATAGACATAAAGTGATATTCATTGAACTTTTAAATTGTTTGTTTGTTTTTTTAATTTATCTATTGGATAAAAACCTAACTGTATCTCATTATGTAATTCACACACTACATTAAACCTGCTTTCAGAACATGTGTGATTAGAAGTTGAAAGTTGTTTTTTCTGTGCAGCTCCAAATAAATCTCCCTTCTACTTAACTGGATCATAGTGCTCATTCTGTGGGGAGAAAGTCTTACCTCACATGACAAGTACTCAGAATGCCTTGGATTTCTAATTAGCACACTTACACAGTTTTGTCCTTGGTATGCAGTGATTGCTGCTACCATATTTACCAGCATTAATATACTTCTAAAATTTTAAAAAGAAATAAAATATGCAAATACTGGGGAAGGACAATAGTGGTAGAGGTTTCATTAAGACAGAGAGGAGAACTGGGAGCAGACACTATGCTTTGTTTTTTTGTCCACCAAAAGAACATATTACAACTACTCAGCCAGAGGAAACTTCATGATGAAAACCAAACCCTGTCTCAGATAATTTACACTCCTATTCATCTTCCCTAGCTGCTCCTGTGTCAGCAGACCCAAACTCTTGCCAAGCCAACAAATACAGTCTCCAATGTTTTGAATTTTCTAGCATTGAGTTTGCAATGCAACTTGAATCTCTGTATCTGACTTGATTTATGTGCAAGTCATTTCTATGAGCTCACAGGTGAGTGCATGTGCTCAGTGGGCTCTGCTCCATCGAGACTCACAAATATGTATTAAAGCTATGCTACATCTTCCACATTCAGGGGGGCATCCTCTTTCCAAACTCAAGAGAGGGAAAGAGATGAAGCTGCGGAGACGAGACAAAGGACTGAAATGAACATACTCTGAGACAAGGTTAAACACATGGTTTCTAATCTACCTATAAAATCAGAACTTTGAGATAAATTAGGAAATGTAAGAAATTCCACCAGGATACACCCCTAAATAGAAAATTCAAACATATGGTCTTCCTAGCTTCTGGGTATTTAAATTTATTGCAGTGTGCCAACATACACAGTATTCAGTTCCCAATAATTATGAAACAGATGATTAACTGTTCTAAACTGTCATATCTCTTGGGACCCAGGATGATATGTGAAATCATGATAACATAGCTATAGATGTAGAAAAGAAATTATAAAAAATATAAAATTATGTAAAAATATTAATTTAGGAAGACTGATTAACAAGATGTATCTATACCACGTGGACAGGTAAAGATAAAATTTGGAAGAAATGCTCTGGTTAGAAAAAAGCAAGAATTGCTTTCCAGATCAGTATCAATAAAAGAAGGGTGAGTAAGTGCCAAAGCATAATTTTTCATTAGTGTTCATGCCCAAAGTCTCTTTTCAAGAGCCATTCACTAAGCGAAATTAATAAAATTTTGGCACCATTCCTGAATTTTAACCCCAAACAAACAAGCAAGTAGAAATTAATAATGAACCTGTAAAGCAACTGTATTAGAGCATTATCTCATGTCTTTCCCATTAACAGCAGATTTCACATGGCTAAAATCTCTTGGAGAAATAAGCAACTCTACTGGGCATCCAAGAATAAAGTTGGTCAGAATTTTTTTGTGGATTTTTTAGTTTTTACTTGTTATTATTTGAATCATAAATCTTCCTCAAAACATTTTAGACTTGATTAATTTCAAGCAACCCCACAGCAGAATTCCAGATGAAACCAAGGCAAACTCG
Organism: Argya squamiceps; assembly: GCA_037834095.1. NCBI lineage: Eukaryota > Metazoa > Chordata > Aves > Passeriformes > Leiothrichidae > Argya > Argya squamiceps. The sequence goes on along the minus strand of JBBMKD010000170.1, from coordinate 52,447,591 downwards.
GGTAAGGATGTTCTTAGGAAGTACAAAAGATTTTATAGTCAATGAGATTTTTTTTTCACAGAACAAATGATTCTGTGCTTTGCTTCTACTTCTGACATTCAAAAGCAAAGTTAGGCTTAGTATTCCTCAGAGAAGGTTTAGTTTTTCCTAACCTAGAAAAGCATATATCTTATGTCTTTTTAGAACTAAGGAAGGGTGGACACATGGCACAGAGTCTGTCCTGGTCTACAAATCACTTTGTGGTCCATCATATGGCATATTGATCATGCTCCCTGCATGTGGGAATTAACAGACCAATCCTGACAACAACCGGGAGATTTTGTTTTCACTTACCACCAGGAAAATGCCAATGCAAATAATATTTTTTCATCACCTATCACCAGGTTAGTCAGTAGATGAGATAGCTGGATATTGTGAACACTGTCTTGCTATCTATTCCTCTATTCTTATACAGAAAAAAAATTTGCTGGTATCTGCTGGAAGAAACAAAGTAATGGCAACAACACATAAAATAATTTTTTTTGCTACAAGTAGCAAAATACTGGAAATATGAGGTGAAAAAAGTGGTAACAATATAAATTGCTATAGAAAAGACAGTGACATTGATTTAGTCACCAACATAAATGAAACCCAAGATCATGACAGGAGTCTGCTAACTGTCAGAGCCGGATGCAGCTTGGAATACGGGCAGGAAGTAATATAAAGCTCATCCAACAGGGCAGCCAGTTGAGAAAAATCCCTTTCACTTTCTGTAAAAACTTGACAGTACAATAGTTCCTGATGAAAACAAGTTCATTGTTTTGGCATAAGTATCCAAACAAAAAGTCATAAGAGATAGATACCATGTTTTAATAGTCAGCTTTGCAAATCTACTCTCATGAAAAACACTAGATCAAATTTATTAAAAGGTGTCTTTTCCTACGAGTTAGTGAAATTAAACCTTTTCCTTGGTGGAAAAGGATAAACAGAGAGAAGGAAGTAAATAGACCCTGCACCAAATGAGGAGGGTCCATTTCTCGGGTATTCTTTTATTCTACTCAAAACCAAATTTCACTCTAAAAATAGTGACTGATGTTCAGAAAATATAGACTATATTATTATTACTCTTTAATTTATACTTGTAATGTTATCTCTTAAATTCTTTGGAGGCTATAAAGTTATTTCTTCAAGTATATCTATACCAGATAGAACCAGCAATGAAATGCGAGCTAAAAGAAATTGTGTTAAAACAATTCAGTGTTTCTTAGAAAGAAAAAGAATTGTGATGTGAAAAAAACCTACAGAATACAGTTTCCTCAATGAATGCTTCAAGAACAACATAGAAAAATATTGAATTTTGTGGGATATTGTATACACCTTTGAGTTTTGAAAAAATTCTGCTTCAAAGTACTTATTACTTTAAATGTGAGTATAGTGGCAGTTATGCTTGTAGCACAGGCTAAATATTGTAAATAATGTGACAAAAGCATTGTGCTTATTACATGTACTATAAAACATGATTATAGTTTATTTGATTAGCTCATTTTTCTAATATCATTTGATAATTAAAATAAAAAGAAAGTATTTAATGTCTTAAAAAAAGGAATACTTAGGTATTTAATTTATAGAAACCTTTATTTTTTCTATTGGTACCTATAAACATATGAAAAATATATGTATTTCTTCGGTTATATTCTGTCTCCTGGTAAATAAATGGGATTTTGCCAATTACTTGAAAGGACCTAAAATTACACCTTTATTCTCCATTACACAGTTTAAAACAAAAATGAGTTTAAAACAAAGCAAGTTAATAAACAGAATCAGGTATAGGGGAGCTACTGTTCAAAATAAAAATATCTCAGCATAGAAGTACTTTATATACTCGTTTGTCTTCAAATATTTAGTTTTGTAACCTAGATTGACAGTTTGTAATGCATTCGTTTATATCTCAAAAAGAACTTTGCCAGGGTGTCACCCCACAGTTTGTGTATAGTATATTATGCTGACAGATGATAAATGATATTCATGACAATTGCTGCTATTGGCGTGGGTAAATCATATCGACTTTCACAGAAGCGGTACTCATTTTTAAATGTCTCCTTTGTTTAATTTTCTTGTTATACATGAGCTTACTTGGGACTTAACTTTTCTTAGTTTAAAAATGGACATCATTAAATAAAAGTACCGGGTATTCTGTCATCAACCATGTTTCAGCATTACATTATGAAACACTGACTTGTGTATGAAAGATGCAAAACTTACAAAGTATGTATATTCAGGAGATTTTGGATCATGAGTAAATGACTTAGTGAAATCTACTCTGTAACACACCTGCCTAATCTATCATATAAAATTGTGGAACAGCAATATAATTTCAAAACACTGAATCAGTGGAAACCTGGATATTTAATGTAATTAGAGTAAACTGGAATCAGGCCCATACTTCCAGTAAAAATGCCAGGGAGGACAGAACTAGCTCTTACAGGTCTTTCACAATAATTTTGTCTGAACAACTGAGTCCTAAAGTATGTTGCAATTAGCCTAGAAGTGAGTATCACCCTGGAAATGATAACCCAGGGGAAAATGTGCCAAGTGAATGGTAGGATAATTTTGCAAAACATATTAGCATCGCAAACATCACCATTTCAATGTTATTCAGCACAAGTTTTATCTACTAATTATTGTGCTTTTCTGGTTTTTGCTTTCATATATATTTTTTCCTTATAACCTTCTTCCAGAGCTCTTGGAAACATCTCAGAAATGAATGCAAAATCACTCCAGTCTGTGTTAGGTAACAAAATGAATATTGATGAGCTAGCTGTGAGATAAAATATACTATGGTAGAAATTCTGCTGCTGAGGACACCTTGCCCTGATTACTACACTGATGTTACCTTGTTTATTTATTTTTATTTTAATGGTCACTGTTTTAAGGGGTATGTAATAAAGAAGGGACTTTGAAAAGTTATGAAGAATACAAGTTAATGCAAACCATATAACCAGATATTTATATGAAATTTTACTACAAGATGTGAAACTAGAATTTTTTTTACTTATTCAACAGGTATGTATCAGTAGAATAGCTCAGAACTAGAAAAAACTGGAGACTTCATAGACAATGACACAGAATCATCAAAGTTTTCAGTTAGATGCTTTCTGATTTTTACCTCTGTTATAAAAGAGTATGACTCCGTGGGTTTCTTTTTCTGGAACTTTCACTTTACACTAGACTGCAGACAATCAGGAAGTTCATAACTAATAGTCTAATACAACAGCTTATCTTAGCCTGACTGAACAATAAACTTTCCTTTTACATGTCCCAAAATTTATAGCATCAATCTTTACTCATAAGTGAACCAGCAAGGAAATCCATCTGAATATGAAAAATATCCACCCAGATGTTATCTAATTAAAATGATGCTTAAAACATGAGCTCATTATTTAATGTTCACCATATCATGAGAATGCTAAAATACAGAAGTGCTTAAAATAGGCTGTTTACACAACAATTACACAATTTTGATGATCTTGTTTATGCAATAAACAATTTTTCTTTGTGCACAAGGTAACTGTCATTCCATAAATTAAAAAGTTGCTTCCTAGTCCTATCAGATGTCGCCTTTTTTAATGTTACATGAATAGAAAAAAATAGTTTGGTATTCAAGCAAACAATTCTGGACAGGTGTGGTTGTTTGACATTGGCTGGATACCATTACCTGCCTAATCTACTCTATCACTATCCTCCTCAGCTGGACAAGGAAATATGACAAGGTCATGGGTAAAGGACAGGTAGAAATAACTCACTGATTATCAACATGGGCAAAACACACTAAATTTGGGGAAGTAATTTGAATTTATTACCAATCAAATAAGTCAGAGTAGAGTAATGAGTAATGAAATCAAATCTTAGAACACCTTCCATCCACTCCTCCCTTCTGAGCTTAACTCTCTTCCTCCTGTCCTCAGCAGCACAGGGGGATGGGGCATGGTGGTTTTGGTTAGTTCATCACATGCTGCCACTCCCTTCTCATGGGGAGGACTCCAGACTCCTCAAACTCTTCTGCTGCTCCTGTAAGGGTTCCCTCCCACAGCAGACAATCCTCCAAGAACTACTCCAGTGTGTTTTGTCTCCAAAGGCTGCAGCTCTTGATGAATTGCTCTAGCATGGGTGCCACCAGGTGCAGTCAGACCAGTGTGGGTCCCCCATGAGGTCACAAGTTCTGCCAGCAAACCTTCTCCACCAGGCCAGAGGTCCTGCTCCAGTGCAGGTTTCCCAGTAGGTCAGAGTTGCCTTCAGGCACTTCCCTGACTTGGCATTGGGTCCTCCTTGGCATTGGCATCAGCTGCAAGTGGACAAGTGGATGTCTACTCCACGGTGGTCCTCCATGGGCTACCAGGGCACAGCTGTCTCACCATGGGCTGCACCAAGGGCTGCAGGACAACCTCAGCTCCAGCACTTGGAACATCCCCTGCCCCTCCTTCTTCACTGATCTCAGTGTCTTTAGAGATGCTTGTCTCACATATTCTCACTTCTCTTTCCAGCTGCTGTTTTGCAGCAGTTTTTTTTACTCTTCTTAAACATGTTATTGTCCAGACACTGTCACCATTGCTGATGGGCTTGGCCTTGACCGGTGGTGGGTCCATCTTGGAGCTGGGTGACAATGGCTGTGTTGGACATGGGGGAAGCAGCTTACCTGGCAGCTTACCCCCGTAGCCTCCACACTACCAAATTCTTGTCACACAAACACAGTATAATGGGAAATCTCTCATATTTGCCTTCCTGTCTGAACCATATTTTTTATAAATGTAGCTACATAATACAAGTACGTCCTAAACAATCACTGACAAATTTGATTCAATCACCTTGTATTTTGTAAAACCCAGATATCTGCTTTACATCCTTCCAAAGTCATATACATATCTAAGAGCTATTTTGTTACATATTAAATGTTAACTATTATTAGAGAGAAAAACTTTGAAACTGTGAATATGAATGGTTAATATATTAGAAATATTGAAGATTTGCAAATAGTTGTATATCTATGACTGACCTATTTAGCAGCATTACAGTATTATGTCTTTAATACTCATCTGTAGTAGAACAGATATCGTCAGCCTGACAATTTACTCTGCATAATGTGTCGGGTGACTACCTTGTTACACCTTCCTTGACAAAAAGGATATTTGCTAGGTCATGTTATCATTTGTTTTACATTCATTTTCAGACATCCTAAACATCAAGATCCATCATTCCATCTTATGAAGGTGTTTGGAAGTGTGTGAGGAGTTTTAATGTTCCCCAGATTCATTTAGCTCTGTAACAACCTAACAGATTAGTATGGGATCATTCATTACAATGACAGAATCAAAGCATATGAAAGCATAGACAAGAGGATAGGTGACCTGGGGTTGTTTAGCCTGGAGGAAAGGAGGCTCAAGGGGAGATCTTAGTCTCTACAATTACCAGAAAGGAGACTGTTGACAAGTGGGAGTCAGATTCTTCTCCCAGGCAACCAGTGACAGGACAAGAGGAAATGGCTTGAAGCTTCACCAGAAGAAATTCAGGTTGGACATCAGGAAGAATTTCTTCATTGAATGGGTAGTTAAGCATTGGAACAGGCTGACCAGAGAAGTGGTGTAGTCACCATTCCTGGAAGTATTCAAGGAAGTGTTCATGAACTAACTGGACCTGGCACTTGATGGACCTTGAACTCAGTGACCTTGGAGGTCCTTTCCAACCTTAATGATTCTATAAGTTTTTGATTTCACAAAGGATTTTTTTCCTTTATCTCTTTTTCTCCTTCAATTCAATCTGATAATACCAGGATATAAGATCAAAACTGTTAATATTTTTTATTACTGCTGTTAATAGTCTTGATCTGACACAGAATAAAGTGATATAACCTGTGCTGATATAAACTAATATTTCCTCAATTACTTCAACAGTATTGTGATAATTCAAAACAGTTGAGATATTTCCTTTTAATTTTAGCAGATCGGTGATGGTTCTTATGATAGTTTTATCTCTGAAATCAGTCCTTAAATATGCTAAGGCATATGATGCTTTCAGACACCATGATCATTCTTTGCTATTACTTATGAAAGCTTTTCAGCTTTCACCTTATTATGATTACTATTTTATTTTATTATTATTTGTGAACCATACAACATCACAGGATTAAGTTCTTGGCAGGTACCACTTCCTTTAGTGGGAACATTAACAGACAAAATCCACTTGTGCCCCTTTGCCCGTTTTTAATTGTCTGTGATAGAATGCACACTAATGCCACTGTTTGTTCCTACTTTATTTTCTACTTTGTTTCCTAACATCTTAAACCAGGTTCCCCAGCTCCTAAAGATTTTTTCTTTTTTTTTAGGATAATTTAATAATTTTTGTTTTTTTTTTAACATCATCATTAATACTCTTAATGCAGGAAGATATTGTTTCAGACCCTAATCTCTGGCTGATTGAGTAACAGAGTGGCCTGAGATAACCTAGTAAGATCAGAATTATCTAGTATCCAGTCTGTACTCCATTGCATTGTAGAAATTGTTTAATATTCAAACTTGTGGCACCCAAGTTTACTCAGCTTTGGCTATCCTACTATCACTGTATTTTTATGGCTTGTTCTATCATTCTATGCTCGTACTCAGGAATCCTTGCCTCATGCTACTGCTAATTAATATGAAACCTAACAATGTGTAGGAATTTTTGAAAACTTTCTACTGCATAAATCTGAAAGAAGCATATTATACAAATGAATTTGCAGCATAGTTGAATTTTTCAACTTTGTCCTTAAATTTATGTGGATAAATTTGTAAGTCTTATGATATTTTGAATTACTTGAAAATGCTCTGGTTTAAAATATACAAGCAGTGAAAAAAATTTTAGTTGCTTTTATTTAGTATATAATATGTTATTTTTATGTAGCGATCTGCAGCAATCTGAAAGAAGTGTTCAATGATGTCTTATTTAAGATATCAATTTGTGCCCAAGTAGTTCTTTGAAACAATTTGCAAATTAGGAACTGGCTGGATGGCCAGGCTCAGAGAGTGGTGGTAAATGGAGCTGTATCCAGTTGGCGGCCAGTCACCAGTGGTGTCCCTCAGGGGTCCGTGCTGGG
>JBBMKD010000170.1:52420959-52440389 GCA_037834095.1 Argya squamiceps | reverse complement strand
TTAGGGCTGGGTTGGACTTGATGATCTTGAAGGTCTCTTCCAACCTACACATTCTGTGATTCTGTGATTCTGTGAAATTATTTTTGTCTTTCTGAAGTCTGTAACATTGAAACTTCCTTAGTGGAAGATCACTAAGATTACATTAATATATAAATTTATAAAATACATATGTACAACTTCCAGATCTGTATTTCAAGCAAATATCTCCACATTTATAGTGCATATAATAAACTCTAAATAATGTTTAAATATACATATATATGTTGTGTGTATACACATATACATATTAATTAAAGACCTTCTGCTACAGTTCTATGAACAGGACAAGTGCAGTTAGGCAAAGAATTTCTAAACTGTGTTCCCCATTAAATCATATTGACTGCAATTCCTGATACTTCCAGCAACTTTCTATTGCCACATAGTTTGTTCTAGTGAGCCTGGGGGAGAGACCAATGTAGCATGTTTTATGAACAAACAACACTGTTTGACATAAGAGAGGTTTGGAAACTAATAACCAAATGACAAGTTTTCCATGCCAAAACTTTGGTATCAGTCAGGCTCTAGCAGATTTCCCTCTGGGCTGCGACAATCCATTTCTTCTGTCTCCCAATTCCCATGACCTAATTACTGAGAATATTACAAACTTGCTGCCAGGCAACTCTGAACACTGCTTTCTCCCTTAAACAGTAACAAATATATAGCCCTTAGGAAAGCTGTAGGAAGAGAGGAATGAGAAGGTCACAAATGGGAGGGAAAAACAAAAAATTCAAAAAATATAGTTTGTTCTGCTACCAGAGATAATTTTTTCCAAGTCAAAGGTGAGTAGGTGGTGGGTAAAACCTGAAGGATCCCAGTTTGAGAATGGGATTTGAGTACTGGTTGCCTTTCCTCAAGAGAAGGAAAAGAGAGTTTTACCATTTTCATTATTAGAACTGAAATATCAGTTAATATTCTGTATAATTGTGTTGCAAATTCTTTCATGAAGAATGAAAGAAGCATGATGAAGAGAAAAACCCACATTGAGAAAATATTAAGTCAAAAAATAATTCCAGAATTAGATTGTGGTTTTACCTGAACAGAGAAATTTTAACATAAGCATGTAAAGCTACTTACGTTTAAACCATATCGCAGAAATAAACAGAATTACAATTGACAGGGTAACATGATTGTGAAAAATACTAGACAGATCTAGAATTTAAATGTGAACCTAGCAGAGCTGAATTCCCATTTCTTAAAATTACACATGCATTCCATTTTTTGGGTAAGCAAATTGTCAAATGTGACATGAATTGCCAGAAAATACTTTTATCATTCATGGACATGGAATTCTTGGGCATTTATGCTACATTATGTTATGTTTATGCTACATAATGCATCCTTAATGTTTTTTGGTTAAACACATTTTTGTTGAGTAGACAGAACAAATATTACTCAAATTATTAGGTGATATAAAATTTTCAAGGTGCTCCATAAAAGAGTCACAGAATTTACCAAAAGTAATTCTTTACCTGCAGTAGTCCATTAAGGAAGTTCTTTGTAAGGTACATGTTTAAGACAATATTACACAGTGATGGGTGGATAGTGCCAGGGGTATAGTCCTGAAAATTAGTCAGTGCTTTTGGATGCTACTTGATGGTTTCCCTTTTATCTGAATATGTTGGAAGAAAATCACTTTTGAAAGTTCACATTTGAAAAGCAGGGAAAAAGAAGACAAGAAAAAGACAAAAGAACAACTTCTGGAGTTTGCCATCATTTGCTTGTAAAATTATATATTAATGATGTCACAGATGCAAATACACAGTCAAGCAGTGAAAGGAATTTATTGACCATTGCTACCTATCTATTTACAAAATGAATTCCAGCCATCACTCTCTTAATGTGATACACAATGAGGCACGAAAGAGAAGTTATGCATCTCAAGAGCCACCACATTTAACGAAATCTGTATGAATGTTATGATATTCATGTTTTCCTTAATTTCTTCTCATTGTTATTTTCTCACACGTATAAAAATAAGCCAGTCCAGTTCCTATAACATTCAACAATTACATTAAAATAGCACTTCTGAAGTCTTTAACCTTGATTTGCCCTGCAACAGGATTTAACACCTGGATCATACATGATTTTTCTTACTGAATATTAGTAATCATTTTGAACTATATGATATTTTTCAGCAGTGCAGCTCTACAGGACTGCCACCACAACACTTCACCTAATTCTGTCCATCCCAATGATTCCACTTCTCTTTTTTGGTTAAATCTAGCCTCCACTCTTGTTCCCAAAATCCTGACTTTTTTTTTTATTTCTAAAATCTTTTGACCAAACATCTTCCTGTTTTGCATCATTCATTCTTTCTTCTTTTGTGTACTCATGCCTCTCTAGCACTAATTCTTCACTCTGTTCACTATTTCTAATGTCCTAAGTTCATTTTATCCCCTTTCATCCTAGTCTGACCTTATCATTATGACAGCTTTGACCTTAATGTGACAAGTTCTTGGTGGTTCTAACTTTTTTGATTCTATTTTTTTTTGATCAATGTGGTTTTTTGTGGGTTTGCATAATTTTTTTTCCTTTTGTGAACTCTCCCTGTTTCACTTATCATTTATACTATTATCTTTGTCTTATCTCAGATTTCTCATATCATATCCTTTCCAGTCAAAAAAAAATTTTGGATGCATGAGGGCAACAGCTGCTTGTGAAATTCTTGGAATAAATCTTATTTCTGGAGGACACATTTCATCTTCTGTATCTTCTATCTGGAGGCTTCCTTCTGAAGAAAATTTCAGATGGTCCACAGAGACAGAATGATTACTATATCAGAAGTGATTCTAATTTATCAGATTATAGGACTGTAAATGATGTTTTATCTAAATTTAAAATGTGTTGATCTGTTTTTCAAAAGCCAAGTGTTAAATGTTACTTGATAAGCAACTTGAATGTGTTTATGATGTTTTTTAGAGTCCCTTTTTTCCTATATTGTCTAGTTTCAGGCAAATAACTAGACATGATTATAAATGAGGCATACCTTTGTGACAAGTAATATAGAAAAATAGGATGGCTATACTAGTTTAGCTCAAAGGTACGTCTAATCCAACCTTTTCCCTGATAACAACCAAAAGCAGACACAGAGAAGAAAGCAAAAGACTATAAAAATATGCAGCAATATTTCCCTTGGATACTTTCTTAGTCACACTGGATCACAGATTTCTGAGCTGGAAGTGCTGTATGCATATTTAAACACTTTCTCTTATCCATCACCATCTGAAGCTAAAAACTTTTTAATCCACACATGATTCTTAATACAAGTTCTATTATTCAACATGCTCTACAACAAATGACTGCTTTTTACTTATTTTTGTATGCATGTGAATTATAAAGAGGAATGTACTGATATCAAAAAAATCCAGTGTTTTTTCTATAGTGTTGCTTATAGAAATGAGTACCTTCTTGTTTTTAGGTGGGTTTGGATCCAATAACTGGATCTAAAGATTTGCCATTATTCTTTCAATACAGTGAAACAATAGGTCCTAAATAGGTCCTAGGAGAAAGGTTTTATGGAGCCTTCATGGGTCAGTGACATATTTATTAAAAGTAAATATTCAAAAATTTAAAAGATCAGACAAATACCCTTCATGTTATCAATGATAAACAATGTTAATGATTCATACAAGTCCTAGATATAGCACAGAAATACTTCAAGACAAGTGGAATTTCCCTATTTCCAGTCTATCATAGACATATTACTGCATAATTAATCTTTATTGAACAAAGTTAATAATTAATTTATTTTCTTCCATTCTGGTCCTGTTTTCAACAAGAACAAACACTTCAAAAAAGGAACACAGTCAACATGTGCTGCTTACTGTGTAAGTTATTACATTCACATTTATAGCTTTTGGGTTTAGGTGGTGTCATGGTACTAAGACACGTCCTAGAAAACCAGAAGTATTAAAACCATTACCTTGACACCAGCTTCCCAGAAGGTAAATGACAGGTTAAATGATTATAGCTAGAATTGGAAAGTATGAGCAAGACTGCTAATTTTAAATGTATCTTTTTATTTAAAAAGTAGCATGCAAACTCAGTATTGTCATTGGTAATAAGAGGTTTTAGTAACTTTTCAGAACCTCAGGCTGGGCTGTGAGGCGTACCATTTCTGGATTCTATCTTAACTTGCTTGGAGCTTTGTTTAAATCAGTTGACCTGAAAGAGCAACTATCTCATGACCAAGTGGCTATTAATTCATTTTCGTTTACTTTGGCTTTAAATGAGTCTGTGTTATGACTTTGTTAAGAAATTCTATGTAGACAGGAACATCACTTAGTTATTCTGTGGAGAATGTGTGATCCATAGCCCTATAATAATCATGAAGCATCTAAGAATGTAGGACTGCGGTGACAGCAGAGGCCTTTAGAGTATGTGCACAATATCATACTAGACTTATTAAGTATATCAACAGCTCCTCTGTTAATAATATAAACTTAGAAGCTGAGCAAAACAGATTTTCAGTGGTAACAGAAAGAAGCAAGTGTATCCAATATATGCACTGCGTTACATATGATATTTGCCAAAATCATATGTAACACAGAGTTACAGAAGAGTAAAGAAAGAGCAAAGGATAAAGTCTGTTAGAAAATAGACAAAAATGGCCCTAAGTAGACCCTAGAGGGAGGACAAAACCCATCAATTTCAAGAAAGTGTTTTTCCTGACAAAGAGGAGGAAGACAACCCCTTAATTAACATCCCATTCCTTGGATCTGGAGAGAATGCCAACAACTTATCATGACACCTCAGAACCCATGCTAAAAGAATTGGATTGGAGTCTCTGAGAATATTGGAAATGGCCATGAAAACATCCTTTCTCTGGTGGATTTGGCTGCTGAGGCTCATGGCCAATTTAGAAATGGTGCAGTGGTGTCTTTGAAAGAACAGTCTAGCAGAGGAATCAGTGGAGGCTCCCAGACAAACATCAGGGAGACTCTGGCTGGTCTTCTGTCTAAGGCAACAGCTTTCATTTGAGACCAGTCCTGGGCCCTTAACAGCATGAACTGGGCCACTTATCTTATTTATCCAGACAGGGACCCTGAGCTCTGGGCTGAAGTCCTGGCCTGACCTTATCCTTGCCTTGGCACCAACAATCTGGAGCAGTCACTGGGCCATATCTGACACTGGCCATTGTCTCTGAACCTGGCAAATGAGGAACAAATTTAGCTTTCATAGGGCTTGGTGGTTTTTGTTCTGGTTTTTTTTTTAATTTTTTTTTTCTTAAGGTATAACAGCTGCTAACTGTAGCTTTGCTAATGAGGTTTCTTTTGTACTAATTAGAAAATTTGGACTGTGAGTATGTGTACCAATGTAAATGAATTAACAGTAATAGCCATTTGCGTCTTGTTCACATGATTAAATTGATGAATTAATTTTCTTTTTCATTTATAGAGCATTTTCTCTTTCTGCCTAAAACTGTCCTAGAATTACCAGATTCCTATTTTGTTCAAGAACCAGCTGTTCAGAGGTTTTCAGGGGTAACTCTTGTGGACACGAGACTGCTTTTCATCAAGTGTCTCTGATACTAAAAAACATATTTACATTGTAATACAATAATAATGTCTCAGAAATAAACATAGTTCCACTTGATTTACCTAAGCCACTCTCTTTCTTCTACAGTCTTATTCCTGATTTTTTCATGTCTAAAACAAAAAACTTGAGTATTCATTTTAGAAGAAAGTCATATCTTAAATTACTTTTTTTTTCCTTTTAGCTGCAAAGGAGATCATGATTTAGAGGCCGCAAATTAGCTTTGCCAATTCTTACTCTTTTCAACTTTTTAAGTGGTGTCTTTCACAATACTTCTGGAGAAACTCTCACACAAGAATTATTTGCCATGGTTTCTAAATCTCAAAACAATGTTCATTTTGCCAGATTTCTCCTATTACTTCATGCATTGTTTGACTGGACTACTGTTACCTTGATTATGTACTCATAAAAGCTTTAGTAAAACAAAGGTATATTTAACCATTCGTAATACAATTATGAATAATACAATTAAAATAGTCATGTCATTTGTTACTGCACGACACACTTCCCCCTCATGGTTTATTTGTTCACAGTCATACTGAAATATACACACAGACACAGCTAATCCTTAGCTATAAATTTTCAGGTGGTTTTAAGAAAAATATATGATAAGAAAGAAACTCAGCTAAAATGACAATTTTAATCTAGAGCAATCTTTTTAAATACATACGTTGACTTTACCAGTTTTACATTTGTTGTTGTTTTTCCTTAGTTGATATGAAGAATTCTTAGTCCCCTTACTTAGTCACTTGGCCTTCTTACTCAAGTGGATCCCATTTCTTCCAATCAATCCTTAATCCCCAAGATATCTATGCACCATAGTAATAAAGAAAATTACAAGTATTTTTCATTTTAGAAAGATTTTAAAATTGCAGAACTTGTATCTAGAAATAAGTTATTAAATACTTAAAATTTAAAGCATGTAATTGTTTTTAATAATTTCACTGTTTTTTTATTTTAATAGAAATGCCAAGAGAATAGTTTGTTGTTGTTGTTCAGAGGACACCCCTCTAGAAATACAGTTTTCCTTGCTAAAATATGTGGGGAAAGCACAACCAAGATATTCATTATGAGTACATCTCCCCCTGCTGCAAATCAAACTGTAAGATCATTTTTCTGTAGATGTCAGTTAAACTTAATGAACTGCATGAACTAATAAGGAAATGTAGTAGTGAAATTAACTAGCATCATACATTTAGAAATATATTGTTCCAATTGCAAACTAAATATATTTTTCCTGTTCTTTGCTTTATTGCAAATAAATGTATTTAGAAATAAATATTTTATAACAAAAGAATTTCCAGTCTACTTATTAAAAATGTTATTGCATAGTTTTGCAGAAAACACTGTCTTATCATTCCAGTTCCCTGCCAGATATGAGTTGAGAAAACAGGGTGAGGAAAACACAAAAGCAAAGAAGGATGGCATTAAAAAACTTCCTACAACTCCTGTTCCAACCTTTCCTGGGTGGGGAATGGATTTTCATACAAAGCCTTCCAAGAAGAAGCTATATAGGACTATATAGGGTAAGAGATATACAGCATACCCCCAGCATTGCACTTGTGCTACTTTGGCATGTAAAATGACATTTTTTCCAGATTACCAAAATGTATGAATAAGCAAAGGTAGGGTGTGAAGTCATATCCCTCAAGTGAAATCATTGCCATTTGAGTTCAATAATTTTTGATTGATATAATCAGATATTTTTATTAATGTCAGCCTTGATAATTTCTCAGTTTGGGCCATTCTCCTAACTCTAATTCCAGCTCTGAATTATCTAGGCAACTTTTAATGTTAACTGAGAGATCATTTTGCAAAGTATTCAGTGTCTATGAGCTCTAAGAATGGTAATAAGAGCAGTGTCTAAAGCTAAAATTTGTGTCTAGAGTTAAAATTTCATTTTCTCATGAAATATAGAAATGTTTTTCTTTCAGGGTTTCCTAGTCTAGAATACTAGTCCATGGATATTTTACCTGTCAAATATTAAAAACATGTTTTGTTTGCCTCCTATTGCAAGTTCAGACAATGATGATAGTAAGTATTGCTTTGTTTTTGCCACTGTTGACAGATGGAGCAGCATGTACTTTTCCTTACATGGGAAAGTACAAATAAAGGTAATTTTAATCACGTAATTGTGCTGCCATTTGCTTCCCTCTATTTATATAATGATTACATCATTATTTGTGTCATGGTCTTAGGTTCAGAAAGAAGAAAATAAACATGAAAATCACAGAAACATATTTTGACTTGTTTTTAGGAAGGCTAGGTTTTTTTTTATTTGGTCATGTGTAAAAAATATGTAGTTGGGTAGACTTGTTGATTATGTTGCATTTACAGTAAATGTGTTCACCTCCAACTCTCCTCTAATGAGCAAGAAACTTGACTTTCTACTACATTCCAGAGTCTGGCCAGTACTGCCTAACTAGGAAAAAAACAACTGCAGCAACAGTTTTCCATAATGCAATGTAAGAGTCATTACTTGCTGTTGTATTAGTGGGCGACCTTTTGGAATGTTCAGAATTTATAGTGCATTCTTCGACATAACATATTTTTATATTTTTCTTTCATTGTAAAAACTATGCCATTTAAAAAGTCTCAGTGAAATCTCAAGGCAAAATAAGAAAGTAAAAGTAAACATACTTCCTGAAGTTTAAGGGGTAAAGATCCACAAAAAAAAAAAAAAAAAAAAAAAAAAAAGAGTAATCTACCCAATAAATGGGGCTGTATTCTCAACCTCTCCAAAATGGTGGCAAAATGCCTAATACTTGCCATTTCAAAGAAAATGGCTCAATTCCATTAAGAAGGAAATATCCTAATTCACAAATATACACAGTGGGTAATGTGTTAATAACACCATTATCAGCTGATAACACGGTGCAGTTAATGTAGCTCAGCATGAGTTGATTTTACCACAAACCATTGTTTCCTTTTAAAACAGCATGAGATCTTGGGAAAAATCTCTCAGCATCTCACTATGGGAACTTAATAAACATTAGTCACCATCGTGCAGAAACAGGGAGGAAAAAAGATACTTTATATTTCTTCTGTTTCATGCTGTTCCATTCAACCTCACGTAATTAATTAGTTCCTTTAAGCAGTGTATCTGATCCTGAACTCTCTGGCTTTTACATTATTATGATGGACAGTTTTCTTGTAAAAAATTCTGAAAACTCTCCTCAGCAAGTATCAGAACACTTTAAGTGATACAAGGTTGTATTTCACAAATATGAAACTACCAAATAAGACCATCTGTTTTGCATTTTAGTACCAAGATGTCAGTAAGAATGGATGAGAAGAGGAAATCCTTTTGGTGGAGCTGCATCTCTGAACCCAGAGTGTCTTTATTCTATATTTGACCATCCAAATCACACCTGGGTTGGATGTACAAACAACCACCTTTGGTTGTTGTTCCAGGTCTCCTTGAGTCCTAGTTAAGTTCATATAGTTGAAATGGAAGTGTATTTTAAGTGGAAAAGAAATCTTTCTTGCTAAATAAATCCATAAAAGCTGTTTTGTACAATCAATTTTCATTATATGTCATTGTCATTGAGAGCTGGAAAGCAAATGCAACTTCTAGTTGCATGTTAAAGATGAATAAGTGACCTACAGTACAAATAAAGTTTGTTCCATGATCTACTAGGCAATTGATTCCACTGGAAAATAGGGCTGTGTTCGTGTAAATACTAGTTGTGGTCTAGATACAGGTTTTCATCATATAAATCATGAGACGCATAATGCTATGCCTTCATAAACTTAATGGTTAACACAGAAGTATTAAATGAGACATGTATTCATAGTTCGTAAGTGAACTTTATCAGAAATTTGTTTAAGTTTATAATAAGATTTAATTCTACATGCCATATTTCTTATTAGATGCAAGAGACCATGAAAAGATTTTGAAATTAATCTAGTGATTTATATCTATGCTAGCCGAATTCTCATTCTATTCCTTTATCTTCCTACATCCATCTTACTCTGGATTATTTCCCACCTTATGAAAGTGGTAGCTATTTTTACAGTTGATCTAACTGAACAGTAAGGAAAGATTTTCTTAAGTATTTGATACCTCTTTGTCTTTTATTAATTACTGGAAATTCTTTATTTTGTAAAAAAACATTTACCTTGCATTATTCTGCAGCGGAAAATAAAAGTAGATACTGTACTTATTTGAAAACTAATTCATAAAGGAGTGGTGAAAACTTTTCAGCCTTTGAGGTACGATAAGAACAATTAATTGTCCTAAGATGAATCCACTCACTCCTGAAAGGAGGTAAAGTTCAAGATATTTCAGAAGTTTCTATATAGGGTTAATTGCTTTAAGAAAGGATTGAAAGCAGCATGTTCCTCTATCTCAACAGAATTTTCTAATGGGGTAAAATGGCGAGATCGTTAGAGAATATTTATTAGCTTCAGATGAGAAGTTATTTCATTTACACATTGTGACCATATGGGAACTCATAACAGTTCTAAGGATGTCTGTTCATCTGTATACATGCAAAGTAAGATGATGGATATGAAAAACAAATGGACGTTAAAAAAGACATTGAAATGCCTAAAGTAAAATTTAGGTAGATTTTTTTTTTGATTCAGATTTGAGGGAAACTAATGCGTCTTTACCTCACTAATTTGGCTTCTAACAGATTTTCTAAGATTTATCAAAACAAAATGGTGCTCAAAAGAAACGTTTTTTTCCACAGGGCTAAACTGTACATTTCAGCAACAAACCCATGCACTTCATTTGGGTCCGTAAACTACTTTATCAAATATTTTACGTCAACTTCATGGATAAATTTTTAATTACCATTCAACCAGGGCTTATCCTGGCTAAACTATGGATATTAACAGTATTACAAAAAGAATTTAAGTTGCCAGTCTAACTGGCACTGGCTTGTTAAATAAAGTTACTTTTCACAACTAGCAGTTTTTGTAATCCACAACAATTGTCACTGTAGCTGCCTTCACACAGAGTGGACGTGTTCATGGTGTACTTGTTCACCCTGAGTCAGTTGTACCTATGTGCCATTTCAGTAGGTCAAATGTTAGCCAACCCTGCAGAAATCCTGTGGGTGGGTTGACAAAACCCTTGAGCCTATATTTGCATATCCTGGTGAATCATAAGGAATGTTGTCTTTTTAGGACTGTGATAAGGGTGTACAAGTATGATTTATTCTGGTTAAGACAGAGAAGAGGAATCTGAGCTGTATGACACTACACAGCTGTTTCCAAATGTTCTGGCTAAAAGAATAATCATATATTTCTAGAAAACCTGGCAATAATTTTACTGAACATAGGAATGTGAGAAGCTTGATCCCTCATCTCTTTCAAAAGTGCCAAATTCACATTTAATGATTGAATTTTTTATGTGTTTTTTTCCTGTAGTTACAAACTACACATCATCTTCAAGAGGGTTTTTTGTTTTGTTTTCAGCATAAAAACCATTCAAACAAAGGAATTCCTTGATGTGAATCTTTCCTTTATTCTACCCCAACTTAAAATGGTGAAAATAAAGCAGAAAAGAAAACCAAACTTTCTGAATGGTGAAAGCAGTACCTATGACTTCATGTATTTTCTCACCTAGCCAGCTGTTCTGCCAAAGCCTTTTCCCTCCCCTTCCACATATCTTTCTATATTTCAGCAATATTCATCCTAGGCAAGAAACAGCTGCATCAATGCTAGTCTGCAGTCAAATTCAAAATACTCACATGATGGGAATATGTCTGCCTTTGGACAGGCAGCTGACTCTAAAAGAAGTATGCAAACAGACTTCTGCCCTCTCCCTTTCAGGGGTGCTGATCTTGGGTCTGTACAGGTAAGTGGTCATTTCCTAGCAGCTTTTGTTGCAATTTTATTTGGTATTAGCTGAAATTAACCAATTGGTTCAGAAAGTTATTAAAAACTGACAGGTTAAATAAAATTCTTTAGTAAACAGGCTAAGAAAATGGCTTCTGCGTTGTACTGGATGTCACACTCCTGTGAAGCTGGGAATGATGTTCACAGGTGATATGCATAAAAATAAAATATTTGAGTATATGGGAAAACTATGAAAGATGTTCAAGCATATTGGCAGCAGCAGATGACATAATAATAAAGATTAAAGCCATATCTGATTTTACAAAAAAAGTGAATTGTGAAATATTTTTCACTGCTGTCATTATTGTTGTTTTGAAATGCTAATATATCATGATTCATTATGGCAGTCTTTAGAGTTAGGATTTTATTCAGCTGGAAAAAAATGTTTGAATTACTATAGTAGGTTTAATCATTTACAGTTGCTATATGGCTGTATTAGTTTAATATTTAATACAAGTTTTGAGAAAAATAAAAGCTCTAGACAGACTAAATTGAATTTGCCATCAGTGAAAAGAGTAACTTACAATAAAGTAAAAAGAAAAAGTATAACTTACAGATGATCTGCAAGTTAAAAATTGCTCTACTTCTCCACCAGATTATAAACGTTGGTTCTCATCTCAGGCACTGCAGGAGAACAGTTTCCTGTGCAGAGGGATAGGGGAGGAAAAGAATGTTCTCCATCAGGAAAAGCCCAGTGAAAAATGGGAATAGGATCATGTTACATATACATGAGATTTCTTAGTCCATTGTGCTGTGTATGTTATACGTCACTTTCCTCATTAAGACTACTCTGCCATTTCACTCGTATATCTGTTTTCAACACCAGCAAACTAACCTTCAGTAGTAAATTCTGGGAATGATGCTATCACTCGTTTTATGCTTCCGCTTCAGAAATAAATGTACATTTATAGGACAAGCAGTTTTCCAAGATGAGAGAGTGGACAGTATCTAACAGCATTCTTCTTATGCAGAAACACATATTTCAGGACCAGGAATAATAGTCACTTTTGAACCTCCATTTATAAATTGCTCTTGCTAGTAGTAAGATCTATAGCAAAAAATGTTGTATATGAACTACATTTTGTAGTTCATTTTTCAAAACTACAAATTAGTTTTTTTTCCTAATTCTCAGAGTTTTGATAATAATCTGTTTCTTTAGTTCGAGCAGAAGGAACGTAGTTTCATTCCCATTTTTGGTTCTTCTTATAATCTTTCACAGAACAGTTATGTACCATAAACTGGAATTTTGCCCAAAATTTATAAAAGGTTTTGCTTACATTTTCCAGATAAATAAATATAAAAATATAAACCATAATATACAACTTCAGCCAAGAAGCATTTTATCTTCTTACTTGCTTTGCTAAGTGTGAGGATATCCCTCATGATGTGTTGAACACAAATAAGTAAGGCTGTTACCTAAGCAATTCCTCTTTGAATATGTTGTAACTGTGGCTCTTTGTTTTCTATCCTGTTGATAGATCAGGACAGAGATACAATGTTAGTCTTTTAAAATTAATTAATATGAGCCATAGATGTGCCCTAGAGGGACTGTTATTTTCCTTAATTGTTTCAAAAATAGCTTTTCTTTTTTGACTATGGTTAAATTAGCACTCAGAACCTTTTAACTTAAAATCGTTTATCAACAGAGCTAGGTCCTTAAATGAAGTGAAATTAATAATGTTTGGAAGAAAAGCAACAAAAATCTATATGGGCTAAGAAATACCAAGTACGAAAGATTCATTATTTTGGTTTTTTTCAACTACTTTCTGTTGGATGTTTAGAAAATGTCAAAACTGTGGAGAAAATACTATCACAAGTCTAAGGATTATCTGGAGTAAGTTCTACATTATTACAGTTCTATAAGATGAATGTGAAAGTTATACATTTAGGGATTTCTTCTGTCTGCAGTTGTATCAATGGAGGATGCACGTCAACTTCACAGGAACGTCCTTAGAGCATTAGGATTAACTGATTGAATAGAATAATACTTCAATTGAAACCTCTTTTCTCTACTACAGTTTATAAAAAATGTTACATGCAAAAATAAAATTGTCACATAAAGGAGAAACAGTATCATGACCCATCAATTATGCACCACCAAGTTTTGTTACTGGATTTCTAAGATGTCAAGATGGAATTCATGTTTTTTATCCTGAAATGTCTTGATCTATCAGAACTATCCACATACATTGATCTGTGAGTGTTGTGCATAATCTTGTTTGAACTAGATTTCTTTGTTGTTGTTGGTTTTCTTTTTTTTTAATTTGAAGAGAAAAAGATCAACATCTCCTAAAACTGAGAGGAAGAAAAAAAATCAACATCAATGCTTTTCTGCATGTTAGATAAGAGATACCTAGACAACTACTGATACTACTGGTTGCATCACTTTTTAAGTAACATGTCACTATGATATTTTATTTTCACTATCATATTTTATCAAATATGATAAAATCATTCTGATTAGATCTGTAGATGTAAACAATGACATACAGGAGACTGTTGCTGAGTCAGGTGTCCTCAAGGGCAAAGCCATTTAAGGTTTTATCATACAAATCCAGCAAGAAAACTTATCACATAGACATTTGTATTTTTCCTTTAACATAGTTCTTCCTGAAATTATATACTCATATTATGTGTTCAATGTGTTACAAAATATATATTTCATAATGTTATTATAATATAGTTAACAAAATCTGCTAATCGTTAAGTGATTATCCTTGATGTTGGGAAGAATTGCTTCATTGTTATGTTAAGTACTTGACTCCACAAATATTAAGCAATTTTCTTACACCAGTAAGTAGTAAGGCAAGTCTAAACTGCAGTGTGCTAATTTTGAAGTAAGCACTGTTTTGGCATGAAGGAAATTTTTATTTAGTGATGACGTTCAAACTATAGAAATGTGTTGCCTTTCTTGCTTCTATTTGCCCTAGCCATGATATAGGTACGACGAAAAGTACAGACTTGCAGGCTTTAAACATAATTAGAATAATCAGTAATGTTATTTGAAAATCTCACTACCATCCTGATCACCCAGGAATATAACATTTTATTTTCTGCAGTCTTTCTGCACCATAGATCATCAGAAATGAAAAAACCTGACACTTTCAATGCATATCTTTCCAAATTCCTCTTCATATTTATACATTCCTTCTCTGTCTCTACATTTATTACTTGAGCTGCTTCTGCAGAGTTAATTCCTTTTCCAAAAGTTTTCTACATTTTAGTCTTACCTGCCCATTGTATTTCACCATGATTTCTTGTCTTATGTTACCAATACTCCTTAAAGCAATCACGACATTGCATTAAATATATTTTTCTTCACTTGACTACTTTTAACCTCTCACTTAGTGCTTGACCAGTCTCTGAAAGCAATGGTAAAGGCTCCCATTGAACTTTAGTTTAGCTTTGTTATGTCAATAAAAAGCTAATTAAAAAAAATATAATATCCTCTCCTACCAGCTGTACAAGCTACTGCGTAAATTTACATTCAAAATATTATATAAGAATTTTATTGTTAAAGTCAGTGTTGTTGTTATCACTAGTGAAATACCACCTGCCAGGATGTACCATATCTAATGAGTCCAATACACAACATTCATGTATGCTTTCTCACAAGAAATTGCTTTTTTAAAATATATCATATATTCTGATTACATTGCTTATTAATATTATGTATGCTTGATGTACTTTCTAATAAATGTAAAGCTGATTTTACACATTGCTTTGCTTGGAATAGTAAACTGCCCTTTTATTTTTTTTAGTGTCAATCATAAAATAGCTCAAAATGAGTATGCCCAACTATGAAAAAATCCAGGGCAAATGTGATGAAAACAGTAGGATACCCTTAGTTTCACACTTGTTCAAAAAGTCTCATGATTTCCAGAAAATCCCACCAACTGACTTTTAGTGATCTGTCTTAGAACCAAGCCAGTCTCAAGGCATAAGCTCTGTTTTTAATATTGTGCCTGAAAGATACAGTCATCAGGCTCTGGTGACAAACCACATATAAGTTAGAAGCAGACAAACCAAAATAATTACAGAAATGCCTGTCTATAAAAGATGCCAATGAAATAAAAAAGTTGCTAATAGCATTTTACCAGGATAGTTACTAAGCCAAACATGTTTCAAAATTTTTGTCAACAGCCTCCATAACCAAAAACCTATCTACATAAAACCATATTGTTAATTGATAAGAAAATGGTAACTATATTAATAATACAAAACAAACCTGTCCTTCTATAAGTCAGGTCTGGTAAAGCAAATGTAGCTATTTGTCCAAAAGCAAAGAAGTCATTCTGCATCAATTACTAAAAAACAGTCTTTGATGACTATTTGTGATTTAATAAAATGGGGTTCATTTGAATAAAATACCTCTTTCTTAAATAGATATGAGTTTGCATAAGAATAATAACTTTTAGAGATAAACAAAGAGCAGAACTCCATCTACCTCTCTTTTCCCTTGCAATCGTAGAAAACAACAAATTTAGGCATACGCATTCAGATCTCAGTGGAGATGGCCTCTGTCTCTAGTGTACACTAAAAGATTCCTTTACCCCGACCTGGAAGTAATTTCTTATTTTCAGTAATTTTCTGGTTTCCCTTTTTGTTTCAAAAATACACTTGCTTTTGTAAAAAAACAAAAAAAGATTTATTACATTTGTTAATAGTCATGGAGAACAAAATATGTGATTATTATCAGTAGATAAGTTAATTATTTTGCTTTATGCTCCAGGTATCTAAATGCTCATGGCTGTTTTTCTTTATAACTGTATGTGCCATTGTGCCTTCAGAAATAAACACACACAAAATGTGAATGTGCTTTTGAATAGTGTGGTGCAATGTGAAATCCTATGATTCAGAAATGTTTCCTTGAGATAATTTTCCTGATTTTTGACAGTTCTTATTCAGAGAGGTGAGAACACTTAAATAAAAACTACCTTCTGACCTCTAGTATTAAGTTGAATTTCTTCTTATATGCCTGTGTTTCATTCAGTTAATTGTTTTCTACTAAAATGAGTGATACCAAGTTACTTTAACATTCCCCAAAATAAAATGTCTGCACATAAAAGAAAATTTGCATGGTGGATGAAAGTTCTGGTAAATTTCTGTAGAGCTACAAAGCTCAGCAGAAACTATTCACTGAGTTTGCAGAAAGAGAAAAATCATTCCTACAGTTGCAAGTTTCTGAAGTAAAAACTTCCCAGCAAAAAGTGAGAACCAAGCCTGCAGGAATAAACAAGCAGATTGCTAAACTTGTAACCATGTTATTTAATAAATCTGTTAAAGCAACTTGTTACTTCAGACAGCTGGTTATGTGGAGTAGGATTGCATATATGTGTATGAGATCACACGATTCACACTACCTAAAATCTCCTCAGTTCACACTACCTAAAATCTCCAGAGGATAGTAAAATGATTGAGTTATGTAGCACTTTCACTTCTCCAGGTTGCTATATTTATCAAAGTAGTTCAGCTTTAGTAACTGAGAAAGCAGTGTGGTCTGAGATAGTGTCACTACAATTCTGATACTTGGAACCACCTTACTATCTCATGTGCCCACTACCTCATACACCTCAGAGATACTCGTTTATTCTTATCTGACATGTCATACTGGGTGAAGGGTAGACTGATAAACTTCAGGAAGGACTATTTATCTTATAAGACAGTGCTGCCACAGTACTATCCTGAAGCTTAATAAAACCTTATTGTTCCTCATTTATCCCAGAGTGGTTGCCATATCCTTTCACACATTATTTATTAGCTTCACAAAATGAGTATTTTAACTCTTTTGCATGATAGAGTATCCATTGTCCTGGGCTCCTTATTAATTTTCATAGCTCACGGTATCTAGTTTGAGATTGTCTGTCTCAAACATGTAAAAATATCTAGCCAACATTACAAGCCCCTGTCTGCTACGACTTCTCATTTGAGCAGATCCAGCTGCTTCAGGTATTTTTTTGGTTTTCAAGAAAACAGAAAACAACATGTTTTCCTTCTTTCTTCTGCATGTGCTGGGCTGGAAAGAAAATGCAGCAAAATTATAAATTAGAAACTGTATTGAGCAATCAATAAACACAACATATGTTCAACATCAAAACAGTTTTTATTAACTCTATTTTGATAAAGAAAAAAAAATAATAAAAATTTAAAGGTCTTATGGACTGATTCACCACAAAATTTGCAGGTCAAGCATCCAACCAGCAAAAACTATGAGAAAGATGAAAATGTACTGCTATCTGTAACTGTTAAAACTTTAGATACACAAATATGAACTACAGGTAAGGTTGCATCTCTGTGGTGTGCTTAAGTGGGTGGATGATACCTTTAGATACACACTTACAGAGTAAAAGTGTTTTCCTATATAATATCATGTGGGAAAGAAGCAACTGACATCATCACCATCATCATCATCATTATCATTATTATTATTATTTATTATTATGTGATTGTCTATAGAATTTACCTAATTGAATTTTACTGAAGCATCAGTTTATCAAGTCTTGGTATTACAAATTATGCCATCAGTACTTACATTTCATTTTAGTTGATAGCCCATTTACATGACCTATGGCTGCTAACAACTCTTATATTTCTATGTGTATTTCTATAGTAGCACTATCTGTATCTCTTTTTGCAAGGTGCTTTGTGATACCCTTTGACAATTCTCCTGGCAGCTATAGCTCCCCATGTGACAGGCACAACATGTTCTGCAGGTCTGACTGGCTTCTATTCATATTTGGGTCTAAACAATTGAGAAGCCAGTCACTTATTCAGGGAAGAGGGGTCATGTTTTGCATTTCAGAATGTCTAAATAAACATGCTGTGAATGTTTTATGAATGAAGCAGTCATATTTTATTTTTAGAAAAAAACACTGATTTAATATACTAAATAGTGGTTTTAAAAAGCCTACAATTTTAAGGATGCAGAAAATAAAAAAAATAATAAAGAATCTATTGTGCTTTCATTTTTCTCATGGGCTTGCAACACAAAGGGAACTTTTAGTTCTAACAGAGTCTTTTGATGTGAAATTTTCTTTAGATTAATTCCAACTTGTTTTTTTTTATCCTTTGAGCTGAATATGCTAATAGAATTTACTGAATACAGCTCTTTTTGTAAGTTTCTGCATTTTTCCTTTACTGTAAGCTGTAAATCAATAGTAACTGATTCCTCGGGCCAAATAGGTTGACAGCAGCTTAATTAACTTGTGTCCATGTTACTTTCAATGTCACCTCTAGCCATAAGGCAGTAAATTCTTTCAGAGCATTTTTCTTTGAACTGTTCTGCTATATTTTCTCTTTGTTTGTTTTAGAACATAATTCTGGCCCTTTCCCTCACAAATTGTTTATAGTCAGCAGTTTTAGAGAGTGCCTCTTTCCTCCCAGCCCTACTTGTCTTCTCGTATTTCCTTTATACTTTCCCTCCTAAGAATTTGTACAAGTCCTTTCTGGCAAGACTAGTATGCTTGATATTAATAGACATTTTATGATTGGAAAAACTGTACTAAGACTGAGGTAAAGTACTCGCTATTTGTGCTATATGTGGCTGTGTTAGATATCGAAATTCCAGTCAAGATTTCTCAAAAAAATACAACATGAAATAAATTTTGTAAAATCATCAATTGGAAATTTTATTTTGGAGAAGTTATGAAAGAGAAATAAATAAATAGGAATATTCTGTATTCAAAAAAAATAAACATCTAGTAAGTCTTTCTTTTGTTAAGTCGTATTGTTGTTTTTAATGAATAGTCTGGAATTGTTTTGCGCACCAGGTCATCAACAACAACTTTGGAATATCCTAATTTGAAAGCTTAACTGTAACAGGTTGATGAACACAATTACCAAAAAGAGTATTTCCCTCAAAAAAACTTTAATCATCCACTTAAACTACTGGATGTTATAAAGTGGCTCATTTGTGGGGAGTGTTTTCTCCGGCTAGCTGATTCCCCGAGCCAATTTATAGCAGTTTGTGAGTTTCTCAGGTAGCTCGCTGGAGTGTGGATTCAAGG
>JBBMKD010000170.1:52403642-52420859 GCA_037834095.1 Argya squamiceps | reverse complement strand
GAAGCGTGCCCTCTCTCTTGGGTTAACAAGGATGTTTATTGAGGTGCAGTTCCATGTGGCCGGGGCCTTGCCAGAGCTCCGTGTCCACACGTGGAGGCAAGGTGGAGAGAGAGAGGGAGAGAGGGTGTGTGTCCCTTTTTCCCAGCTCGGGGGCTGGGTGGGGAAACACTGATCCAATGGGGAAGGGAAAGGGTAGGGTTACATCAGGATGAACCAAGTACATCAGGGGTAGGAATGGGGGGAGGGAAAGGACTATACCAAGTACATACAAATAACAAAATATAAATACAAAAAACCTGAAATTCGCACTGCTACAGGATGTAACAAGGAAAATACCCCATCAGTTCCTCAGCAGACAGGAGTGCCACTACCTTAAATCTATAAAATTATTTGTTATTATTACTCCAGAATATGAAAATGATACAATTATAGTGGTTTTACAAAGTGTTATATGTATTCATGCCAGCCAAGAGTTAGTCTTGCAGTCACTTTTAGGTTTAGTCTCTAAAACTCAGTAGAAAAATATGGTTTTTTGTCTGGCAATTCTATGGATGTTTTTGTCTTAGAAAAGAATCTGTAAGGAGGAGCTAATCATACACCAAATAGTAAAGTCTACCTTTGACATTATTATTAAAGAAGATCCATAATATGTGGTTGGCCTTTTAGGTTTTTTTTTTTCCATTTAAACCTTGGTTTTTTTACAACAAAACTAGATACTTGTCACAGCTGGGACAAAGTAAAAGAAACTGTAGTGGATATGGGTACTAGATTAGTTTCAGAATGTATAAGACAGTACATTCTGAAACTAAGCTATTCTACTAAACTGATCACCTTCCTAGATGGGATCCAGAGTTATATTCCTTAGATCTAGATTTCTCTTCCCCAAGTGAAGAGACTGTTTTCAGTCAGGCAAAACATCATGTTGGCTTCTGTTATAGCACCTGTTTGCAATTACTAGTCCCAGGTGTTACTAGTTAAGCTCTAGGACATATGCAGAGAAATCTCCCTGATTGCACAGATCTTCTGCCATTTCCCAGACCCCTTTCTTCAACAGAGATCGTCACCTCCTTTCCAGGATTTTAGGATCAGTGTTGTCTCTGTCTAAATAGTTTATGTGCAGAAACTATGAAGAGACTACTAATTGATAATTCTTACTTATTCTTTTTGTTATTTGAAGGACTCAGGACTTGTTTCCTTAACTCACTTTTTACCTAAAATGTATAGCCAGCCTAAATCAGTTGTAGCTAGCAAACAGGTCTCTGCTTGAGAAATCAGAAGTTCAATTTTGAGCATTTACACACAGAGTTACCAATGACAATTACCATCTGGTCTCTGTCATTGTCCACAATTTATTTTTTGCCTACTATAACCCCCAAGCAATTTTAAAATTTTGAATATGAGGTTCAGGTATATGCAGTTACTAAATTCATCTAACATTTGGACAGATATAATTTGCTAATTTGACTTAAAGTGTCAAGCATTAAGAGTTTATTTTAAGTAGTAGCCTATTTCCTTTTGATCACTCCAGCTCATGATTCCAGCATGTAACCTAAGTCATTTTAAAATAGAAGCTGAAAGCAAACAAGTAAAATTAGTAACTCAGACCTTTTCCTGAAATGTGCCCTTTGTCCACTTCAGCTTATTTAATTTAAACCTGTTTCTTCCACACCTAACAAAAGTACAGGAGCCTTGTGTTCTCTGCCAATGTTTCCTGAAGATTGCTTTAAGGATGTTTTTCTGAGTAGATTTCCATTTCAATGCACTGAGAAAGCAAATATTTCTCAAGGTTTATTTTTAAAAATATGTCTGCTGAATATGGGCTGGTAAAAACTGCTGCAATATACAGTAATTCTAGATCATGTCACACATGTGCTGTATTTGGGAAGGCACAGAAAAACTGTGTGCATAGAAAATAATATATAAACAAATTCTCTTGCATAAGGGAAAATCAATTTCATTTTGTTCAAGGAGAAAGTATTTGAGTTCAGAGCCTTTGCTTATTCCTTCTGAAAGTTTTATCTTTTTAATCTTAAACCACAAGAAATTACTGGTTTAATTTCTTTAATTCAACCTTGTAGGGGTGCGTGCCCCTTGGCCAGCCTGCTGTATTGCTGGCCCTCCCGGCAGCTTTTGGGGTACGCCTCTACATTCGCGATTTGTGGTTTTTTCTGCTACAGCACCTCGACTATCGCTGTCATGGCTGTGGTACCATGAAAGAGGGGACCCTCGGAGACTTGAGAATTCAGAGGTTTATTGGATGGGGTGGGGGTGGCAGAGATTCCCCCAGACAGCCTCAGAGGTCTCAGGAGGGACCCCCGGGTGCGTCTGCAGGGGATTTTTAACTGTTACAAACCCGAGGGGTGGTTACAAAGTATTAACCAATTATACAAAGTAGAGTAACAAATTCTTACAAGCTTACATAACTACTAACAAATAAAATTGTCCTGGGAGTGGTCATTGGGGAATAGACAAAGACATCAAAGAATACACTGGACATGATGGACAGGGGGGCATCCTAAGGAAGATGTCCAATCAGAATGCAGTCTCTAGGTAGAGGCTATAGCAACTCTTATCAACTTCTGATAAGGAAAAAATCTCAAGGAAAGGGGCCCATATGAGGTAGTTTTGCTATCCTAACTTAAAACAAAGAGACCATTCTAGCTTATAATAAAGCCTATAAAAACCTAAAGCATGCAAAAATAAATTCAGCAATCCCACACAACCTGAAGAAGAGAAAGCTCAGGGGTTCGTATCAGTGTATACGAATGTCAGAAGGGAGCATGTAGAATGTGGTGGGTGTGAGAACCTCAACCAATTGCTCCCTTGTTACCCCTTTTTAATGGGGCAGAGGAAGAAAATAAGATGGAACAGCTCATGGATTGAGATGAAAACAATTTAAAAGGAAAAGCAAAAACTGCACATAGAAGCAAATATAAAAAAGAATTTTATTCACTATTTTCCATCAACACCAAGACACCCATCCACTTGTTAAGAAAGAAAGGCTTCTACAGGAGTAGCATTTTCTTGGGAAGACAAATAACATAACCACAAAAGTCTCTGTATCCTCCCCTTTCCCCTCAACTTTTATGATTATGTTGTGAGCTGTTATATAGTGTGTGGAATACCACTTTGGTCAGTTTGGGTCAGCTGCCCTAGCTATGTTCCCTCTCAGCCTCTTACCCATACCCAGCCTACTAGCTTTTGTGGGAGGGGGAGGTTGGAGGGAATTTGAAGTGAAACTCTTGATGCTGTTCATTTAAGTATTCAGCAATAGACAAAACACTGGTGTGTTATCAACACCGGTTTAGACACAAATGCACCATAGAGGCTGCCATAGCAACAGCTAACTGCATCCCAGCCAGACCCACCACAAGAATAGAGAGACTGTGGTATGCAGTGACAGGACAGGAGGCAATGGTCAAAACGTGAAATACAGGAGGTTCTACCTGGACATAAAGAAATTATTTTTCAATGTTCAGGCAGCTAAGCAAAAATACAAGCTGTCCTTGGAGAAATGCAAAAGCTGCCTAGACATGTGTAAGAACCCAAAAACTTGCTCTATGAGTCTCTTAAAAGAGCTTACTTGTTTGTTCATGTACTTTGAATTAGATGCACTATAGAAACAAGATGTTCTCACAAGTGGTAAAAACAATAAAAAACTTTACTGGCAATTTCAGAAGATCAGAGAACTTAGGCAAAAAGCTCAGAGCAGCATTCAATCAACATAAAACATTCCACAAAGCACTAACTTAGCCCATTTCAACTTAGCCCATTCAAAGCCCATCTGATTTTAAGTTACTAAAAACTCTGAGAAGAAGGAATTAGAAGAAGAAAGAGAGAAAATACATAGAAAAGAACAAATAGAGCTACCAGTCCTAGTCCTGGCAGTGTTCAGCTGATAGAAATTCCAAGAAGAGGTAAGGTCAAAACATGTACTTGCCATGGGTTAAATATCCTTTGACTTTCCTGGGCCCTTCTCCTAGATGGGGCTTCCATCCATCTGGCCACTCTGGGGCTAGATGGGACTCCAGAGGCAGGTGTGGAACATCGATGGCCCCTGCCAGGCTGGGATACAGGCCTGGGGAGTGGGGAGTGGGGCGTGCCTTACCAGAACAGGACATGGCCTTCCCAGGGCAAGGCCTAACCTGCTCCTTCCCCCCCCCCACACACCCTAAATGCCTTTAGCCAGCAATCCCTTTGGTCTCTCACATGTTCCTCAGGAGCCCGCTCTGAGTGGCCCAGCTGGAGCAAAGGAGTTGAGCAAGATGACCTCTGGAGGTCTCTTCCAACCTGAAACATTCTGTAATTCTATCATAATATATAAAGGTAATGTACTTTTAGTAGGCATTTCATTAATATATGTAGAGTCACCAATACAGCATACCAAAGGGGAATGTTATTGTCTATGACACACCATTACTTTATGCTACTTTATCTTAATTTCAAATAAAAAGATACAAGATACAGACCAGAGAATTACAATGACCAATCAATTCATCAAAAACAATGTGACAAATGGGTACCTGCCTGTATATCATAGAAGTGCTGAACGGAATGGAAGAATTTTTGTGTACTTGTTAGCATGTCAATGTCATATTGGTAGATCTAATATTTATTTATTTATTTTTCGTAAAAGTTCTCTACAGTTAATATGTGAGTTAAAGTCACATGCAAATATATATGAAAACTTTATGGAGAGATTAAATGGATTTTTCCCCCTACACTGGTGGACACATGAGACACTTTCAGCTTGATTATACAGAATTTTCCCTAATGAAAGCAGAATGAACTCCTTTCTTACTAAATATACTGACTTGATACATGTAGAAAGTAAAATCATTCTAATCTATTCTATGAGGTACACCGAATGAAAAATTATGGAAATATTATTGCTGTAATTCTGTATTTATGTTCAAAAGAAACCATACCAGATGTGAGCTGACATTATTATTAAAATCAAAACAAAAACTAATAAGAAAGCAGAGTAGGAAATACTTTTGAAAAGCACTCAAAGATTCCTTAGCATAATGAAAAAAAAGCCTTCTCAAAAATACTGCTTTAAAAAAGGCCTAAAATATGTCCTAAGTTTGTGAATATAAATATGAGTATTCTTACTCATCTACACATGATCTACAGTTTTAACTAAATCCTTATCTATTAGTTTAGGTATTGTCAGTTTTACTATTCTCTTACTGTAGGTATCTTACCATTTAACTCAGTAGCAGAATAGTCTGAGGTCTAGATGACATATCTTTTTATAAATTGTATTTTTCTTCTTTATTGTCTTTAAATAAAAACATACACTACTTTGTTTTGATAAAAGTCACAAAGTAAAATGGTCAAATTAGTGTTTTAATTCAGCACTGGGGAATGTTTGTGAGTAGGATTTCTGTATCATCCCTTTTACTTAATTTTGGTGTTCACTGTGGATTAACCTTGAATTCTGCAGACTTAATTCCCTTTCAAATGAAACCAAACTCAAGGAAGTGCTCTAGAACTGAATTTAATGTACAGCAACTGCTAAAGAGCTTTCAGTCCATGGCACCACAGTGGAAATACTCAGGGTAATGGTGGCATAACACATATAATGTGGTGTCTATACAGTCTGTTAAAGGTAGATGATACCTTTAATATTTGAAAGCAATTTGATTTGTAGATCGAGTGTAACACAAGATGCTTCATAAGAGTGAAACTGGATTCTGAGAACAAAATGTGTAAACTTCTCTTCTTGATTTCTGCTGAAATAGAGCTACAATTTTCTGTAGTGAATTTAATTGATCATAATCAAGCAGAAAAAAGAAGAAAATTTTAAAAGGAACCCTCCTTCTTACAGCTCAGTGTAATGAATAAGGGCTTCTCACTGCAGTAAAAGGCTTTATTTTGACTATTCTACAGTACATGGAATCTCCACAGTATCTGTGTGGGAGGAATGTAGTATCTACGTAGGAGGAACCATCTGGAGTATATGCTGTTCAGCTACTCTAACATTTTTTTATTGATGAAAATATACATGCAACATAATGAAGTTGAAATAAAAAATACTGTTTGGCAGAATTTATCATAACATAATAAGGTCATAGAAAAAATCCAGTTTTTAATAACTTATTGCAAAATGTTGGGAACAGGCAAATTTATTGGACATAGGTCGCACCAAGTAATTAACAACTTTTTAAACTGTAACTTCAGTTTTATGAGGATTCATTACTGTATTTGTGTTAAATGTTTGTGCAGCTCAAAAGAGTTTCTTCGTGTTTGACCAAAGACCTGATGATGTCCAAAAGTACCAGTACCTTGAAGTTAAGGCTACTGTCTCTTTGTATTGTTTCCTCAGAAAACATCAAACACTTCTGAAAACAATGAGTAACCTCACTTTAATTCTGAAATTCTGCTACTTTCAGATACAGATATTGCAGCGAATGTCACCACGGGAGCAGAAGACAACTTCTTCTCCCGGGTGATTATTTTATAATGGAGATTGTAATTTCTATCACTTTTTCATTACATCTTAACTGTTCTGTCTTGCTTGGCTGCATCCAAACACTTAATGAAAGTTGCAGCTGTTTTTTGCACAAAAGAGCCTCGCTACAAAGAGGGCTGGTTGCATGCCAGACTTCTATGTATTCCAGCCATTCAAAGATGGAATTCTAAGTCTTAAGGCTAATCTAAAAGTGCAGCTATGGAGTACATAATTAGTCAATAGACAGACAACGACTTTTTTTCTTCGCCCCCCTCCCCTCCCCTAATTATAATGCACATTAATAAGCAAGCTGCAGAAGACCTGGGAATTAAAAAAAAAGACATTCCTTTCTAAGTTTCTAGGCTTCTTGTTTTGAAGTATCTCATTGACATTGCATTTGATCTGAATTCACAACCAACTCACACTGACACCTTGATCAGAGTCTCCTTAACAGTTTTTACCTCAAAACATGTTATTCATAGCAAGTAAGACAAAGAAGAGGAAGTGCACATAAGCCAAAGGAAAAAGAATGAGAGAAGACAAGCTAAAAAATCTTGAAATTTCGAAGGAGAGCTCTATTTTTCTAATTCTCCTTACTTGCTCAATGTAAAAATGTAAGCCTAAAAGACAGTGTATCACAGCTGAAAGATTCAGATGCTTGTTTATTAAGGATCATACTTATAATTTCCCTTTTAAGTAGGTTGTTTGCAAACATATTAACAAACACAAAGAAATTGTGAAAATCTGATTTTTGAATAAGACCTACATTTGCATAAATCCCTAATGCATTGACAAAAGTTCATTATGAAGTATTTTAATTGAAAAAAAATTGAAAACACAATGAGTAGAAAAGCATATTTTATTCTCAAAAATCAGTATAACTTGATTTATGCCTTTAACTGTCATTTAAAAACTCCTATATATAAGAGAATTTTTGTCTAAGTGTTGTCATTCATATGCATGAATCTCTCCCTTATCCCGCAAACATTTTAGACTAATTTTCAGTACCCTTGAATTAGCTTCCTAAAACCATAATTTGTTCAATATTTTTTTTTTGTTGTGGACTGATTTCAGGTGGAAAAGGATCCACATTATGTCCTCAACTGAAACTGAGCTACAATTTTAGATAGCAGTGTATAGATATTTCTACATTACTAATGCTGACAATTCTTAGAGCAGTATACCTGCATGGGCAAATCAAGACCATTAGCACATTGTACTCCAGGCGGTGATTTGTTGACTTTAGGGTGTTATACTCTAGGGTGGCTGATTTGTTGATTTTAGACTGTATATGGACTGAAGAACTCCTTGTTATCTAAAAGTGGATGAGATGAATTCCTGCCATGGTAATTAACAGAATGGGACATATGGGTATATATTGTGTACATGTACTTTGAATTAACGCAGTTGGGAGCACTATGAATCAATAGGAAAGCAACTCTTCTGTTGTTAATGGCAGGTGTACTAGGAGACTAGTACACAATGATCCCATTCCCCAGGCTTTTGAAACTGAACTGCAAAAACATAGTGGTTTCATATAAACAGAAAAAATTTTTAGGCATTCTAGACCTTTAAACCTGACAGCAATTAATTTGAGAGAGACCTCTGAGCCAAAGCTATATGATGAATATTGTAATATTTTAAATAAAACATTTGAATTTTGGTGTCTAGGATCATGTCTTGTTGTGGTTTTTACTGCTAATGGCTGTAATGGCTGTAGTCATTATGTCGTTTCCTTCAGCCAACATGCACAAGCTCAACTGAATGATCATAGTCACCTTCAAAACAGGTATGGAGCTTGCCACAGTTATTTTATCCTCCCACAAACCCTACAAGAATGCTGTGTTTTTGTCCATGATGAACTAATTGTTAAATTGTTGAGTAGTCAATGAATCTTCAACTTAAAAAAATTGCTGCCTTTCTTAAAATTAAATGAATATATGAAACATATCACCACCAACAAGAAGTTCAAGTTATTTATCTGAATTATAACTGTCTTTCTGGAAATCAAATAGTAACATCTTTGTCAATCAAGAAATACAATAAATATTATAGTCAATAGTAAAAGCAACAGTAAATATTATGTTATAAAATTTTGTCAAATATTCTGTTTTGGATAAAACTTATAGTAATTATAATGAAGCAATATTTAATGTGAATAAGTGTTTCTACTCCAGTCTGCTTTCCCTTTCTTATCCAATTTAAATCTATTCATCCTACATGTACTAAAAAACTCCCAAAACATAAAGAACCACTGTGGGAACTCTAACATCATTGCTATGACTGTTGCAACTTCATATTAATTTTTTTATTATTCCCAGGTAAGATTATTTTTTATCTGTTATAAGTTCTTTAAGTTTCTCCAACAAACAGATAATTTTATTATTTATCATCTCATTAGCATGCTTGTTGATATTAAATACTAAATGTGCAAGTTATTTTTGTTGCTTGATGGTGATTTTCACATCTTTTGATCATTTTTGTTCCCCTTTGCTGATTATCACACATTTTTAAGGCCCCAGTTATCTTTAATTCAATGCCTCAAAACCAGATCCTTTATTTCAGTATTTTTAGAACATGAAAAAGACAAGATACAAGAAAGCAAAATATATTAGCCTATATTTCCACATCTGTATGAGAACTAAACCCCAGGAACATCACTTTGAAATCTCTCTTTTCAGTAAACATTTATTATCACCAAATTAATACAAACTTGTAATTTTTACTGTGTTGTAGGGTTGGTTTGGTTTTTTGTTTGTTTGGGTTTTGGTAGTGATTGTTTGGTTTTTTTATTCTCTGAAAGATAACATTTTCAGAAAGTTTAATGTATTATATAAGTGTAATAAATAAATACATAAATACAGAAATTTTAATTGTGATACTTGTTTTAAAATAACACACTTATTATTTAACTAAGTTTACTACTTAATTATTTAATTTTGTGATTTTTAATTATATACAGCTATTTCCATTTCTCTCTCTATGGCTTTTCCCAAAATGCTGCATGTTGCCTGAAGCTATTCCAATCTTCAGTGTAAGATTTTGACGTTTTTAGGATGTGCTTATTAGACATTCAGGTGAGAGACTGCATTGCAACACATTCTGTCAATCTCAGAAGTATTTTATGAACAATGTTGCTTTGCATCTTCTCTTTCCAGAATAAAAATTACTAAACTTGATAAGCCTACTAAATACTTAAGTTGCATCTGAAAATAAGAACTAAAAAATAAATATATCATTTACAGGTTAATAAACCAACATATATATGTACAATATTCTTTATTAATGTAGGTATTCAATGTGTATTACTAATTATAAGGCTGGATTAGTAAGGATTCCCTTCCCACCTGAGTTAGTTTCCTTCCAGGTTTAAAGACATTAGATGATCTCTGAGGTAAGTGAAATGGAAGCTGATGGAGCCTTCCCAGCAGTGTCTGTCTCTAGATCATAAAATTCACATCTGACAAAGTGGAAGAATGATGCAATCTAATGCTTACAATGGTATTTAGAGAGAGTTCAAAAATCAAAACTGTGAAGTTACAATGCTAATCAAACACCATGTACAGAAGGGACTGGATAAAGCTGTACAA
This sequence comes from Argya squamiceps, assembly GCA_037834095.1. Lineage (NCBI taxonomy): Eukaryota > Metazoa > Chordata > Aves > Passeriformes > Leiothrichidae > Argya > Argya squamiceps. The sequence goes on along the minus strand of JBBMKD010000170.1, from coordinate 52,410,812 downwards.
ACTTCAACATTTAAGCAGGACAATAACAAATTGCTTCTTTTTCCACCCAGCTCCTTTCTTCTGTAATTAAAGGATAAGCTAATATTTACCTTGTGTTCAGTATTTATGATCACTGTGCTGGATTCAAACAAAACAAACTTGTAACTTCAACCTCATTCAGTAACAAATTTTGATGGTTTCAAACAGCCATGGACTGCTGCATCTGTGCAATGGAACAACATTCCAAGAAAGGATGTTATGCCATACTAGCAGAGGGAGAGAGCAGGCATTTCATAAAATTCACTTACAGTGTCTCCCAGTAATTAGCTTGAATCACACAATTCACTAATATGGCTATACTGCTTCTTGTATCTGCTGCTGTATCTTCAAATTTTACCAAAGGATACATATAATAGAATTCAAGTAAGCAACTTCATTTATTAAGCAGTATTCTGAATAAGAATAGAAAATTGATATTGTAACTTAAGAAGAATTTAATATGTACATTGCCCTTAAGGTCTAATAAAGATGTTTTGTATTTTCATTATATTTTATAGTCATGAGTCTTTTCTCTGCCTGCATTGTATAGATCCCTCTAGTCCCTTTCTCATTCTGCTGCCAATCCATTCTCGTCAGAAAAAAACCAATATTCAGCAGTTCTGCCTGTTGCATATGAAAACTGTTCATCTCTTCTATTTCATCTCAGTTGTCAGTTATGGCAAAGCTTAGACAAAGCCTCTAAACTTTTCAAAAGATCTAAAAATCTGAACAAAGACAAGACTTTGACATACAATGAAGTAGTGCAGCATTAAATGTAAATCTACTGTTGAAAAAATATTATTCAGAAACCACTCATTTGGCTAAGTTGATACACTTTCTTTCACAGCTTTCACCTTCTCTCAAAAATAAAGGTTCACAGATAGAAGGTATTTTATCACTATATATTTGTGTGATAACTGTACTTTCTGAAATAGTTTCTTCTTATTCTGTTTTTTAAAAAATATCTCTGTGGAAAAGAAAAGGAAAATAATTTTCTGAACATGCAAAGTGTTAAAAGCTTAATCTTGCATAATCTGCATGTCGGAGTAATTTAGAATTAGTAGTATACGGTAACATCTTTTAAATGTGTTCTGAACTGCTGTTACAGTTGCAAATAAATGTCTAGTCTTTTATAGAATCAGCAAGGTTGGAAAAAACCTCCAAGGCCTTTGACCAAATGCCATCATGTCAACTAAACCATAGCACAAAGTATCATTTCTTAAACTCATCCAGGAATGGTAACCCTGCTTCTTCCCTGGGCAGCCTGTTTAATTCTTGACAACCCATCAATGAAGAAATTCTTTGGATGTCCAACCTGAACCTCCCTTGGCTTTTGGCCATTTCCTCTTGTCCCATCACCAGTTGCCTGAGAGAAGAGGCTGAACCCCACCTGGCTACAGCCTCCTTTCTGGTAGTTGTAGAAAGTGAGAAGGTCTCACCTGAACCTTCAGTCTAAACACCCCCAGCTCCCTCAGCTGCTCCCCATATGATACTCTCTAGACCCTTCCCCAAACCTGTTGCCATTCTCTGGACACACTCCAGCACCTCAATGCCCTTGCAGTGAGGGACCCAGAACTGGACACAGATAGATGTGGTCTCATCAGTGCTGACTAAAGGGGAACTAATCAGTTCCCTATTTCTGATGGCCACTCTGTTTCTGACACAAGCTGAGCTGTCACTGGCTGTCTTGGCCACCTGGGCACACACTGACCAATGTTCAGCCAGCTGTTGATAGCACCCCTGGGTCCTTTTCTGCTGAAGAGCTCTGCCCCAAGTCTGTAGTACTGTATGGTGTTGTTGTGACCCAAGAGCAGGACAGGGCACTTCACCTTATTGAACCTCATGAGCCGTGACTCACTGTTCCAGCTTGTGGAGATTCCTTTGCTGAGCCCTGCTACCCAGCACTCCCACCCAAATTAGTGCTGTCTGTGAACTTACTGAGAGAGATCCCCTCATCCAGATCATTGATAAAAGTATTAACACTCGTTCCAGTGTTGAATGAACCTTGGGAAACCCCAGCAGTGACCGGCCACTAACTGGACGTAGCACATTCACCACCACTTTCTGGGACAGCCATCCACCCAGTCTTTCACCCAGAAAAAAAGAGCATTTGTGCAAGCCATGAGCTGCCTGCTTTCCCAGGACAATGCCATGGGAGACAAAAGTTTACTGAAGTCCAGGTAGAGAACACCTGTAGCCTTTCCATCACACTCTAGGTTGGTCAGTTGGTCATGAAAAAAGGCCGGGTTTGTCAGCAGGACGTGCCTTTTGTTAACCCATGCTGTCTGGGCCTGATCCCTGGTTGTCCTGTACATGTTGTGGAACTGCAGTCAAGATAATCCATTGCATAGTCTTAGGCATTGAGGTCAAACAGACAGGTCTCTGATTACCCAGGATTTTATGTCCCATACTTCATGCTAATTGAAAGCAGAGTTTCAATGGATATCACTATTACTTACCATTCTACCATAGCAATATGTTGTACAGAATTTATTATGAATATATGATAATAAGGAAAATGCTACAAGTGTCAGCAGATTCAAATCTGGAACTGTTTGTGAGAAAAAAATCAGAAATAACCCAAATCCCCTATACAGTTCTGTCACCTCTATTTTCCCCTTCATATCATCATCAACTCAGTTTTTGCACAAATCCATATAATAGGAGATAGTGCAACACATAGTTGTATCCAAACCTGAAGGTTCGGTACCAGAACAACTACATCATAAGATTTACGTGGACTAGAGAAACATATACAAGCCTGAGCATTTACTGATATTCTAATTAAAGAATTAAAATCAAAGGAGAATTTTTTATTAGTACAGTTACAGTGATAGTAACAATTATAGACCAGTGTATCCAATTACTGGTCTTCCCTTTCACGATACAGTTAAAACTGATCTAACTGAATAGTATCTGCCTGTTTCTTTGGTGTTATTCTTATCTTTCCATTTTTGTTGAACAAAAGAAAAAAAACCAGCAAAACTCAAACCAAAGCAATCCCAAACAAGCAAATAAACAAAGAACCCAATACACACCTGCACATTAGAAGTCATTTGTATTCCTAAGTTCTTTACTGGAAGGGCAATTATGTCATTCTCACTCCATTGTCTGCTGAAGTTCATATATTCTCTAAAGCTCCCCTTTTCTTTTTTAGTCCATAATCTATGATTTCTATGTAATTGTTGTATGTTCTATGGTATATGTGTGTTGGACACTGTTTCTTTTTTATCTTTAAAACTGGTTCCCAACTTCCAAAGTAGTGTTTCTTTAATACCTATTACTTGACCACTGATGATTTCTTTATAGCCCTGGGGACTCTCTTCTTGTCTTTCGTGCAGACATTCAGAGTGTATATCCTTACATCATTACTCTAGAGTCATAGATAATTAATTTTCCCAGAATAAGTGCTTCTTTTTACTATCTCCAATAATAATATCAATAGAACAGAATAAGTGGGCAATGACTACAAGAAACAAAAAATGTTATCACAACATCAGGTGTTACAATAGAAAAAATTATGCTAAACTAAACCTGAAATAGATTCGATAATATACATTTAGCTTTTTTTTACAACTATAGAGATTGTCAAAACTGTTCCAGGTAGGCCAAGTTCAAACAAAGCAAGCAGGGTCAGTTAAAATTCTGGGCCTTTGTATACTTATTGAATGGCTGTGGCCTGTTAGTAGTATGGTAACATACTCACTGTGTACTGGAAGACAGCAATTTTACATTTGTCCAACTGAATATGCAGTGATAAAGAGCTCTATTTCTCCTTTAAAAAAAGGCTGAAGGGAGGTGGAAACGTTTTTTTTCTGTTTTCAGAGAGAAGATCCCAAGATGCTGAATTGCAAGAATGCATTAAATTGTTGACAACCAAAATCAGCTCCTGACATTGAAAACACTGGAAGAGTTCCAACAATATAACCGATTTTTCTAATTGCTACAAGGCAACACAGCTCTGCTGAAATCAGTTAAGTGCAATGTTTGGCAGGAACTGAGAAAAACAGGAAACACGCTTCCATACGTAAAGCCAAATTTTTCTTGAAACCTTAAGACAAATCAATGATTTTATTGGCCTACATTTAGTTTTTACAGAACAAGAAGAAAATTATAAAAATATAGTATAAAAGGCTTTGCATTTGCTTTTCGTGATTGAAATTCTATTGTATAGGTAAATATATGCAGTACCTTACATATGTTGGGTAGTTATTTTAATTTTTCTTTCTTGATCTCAAAAATTGCTTTTGTCCAGCAATCAAGTCTACATTTTCTTATATGACCACTAGTGAGTTATTTATAGCTATGGGATCTTCTTTATTATCCTGTGCCTTCTTTTTCATATAGTGTCTTATGTCTGCAGCTTTTTACACTCCACTGTGTCCCTTTCAAGACTGCTGTTGTTCTATGATATCTGTATTTATATTGCTACTACTGTTAGTGTGATATGTATTTCCTTCTATATAGCATAATTACTTTCTACCACAATCTATAGAACAAATACACCACATGATCATTTAAACCTAATTAAAACTAAGAAATTGAACAATAATAATAAATTATTTATTAAAGAATACAATTATTAATAATAACATGATCATTAATAAACTGAGTAATAATTAGTAAACTGATGATATGGTTAAACAAGCTCATTTTATTCAGCAGGTTAAGATTAAGACAGAAAAAGCTGGTAAAGTCATCAAGCCCTGAAAAGCTGAGCAAATCTTGTTATTTATTGCTTACACTGGTTCCTGCCTGGTATTTTATTCTTAATATTCAAAGATAGACTACAGAATTGTTGCTAGTTCACAAGTTTGTAGAACAAACACCTTTTCTAAGGTGTAACCCATCACATCAGCTTGTGGATAGCTTACCCACTTAGTAGTTCTCCAACTAAAAGTTCTGACCTTGTATCTCAGAACTGTTGTCTGTGGTTCTGTGATGGGTTGGCCTTGGTTGAATGCTAGTTTCCTACCACACTGCTCTAGCACTCTGATCCTCAGCAGGACAAGGAAGAAGAAAATAAGATAACAATAAACATTTGTGAATCAAGATAAAGGCAGTTTCATAAAGTAAAGGCAAGGTTGAGTGCACAAAGCAAAGAAAAAAGTCAAAATATTTTATTCTCTACTTCCCAACATCAAAAAATATCCTGCCCTTCCAGGGAAGCAGGGCTTAGCATGCATAGCAGTTGCTCTAGAAGACAAATGTCATAATAATGAATTATTTCCTTCCTCCTTTTTTTATCAACTTTTATGTCTGAGCTGATGTTGTACAGTACAGAATATCCCTTTTTGTCAGTTTGGGTCAATGATGTCACCCCAAACTCTACTGGTGGGAGGTGGAATGTTGGAGAGACAGCACTGATGTTGTGGGAGCCCTATTCAGCAGTACCCAAAACACTGGTGTGTTATCAACACCTTTCTAGATACAAAGAACAGAGATATGAGGATGCCGTGGAGAAAATTAACTCCATCTCAGCCAGATTAAAAACAGGCTCACATGTTCAAGCTCTGCAGTAATAAGAACTTCAACAGTTACAGGTGAGTAATTGTCATACTATGTTCACGAAAGAAATTCTAGTACTTTGGGATACTGCAGAAGTTTGTAATTCACTCCCACTTCATGCTGGATTCACATACTGCAAACCGTATTTCAAAGCTTGTCAGACTTCCAGAAATAACTAGGTCCTGACCCACAATTGCTGAACAGAAGAGTAGTGATTTCATGAAGTGATTTTAAGAGCAATTACTGGAGGAAAGTTCCCTGGGTCATGCTGATTCTATAAAATCTAAGGGAAATAAAACGTAAGAATTCCCTCAAATCCTCTGTGTTTCTGGTACAATCCCAAAAGCTCAGTGGCCAAGCTGCAGGCTCTTTTCATGTATCACAATTTCAACTTCTGTTTTATGTTGGCTTCACAATCTTATTTAGCAGTCACCCATTCATGTGTGGTGCTACACAGAAGTAAATTAATATCTTCCCTGAAAACTAAAATGGTAAATTAACCATCCTTACAGAACCTTCAGTCAAGCACATCTAACAAGATAAGGATCTATATTCAGCCCCAAATATGCAAAAACACAGTCAATTTGAAACACCATTTCCAAAAATGTTCAAAGACCCTTGTTTGTATTCAATCTTTAATTGAAACTGTCTCAGAACTGGAACAAACCACAATCATCGTTGTGTGAATACTATGACAACTAAGGGGAAGTAACTTTACTTTAATACTTCTTACTAAGGTAATGTTATTGACATAGTGTTTGGGGACTGGTATTACTATGCTGATCACTTTTTCTTTTATGCTGCTCATAATAGTAAAGATAGAGGTATAAAATATATCTTCTTCAAAAGAAGAGAGAAAGAAGAAAATCTAAATCTATCTAGAGCTGTGAATCTGGCCTTAAAGTAGAGCCCAAGCGAGGGTAGGCACTATGACTCTGTAAAGTCAAAATATTTATAAGAATGTTAAGACAACTGAAAACTGAAAACTGGGTCTCCAGGAGATTCATTTCTACACACATGGGTTCCTCATGGAAGCAGATGACTACACAGGAGTACTTCTAGAACACTTCTGTATTTACAGCCTTTTGTATAATTGCATTATACAAAAACACACATTAAAGCTTTTGTATCTGCTGAAGAGTATTCCAACAAAAAACATTTACTTTTCTGGATAATTGCCAGAAGAAAAAAATACACTTTTTGAATAGGATAAGAGAAAGTCATTCTCTGTTTTCTTCCTGTAAAGTTTTGCAATGTTATATAAGGAAAAGAATCTAGATTCGTAGGGCAAAGGAAAGAATAAATGTGTCTAACTGTACCTTTCTGACCCTGGCACTCATTTAAAATAATGTCTTGCATAATGCATGGACAGTATTAGGATAAAATAGGAATAAGGTGCTATCAGTTCCATAAATAGAATGCAAATTTTCACCATCACAAAGGAATTCCTGAACACTAGGTCATATGGTTCTGTTTCATAGGCTTGAAGGAGAGACTTCCTTTTCTTCTGAATCCGTTTTTTCCTATTCCAGATACAGTAATATCATCTCTATTTAACTTTAAGCTGAATTTCCTTATGAAGACTATTCTCTAAGCAGTTCAGAAAAGTCTATTCTCTAGGCAGTAAGAAACATTCCAACTGTG
>JBBMKD010000170.1:52373768-52403542 GCA_037834095.1 Argya squamiceps | reverse complement strand
AATTTCCTTATGAAGACTATTCTCTAAGCAGTTCAGAAAAGTCTATTCTCTAGGCAGTAAGAAACATTCCAACTGTGTTTTTAAAATGATTACTTGGACTAATCATTTTCATTCAAGAGTGAAAGGAACCAAATGGCCCACAACAACACGTGCCTAGCTACTCACACAGTTAAGAGGACTATATACATATGCTAAACCAAACTTCTTTAAGACCTTTGAAAATGCAGGGTATAAAGACAGATGTTTGCTAGGCTTAGATGTAGCAATAGGCATAAATAGCAACCAGGAAGAGGTTTTCCAGTATTTCTGTAAATGTTCCATTTCAGCTGTTCATTTTCAACTTTATACATGGCCTTTTGTTCTTGTTTTAGTTTTTGTTTCATCACAGTAAGACCACTTTGTTATGTATATAAATACTTCAAAAAACAAAATTTAAAAAAATTAATTTACAGAGATTTATCTACAGAGTGTTATAGTTTTCTATCCCAAATCTCACACCACAATGTTTTTTCTAAAACTATTTACTGGGGGAGAATTCTAGTTTCCATGATTTCCCACTATCCATTCTTAATAGATGACAAATGATTTGATATATTTTTGTAGCTCATAATATATGAGCTACAAACATGTAAAAACAACTAGTAGATTTGCATAAAATTTCACAGAAAAATTTCTCTATTTTCGTATGGAAAAACCCCACCCTTTTAGTGAACATTGCATTTTATAACAAAACTGGTACTAGAAGCAACAAAATGATTGAAAGTTATTTATATTTCATCATGACATTCTCCTAAAGGAAAATCTAGGCTAAAACCCATCACAACAGGAAAATTTTTGTGAAAAAAAAAGTGCACTGTACTTGTGTAAAGAGGCCAGACACAGTAGGTAAGTACCTTTATGGGAATCTCTTTGGAAAAGATATCTTACTGTTAAGTGTAAAATTAAATAAAAAGTTAGGATAATGGAACAACCTATGGAATTTTCTTTTCTCTAGAACTGCAATATGAATTAATGAACATATGAGAAATTTTGACTTCCTCATATGAAAGGAAAACTAAGCAGATAAACTGCTCAAAAATATTTCTACTTGTTCAAGACAGTACTTTGATTCCATCCCATACTATCACAATGTCTGGTCTCCAAAGTATCATGGAACATGCATTTTTTTTATATCAAAGGCCTAGGAAAATAACAAGGCTCTGGCAGTGGCATTCATTAGAAATTGAAAAATTTTCCTTATACCGTCAAACCCCTCTGCCTTTGAAACCTTGAAAAAAGGACAGCAACCTCCCCCCCCCCCCCCCAATTAAAAAAACATAAGTAAAAAACATAAGAAATGGAATAATTTTTAGGTGTCAAGTACCTACGTATAGGTACTTGAATAGGCCTAGAATTACAGAATTCACTATTGAAGGGTATCATCCTATCACTGTTTATTATAAAGAAACATGACAAAATTAGATGGAAGTCCATTTCAGACAGATTAGTTATTTTTCATCCCTTTAGTTTTGTTCAGAAAACATATTAAATCCTGCTAGAAAGTTGTAGAAATGGTAGTTTAAGGAAATGGAGTTCAAAACAAAATGTTAAATTGCTTTAAAGCATATTTGTAGTTCTCATGAATAAAGTATTAGCTCTAAAGAGCAAAGCAAAACATAGCAGAGCAGAAAGGCAAGGGCTTGATGGTAGAAAAAAATGGTATTTCCAACTGAACAGATGTTTCTTTGAAAGCTTGTTGCTTGTTCTCAACATTTTGAGAATTTCAGTCAATGAAAATATAGCTTTTGCTTAATCCAGTGATTTTTGTCACAGAAATATAAAATTAAGAAGATAGCCTGCAGCTGAATTATATGTAGCTAGATTTACAAAAAGATTTGTTCATTAAAAGAACAACAATATATGAAGTCAAAAGTCAATGAAGTCAAAAGTTTCAAACATAAGAAATGCTTTTAAGGCCTGTTTTAATTTCAAGCTAGGCCATCAAGAGTTAGTAAACTGAGGCCACGAAGAGACCCACTCTAAAGAAAAAACAGGCAGAGAAATTTGTTTAAAATAAAGCAGGAAAGGTTCCTGCCCAAAGACCACTGAACAAGGGTCTACATTTAAGATCATAGAACTCATACAGTCACATAATTACTAAGTTGGAAGGAACTTCGGGAGATTATCTGGCCCATGTCTTCAGCTCAAGCAATGTTTCCTAGAGCCAGGAACATGTCCAGATGCCTTTTGAAAATCTCCAAGGGTGCAGCCTCCAAACCTCCCTGGGCAAACTGCCAGTGCTCAGTCCCCCCCACCACGAAAAAGTGTTTTCTGATGTTCAGACAGCACCTCCCATGTTTCAGCTTGCGCCAATGGCCTCTTGTTGCAGTCCCCCACTCAAAAGAGCCTGACCCTGTTTTATTTGTACCATCCCTTCACATATTGATATATACTGATGAGGCTTCTCCCCAGCTTTCTTCTCTCCAGGCTAAACAGTTCCACTTCTCTCAGCCTTTCTTCAGGGGAGAGATGTTCCAGGCCCTTCAGTATCTTGGTGGTCCAGACCTGAACCCAGCTCTCCGGATGCATCACACCCGGGCTGCTCTCTCACCACCCTTGATCTGCTGAACACTCCCAATGCAGAACAGGATATTGTTAGCCTCCTTTGCAGCAAGGACACATTGCTGGCATAACATTCTGTTTGGTGAAACTAAATGAAATCTAGACATAGTTGCAGCAGAAGTTACTCTTGATAAACATTTGCTGAAAATAACCTCTGAAAGCTCTTACAGATTTATCATATAGAAAGAGAGATCCTGACTACAGGAAATATTATGATATAACCTAGGATAAATAGATTTTTATTTTTATAACTCCATCATGTTGTTAGCCTATAGTCTTGATGCAATTTCCTGAAAATTTTCTCTCTTCTATTTCCAGACGATGATCACCATTGTAAAGCAAACTTTTTTTGAAACTAATTTTTAAGTCTGTGGACAAGGGGGAATGGTTTTAAACTAAAAGAAGCTGTACTTAAATATGGTGTTAGAAGGAAATTCTTTAGTGTGAGTGTGGTGAGACACCGGAACAAGCATCCCAGAGATGGTTCCTTCCCTGGAAGTAAACGTTCCTTCCCTGGAAGTGTTCAAAGCCAGGTTTGGTGGGGCCCTGGGCAACTTGATCTAATGACTGGCATGCCTTCTTGTGGCAGGGAGCTGGAAATTAGAAGATCTTTAAGATTCCTTCCAACCCAAACCATTCTATGATTCTATGGTGAGTGCTGTTAACCTTAATGTGGTTCTAGATATCATAGGGAAATTAGGTCCTGTAAATTGATTCTTGCCTCTTCATAATGTTGATAGTATTTGATAATTTTAATGAATGGATCCTGCTTGTGGGAAACAATCTACTTTTAAGTGCCAATATTTTCCCTTTGTTGGAGATTTGGTACTCTATTGATAACTGCTTTTGGTGTAATTTCATGTATGTACTATTGGTATGCATTAACATCCACAGAAATATTAGGAGATAATAGGAGATTTTCCAAGGATTGTAATGGGAACTTGATCCATCCCTGTGTATCTAGAATAACAACATACTGGTAGGCATTCAACAATTAAAAATAGAACAATGAGCTCTGGGAAACAGTTTTCAATCCCCTATCTCATCTTAGTGTTACTAGCACAGGGATTCTAGGTCAACATTAAACTGAAGATGGTTCTCTTGCTGCAATCTGAAATTCTCTAGGTAAAGGTTAATGGGGAGTAATAACTCTACCTGAGCCACACTTCTCCACATCTATCTTTCTGTTCACATTTTTACCTGGCTGATCACTGACAGAGAAAAGGGACAATGAAAAGGCTCAGATCTCTGAGTCTCTGTGACTCAGGTGGGGATCAAACCACCTGCTAGCTGAACAAAGTGGCACACACATACGAAGACAGGTTTGTAGAAAGCTCCAGGAATTTCTAGTCTACTTTACAGGAGTATTTAGGCCAAAGGCTTTGGAGATACAATGGAGATACAAAGACATTTTTGGCAGCAGCATCTTCAAGACATTTTTCAACTGTCTACATGTACGTTGGAACTGTCTAGTCTACTGTTTTCCCCGTAGGTTTGTCCTACAAGGAAGCTCAGTTAATCAGGTTTTCCTCCCCTCCAATGTTTTGCTTCAGTCAAATCATTCCTTATTGCACAGAGGCTGTCCTGCACTTCTTCAGTTCTCAGACAATATATAGGAAAAATTGGTAAACAATTTTAGTCTTTTTATTTTTTACTCTTTTAATACATTAGTTATTGTTTTCCATTTTGTTACAAAGGATCATTTATAAGATCTTGCAATTCTGCTTTCCAGATCTTAAAAATTTCCTTTGAAAAACATTCAGTCATTTCTTTCAAAAATAATGTGTACAAATAGAGAATACAATACAAGTTAATTACCTTAAATAAAAACATCACCAACATCCAAGGTGGTTTTTTTGGTTTTGGCCTGAGAGAAAACACATATGTCTAAATATGATAATAAATTTACAATATCTCTGGGTGATTGATCATGACTTTTTGCTTCAGAAAATAAATGAACTAGAATAAAAATATATGAACATTCATTTCTCAAAAATCGTGGTCCATAGCTTTATATGAGGCCTTTAGTAGCTATTATCATCCACTTGGCATCATAACTGACCCTTGATAAGATGCTGTAGAAGACAGACATACAGAGAATTTGCCTAAATTTAATTAAAATTTATTTTAGAGATTTAAAATTAAAATAATCAAATTTAAATGTCCATATGCGTATTCACTCACTCCTTTTTCTTGCCCTTCCCCCCAGCATTTATTACTGAGCATGACATCATCTGGTGTGGAATGCCAATCTGGGTCAGCTGTCCCAGCTGTCTCCTTCCAGCCCCTTGCTCCCAGCCTCATCTTACTCCTTTTGCCTGGGGAGTAGGGCAGAGTAGGGACGAGAGCACATTTTGCAAGAACTACTCAGCAATAGTCAAATTATCGTATTTTTACCAAGACTGTACAAGCCAAAATTCCAAAACTCATCATCACAGGGGCTGGTATGAAGAAAATCAAGTTAATCTCAGCCACGGTGTATGTAAGGATGTGGCAGACATTACTGTGCTGAGCTACAAAACAACAGAATCTCCTAGCAAAGATTTGAGCCCTTCTGTTTGTTTATCCATTCACTGTGTTCCATCATAAAGAAAACTTGGTGAAAATATCTCTCAATAAATGAATTCTAAGACTCATAAATTGAAGGCTTCAAAGATCTGTAGCATGTAGTCTGCAAAAGTGTGTGTTTGAATAAAGTTTTAAAACAAAATTATGAATACAGACTTCTACATCCGGGATTTCTTCATTAGCTTTAGAGGAAATGTGTAGGAATATAAAGATCCACACTGTGTGCACTGATGAATTGAGTAGGCCTTAAGGAACCGCAAAATAAAATCAATATGAACACAAGTTCTAAAAAAATGAAATAATAATATATGAGAAATAGATTCTAAATTTGATTCATGTATATACTATATGGTCATTGCACAGCTTTAGCAGATTTCCTGACTTTTTTCTTTTAAATCCAGTGAAGCAGGAAAAAGTCTGCTTTCCATAGGAAGACAGGAAAACGGGATTCACTGTCTTGAATAATAACATATAATAACATATAATTCAATAATGTTTTTTTTTTTTTACTCTGTCTCAACTAATTCACAGAAGCTGTTGGGTGGGAAACAGCCACAAATAGAATGTACATCATATACCAGCAACACTGCAAGTACTTCTAAAATAAACAGTGCATTTGACATCAAAGTCATAGGGAACAATTTGTGACTAAAAGCTGTGTAATAAACTCAGTTAAAGAGGAATGTAGAGAATACTTTTCAGAACATCTGAAGAATCCAAAAACTCTTTCAGAAAACCTTTGCCTGTTATTCAGCTTTCATTGTGGGCTTTTGAAAGCAGTGAAATACGTTCATTGCTTTTTCTTTGAAATAAATCGTGCATGTGAAATCCTCCAGAACTAAAAAATATAGAAAAAACCCCCAAAGTTAAGAAATGGAGAAGCATTCCGTGAACCACTCTCCATCCTTTGTATGATTTAACAATAATAAAAAAATAAATCCTGAACTTGTAACATCTTATACATTCATGTACATCTCTTTCACTGTTCTGTGAAAATAAGGAAATAAGAATTGAACAGATACTTGTAGGATTTTGTTTTAGATGTGGACTGGTCTGTTAAATTTGGTTTGTGGATTTCTCCACATCCTCTTGAAGAGAAGAATCATGACAGGTAAACAGTTGGACAAGAAAACCCTTTTACCAAGACATTTTCTATTTAAAGAGGAATTAACTCTTGTAACAGGTAATTGGTTGCAGTGCCTCTGAGAACAGAATCACATAATCTAGAGTTTGTTTATTAAACATTTTTAGTCTAGTGATGGATAGCAATATCTAGGCAGGTGGGTTAATTCTACATAGCACATCCTACAGCCACATCCCTGCCCTTCTAGCCCAGGTTGGACTGGCAGTACAGACCCAGGGGCTCAGGGCACTCATGCTGACTGCTGGATTCCTATGGTGGCCTGGTCTCTGTGTAAAAGTGTTCCTTGTTTGGCCCAGCCTTTAACGTGGTGTCTGAGGCCATGCCTGGTGTGTTGATCTCAACCCACATCAGGTAACTGTCTCTATTATATTATAAACTAGAACATCTGTACAGGAAGATGCTGCCCTTGCTAATCAAGTAGCCTGAGGCCAACCTCCTTCTTGCTCTATATCCAACAACAATTAGCAGCTGTCACAGTTTTCATCAGGCTTTCTCTCACTCACTAGTTTTCAACCTCAAATATGTAACAGATACGTGAAGTCAGGAAAAATTACATAACATAAAAAGTGTATTTTATGTTCTTTGTATTCCAGCTCATCTTGAGTTAATCTATTCACACCTGAAATCCTTTATTTGAGCAGTGATTTAGGTTAGTGTTCATACCATGTCAATGTTTAAAATGAAATTTGCTAAAGCTTTTCTAATGAAAATAAGCCAGCTAGCTAGTCAAGACATTGCACATAGATAGTTTCATATTTTTATGCAGCTAGTTTCATAAGAAACCTTTATAGCCTAGTCCTATTTTATAACTGGAGATAAAATCCGGCAGATGGGTTCACCCTTTTTTGTGCCAAAACTGTCAGCTATGAGGAAAAATAAGAAATTCATGTGTAAACAAAAATCAAGGTAGGCAAAGATAACCTTTGATTGCTTGTGATTAGATCTTCAGTTTGGATCTGCAGCCTTCACCACATCACTTCATGTCTCTTTTCCCCTCACCACATCACTTTATGTCTATTTACCCTTTGTGATGTACTTTCACAGTGTCCCACTACCTGAATGTGAAAAGTATACAATTCTACATTTTGAGGCTGCCTAAGTTTTGAACACTTCCCAACAGCAAATGCTTTCATGTCTAAGACCATTAGGAAAAAAACCCAAACAAACTAGCATATCAGTTATGCATTAGTTGGCTTATATATTGTAAAAGAAAAGGGAAATAGTAGATACGAGGTGTGATAGGTGCTCCATGTGATACTGATGGAAGAAATAAAGATCAGTTCTGTAAGCCTCAACCTGAATGAAAGGAAAGTAAGAAAATGCAGCACTATTTCTCAGTATTAAACAACAAATTTTATAACAGAAGTATCCCAAATATGGGCAAGCTTTTGGTCTTGATGGTTTTGAGTAGTTGATTCACCGCTCTATATATTTATATAGTTTTCCAATTTCATAGGAGCTTCATTTTCTAATAAATTATTTCATAGTTCTGTAGATTGTAAGTTAAGAAAGTGCTGATCTAACTCGAATTCGGCAATAAGTTTGCACATAATTCTGAAAGTTTTATATACAAAATAGCTCCAGTTAACTATGACAGCAAATAAGTGTCTTCACCCGAAACTAAAAATTTCATTCACATTTGCAATCTATTTATTTTATGGTTTTACACACAGAATAGTTGTCAGATCTGATTTGTTTTCATGAGTCTACAGGCTAATTGAGTTTTCTTTTAACTTTCCTTTTGTTAAACTCAACATGTAGTTTGACTTCTCAAAGGCTCTTATCATAGCTTATGTTTCCATATGTATTTGAATATTCACTCAATATAGTTACATCTTATAATCAATATCAGAGTTATTTCAAAATTTATCATTTCTTCTGCACTAATTTTCAACACATATTTAAGTTCTTTTCCAGCTATTTGATTCACACTTGTATCCAATTATGTTAAAAAATATATTTATGTTACTGATTTAACTATAATAGTCATTAAATTCTAAAAAAGTCTGAGACATTAAAATGTAGGCTTTTGAGAGCAGAATTATAAGTCATATTTACTTCTAGAAAATATATTCTCACCTATATTAAATCTCATTCTAATACTTCATTATATTTAATATAACAAAAATAATCAAAAAAAAAGTTCCAGACATATTTAATATTAGTGCAAGTCAATTTTACAGATATAAGATTTGCTTGTGTCCTCCTCTTGAAAGACAGAAATTTTATCCTGCAATACTCAATAACATAAGAGATGCATTCACCTTCTTGTCAACACATTTATGGCCATTGTAGCAAATAACAGGTATTTTCCTCTCTCTTGTAAGTTATTTAAGAATGATTAAAGAATGATTTGAACATCACTTACTTCCAAGATTATTAAGTGTTTGGACTGTCAGAAATTCAAAAACAAACAAAAAACCCCCAGGTAATCCTACCTTTGGCAGCATGATGCTCCAGCTCCTTTTCAACACATGCAGGCTCCCTAAATAAGTCAGCAAAGTAATTTTTACATCTTAAATATGCTAAATCTTCCCAAAAGCTTTCCAGTTCTCAGCTTCTCCTTTTTATAATCCACACTTCTGGCAGTGTGCAGATTTTAAATGACTTTGTGATATTGCTTGTATTCCCAGTAATAACTCTTCACATCCGCTTTAAGTATTATGGGATTTCGCCACTTATTTATGTGTAAAATCTCTTGCAAAAGAGGAAAACAAAATTGAGCTCTCAGAAACCTTGGAGGTCTCTGCCTGCTGGCTGTAAGTTTTATCTGCTACCATGAACTTTCTTGAAGTCATCCACTGTAAACTACAGACAAAAGTAAAATCTCTTTGCCAAGTACCTTGAGACTTGTTATAACATTAAAGTAACTTTCCTGGTACAGAATCAATCCATTTACTCCAATTGATTCTGGGTTAAGCTAAAGGTGTACCACAATTGTTTCTATGTGTTCTATGTTTTGTTTACACAAACAATTACATAGCATGTCAATTTATGCTTTTATCTAGTCAGTTACTTTGATTATTATTGCTTAAGTACTGTTACAGTGAAGAAAAAATTCTGCATATGAAAGTCACCACTGAGAAATTGCACACTGAAAGACATTGAACAGACACTCAGATTTACTGGGAAAGATACTCATCTGCTTTCTCTGCATTAGAAGTGTAACTGAGATAAATATGAGAAACAGAATTGTTTGTACTTTTTAACAAATGCAAATAATTTATAAACATGTATTAAATCCATCGAGGAACAGACCAATCATGATAAATGCCAATGGCTATATTGATTTGTTTGGACTAAAAATGTCAAATAAAACACTGATGAGACTAGTGAAGTCAAATAAAATATCAAACACTGGTTTTATTTATTTTTGTGCATACAATGTTCTTAGTCAAAACCATTGTGCAATGCACCACTGAATAAAGAAACAAATAGTTTCAGCACATAATATTGAGAATGGATAGCTGAACAGAGAAGGCACAGAGATGCTTAATTACTAGAAACAAGTGTTGAATCCCTATCAATGAGTCTTGAAAGCAGAATAATATGTTTTTAAGTTCAAGGACGAGTAGTTACAAATTATGTCAATCCAAATACTGATCTACTTCAGCCCCTTGGCATCTTCTGTTTTACTTTGGTTTCTAAATGAAGACACAAACACCTGTTCTTGCAGCAGGTGGTATTTGTTTATTATAGTTCTTCCTGCTGAGTTTTAACCAGCCTGCAGCTGCAGAATCCAGACTAAGGAATGGTTATAATACCAGATTTTCATGTATAAGCAGTATTGGTCCAGAGAAAATTTTTCATACTTCATTTCCATCATATGTTACCAATCATATAATTTCCTTCTCACACTCCAAGTTTTTAATTAAAGAGTAAATTCATGTATAATGCTAGTAAAAGAAGTTTTGAACATTGTGCCCTGAGGGTGTTATTTGATTATATTCTCTTATGTAAAATCTCCAGTTTTTGGAAGAAGATTCTCAAACCTCTGCCAATTTGTACCCCTGTCATTCTTTACTGGGAGAATCAAGAAGCTTAAAAAAAAAGTCAAGGGACAAATTAACAACATGTAAATCCCTCTATTCAAATGCAATTGAAATAAGAAAAAGGTACTTATGAGACAGGAGAAGTAGGGTAAAACTTTCTATTCCAAATGGAGACATTATTAAGAAAGTCTTCGTATGTATTGAAATGTGTTTAATATTTTCATCCTTATTAAACAGTACCTTCATGATGAGAATGCAATATAACTGAGTTATAATATATTTATTAATAAATATATTCATATATTTATTAATAATATATTCATTATTATTCATTAATATAATGAAGTCATGGGCTTTGGACTGACAGATGTTTTGCAAAAATGTTTTTATTAATTTTTTCTTAGTAACAAGCAACAAATATTCAATGAGGTTTATAGAATAAAATAATTTGTTTAAAATAAAGGAAGATTAGGGTCAAAAAAGGTGAGATTTTACTGTGTGGAATGATGGAGTTGCTTCAGTGCAAATGGAGTGAAGCCAAATTGAATAGTGAAACACTGGAACATGTTGCCCAGAGAGGTGGTAGATGCCCCATCCCTGGAAAAATTCAGGATCTGGTTGGATGGGGCTCTAAACCACCGGGTCTAGTGCAAGGTATAATTCAGATGATTTGACTTCAGGTTAGTTTAAGTCGTCACAGAGTGACAGGTCCTTCCAGGAGCCTATTCCTGCAGGGACTCTTCATGGGGTCACAGCTTCCTCTGGGACAAATCCTCCTCTAGGAGGACAATTTATGTCACTGTCATCTGCACTGCAGCCTGCAGGGGAGTTCTGCTCCAGCACTGGGAACACCACTTCCCCTCTTTATCCTCTGATCTTGGTGTCTGCAGAGCTGCTTCTCTCACATCTCACTCTCTCCCAGCTACATGTTGCACAGGATTTTTTCTCCTTCCTTAAATAGGTTTTTGCTGAGGTGCTACCAACTGATTGACTCAGGTTTATCTAGTGATGGGTCTGTCCTGGAGCCAGCTGGAACTGACTCTGTTTGAACATAGAGGGAAATCTTTTGGCATGTTCTCACAGAAGCCATCCCCACAGACCCCCTACCAGCTACCAAAATTTCGTTAATTAAAATCAATACAAGGCACAGTGTGTATGGCACAGTGTGTGGCATAATTTGACCTGAAACAAACTCTGAAAAGCTAATTTTCCAATGGAGGTTTTTTTTTTTAATTCGTGTTAATGCAGCATCATGATCACAGCATCTTGGTATACAGCAATATAAATATCTTTATTAGGTTGAAGTTCTGTTGCTTCCTGAGATTTCCCTCCTATTTGGTCAGTGTGTTTTCTTTGAAGTCAAGAGTTGGTGGCTTCATTTTGTTAGGACATTTTTAAAAGTAACTTTTCTTTTTTTATTATAATTCTATGTAATGAAGAATTGTAATCCTGAGCCTCTGACCACCAGAATTACTGTAGGAGACAGCAAGTAAAGAATAGGTAGGTGGCTCTTAATTAGACAGTAAATTAGGACAAGTGCTCTCAAGGACACAGTCATTTCAAGCATCTCTTGAGAGAAGAATTTCAATGATCAATACAGTTTTTCCTTTGTTAATGAAAGGGGAGCAGTAGAAAAGAGAATGAAATTATTTCAGTTTGTGTTTGGTTTTTTTGCTTTTGTTTTTGTTTTTTTTTTTCATTTAGTCAATTTTTTGTGCTTCCTGCTGGTAAAAACTGTGACTGTTCCAATTTAAAGTACTAAAAATAGACATTTGTGAAGTGTTTTCAATACATACAACATACTAAGAGCATTTCTTAAAATCATGAAGTAAGGGCCTTATTTTTATGAAAAATGTCATTCTCTTCCAAGGTATCACCATGCTGAAAGCTTATGTGTATAGAGAATATTACATAGAGCCACAGAAAGCATGGCAAATTAATTCATTGCTACTTAGCTTTTGCTGATGCTTTTCATCATAGATGAAACAGACACAGTGGACATTTTTATCCTTTCTACTAGCTTTAAGGCATACAAGAACTGCACACAATACAGGGTCACACAAAGGGGCTTTAGCAGAAACAATATTTGTCCTGAGAGAGTTTGCTTTCCTAAGCTGAAATTTTCCTATTGAACTCATAATGATAAATATTAACCCCTAATATCAGATGGTATATATTCTTTCTGTACTAGTTTTGGCTGGGATGTGAGAAATAAGGTTGTAATTCGTGTCAACAGAGACCATGGGATTATTATAAAGAAGAGTTTAAAATCAGCTAAGTAAGGCATGGAAGTGGGTTTAACAAGGCAACTATATAACAGTAGTCTTTTAGTGAACAGTTTGTTTTAACAACAAAATTGTAATTGTTTGACTACCTTGTATAAGTTTTAAACTGTCCTTTGTATAAGTATGGAAGAATTTGTAATCATTTAAAGGGGAACTGGGACTAACATAAACTGAGAGGCTTTATAGAGAGATTTTGAAACATGATGATTTTGAGGTTTTGTAACTGAGAGAGGAGCCTTATGCAGACAGGTGTTGGGGCCCTGCTAGCTTTGGGTTTTGTAATGACTGAAAGGAGGCTTGCAAAATGTATGCTGACTAACAAAATATATATGCTTGTTTAAGCAAACTATATAACCAAAGATAATGCTAGTGGAAAAAGATATATTAAAAGAAGAATGGGGCAGCTGGAGAGACATCAGAAGACCATCTCAGACCACCTCCCCAATAGACCTTTGAAAATCACAACTGCTGATCATGAAGAAAAACAAGCAGAAAATAACTAAAAACCTGGGGAAGTGAAGTGCCAAGAATGGTATAAGAAGACCACTGCTCGAGAGCTGAATTTGTGCGTTGCTTGGGGCGGTGAACCCCACGCACCCGGTGCTGCAATTGCTCACTCTTTTATTGAACAAATTAATAAATTGGCTATATTGCTTGATGCATTGGCAAGTCTAGCTTTTCATTTATTACAAGGATACAGTCAATTTTCTTCATAGTAGCTGGTATGGAGCTGTCTTTTGGCTTTCTGCTGGAAATGTTGAAATTTTATTATTGTTGAGCTTTGCTTACACAGAGTCAAGGCCCTTTTTGCCTCTCAGCCCACCCCACCAGTGAGGAGTGAGGGACACAGCAAACTGGGAGGGCACACGGACAAAACAGCTGAACCCCACTGACCCAAGGGGTATTCCACACCACGTGACATCAGGAGCAGCATCTAAAGCTTGGGGACGAAAAAAGAAGGGGAAATGTTTAGAGTGATAGTGTTTGTCTTCCCAAGCCACTGTTAGAAGTGATGAAGGTGTACTTTCTGGGGATGGCTGAACACCCGCTTGCCCATACGAAGCTGTGTATGCATCCCTTGTTTTTCTTTGCTTCCTTGCACACTTTCTGCTTTACCTTTTAAACCCTTTGTCTCAACCCATGAGTTTTCTGACTTTTCTGATTCTGGAGGTGGAGTCATGATCTCCAGAAGGGTTAAAAAACATGTGTGGATATGGCATTTGGGGACGTGACTCAATGGTGAACATGGTGCTGGTCAACAAGGCTGGTGGCTGAACTCAATAATCTTATAGGTCTTTTCCAACCTTAACAATTCTATTATTTTATGATTGCTGTCCCCATTTCCCCAGGAGTCTGTGTATGTGTGTGTGAGTGACCAGCTGTGTGGGGTTTAGTTCCTGGCTGAAGTTAGTTCACCCCTGCAAAAAAGGGCTGGCTGGAGTTAACAGCCCACCCTAAAAAGTTAGTCCTAGTCCTGGTCCAAAAGTCTGACCCAGAAATTGTTAGAAATTAGGAAAGGATCATGGGAAAAAGCTTCGCCTAATTTATAATGTGAATTTAAAATTTAAAATAGAAAATTTCTATTGATTGTCACTGAAAATATGGTATTGGGCCACTGCCACTTCAGAGATTCTTAGGACTGGCCTCAGTTCCTCAATAAAAACCCAATACCTTAAGAAGTTTTGGTCTAAGGACCAGTGAAACAACCAGATAACTGCTTGCCTGTTAAATCGAGTAAATGCAAAGAATGCTGGAAGACTTGGAGTTGTAGCCTTGAAAGCACCTGAGAAAATTGGGTGGCTATGAGGAAAAGCTGGGATCAAAGTTCTCAGCCAACAGAATTCTGGCAATTATACACCACTTCCCAAGCACAAGACAAGTGTGTGTGGCACACAGATGATTACACAGCAGAGCTGTCAGCAGTCAACAGACAACAGCAGAGCTGTCTATTAGTAGGCCCTTAACAGATTGCTTTGTGGAAGTGTGGTTTCAGAAAAGTAATTGACATGAAAATTCAACGTGTATGTATGTAAATGCATACGATTATATACAGCTACAGTTAAATATATATCATTATATATAAAGAAATATATATAATACTACAAACATATTCTTATTGTAGTAAAAATGCTTCCCTAGTACTTGTTTTGCTTGAGCCACCTTGACCAGATTCACAACTTTTGAGTCTCTGGACATATCTACAGAACAGCATGTACCGTCCAAACATGTCCTCATCAGTAACCTACTTCTTATAACACAGTACTCACAAGCCCACCAAACCTGAACTAAATCCAGGTCATCATGCATTGTCTTCTCTATATTAATTAGTACCAGTTCAAAGTTCTAATTTAACATCATTAACTTAGGAAATAATGATTTCCTTAAAGGATAGTATGAGCTACAAATGATTAAATAAATCCTTCTGAAGTTCAGATCCTTTTGAAAGTTTTATAGAAATTCTGAGCCCTAGTTTTGCAAAGATGTAAAAAACCTGAGTCTAAATAAGTGATATTCAAGTGATATTCATCAAAATGAAATCACAAGAATTTTTTCTGAAATTATGCCAGATCACTAGGTGTAGAACTATCCTATTTTGTAGTCCTGTGAGACACAGCAAAATTGAGTCAAAGGAAATGTAGATTTTAAAAATGATTCAAAATCTGTGTAATCTGCACTTTAAAAAGCAGTCTGATCTAGAGCACATTTATTTTTCTTAAGCTGGATAGTATTATATATTTCAAATTTGGGGAAAAAAAGCATCTTTGGCATATTATAATAGTCCAGTCTGTTCTGCTTTATAAACCATAGAAGCTCATCCTGCATTGCTCGATTAAATCAGAATTTACTTGAACAACAACCCATCTTTTTGAAAGATTTAAGTGATAGATTTATAATTAAGCGATCAAAATGGCACACAGCTCAGACCTAGATGGCAATTTTATGAACAGTACCATATTCCAAATAACCTACCTATCTCAAGCCCAAACAACTATATATCACGGTCAATTTTAGTTCAGTCTCAAAGGGGGTTTTAAATCAGTCATCCAGAGGCATCCTGTAATAATTCAGCTGTTCTACAACTGTGCATCTGAAAGGCTGCAATACCTACCAACTATGCTTTCAAGTTTTGTTTGAAAGTTAAATATTTCAGTGTCCTTTAAACTTCTGTCTTTTTACCTTCAGTCCTGCAATCTCATTTGCATTTGCAAGGTAACTCACTAAGTTTTCTGTATACACCCCAAAAATTAGATTCATAGGTGTCTTCCGCATACAGATGGTAGTTCACTGGATGCTTGGCTGAACAATGAATAACAAAAGAAGTAATACTGCATAAAAATTGCATGTCCAAGAAAATAATTATGCTATATGTCATCTCCTTAATGAGAAAGTAGCCTACAGTCCTTCACACTTCTCAGCTTTGTCTTATACATCCACATACACATATAAATTCTACATTTTTTCACACCAAACAATTTAGAATCTTCCAAAAAGAAGCCCAGGTGATTGATTTATCTAACACCAGCCAACAGAATTACCTAAAATACAGGATGTGATTGCTGGCAAGATGTGGATTGGCACAGTATAATTGATCTTTCCCGAAACTTTAGACCTTTTTATACTTTTAGATACTTCTGAAGATTTTGCTCACAAAATCTTTGGGAAGCTTTATGGCATTCTGAGACAAACCTCACGTATACGCTTTAAAATTTTGCTGTGTTTATACAGCATGAATGATTAAAAGATCAGGACTGAAGTGCAAACCAGACCTTAATCCATTTGCAAGGTAATAGATTTGCATTTTCATGGCTAGGGTGAGCTAGAAGAACTTTGGGATAACATGAATCTTCAGAATTTACTGAGCAAGAAAAGAAAATATTGTTAAAACAATGCAACCAGAAAGTCACAGATGTATTCTGAGCTAAGAGAAAGCATCATGTAGGTTCTGGTCTA
This sequence comes from Argya squamiceps, assembly GCA_037834095.1. Lineage (NCBI taxonomy): Eukaryota > Metazoa > Chordata > Aves > Passeriformes > Leiothrichidae > Argya > Argya squamiceps. The sequence goes on along the minus strand of JBBMKD010000170.1, from coordinate 52,387,001 downwards.
GCATTTTTAGAAAACTTCTGTATTAAAATAGTTTTTCAGAGGTGGAGTGACATTGTACTCCACCACACCCATTCCACCTGTAAAATATCACACTGCATTTAATAGAAGTCTAGAGTTCATATTAAGAAAAAAACCCTCAATTTTACAAGTCATTGTTTCCTCATTCTGAATGGGTACACTGTAATCCATAGTCTACAACTATTTAAAAACTTAATATGTTTTAAAGCTTAAAGGGTATTACTTGTAAGATGTATAGAAATATTTAATTCTGAAAACAAATGCCTCTAATCTAGCTTGGTTGGAATGAATTCTTTTGGTCTAGGGTTTGTTTTTCTTTCTTTTTGAAGGAAGATAAATACATTTATATCAACTAAGAGTTTTGACATGAGGTTCTGAAGTGCTTTCTGAAGCCATTTGATCTCTAGAGTGCCAAGAAAATTATAGTGAAAGCCTTAAGCATATTGTCAATTACATTGCACCAGAGAGGAATAACAGCTTAACGAATTTGTTAAGAAGGCTAATACTGACTTTGCAAGAACCATGGCAGTGTGCAATGAAGAAATACATGTTGATTTGTCCTTGCTCACTTGAGACTTCATCCCAAAGATACTGGGATGAAATTAATTCACTTGAAAATAATGTCAAAGGCCCTCTAAATAAAGACTGCAATAAAACAGCTTTTATACTCTTCATTTATTTTAAGCACAAGAAGTCTATGAAGTATCACCTACGTTTCTGTGGGTTTTTTCCATACTCAGCATACAGGAAAGCATCATGTGTGCTTAAGTCAAGAATAAATTGTAATGGCTTTCCACATTGTTAAATGTCAGACAATTTCTTTTTTTTTGTTTGTTTTGTTTTGTTTTGTTTTGTTTGTGTTTTAATTAACTGGAATTAACAGCTTCTAGCATGTTTAAAGACCATTGACCAATTACATTATCTTTCTTTAACCACAACAGACTTTGATATTAGAGTGGTTTAAGTATTGTTAATTAGTTTCAGTATTTTCATATGAAAATAAAAATAACAGTTGACATTTCTAGAGCACTGCCTCATTGAGGATTCCAGACTGATCCAACAAGAAATTTCTTTAGAATATGAAGTTCTGAAATTGCTTAGTACAACAGGTCAAACTTTTCTTATTTGTCACAGCGAAATCTATCATAGATTCATCTCAGCAAAGTCAGTACTGGTTTTATCTTAAGAGCTTTCTAGCTAAGCAATAGAGTAAAAAGTATATTGACTGCTATACATCTAAGTCAGCTGTGGTCTGAGCCAGCACCAGTCCATATTGACTCAATGAAACAATACCAAACTGAACACCAGATGTAGGATGCGTCAGCTCACCTAATATATTTCCTTAAAACATTTTTAATATTTTCCACAGCAGTTGCGTCACATAGAATATACCAACTTAGAATATACCAGGGAGTGGAACAGTTATCACAGAATCAGAATCTTTAAGGCTGGAAAAAGACCCTGTGGGAAAAAGATGGGGGTAAAATTACATTTTAATAGATGGAGATTGAGATTAGTATGCCCAACTCACCACACAAAATGTATGCTAAGAGAGAAAATATGATTTGTTACTCCCTGGCTGGAACATGCTCAGCATGCCCAACTTCCCACACACAGTCCAAGGAGGACTGAATGGAAGTGGAGTGCATTGAAGTCAGGACACATTGCAGTCAGGCTCTGTGGAAATACTTGCAGAGGTGGGAACTTGGTGGTACTTTTTAGCTGGCAAGTCATGTAGAAGCTAAAACACAAGGGAGATAGAGAAAGATGTCTTGCTGTTGAGCCAGAAATTGAGGCAAAATCACTCTTTTGAACTATATATATCACCATTCCAAGGCTAACTTAGAGAAGTGTTACTTGTCTGAGCCATAAGCAGTCAGGTTCTCCACAACTAGAGCTGTGGGTGACCGTGTCAAAGGCTTTGCTTAAGAACAAGTAGACAACACCCGCAGCATTTCCCTCATCTGCTAAACACGTCACCTTGTCAAAGGAGGTCAGGTTGATCAAGCAGGAGCTGCCTTTCATAAACCTGTGCTGGCTGGGCCTGATTCCAGGGCTATCCCACACATTCTGCAGGTTAACACCTCAGGATGATCTGCCCCATGACTGTCCCCAACACTCACATCAGGCTGAGATGTCCTCCCTGCATCGTCCTTGTGCCCCCCTTGTAGCTGGGCCTCACATTTACTAAGCACCAGCCAACTGGGTCTTCCCTGCATAACCAGGACTGTTGGTAAATGATGGGTGAGCAGTTATGCCAGATCCCTCAGTACCTTCAGGTGGATCTCATCCAGCCCCATAAACTTATGATTGTTCAAGAGGTGTAGCAGGTCACTGATCATTTTCCCTTGGATTATGTGGGCTTAATTGTGCTCCTCTTCCCTGTCTTTCAGCTCAGGGCATCTAGAGAACAACTGCTCTTACTACTAAAGACTCAGGCAAAGGAACCATTAATTACCTCATTACCTTACCTAATTACCTTACTTTTCTTCATCCTTTTTCACTGTTTGTCCCTGCATCCAATATCCAATAAAGGATGGAGATTTTCCTTAACCTTCCTTTTGTTGTTAACGTATTAAGCGAAACAATTTTTCATGGCCTTTTAAGATAATAGCCAGATTACATTTTTTAATTTTTTTAATCTTACATGCCCTGCTTTTCTTGACAAAGCTGTTCCACACTTTCTATGAAACATTAGATTAGGACAATCTTGCCTTTTACCATTTCTTTATTTTAATCCCATTCTTCCTGGATAACAGCTGTTTCTATTGTGACCTATGACTTGGAGTCTTTGGGATGGAGTGGTGCTGGAAAAAAAATATGAAAACTCCTTGATTGCTTTCCATGTGTAGAGACTTACTGTGACTTCATTCATTAATGAAAGGAAATCCATTAAATGCTTTGTAAAATCAGATCTAGAAACATATCACTGTGGTGAAGACGATTTTGGCATGCATGCAAGCTGTCATTAAAGACTAGTAAATTATGACTGTGTAACATATTTTCTGGCTGGGTCAGTAAATAAAGAACTCAAAAAGCATTAAACCGTACATACATTACAGTTAATAGGAAAATGCAAAATGAGGCTAGTAGATGATATTATATTAAGAGGAGCTGTGTATAAATCCTAGGAGAAGGCTACCCTGTTTATATCAGCTATGATATGACAGCAGAATGACATAGCAAGTGTCAGAAAATCCAAGATGTAGGATTAAGGTATGACATGGGGGTTTTCCACCATCTACTTTTATTTTTCTTTTCAAAAACACTAGAAGAACTGAAGTATTGTGATACTGCAAAACTTGAAAACTTCTAAAAAATAAAATCCTTGTTTAATGATGCAAAGACCATTAAAGTACATGAATTATTAAATTTTTAAAGGCTGAGGAGATCTGCTATGGTTGCTGAATAATGACCCTCTGAATAATGCAGATTTCTGACACATCTAGGGGTTTTTTCACTTTCCCTTTTAATAACAGGTGCCTCAGCTACCTATATCCCAATCTTCAAATAACATATTAAGTCTTCACTACTTCTCACTTAAGCTGTTTCAGTAATTAGACCATTTGGTCTTACTGAGCTGATGCAGCTGAAATTTATTTATCTTCTACAAGTGGGTTTGTCATGTTCAGTTCTTCTAGATTATGCTGTCAGCAATCTGGTTCTTGTGGATTCTTGTGGACATTGATCAAGTCATGCATATAAAGGAAAAGTCTTACTTTCTTGCTATAAAACATGGTTTCCTTAATTTCAAATTATGGATAAAACTCTGATTTCTCAAGCTCATATATCCCATAATGGTCTCATTAATGACAGAAGTAATATAACCTCAAAATTCCTACTTTGCTCTTTTCATAAAAAGGGATATAAATATAATTAAAAAATATAAATTGTGTCAGCCTCCAGTGTTACAGCATCAGAAAGAGATCAAATGATCAGCTGTTTATTATACTTTAGCTTTAGTAAGTCAATTTGAAAACACCTCTAAGGAAAAACTATACTTAAAAACTAGTCCACCTGCCATTGTCAGTTTAATTCTAAACAATGTGGTGATGCTGCATTTTTTGTGATAATATGTAATTCAATGTAGTAATCCAAGTAATCTATTAGTGTTGTTCCTTTTCTGATCAAAACCTCAATATCTCAATAAAATACTTAACAAAAGCCAATGTGAAATTCTTAATTGTTTTGATGAAAGCAATCATTTTTCTGAGAGTTATCACTAAGTTGCCCTAGAAATTCACTACCCAAAGAGAAGGGAAAGTCTCAGTTTTAGTTTTTCCTACATAGCAATAATGATTATTTTTCTTTTCAGGTTAATCTAAATTGCAAATTAACTCTTGTGAGAAGATTTCTGTTTAAATTCAGCTAGTTCAAGGCTCTGGAAATCACTTCTTCAATGTGCCACAGATTATCTCTCAAGCAAACTACAGAGTATAGAGGGAGTATCACTATAAATACAAGTTTCTCTGTGGGCCACTTGCAAAGACTGTGATTTCTTCTCATGAATGCAGCAATAACTTTGGCTGATTTTTTTTCATTCAAAAACACTGTGGTAAAAAATAAATTAGCACATTTCGGATCTTAAATCCATTTAAAAAACTGAAAGACAGCATTTAATTTCTATGTTATACAAACAGTTGTTCAAAATCTGGAAATTCTTTCCATAAATTAAGAATATAGACAAAATTCCATTCCGTTTTAATTTTTACATAAAGTCCTACTGAATGTATAGGTGCCACTGCAAGTGAGTAGGAAGTCTTCAGGGCTATATAATCCAGCACAAAAAAGTTTTGCTACCGAAAGTGCTATAGAAGAGATGTCATAAAAGAACAAGTATAGGATTGAAAAAATAATTTAAAATAAACAAACAACAAAAAGGGGAAAGCTCAGATTTTTGTTCATGTTTTCCTCACTGTTTCTTTAATTTTTATTATTAACCTTATAAAACATTTTTGAGAAATTTTCTTCTGTTACTATTAAGTGTCAACAAAGGGCAGGTCAAAAAAATGTACTAAAGATTTAAATTTGACCTACCACTAATAAACAAATTTTGAGAGATTCCTTACTCTTATTATCTTTTACACCTAACACCAGTAAATTACTGTTTTGGGGCTACCAGACTGCAAATCACAGAATCAAAAATTAACTGAGCTGAAAGAGACACACAAGGACACTGAGTCGAACTCCTGGCCCTGTACAGCCCCATTCCCAGGAGTCACACCACGTGCCTGGGAGTATTGTCCAAAAACTTCTTGAACTCTGTCAGGCTTGGTGCTGTGACCACTGCCCTGGAGAGCCTGTTCCAGTGCCCAGCCACTCTCTGGGTGAAGAACCTTTTCCTAAGGATATCCAACCTAAACTTCCCCTGATGCAACTTCATGCCAGTTCCTTGGGTCCTGTCACTGGTCACCACAGCGAAGAGATCAGAGCCTGCCCCTCCTCTTACCCCCACAAGGAAGTTTTAGAGTACAATGAGGTTTCCCCTCAGTCTCTGTTAATGCATACTTATAGAGCAGAGTTTGAATCAGTACTTTGCAGGTGTTTGGTGCTGCTATCCGGTTAGCTCTTTCACCAAGCTCGCATTTAAGGGTACAGCTTGGTACCTTTCTGACCCTGTGGGTCTGAGCCTCAGGCAGAAGTGTGGTGTTGGTGTTGAAGAAAGGAGGACTTCACGTGGTTCAACAGGGTTTTATTTTACCCAGAGGGTGGCCCACGTAGAAGTGAGTCTTTTCCTCTGCATCTCAGTTTAAGTACAGGGGATGTGGACAGGGCAGGAGACAATCTAGAACCAATCCCAGTGAGGGGGGAGGAGTGACCCAGGACAAAAGGACAATTAGCAATACAATTCTATACATAAAAAAGGGATGAAAGAAATGAGACCCTGCCGAATCACACAATATTCCCACTAGAATCTTCCAAGCTTCAGGGCAGGGTTGCAGAGTGATGGACAGAACTCATAACTTGGGAAACATGAAAAGGGTTTTGGCATGGGGTACATAGGACAAACCATTTTAAGGCAAGGAACAAAAGCATGCAGAACTTGGCAAAACCCAAAATATACCACAACAGTACTTGACATGGTACTTATATATAGGCTTGTGAAGAAGCCAATATTTTTATTCCTTCTTAAAAGTTATATGTAAATTTAATGTTAATACTCCCATGTATTCCAAATTAATCAAAAAGAGAACCACTTATGAGAAGTTAAAACTTTAGAAACAGAACCAGAGAAAAGATGAGAAAAACACTGAACAGCTCTCATTTCAGCTGAAAATCTTAAAACGGCAAGGAAAGACAAGCTTCCTCCAATTTGGAAGTTTCCATGTACATTCTTGCTATAAAAAGTCCCTTTTCCCTCTCATACAAACACACACATTTAGCATAGACAAGCATTAACATACACTCTATGTTCTCTGCTTGGAAGGAAAGCTCATAAATGGAAAATATTTTAAACTTCAGAAACACTTGACTTAGGTTCTGTGTTTAAACACAAATTCAGATCTTAAATGTTTTTTCTACATTCCTAATAATCTTGAGGAAGGAGGTTTGTTCAAATATTGTTTACCTATTGCTTATGGCAAAAATTTATAATCTGCAAATTTTTCCTAAGAGGTGCTCCATTTAAATCTCAATTTGCATAACATTATAAAGAGTGAAAATATGAACTTTCATGTTGGAAACCTAAAGTGTTACATTTCTCGTAATTCTATTTTTAGTAGCTTCTTTCCAGTCATGAACATTAGACATACTCTAATAGATACAGCTCTTATGTATTGCCAAGCACCCTTCAACCTTACTCTCTGGGTCATTGTCAGCATCTTTGTGTCTGTACTGTCTCTCATATTCTCTGGCATAGCTTGGTGCCATCTTCTTTGTTGTTGGCATCTGTGTCTTGGCTTTCAGAACGTGAAGACTTCATCTGCAATTACAGTTTTGAATACAGCCTTAAATCCCTAGTGAATTTCAACTTAGGAAAAATGTGAATCTTCCCTTTTTCTAGTATTTGCAAAAAAAAATCACTCTATACCATCATTACCAGTGATACTGTCACTTTCTTCCAGTATTTTACAAAATCTGTTTTGTTTGACTGTCACAAAATTATTAAAACTTTGGGAAAAAAAAAACAACCTAAAACTTTGCTGAAATTTCCCTGAAGAGTTTGTGTTTGGTTGGGTTTATTTTGCCTTTTTTGATTTTTTTTTCTTTTTAGTTATTTATTTTTTTTACTGTCAGGAGCTCAAAGAATTAAATATCTCTTCCTATCAGAAACTATTGGAAAATAACTTTATTTGCATTGAACCTGATTTAAAATATTTCATGATGGTATATTCTATCATTCTAAATGTAAGTGCTTGACTTGCTCATTTATTTAATTAATAATGACTTATGTAATTTTTAAATAACACTCTAAGGATTTTTTTTTTGATGGAGCATAATCCCTGTGTGTGCAAAATAGCATAGCACTTCTAGTCATGTATCTTATTGTTTACTGTAATGGATCTGGGTAGGATGAAGTTCTAAAATCTTCACAGTAAGCTGTGAGGAAAGGACTCAAGGAAAGCCCTTGCTGGAGCAAGCTCTTGGCAGGACTTACAACAAACTGACCAAAACCCTCATTCCCAGTCCCCCTGCACCACCAGAGAGGAGAAGGTGAGCCTAGGAGGGATATAGGGAAGTGTCTTTTGATATGTTCTTTCTTATCATTATCATACTCTTTTATTAACTGCTAAAAAACTAAACTAACTTCACCCAAGTACAGTCTAATCTGCCCACGATAATGGGAGAACAGATGAGAGATAGAACACAAAGTAAAGACATCCTGGCCTTGGTAAAATACAAACCGTGGTCTACGTGACCACATATGTGAAAAAGAACTAGGAAAAGAACTGCATATGTAACTATCAAAGGCTGTGGCCTATTTGAGTTGTAACAAGTACATAACACTGTACTGTGAGAATAATACCTGAATTCAACTCCTTTTTACTCTGACTTCAACTTAGATTTCAGTTTAGACTTCAATAAACTGATTTCAGTTTGGACTCTGACCTATTTTTGCTCAAGCTTTGACTTAAGACTCCCTGCTTGGATCAGTTTTGCACCCCCTCTTTTGAAGTCCTGTCTCTCAGTTGCATGGCACATGACTGTAATTGCTTAGTGATTTCCTTGTCATTATCTCAAGCCATGAGCTTTTTGTTATATTTTCTCTCCCCTGTCTTGTTTGTGGAGAGGATTGCTAGAGCATCTTGCTGCGTACCTGGCAGTCTACCAAGGTCAACCCACCTCAGGTGACTGGTTAAGATCCATCCACCACATTTACAAAGTAAAGGATGTAAGTATTACAGGTTTCATTTTCTGGAATTGTAACAGTGAGAAAATTTAAGGTGAAATGAGACTTCAGTATACAGACCATCATGACTAAGTACTAAAGGTTTTCCTTTGCAAATTAGAAAGTTACACAGAGAGTGTAGGAACTACATTAACAACTGACCAATCAACAGAAAGATCCAGTGGTTAAAATCACATAGAAAGATAAAGATCTGACCTAAAAAACAATCAAGTCACCTAAAATGGAACCTTTGCAATTTGTAGCTGTAATATGTTTTTCTGGATGAATAGTTAATTCCACCTAAAAGGTCCTTCTGAATAAGACACAGCAAACAAAACCACAGGGTAGAAACAATGATCTGTGCAACTGACAGTCAGAAGAATCAATAAAGGCATGGGAATAAGACCATCATGAAGACTAATTCTCACTGTGACTGAGTTTGTGCAGTTTTGTAACTGCAGTAAGTATTTCAGTTCACAAAGAGGATATGGTGAAAACTCATATAGTATAATGCTAAAGGGGAACTTCATGAATAAAATAATAATAATTTTATATTCAGGGTTAACCTTTGACACTGAGCAGAAGTACATATTAGAATTATGCATTGAATGGTGAAGATAATGAGAAACAGTATACAGCTGCTGCACATTTTTTTAATATTTATTACATTTTTTATTACATTTGTACAGAAACCATGTTTTCCTCATGGTTTTTATCACTCTTTACAGAGGTCTATACACACAGACAAACAGCAGTACGCGTATACATGTCTACCAATTTTACATATATACATAGATACAGATGTATATGTAAAAATAAATATATAAGCATCCACAAGTGCTCCTTTTTCATTTGGCACACATAGCATGGCTGTGAATTTGGTATATCTTCCACAGATAAAGGTCAATCAGCTTTTCACCCAAATCCAAAATAAAAAAAGCCCCAAAATTTCTAATGAATTCTACTATCAAACACATAAATTGAACAAACAAATAAACAAACATGAACCTACCTTACTGGGGGCTTGGATTAGATGATTTCCAGAGGTCCTTTTAAAACTTGAGAATTCTCTGACTTTGTGATGAAACTCTTGAAAATTCATGCAAAACTTAAGAAGCAGAGATTTCTGAACAGACTTTCTTGGTTTTGGCTCAGTGCCTGAACTTGCTGGAGCAGTGTGGTTCAAATTTTATTATCACACATCTGCTATCATCCTGAAAATATTGCAAAGAGATGCAAGCATGACTGCAAACAACAATCCAGGTAAAATGCGCTTTCATCTTTCAACCTGAATGGTTTAAATAAAACTCTATGAGTTAAATCTGAACATCTGGGCTATCTGCCTATAATCATCTGGTGGAAGCACTCTCTGAATAGGGACTCTTCTCTCAATCAATATATTATGGGGCAAGACTGTTTCAGTGTCCTGACTTACTTCAGCTTATTACTCCTCCTAATCCTAAAGCTGTCATGCAGAAGAAAACAACAATAACAAGATGCATATGTGGAAGTCAATATTCATAGAATCATAGCATGGCCTGGGTTGGAGGGGACATTAAAAATCATCTAATTATAACCACCCCTGCCAATGGGCAGTGACACTTTACCAGACCATATTACTCAGAGCTCCATCCCACCTGGCTTTGAGTACCTCTAGGGATGGGACATTCACTTCCCTGGGCAACTTCTTCCAATGCTTCCCTGTCCTCACAGTAAAGATTTTTTTCCTAATAGCTAATCTAAACCTGCTTTCTTTAATTTTGAAATCATTCCCCCTTGGCTTTGAAACAATGCTCTTTGGCTTCTATAAATGGAGCCTAGTCTTGTTTACAGAACTAAAATATCTGAAGATAAATATGGAAAAAGAAATCCTTGTGATATATTTTCTCTTAGTATGTATGGAAGGCTAATAGTTTTTCTCCTTCTACATGGGTATAAGTTGTAGCTAACTACAAGTTTGAATCCCTTTTGGAAATAAGATGCTCTTCCTATCACCTGTCTGTGAAACTTCTGTGAACCACTATTGTCTAACTTCACAAGTAGTAAGAATGATTTTTCTCTGGTGTTTTTTCCTATATAGATTACATTATGGCCTGTTGAAACAAAGACTATTTCTTAATGTTTATTTGGAATTTATGTACAATAGCAGGGTTGTGATCTGGATCAGAATTTTTAGAAAACGATAATAAGAAGTGTATTTGCCTTTTGCCCCATTTTATGAAGGTATCCAGATATGTATGTATTTTATCAAAGAATCTAAATTAGCAGTCATTAACATGGACTGGTTCTGATTTGCTTCAAACATATTCTTTACCTTGCATGTCAAACATATTGCTATGGTGAGCTCCTATATTATGACTTCTTTTTGTTTGTCTTAATGAAAAGAAAGGTTTTTCTATGGCAAATAATAGAAAAGAAAAAAGAATCTCTGAAGTGCAACCTGCAGTAGCAAGTATACAATATCTATATTAATTTATTACTATTGCATATCATCAAGGGTTTTTTACATATTTTTATATGTATATGATTGTTTGTGTGGTTTCTTCTTTGGGAAGAATAGGTTATGTGAGCTGAGAAATATTTAAGATATGTCCTTATGTCTCATAAGTACATAACAAGCATTCTTGCACCATTATTTTGATAATAAAATATTGTACCAAATTACATTCTGGAGACAGCTTCTGTTATTGTTTCTATGAGCAACCCAATAAGCTGGAACAATTGGCATTGTTAGGGAAGATTGTGAGACCTCAGGTGCACTGCAAGAAAAGAATGTGACTGAGAGAAACAAAACCTGTACAGATGAAGTTCTTCTAATCACTTCTTCCATTTCTATATAAAAAAGGAAGACTTTCTACTTCATTCAACTTTGTTAAACAATAGGAAAATTTTCAACTAGCATCAAAAAAAAGCTGTGGTATAGAATTCTTCATATCTACAAAACTGATCAGTAGTCTTCATGGTATTGTATAACACCTACATCTGACATCAAGACTCAGATTTGGCACATATTCAACCTAATTTATTTTATATATATATTGGTCAAAATAAATGATCTCTGACACTTGTACTATAATCTAGAAAGAATAAAAAAAAAAGTATGGATATATAAAGAACATAAAACTCTTATAAGAGGCACAAACCCTTAAGAGACCCAAAGAAAAGTATTGGGATGCTAAAGTGATAAAAATATTCGGGTGTTAAAAGTGGCACAAAAAGGCATTTCCTAATAATATAGTTCTTGGGAAAACTTTCAGATATCTAGGAAGAAAACCAGACAGAACCTATATTTCAAAAAGTTATGAAAGATTTACAAAATAAATGAAGGCAATGATCAGCATGAAAATCAGAGCAGTGTGTCACTGAGGAAGAGAACTCACTAGAAAATTATCCCAAATATGAAAATACACACTTAGGGTTTATCTTAGATAGACTTGTGCAGCATGGTGCTCATTTGTAAGTTATAAATAAACTGGAAGAGTGAGGGTTGGTATCTCTGCAGGGGTGCTTACCAGCCAAAGCAGTTCCCCAGACCAACGCAAAACATGGGTCCTCCAAATCTGCTGGCTGAGCATGGATAAGGCTAGAAGAAGGAGTGGGCCTGGCTTAGGTTGGAAAAGGTGTTTATTTCAGTACAGCCCCATGTGCTAGGAGTGTACTTGCCAGAGCATGTGCCACGACAGCCATTTGCGCTCTGTGCTCTCCTCTCACCAGCAGCAGCCTGGGCGGGGAACACTCTGGGCCAATCGGGGAAGGTAAGGGGTGGGTCCAGGACAGGGTGATACCAGGTGTGATCAGGGGTACAGGGGTAGGGTATTTTGGAAGGAACAAACCAAGTACAGACAAATAAACAAAATACAGATACAAATTTAAAGACCTCTATCACGCACTGCAACAGAAGAGGGATAAGTTTCATAGCCAACAGCTATGTTGCTAAATAATTGCATAAATGGATTCCAGAACTCAAAAATAAGATTCAATTAACATAAAAACAATAAATGCTGCAGCCAGAATGTTAAGAGAAAAACATTAACATCATTGATTTGTAGTAACATGCTAAACCTTTCTATATAAATAACAATGATAATTTATCATTCAGGCTTTTCTATCAACGATTTCCAGCTGTGGACAAGACTGCAAACAAATTCTTAGTTGGTAATAATGCCGATATTGTAAACAAAATTTTAAACACTGTAACACATTGTGCTCTGTTTCAGGAAAAAAACCAAAGAAACACTAACCAGAATAAAGATTGTAGGATGAATTTCTGGAGAAGTAAATACATATTTTCTTATTTTATGGACATGAACTTTGGATCCAGTGGGGTGTGTTTGCAAACAAAGCTGATATATGCAGATATGTATGAGTGGATGGGAGTGTTTCAAGAGGAACAAGATACAGACTCATTAACCAAGAGGAGGCAGTCAAAGAACTACTGAGATGCTTGGATACTCATAAATCTATGGGCCCAGATGGAATCCACCCCAGGGTGATGAGGGAACTGGCAGATGAGCTTGCAAAGCCACTCTCCGTCATTTACAATCAGTCCTGGCTCACTGGTGAGGTTCCAGACAATTGGAAACTGGCCAATGTGACACCCATTCACAAAAAAGGGTGGGAAGGAGGATCCCAGTAACTATAGACCAGTCAGTCTGACATCAGTACCTGGCAAGATAATGGAAGAGTTTATACTGAGTGTCATCACGCAGCACCTACAGGATGGCCAGGGTATCAGACCCAGCCAGCAGGGGCTTAGGAGGGGTTGGTCCTGTCTGACCAACCAGGTCTCATTTTGTGACCAGGTGACCCGCCTGGTAGATGCAGGAAGGGCTGTGGATGTTGTCTATTTGGACTTCAGCAAGGCTTTTGACACTGTCTCCCACAGC
>JBBMKD010000170.1:52344188-52365221 GCA_037834095.1 Argya squamiceps | reverse complement strand
GGAATTGGGAATGTGGTGTGCTCAAAGGGACATACCAATACAAACAAATAAGCAAAATACATATACAACTTTGAAAAACCTTAAGCATGCACCACAACACCCAGGTGGTGACTAGGGCAGAGAAGAGGACAGAAATGAGGGAAACAACTGAGCTTGTCATCACAGGTGTTATCCAGGATGTTCAGCAGGATTAATAGTTTGGGGTCCACACAGAGATCAGATGGAAATTCAGGAGCAGGATGTGCTGGATAGGTGACAATGGTGGTGACAGAGCTGCCAAACCATGCTTCCACAATGAGACCACAATAGGAAGAAGTGGAGATCAATCTGATCAGCTAATATGCAGTCTCAGAATACAGAGCCTTGCAAGTCGTTTAGGTGTTCAGATCTCCTGGAGGAGAGGGGACTGCTGGATCTGGAAAATGTGGCCATTGCTAAAATTCTTTCATTCCTACCACCACTGCAAGTGTATTGTTTGTACCTTTAGTTAGACCATATGGGGAAGATTTTCCAGAATTAATTTCTAGGGAATCATGTTGGCTAACATGATGAGGATGATGATGATTTCGGCCATCACATTTTTCTCCCAGATTTCTGCTTCTGTTCTTGATTTTTACTAATTTACTAATGCCATCTTAACCTTTTTTCTCTACCATGCATATAGTTATTTATTCCTGTCAGATGATAGTCTCAGGACCCAGTGGCACAGGGGCAAAGAGCATCTACCATCAATGCACAACAGCACCACCAAAATGTCAGATATGTTGTTGTTGTAGCACCAGTTTCTCATTTGAGTTTAAGTTACCTTATGCCATCATCTGCTCTGTTCCAGGAAAGAGGGTGTCCTGTGACCTGGGTGTTCAGATTCAATCTCCCACATCCTGTCTAGGATGCCTCATGCTAAGTACCACCAAACTTAGTGGGAAGGTGGAGGAGACAGCAGGCACATTGCACCACTTGAAAATTTCACAGAATCTGATTTAGAGATTTGGAACATAAGTATTTGTATAGGCAGTGGTGGTGGGGACAACAGACATGTCTCTTGATCTGCTGCCATCATCTTCATGAGACAGGAGAAAATAGAATGTGAGGCATCCAGAGAGATTCTCCAAAAAGCCCACACTCGAAGAAAAGGTTTATGATATGATAGCTCTTCTGAAAGCTTTGAATTACATATATAGTCGGGACTTTCCACATAGGAGACCAAATTAAAACTAATGTGAAGTGAAACCTTCCAACAGGATATGATGGATATAAAATGAGACCCAAGATCATTATTTACCTACCAATACATTTGATTTGTGCCAATACATTTTTTAAACAAATATAGTCTATATCAATCATGTTTTTCTTCTACCAATTTGTTTTGCATAAAGATTACACTAATTTTGTTAGTACTTCAAGAGTAAATCTTCAGTTCTGTGCTTCTTTCTACAACCCTCTCTTAATTTTGCCATATCATTGCTACATATTAGCTACAGATCATCCATCATATTCAATGCTAGCAAGTATGCAGATTATATAAACACTATACTGATATCCAGTATTGCCCTGTTCATACAATGTATTAGCACCTTTGGTTACAGTCACACTGGGAACATTCTGTTAGTTTTTTTCTGTCCACTTCTATGTTCTTTTGAGAAACAATGTGTGCAGTTCCATCATGAACTATTGCTTACACATTACTAGACATATACTGGATAATTTTCTTTCCTCATTAATTCATTGGTATAGATCAGTGTACATGAATCAGCAGCCTTCTTTATCTCTTTAGAATAATAACTTCTATCATTAAACTAAGAGGCCAAAACTCATTCAGATAAGGAACTCAGAAGAAATATTTCCTCTAAAAGTCCTGTGTTTACTATGCTACATTTGAGATGCCATATAGATGTAATTTGACTGTTCTAATTTCACATCTAAATTCCTAAGTAATGGTCTGATGATGTCCCTTGCACATACGAATGCACATGTAATTACCTTTTTTTTACTGCTACAGATTCACTAACTGTGTATATAAACAATGAACTGACGCTAATATGGAATATAATTCACTACAATTCCTTGTATTCTGCTTTTGGTGGTCTTTGAATCAGACTGCTGGCATTAGAGATTTACTGAAGGAATTTGCAATACAATAGGAATTCTGTGAAATTCCCCCCAAAGTCAGCTTAGACCATTGCCTCTTCTAACCAGTGATGGCAATGGATATGAGTCATCAGTTGGAACATCATATATATTTCCAATTCTATAGAATAAGAAAAACAAACAAACAAACACCACCCACCCCCCCCCAAAAAAAAACCCCAAAACCAAAACCAAAACCAACCAAAAAAACCCCAAAACAAAACCAAATCACCCAAAAGTTCAGGATGCTATTGACTTATTTTTTCCAGGGCTAGATCTTCTCCTGGATGTCTTTTACAACTTTTTCCAGGAGGTTCACACAAAGATTACACGGTTGGTTGACATAGTCTCTAAATTTCAAGTAACTGGGGAGATGATAAGACAGAATCGTACCTACATGCATGATCCATTGTTATTTAGCTGCTTGGTAAACAAACCTGTACTGATGTACAGTCTCTTTGCTGAAATCTAATAGATTTCTTTTGGCTCAGTTGTCAGCATTTTAAAGGTCCCTTAGGACATTAGCTCTGACATTTGGTATATCAGTCACTCCCCTTATACAGTAATATTCACACATTTGCTGAGAGTCAATTCTATGTTATCATCCAGACATTGAACACAAAAAACCCCAGCATTTCCTATTTTTGACCCTTGAGGTATTCCATTTGTTACAGGTCACTGCTGATGTCAAACCAGTGATCACTTTGATTCTGGTGACTCAGTCAAGTTTTTGATGATCATTTATCTTTAGTTGTTAAATGAATTTGTGTAATTTTATGAATATATATTTTAGTTTATGTAGATCCTAGGGTTACACCAGATTAATCCTGTAGTAACTCCTCACACCCACTGCTTTCTTATCCTCAGTCACTTCTAAGCACCAATATTCTGTTGAAACACCAATGCCAGAGCCTCTGCAACTGAAAGCTCACAAGGGGTTTCATTGTTGAGAGGTCTGGTGGAGTGATTTTTCTTTAGGGGGTACAAAGAGGAGGACAGATATATTACTTTAAAATGGGTAGTGCACTGTAAATGTTAAATATGTATGAAAAAGGTGATATCATGATATCCTGAACAAAAACTACAAATTGAACCACACAGCCTTGAGTGGAGTGCAAGGACTCTCCCCTCATGTGCTCTCCCTTGGCAAATTAGCAAAGAAAGTGAGTTAGATGAGGATAAAAAAGAACATATCCTCTTGTCAAATGATGAAAACATGCACCTTTCCTTCATGTCATTACAATTCTCTAAATCTGCATTCTTTCTCATCTCTGTACGGCTTTTCTTCTCTTCTTGTATAAAGGACATTCCCATCCTTATCAGCACACCATCCTGCCTTGGGCAATTATGATTACCATATACTCAAGAAGAATCTTCACTAATTACCAATACATATGACTTTCTCACTGTTCATCAAGGGCAAATTGTAATACCATCCTTGAATCCTTATAAAACACATAACATGCAGTAATGTTGAGGTATTTATTGGAAGACGAGGTCTCCACATCAGATATGTGAAAAAGGGATCAAAAAAGGGAAGAGATATAAATGGAATTGTATACTCAAAGTATAATTGTTGGGAATTTTTTTTTTTGATGGAACAGGAAAATCCTTGCTGTTCTCGAAATCATTAATAATTTTTCATTTTAAAATGACAAAATATAATTTCTTTCCTTCTTCTTCTACTGCTACTTCCTTCCACATTTTGACCCTAAGAACTAGGCCTGTTCAGCCTAGTCCTCAGTCCTCAGTCCTCAAAAGAGATAGTGTAATATAAAAGCCAAATCTCTGTTTGACACCAGCTGTGCAACCAGTGATTGATCTGCAGTACTCATTTGCTCTTAATCAAGCCTTTCTCTTTAACCATCAGGACTGAGGAGAAACAGTATGGGTCATTATGCCCTTCACTCTCACACCCAGAGCTGTGAAACAGCTCTGGATGTAGTTGACATCTCCACTCACAGTACCATTGGTGTCCATGTGCATGAACAGCAGCAGAAAATAATCCAAGGCCTGGAACACATCCTGTAAGTCTCCATATCATCTGGTGTCTGGGCCTCAGGCAAGCAACAAGTCTCCTTAGAGAGCAAACAGGACTGGCAGATGGGGGCCTCCATTCCCCTTGGGAAAGAGTCTCCAGCTCTTACTGCCTGCTGCTTTCCTTTCAAGTTGATTTGAATTTGAGGCTTGGCTGGCTCTGACACCATTTTAAAGTCTTCCCTCACAGTCTACCAGGACAATGAAGCTGTTCTGAAGCTGCAGGTTTGTGTCTTTCTCCTCACACTCATTCTCTAGAGTAAAATCAGTCAACTCACACGTCTGGGTGTGGCTCTTCCTCCAGTTTATCTATCTGCATACCTGTGCATGTTCAAGCTTTACATCCTTGCATCTAAATAAACAAATAATGGTTTGATCTAACCATTGGTTTTGTAGATCGTGTAGGCTTTTTTGGTATGTTACTTTTAAACTGAGCAAGCTAAAATATAGAATCCTTCTGAAGGACTGCTGATTTTACAGACTTAGCAAGTGACTTGCTTTTCCTTTGTGGAATGAAAGAAACTAATGATATAAAATAAGCGAGTACCCAATATTTAGTTGAAAAAGAGGAAAAAGGCTAAATCTTTCCATCAGAAATTTTCATAAATCAAAATGGCATTATGCTACCAATCAGAAAAAAAAAATACAAAAAGACTTTGAAGACCTTTTTAAGATGAAAACTTACTACTTTTGAAATCTATGGATTTATGAAATTTTTTAAACATCATTTTAAGGCTAACTGCTGTTTCACACACCCACCATTTTCTCTTTTTAGAAATTTAGGATAGGGTAAAACAAGGTTGTTGACCTCTCCACCCAAATGAGAGGATACAGTTATAGTCTCCCCACACCAGAATGTCACAGTTACTGCTTGGATTCCATGCAGTCAATAAATTCTTATTTTTTCCTTCCTGAATGTCTGTACATTTATATTCGAGGACGATCAGGGAATTTCAAAGGTGGTTTACATCTAACATATTTTTCCTTTAGCTCTTTGTTAAATTCACATTATATGCAAAGGAAACTGCTAGAACAAATAAGCCTATCAGTTAAAAATTGTTTAATCATAGCTTCCAAACAAGAGACAACAAAAACCTCCCAAGTATATGATTCATATAGGTTGTACCTCAATTTACAGAAAAAAGTCAAAGCTCTAGGACGTTTGCACTGTAATAAACTCAAATAATCATAGAGTGCAGTTACAATAACCTGCATACAGGAGAGGTTTCAGTTAGACTACTGAGATACAAGAAGAGAAAGAACAATAAAAAAAGAGATAATGAGTGTATCTAAATTCAACTGTGAACATGGAAAAGAATGAAAAAACAGCTGAGGAAATATGTGAAAGAAAATGAAAAATATTCTTTTAAGTATAAGTCTTAATGAAAGTTATGAGAGTAAATATAATACAAATCTAGCATCAGGACAAGACAAAAATCGATGTGTATTGTATAACAAGAACTACACAGATTCAGAAGTTTTCTGCTAATACTCTAATATGATTGAAACAACCACATTTCAGAATTACTCATATTCTCTACTATTTTTCAAGTTTTGATTTTTTTCAGGTGGTCTTTTTTTTAATATTGAGTATTTTTGAGTATTGAAGTTTTAACTGTTTATTATTCTGTTACTTCAGAGCTTACACTTGAGAATTTTTACATGCCTGTTGGCAGGAAAAAAAAAGGGAACTGGTTATGGGGGAACATATTAAAGTTGGTACAATTTTGTAGAGTTTTAGGAAAAAAAATCTGACCTGGATCTTTTTTTTCCTGGATTTTTTTTTCTTAATCCTTGCCTCTCCAATATAGAAACTTTTGGACTCAGTCATAGACAGAAAATCAAATAGTGGGATTCTGGGGAGATAGCCCAGGTAAATTATAGTGATCAAGGTTGCAAGACAATTTTTTCTTTGGAACTAACCTCATTCTTGCAATAACAGTCTCAGGAAGAATTTTGTTGTTTGTATGTTTTTGGCTAGACTTTCTTTATCATTACTGCTCTTAAATATTATTTCACAGGAAGGGGTGGACTACACCATATCATGTCCCATACTGAATTGTGGTACAAAAAGACTGGGGGAAAAACAAAGAAATTTGTAGTTTAACTTTTATTTGGTCTTTTCCAAATTCTGTAGGACATTACTGACTTCTCAAACACTACAGAAGTATTTCATCTTTACACCTAATGCTTCCACTATAAAAACCACTTTATTATTTCTTTTTGCTTCCAGAACACAAAGTCTGATGCTTTGGATTAAAGAATAATAAAAGAAAACTACAGCTCTACTACAATTTGACCTTTATTCTAAAAGTAAATATTTTCCTATGTGTTAAACCTAGAAGTTCCATTTTCACTGGAACTCCTTATTATTCATTAACACTTACAGCTGGTTCTGAAGTTTGTGTACTAGTGTACAGAATTAACTTTGTTCTTCATCCATAATCTAACCACTCTGACATCAGGAAAAAGACAGGATATGGAAAGATATTCAAGCTACTCTTCCTGTTCCTGACTTGAACAAATTTAGTTCAAGTTCTTGTTACTGGAATTTTTATCATGTTGTTAATTTTTTAGGAAATCATACATCAGACAGAGAGACTGTCTCTACAATAGCTTGATAATGAGCTATTAATGAAAGAAAATTTATTCAAGATAAAATCAACACAACTTTGAAGATTCCACTGTAAATATTACTAGTGCTAACATAAAACCAAAAAAATCAATAGTTAACTGCCATCAAAGATAAAAATATAACTCATGTTTTTAAGTACTGTATATAATTAAAATGGGACAGAGAAGGTTAGCATAAAAAGAATCTTACATCCTCCTTCTTTCATGTATATTGGTATTTGCTGTTCGAACTGGCAAACTAACTTTTAAACCGTGCAAACACCAAATGCATCACAAACACACAATTTTTTACAAAACCAGAGCTCAATGAAAGGCAGTGAGTAAGAAGGATCTATCTTTTTTGTCTCGGGCAGAAAAACCTTCTAATACCCAACTGAAAAGGCTCTTCATAGCATTGAAAATTATAATGACTGGCTTGTGAAATTAATGTTGGAATTTAAAATAGATTTCTTCAAGGTTAATGAATTTAAATTCCCATATCCAAAACCTTCCAGGTTGTAAAATTCTCCGACTTTGAACCATTATTGGCGTGATATTTCTAAATGTTCACCTCAGCACAAAATGTTGCATTATATATTAAAAAAAAAAATTTTTTTTTTGTGGTATGTAATATACAAAGAACAGTCTCTGTAGCAGCCTGCAGGCAAAATTTTGAGGTTTAAAAGCAGTCTCTAGGGAAGTTTAAAAAGATGACAAAGTCAACTAAGTTATAAAAAATTCTTTATTTTTATGAAGATGGAGCATAATAGGAATTTTATTAACAGTCAGTGCTGTAGTGCATGTTTCTCGTTTGCAATTTAGAAATTCTGACTTCTGCTACAAATTAACCACTACAGTTCAAACAGCTGAGATGCTCCTTAGAGGAACATTATATAGGGCTTTCAGTCTCTGTTGAAAAAGGACATGGATCTTAATTTAGAGGCTGAAGCCTTCTCCAAACTGTTTTATTACTTAGACTTTGATAAATATCTTACAAAAAGATTTTATTATAAGCATGAAGCAAGACATTTCAGACAATGCATAAAATTGCCTACTGAACTCAAAGTAGGCTGCATCCCTGAAACAATCAGTTCCAAATGCAGAACGGAATGTACAGTGATAAATGAAGCAGTCAGAGACTGTCACTAGTGCCTCTAACTGAACGACAAAGAACAAGAAACTTTCCACAGATGTTGAAATTATGAGGGAGCAAAGCAGGTGCTTAAATTCTATTTACTAAAAATAGAAACAATTAAGTTATAAAAGGAGCCTACATTTCACATGTCAAGCTCAACTTGTGCTGTGCTGTGCAGCACTCCACTGTTTTATGATGAGCCTAGTACTTCACATTTTGGTCCATAATGATGTATGTGCTCTAGATTTTACAAGTACAGTAAAGATTCACACTACATTAAATATATCTTCCTAAAGCTTTTTGGAAAAATAAGCATTATATTAAAATATTTTTATATGCTGACAAATATTACATTTTCTACTTTATTAACATTCTCATATATTTTTCTCTGCTAAACATTAGCAACATGTAGGAATAAAATATTTTGCTAATTCTGACATTTTAAAATAAGATAAAATCAGCGTTTGAATATTAACCAGGGAGACATTGTATTCACAATGATAATTGTCCTACTGGTCTATAAGCATTAGGAAGACCATTGCCAGCAGACTGAGGGAGGTGACTCTGCCCCTCTACTCAGCCCTGGTGAGATGCATCTGGAGTGCTGTGTCCAGTTCTGGGCTCCTCAGTACAAGAGAGACATGGAGATCCTGGAGCAGGTCCAGAGGAGGGTGACAAAGATGATGAAGGGACTGGGACATCTCTTTATGAGGACAGGCTGAGGGAGCTGGGCCTCTTCAGCCTCGAGAAGACACAACTGAGTGGAGAGTTCATCAATGTCTGCCAGTATCTGAAGACAGGGTGCCAGGAGGATGGAACCAGTCTCTGCTCAGTGGTGCCAAGCAACAGGACAACAGGCAACAGGCAGAAATTATGCCCAAGAAGTTCCACCTGAACATGAGGAAGAACTTCTTTACTGTGCTGCAGTAAACCGCACAGGGAACAGGTTGACTGTAGAATCCCTCGAACTTCCCAGGGTCCTGCCCTGGAAAGATCTACCGTAGAGTTTTCCCTGCCTAGGCTGAAAGAAAGACATCTTCCGTAGTGGTCTGCAGCACTATTGTCAATCTACCTTAGATTGCTGCCCCCATTGGCCAGTTGGCCCAGCCCAACCCAACTGTTCATCCCTCATCCTCTCTACAGGTCACTTGCCCTGCCCTTTGTACCACCTCTGTGCCCTCAGATCATTGGTCACTGATCCCTACTTAACCTTGTGCACACCACATGGCCAGGTCTTTTGTCCCAGATTCCCCTTCAGCCTGTTGTAATAAACCTTCGCTGGAACTTATGATACAAAAGGCCCTTATTGCCTCTCTTTGCTGAGCTATAGCCATGATGTGTGAGATGTGTGGGCCTGACTGCTTTGCCTGAATCCTCCCCAAGCGGGTTTTCCACAGGAGATGCTTATTGGTGTATAGGTAGGAGCACTGCCATCTAATCTCACTGCTACAGTTGCCCAGAGGTGTCGCAAGGTCTCCCTCACTGGAGATATTTGACAACCACCTGGTCACAGTCCTGTGCCATGTACTCCAGGATGGCCCTGCTTGAGCAGGGAGGTTGGATCAGATGACCCACTGCAGTCCTTCCCAATCTTACCCAAGAACCCGAGATTCTGCACTTTTGAAGTGATAAACATAGCAATATGAAAATTTTGCTATGCTTTAATAATTGAATAAATATATACTTACATCTGGGTTTTTTCAGCTTAAAATTGTATTAATTATTTTATAAAAAGCAAAGCTACTGAGCCAGAAGTTAATTGGATTGTCTAAGAAGTAAACTCAGTAAATAATTTCAGCTGACCTCCTTTAAAAATTAGGGTAATATTCTGAAAATATCAAAATATTTTACTTTCTCAATAGACTGACTCCATTTAGAAATGTCAGTATATTTTATTTTTGCATCCTGAGAATGAATCTTTTTATGTCTTTACTTTATTCTCCATAGAAATAGAAAAAACAAACAAACAAAAAACAATCACAGGAAGAAAAATATCGGCCTCAATAACTTTTGAAGTATTTTGTTCTATAGAAAATAGATTATAGAATACACAATTATTGTTAAAAATAAATTCATTCAGGCAGAATGTGATTTGTATCTGAAGCAACTAAGAGATTATTTAGAAATATATATTGTTTGGTAATGGGTTCTTGCAATTATTCTGACCTGGACCCTAATCAATAATTCCTTATATTTTACACTATAGCTGATCATAGTATTGAAATGGTTTACCATGGTTATCAAAGCAATTATCATGGATGGAAATTGAAGAAAAATAAACTTGTTTAAAGGTCTTTGCTTATTACTGTTTTAGCAATAAAGGTGAAAAAAAAAAATAGAGACAATATACATAATCAAACCCTAAACACAATTTAGCAGATATTCCTATTGGGTTTTATAAACTTCTTTATTATCTCCTCAGCTGCAACATGAAAATACACAATCAAATTCCCACAGGTTAACTGATGTTTTGACAGCACAAGGGCAATAACTACAGATCTGTAGAAGCCAAACATTAGCTTATTACCGAGCTTCTTCAAGAATTCCTTCCCTAGCAGTGAAATAACTCCTCCTTTCTTATGAATACCAACTCTTACTCTTCTATTAGAAATTTTCCACTATACTCTTTCCTATGAAACAGACTTGTCTGCTATTCTTAGACTGGAGGAAGCTTGTTGGTCTTGCCCTTCTTTTCTGAAGATAATGGCTCAACCTAAGCAACACTCCAGAGAGAAGTGTACAGTTTTGTCAGAACAAAGCAACTGGATATTGTTCAAAAAGCTCTACCAGACTACCAGCTCAGAAGAAAGAAATATTTATATAAAGGTCCTGAAAATGTCTATGTCTCTTTGTCTAGATTTACATGTCAGGAACATCCAATGAATGAGAACTCCAGCTTCCTGCCCAGTAAACTTAAGGAAGTGGTGACTAAACTAAGAAGATACTGATTTCTCTATCGGAGTCTTTATAAACTAAGGCAGTATTTTTTGTTGTTGTTGTGGATGTGCACTAGGCTCCATTTATTCCATTAAATAATTCAATGAAATTTCCTTAAAGAACATCTGTAAAACTTCTGTTTCTTTGGTTACCTACAGCACAGTTGTCATTTCCCTTTCCCCTCTGAAGGATGAGCTTGCCCTCATCGACATAACAAAAGTGCACCTTGCATGTCAAATAACCTTGCATCTGGATAGGTCAAACTGGCACAGAGATACCACCTGCTGCTTTTTTATAGACTTGCTCAGTACAGAAGGTCAAGACTACTTTTCAGGTGAATTGAACCCTAAGGACTCAGTAAGAATTTTTACCTTTACTCTGCCTTGAAAGGAGGTGAGATGCAGATAATGGGGGAGCAATTTTAATTTGTGCAGGACTCTTTCAGGAAAAAAGGAGACCCTCAGCGATGATTATTTATACAGTATTAATTAACCAATTTGAAGCCTATTTTAAAATTCTATCTCTTTTAATATTAAGCAGGGTTTCCAACTTTTGTTTCAAAAACTACTCTGAATTTAATTGCTTCTGGTATTCCTTTTCTATGATTTAACTGCCCTTCCTGAACTATGAGTACCTTTTTAACAGATATTTACATATATTTAAAGAAAACTTAATAACTTTCTATTCACCTAACAGTTTTATGAAGTTGTAAACTGTACATTGCTATGAAAATCAGTATTTGAGAAAGCAAAAATTGAAACAAATTATTGATGAACTACAACCTGACAATGGCAAAAAGAAATATATTTTGACTTCTATCACTGGTTATAAATGTCAGAACACCCACACCTCACTCTAACCTGTTTTTCTCATCTGTTTATAAAGTACTATGTACCAGATGGTAATCCCTTTAGGAAGAATTGCTAATTATACCAGGTTTCTTAAAATTCTGCAATCTTTTCTCAATAAGATATCTTTAAAAGATATTTAATATACTATTGCTGGAAATTATACAACTTTTTTTTTTTTTTTACTTTGGTCCTGGCATAGTTTGCCTTTGCCAAGGGAGGAGGGAATTGAAAGTTTGTCTTCCAAAGACTATTTACTGAGGATTTAGGTTTCTCTGAGTGAGTCTTCATGAGCCTCAATCAACAAAAAAAAAATTCCAATTCTCTGACAGTTTAACATCTGCAGATTGGGAGTAGCCAGAAGATAGAGAGGAGATAAACAAACAGACACTAACAAACCCCCTGGTGCAGTCAGAGACACTCTGACTCTTTAGTCACTCTCTAAAAAGATCAGTAAGAGAACCAAAGAATGAGGACCAAATTAGCATTGAAGGTGAAGGGATCAAAAACCAAGAGGAGATTGAATAGTAAGTATTGTGTAATAGAGAATCAATGATTGAGAACTTCTTTGGGTTTTTATGTATAAATATGAGAAAAGTTTGGTAAAGAACCATGTGTGATGGAATGATTTCCACTGCACAACAAGGGCGTGTGTGGATGGAATGATTTCCTTTGCACATGCTGGCCAGAATAAAGTAATGCATAATCCTCTAACACTTAAAAGGTGTTGGAGAGTTTCTGTTTCTCCTGCAGTTTCAGTTTTATTGCATGTTTTATGACATGAATGAAACCCCAGATTATTCTCCTCTCCATTCCTTTTCCCCTCAATATGATCTTAGAGGTCATAGAATCATGGAATGGTAGAACAATGTCATGGTTACAAAGAACAGGCTGCAGTTTACCCTGGAGGTCCCTGAATCTGCATGGATTAAAAAAATACAGTCTGTGAAATGTGTTAGGGAGGAGAGAACTTCATGAGGAAGGCATATCAGAGCAGATATTTAATCTTTACAAGATTAAATTCTGGAGAGAAGTCACTATGTGACTTGCTCAGATTACATTGAAAAGCTTGCATGTTTTTTGGCATAATGAAGACATACCAAAAAAAGAGACCAAGAAGCCTAAAATCTTGAAACTTTTGGTATGCAAAAGCATGTCTCCAAAATGGATGTGACACGGAAATTTAAAACTCTCTCTAAATAAAGGTCCATAAAACTCAGTCATCATACTCACTGGTATATTAGAAAGCCTTAAAATTATTTGGTACTTCTTTCAAAATCAGGCTTTTACATATGAAGAGTAATTTAACTGTCTTCACAGCAGTTCTCCCTCCCAAAACAGTGACAGAAAGAATACATTACAATACTTTTACAATATTCTTTCTTTAGCAAAAATCACTGCCACAGTTTAAAACCTCCAAATAAAAGGTGACTAAAGCATACAGTGCCACAATATATTAAAACTAATAAAAGTACTGGAAAGTGCCCAAAGATGAGAAAAAATTAAGATGTTTCCTAGTTAAAAAAAAAGAGAGAAAAAAAAAAAACCCAAAGAAACAACAATATGAAAATATGCTAAAAAGTTTGGTGGTTTTGGTTTTTAAAATGGGAGAATAATGTCTAATGCAGTAGAAAAATATGACATATTTTTAGATTGATCAGTTTGAAGAAGGACCTGTTATAATTTCACATTTAAAGCTCACTGAATGCTCTAAAAGAGAGTGAATTTTCCATGAACTGAGAAAACTTTTTTTTCCAATGTTTTTCTCTCTACTTGAAACCATCCAGTGAAATTTTAGACAAATGAATTTTTGCTTTTGTTTTTGATAGGGAGACATTTGAAAGTTTTTCTAATTTTTCATATTTCCTTGACATATTTTTTTAAAACATTATTAGAATAGTTGCAACTTCAAAACAGTAACAAGAATTAGAAGATCCACTGTCCCTTCTGTATCTAATTGCCTCTAAGCCTCCATGGCTTATGAATCACCAAATGACCAGCTCTGCTCAGAGAAACACTTAGTTTGTCCCCTTGTCCCACACTCAGACTGACATACATGAACACACTCCATACACCATTTCAGAAGCTCTGCACTAATTCTTACTTTGTTACTAATAATTAACTGCTATTATGATGCAGTAAAAAGCAATAAAATGCATTTCAAATGTTATTACCATTCTATATTATTGTTAAAAACTAGCCTTGTTAAGATCATTAAGTGCATGTAGATTTAAATTACTGTGCTGCATAAATAAGTGTATTATAAAAGATGACCTATCACCCTTCCTTGATGCCTTTTTTATTTCTGTTTGCTTTCTTTTTAATGTTTTGACCTCCTAAATTACCCTATTCTCAACCTTTGAGAAGCCAGATGCCCCAAAAGATCTTTTTTCCAACAATATGATAAATTAACATCTCATTTTCTTTGCAATTAACAACTGTTAAAAAAATTAAAAAAGGCTTTCTGTAAGTATTTAGAAGATTCCTATTTCAGTATTATTTACTAGGAGAAAAATGCAGCCTAAAACCAGTTTCATAATTTTATTAGCATATTGAAAGACCTATTGAGTTTTACATGCACAGCAGTCGCATTTTATAATGACTTTCCCAATATCTAAAAAAATATCTAAAAAAGATTTCTATTTATTATATGATGTTTCATTGCAATGTTGTCATGACACAAACTGTAAAATGTACAAACATAAACCCTGGAATGCATCAGGAAGGGTATTCTAGTGCATTAATATTAAGGCACATGCATACATCCTCCAAAATAAAATGTATCATATTTAAATAGTCAGTCATAGTGCTGAAAGATTCCTTTAAATTCAAACTTAGACTTAGAAGAATGGAGAGGACATTGACTGGCTTGCCTTGTATCACTAAAAAAAGTGGGCTGAAAGAATGACCTTTACATTCAAAGAGGCATAAATAATCAGATAATTTTAATTTTTTTCAAGGAGATACATGGAAATGCTACATTCAGCTTTTTCTCTTCTCTTTAAGAAATGATGCACTAAAAGAAACACTTTCTCAGTTCAAATGTTTACACACACACATATATATAAATTTTTAATCGTTCCATTATTTTTAACAAACAACTTCAAATCACATTTCCAGTCACACACATAAATCACACAATACAAAATGTACACAATGTATACAGGCAGAAACATAACACTGTAACACAGACTTCATATTGGCAATTTTTAATATTAACCAAGCCTGCAACTGTTCTTCAGTCAAGACTTCATTAGATCTTAGATTAACAACAGAATGACACAAATTGAGGTAGTAACATAAATTAAATCAGTCTTTTGATAAGCTAGTTAAATTTACCACCACCAAAAGTGTTCTGAAACAAACTGTTTTTCTTTTTAGTAATCCTCTGTCAGGCACTTAGAGACAAATAAATCTTGACCTACTGTATTTTTAAAGATATAAAATAAAATTTTCTGATTTTCTTATCAGTAGTATATTATAAATACAATTATTATTAAAAAACCCCAAGGATGTAGAGATCCACTGGCAGCCCATGGAGGAACACGGGGATATAGATTTCTTACTTTTCCTTTTTGCTTTATAACATCTGTATTTCATAACTGTACCTTAAAGGTTAACTTACACTTATCTTCATTGTAGAATAATTATTTCTTTTGTTTACCTGTAATAATTGCTTCCTTGATTGAAAAGATTATGCTAATTGAAAATGTTAATATGTGTGCATTTAATACACATATTAAATATATTGAAATAAATTATTCTTTCACAGTGTTTAAACACATAGCTTTGAATACCCTTAACAGTTTTTAGCTGGGCTGGTCACTTTAATTTTTTTTGTTTCCTCTCAGTATTGCTAAACAAGTCCTTTCTTCCATTTCTCCCCTATTACTTCAGGGAAGAAACACGTAGTGTTATTGACTGTGTCTTGGAGCAGGGCAAATACAAAAAACCCAATTAATTCCTAATAAATAAAACATAAAATGTCTCTTCACAGTTCACACTTTTAAGACCTGGAAAAAAAAAAAATCCAATACATAACAAAACAGAAGCAAAGCAATGAGTTGTCACACCAGCCACTGATAAAATCTGTAGCCCTTCTCCACTCCACTAGCCAAGACCAGTGTCAATTTAGGTGTGAAAACAGGAGCTACAATTTTCCTTTTTTATTAAAATTCAACTATATAAATTCTAGGCTGTACTTCAACTTTTCATTCCTGTCTTAATTACAAACCCATAACTTCCCAACCATATTTTCTGTTTCTGATTTCTTGATTTTTTGTGCAATAATTTGTGTTTAAAAATATAAGAGGAGTAAAGAGGTAAAAGAATTCCATTGCACTGAGCAGGTAGAGTTCAGCACAGTCTACTCAACTCTAAATACTGACCTACTTCAAAGACACAACATCAGAAAGCTACTGTTGAGACAGGAAGCCTGACAAGACAGCTCTCCTTGGAAAAAGAAAAAGAAATGGTAGGGGAAGTGTATTTTCTTCTTCCAAATTTTAAGTGAATTTTTTTTGCTTTCTCCTCTTGCTTTAGTCAACTGTGAAGAAGCATGATTTGTATGCCTAGTAAACTAAGGGATTACCAAAGGCTGTGCAATGTCAAACTACATTTTTGTCTTTTACATGTGGATGTGTTTACCTTCCCTATTAGAATCACTGCAAACATTGCCACAGACTGAGACAAAAGAAACTCTTCATTGGATTTGCTTATTTGTACTTTCTTGGGTATGTAGAAAAGATGGCGAGTCTGGAAATAGATGGATTGCATAATTGACACATAAATACTTTTTGAAGGTTATAGTCGCATTAGGACTGAATTTATACTGTAGGCCAAAATAGCAAATTCCCAGCCCAAGATGTGATAGAGAGCAAAAAACCTTGGGAATCAAGATTAATTATGTTGGAAGTGTGGCAACAGCTTCTTTAAAATAAAGAACTACATATATCTAGTCCTAAAATCCATCCCATAAATTCTGACACACCCCATAGATGATTCACGGCCTCTTTTTTCAAGTCACAACTCTCATGCATTTGCAATGCATTTATACCAAAAAAATTGTACAAATCATTCAAGATTAGCATTCTATTATGCTCCTTTTACAAATTTTTTTCCACTTTTTTGAGACAATGTGTTTGGGGGTGTGTGGGTGTGTCCCCATTTTCTAGTATACTAGAAAACTGAATATACTGAATATACTATATTCAGTATCTTATCACAGCTATTTCAGTGGCATGTCTTTTTCACTGAAAATACACCAAGATATATTTTGTTTGTAGCACAGTCATCACAATCATTGGATAGTTCTACTAAGTTCCAGTAAGACTTATGAAAATACATTGTGGTTGTAGTTTAATCCCAGCCAGCAACCACACAACCACGCTGGCACTTCCTTCTGGTGAGAAGAGGTGATGTCCCGGGGTGACATGATGTTTGTATCTCAATTGCCTGTTGGGTCTGCGAGCTGGGGGAGGGGAGAGGCACGCAGTTTGTTTTTAGAAACTGTTAAAAATCTCTCTGGACTGAGGACCCAGGGGAGTGCTGTGGAGGCTTGCATCTGGAACCCACCAAGATCTGCGCAGCAACGCTCCCCAGCACCACAGGAACTGAGACAGAGCAACCACCTACAGGAGGGACTTCTGTCCCAAATCTGTCATCTCTCCAGAGTGGCACGAAGTTCTTATCATTGTGTATTGTTCAATTTATTGTGCCAGGGAGTGCTTTGCCTGTTTAATAAACAGGGTTCTTTCCACCTCTCTCTGAGGAGGTTTCTTTGTTGAACCGGATGGGGGGAGGAGAGGGAGTGCCCCTTAGGACGTTTCCTTCCAGATTTGCCCTAAACCCCTACAGGGGAGAGAATCAGAAGAATAAAAGTGAGGAAACTTTTGGGTTGAGATAAAAACATTTTAAAAGGTAAACAAAAGCTGTACATGGAAGCAAAGCAAAACCAGGAATTAGCAAAGCAAAACAAGGAATTCATTCACCACTTCTCACAGTAAGACAGGTGTTCAGCCATTACCAGGAAAGCAGGGCTCCATCACATGTAATGGTGACCTGGGAAGACAAACACCATTATTTTGAGCATGTCAGCCTTAATCCTTTTGCACCCAGCATTATGTACAGAGCGCATCATGTGGTACGGAATGTCCCCAGGGACATTTAGCATTAGTTGTTCTGTCTGTGTGCCCTCCTAATTTCTTTGCATCCCATCTCCTCGCTGGTGTTGTGGCATGAGAAGCAGAAAATGGCTTGACTCTGTGTCAGTGCTGTTCAGAAATAATGAAAACATCCCTGAGTCATCAGCACTGTTTTCAGCACAAATCCAACACAGAGCCCCACACCAGCTACTGTGAAGAACATTAACGCTATCCCAGCCAAAGCCATCACAGAGCTTGCACAAAGACAACAACGCTTGCACAACCTCTCAGGAATTGCACAGAGATACATGTTTTAGAATGCCAAAGTAAAAAATACAGGAATGTGAATTTGCTGAGAGCTTTTTTTTATTTTAAACACATGGAGGAATAACCAATTTTAAAGCAATATTGAACTTACTAACCTGAAAAAAACCCCACACAAACACACAAACAAACAAAACAAAAAATCCTCACCCACAACTCAGAACCTGTAAGCCATGATTTGTCCTTGAACTTACATAAAATTTAAAGTATTTTCTGAGGTAAAAGAAAAGAAAGTATTTTGTAAAACATTGTGAGACTTTTATTTAAAATTTTTTGAGAAAACTAAAGTATTTTTCTGGCTCAACCACTAGAATTTTTAACTACTCATATAATAATATCTATATTTTAAAAATAACTTGTTAATAAGAACTCTTATTCTTGAAACACAGTAGTTTCTTCAAGAAAATATGAAAATAAATAAATATAAATTAATATATTGCCAGAAGAGAGTAAAAATTAAACCTGGTGTTCCTTCCAAGCTGATAGATAATGAGTATTCAATTCTTCTATTCAAGTTAATGTACATCTGACCTGTTGAAAACTGCTCTCTGACCTTGTTAACACAAAGAGGAGATATTTTGAAATGGGCTCACTGTATGTGGAAAGGGCAAAGTTATGTTTGCCAATGGGAAAGGAGCAAGGTAAGTTCAAATTTTCTAAGGCAAAACACAATTACATTATGATGTTTTAAATTGGTTTCATCTTTATTATTTGTGTTGTCCCTTTTAACACCTCATAACTCCAGAAATTTTATGAAAGAGTATTCAGAAATACATTTTTTCATTAAATTCTCACATTGAAATAATTTTTTTAACAATAGTTTTCAAACAACTGATATTTAGGGGCTTTAACTTGGAAATAAAATGCCCACTGCACATCTGAAGTCTCAGCTTCCCGACTACTATCACAAGGCTGAATGAGTCTATGCCCAAAGAAATCCTACTCAAGCAGATGCTGCCAGAACATCAGAAATGCAAAGCTTCCTGCCAGCTCAGCTTCAGGATTCACATTCCCTGCATATCATAAAAAGAAACCCTCTCTCCATGGAGTATCCTGGCTAAAGATAGACCTAGTAGGCGATGAGGTATCCAGTTTCATGGCAGATAGCTGACATTTTTAGACTGCCAGAGAGATAGGCTTGTTGGCAAGAAAACTTAACTTGGGAAATCTGCCTGGTTTCTGACAAAGATTAAAAAATAAATCAACAACTTCCTGCAAAATTTCACAATTTTATTCATAAGTATTCAAATTAAAAGATATCTCTTTTAAAGATAAAAAAGCCCCACAAGATATGTTCTTTTAGAAAGCTT
The DNA here is from genome assembly GCA_037834095.1 of Argya squamiceps. Lineage (NCBI taxonomy): Eukaryota > Metazoa > Chordata > Aves > Passeriformes > Leiothrichidae > Argya > Argya squamiceps. The sequence goes on along the minus strand of JBBMKD010000170.1, from coordinate 52,345,747 downwards.
CCTAAATATGACTTTGTCAACGCTGCCACTCTGAACTGCATCCTTAGCATTGACTCAATTAAGTAACTTTAATGAGGTTATCTTACTTCACAGACATATCTCAAATTTTGCATCACCAATTAAAATATTGTTTAACCAGCTGTATCCTTTAACCAGGTCTGTGGTAATAACTTGAATTTTTTGGTTTTTAGGGGAGGTTAAGAGTTCAGGCTTTTTGTATTTTCATTATTACTTCTTGGGAAAATTACGTGGGACTGTTCAACTGTTATAAGTATGCAATCAAGCCATCAACATAATAAAATTAATAAAATGCCTTTTCAATTAATAGAATTTTCCCAGAACTTTACACATTAGACTATCTAGATACCATTGACAGCTCTCCTAACATATATCTCAGATTTTGGTGGAGAAATCCAATTTGAATGGCTCAATTTGAACAACACATTTTGGGGGAGCAAAGCAAAACAGAATCAAGAACAGCCAGCATTTTCAGTCTGGAATTATTAAAGAAAAATGGTTAACACTGTGTTGATATCACACTTCTCTCGAAGTAACAGGAAAAATAATTCTACAACACTGTCTAGATTTTTCAGGCAAGATAAAAGTCAAAACTGAATTCTTCCCAAGAAAATGCTTCCCAGTTTTACGGCAGGTGTATTTACATTAGGTAGAAGTGGGTGAACTTTTGAATTGGAGAGGTCTGAAACCAAGAAAACATATAGGTAGATTTATAAATGGCTATTTAAAAAAAAAAAAGCTGTGCTGATCTTGGTAATTTCCTCTTCATTTCTGATTTTGTGAGCTTTTAAGACTTGATCCCTTCCTAGTGCTAGATGAATTTAACATTATTTTAAGAAAATGTATTGGCATTGCCATGTTTCAAATGCTCCTAGACAATCAGACATAATGAAATTCTCATAGTTTTATTAAACCCTCAAACTTTTAAGATCAAAGACTAAAAACAGTATATAAACCACATAATTAGCTCAAAAGAGAAAATAAAATGTGTGTCATGTCATGTTAGAGGTAACATGCTTCTAGATTATTCATGTGGCCCTTATATTGAAGAAAGTAATTTGAAGTTACAACTTTAGCCTTGGTACAGCATATATGACACAGGAAACTTAGCAGAGTCTGGAGTTTCTATCATGTGGAAAATCTATGATTTTTATCAGGACCTTTAAGCGCACTAACTATATTATTTAATCTGAAACTTTATTTTTGCTTAGCCACTTGTTGAGCAGAAACTCTATTAAAATTATAGAGTAAATTATTCATCTGATGATCTCTTCTCTTTGAAACACTGTATTTAATGCTATCTCCAAAACTGGTTGCGGAAATATGCTCCATGATAACTAATAATGCTACTGCTTGTTTTCCTGACTCTGGCCTTCAACTTCACCTGACAATCTCAATTCTGTCTTGAGTTACAAAAGACATTTCTGACACTTTTTCTGTCAATAGTAATTGACAGAAAAAACCCAATAATTGTAATTTGGTTCATTCTTCTCCTTTTTTTTTTTTTTTTTTTTTTTTTTTTTTTTTTTTTTTTTTTTTTT
>JBBMKD010000170.1:52325622-52344088 GCA_037834095.1 Argya squamiceps | reverse complement strand
TAGAATAGACTAGAAGGGAGGAGAATAGAATAGAATAGAATAGAATAGAATAGAATAGAATAGATGGATCAAGAGGGGATGGGTGGGATGGCATGGCATGGCATGGCATGGCATGGGGTAGGATGTGCCAAGACGAGATGAGATAGGATGGTATGGGACAGAACAAGATAGGATGGGAAGAGATGAAATGGGACAAAATGGGATGGGACCAGACAGGATGGGACAAGATGGGAGAACCTCCTTTGTCTCCCATGTTATCCCCACACGTACTTCTTGGAGGGTTTCCAGCAGGCACAAACTGTCACCAGGGTGACGAGAAGGAAGATGCCGCCCGTGGACAGGATGATGTAGAGAGAACTCCTGCCTGCAGAGGAGAGGAATGAGGGGGGACAAGCCCCATAAGAATTTTAGCTGAAAGCATCTGCAAGGGATGGCCAAACCTGGGAGTAAAGGAGGGGAGAAGGGATGGCTTACGGTAAACAGTGAGCTTCACAGGGATACTGCGGCCATGGCTGATGGGGTTCTCCACCAGGCAACTGTAGACGTCATCGTCAGCCATGAGAACGCGGGTGATGGTGAGGATCTTCTGGTCAGGGGAGAGGAGCAGGCGGGAATCGTTGCTCAGTGGCCGCCCATCCTTCAGCCAGGTGTAGGTGGGCTTGGTGCCATTCTCGTGTGAGCAGTTGAGGGTGAAGAACTCACTGAGCTCCAGCACCGTTGAGGAGGCCACCAGCACTTGTGGCTTTGAGATGGGAACTGAGGGCAAGTAGAGGAACCACAGTGATGCCATGTCTCAGGGGACAGGAAGAGAGACATCAAAACCCCACCAGCTTGGCTACACAGGGTGGTTGAAACCCCTGAAACCACCTCCCAGTTGAACAAAACCCTCCCAATACGTGCTCAGGGAAGACATCCCGTGGACAACCCAGTCTCCACTGGATGTCCTTCTTTGCCCTTACTGTCCACGGTGAGGTTGATGGTCTTCTCTCCGGTGAAAGTGTCGTCGGTGATGGACACCTCCACCTCGTAGGCTCCTTCATCAGCCAGCTGCAGGGGGCTGATGAGCAGCGAGCCGTTCTCCAGCACCCGGATGCGGTCGCGGTAGTCGGGCCGGAGGTTGCCGATGATCTCGGTGCCGATGGACTGGACCACGGTGACGGGTTTGTCCCTCTTCAGCTGCCACTTGACCACGGGCTTGTCGGCGCTGGCGCTGGCGTAGCGCACCGACAGCAGCGCCGCCTTGCCCGCCGTGCCACGGACCAGCGGCGTGGGGCTGGTGATGTTCACCCCTGCCAGCAGACCTTGGGGTGTGGGGAGAGACAGTGGGGTGCCAAGCATGGAGGGAAGACCCTCAAAGTGCCCAGCTTGGTTCCACAACCTTTGCAAAGATGCGTGGATGACCCCAAAAGTGCATGAGGGGTAGGAGCCTTCCTGCGCTCAGATCAAGGCAACGCGTTGTGAAAATCAAGGAATCACCCCCAAAATTGCTTTGGGCGTGGGAGGTGGGTCAATGCAGCCCCTGTGAAGATGCATTATCACCCCCCAAAAGCTGCATTGGGGGTGGGAGTGCTCCTGCAGCCAGGCCAATATAAGCAAACCTTTGCAAAAATGCATGCATCACCCCAAAAATGCAAGAAGGAGGTGTGGATGGCATAGCTCCTCTTGCTGGGTTCTGCAAAAATGCGTGTGGTGCCCCCAAAATGTGCAGGGCTTGGGCAGGATCTCTCCTGCACCTGGATCAAAGCAACTCTTTGCAGAAATTCATCTATCACCCCTAAAAATGCAGGGGGAGTGCTCCTGCAGCCAGGTCGGTGCAACCCTTTGCAAAAATGCACACAATCAGTGGTAAAAATGCAGGAGGTGGGAGGCAACCCTTGGCAAAGTTGTGTCATTGCCCTGCAAAAGCTGCCTGGGGAGTGAGAGACGCCAGTGCTTGGATCAGTGCAATGCTTTGCAAAGATGCCTTAATTTCCCCAAAAATGGTGGGGGGGAAGGATTTTGTATCCCACCTCCATCTCCATTGGATGCTCCTGTCCAGACAAAGCCCCCTCAGATGCAAAACTGCATCACGAGAGTCTGTGCACGTGCATTGCTCCTCATCGCTGGTTTTAAGCCAAGAAAGGCAGGGAAAAATGTAAAAAACATGATTTTCTGGGGGAGGGGACTCCCTAAAACATTCTCCCTCCCTAAAATACCTTAACGTCCCCCTCCTGACATCCCAGAGGTCCCACCCTCGAGCCCCTCGTACGGATCCCGTCATCGACAGCAAACAAACCCCATATTGAAGAGGAGGGCAGAGTGGGAAAAGCAGCTGGGCAGAGTGAAGCAGGAGCAAGAAAGGCCTTAAACAAGCCCGAAAAGTCATGGGACCTATTGGTATGCAGCATCCGTCCGTCCGTCCTCGCCGGCAGCGCCGCGCTTGGCCCCACAAACACGCCCCGACTTGCCAAGTTTGGGGGAACCCTCACTCCACAGGGAAGGCCAAGGCATGGGATGGGGATGTGGCCTTCAATGCGTCCTTGCCCCCTCCCTGTGTGCTGCCAAATCGCTGTTCTTTAACTGTTTCTTCCCCTTTTTTAACTCTATTCCTAATTTTTTCTCCACTCCACATAAAAAAATTTGGGAGTTCATTAATAAATCAGGAAACATTCTGCAGCGTCCCTGGATGGAGATCTCGCAGCACTTTTCAATGAAAAAACCCCACCAAAAATCCTCATTTTCACGCTGTTTTGTGGCACAAATCCCTATTTTTTTTATTTTTTAAAGCCCTGCAGTATTTTTTGGGGTGTCCTTGCTGTAGCCCTGGCTGTTTTTAGGGTCTAAATGAAAGCCAGTTGGTTTTGTTTTTCATCCATCCTCCTCATCTGAAGGGAAATGGGGCCTCCCCAGGGCTGCTTTTGAGCACAAACTTGGGTAAAATGGAACAAAACTGTTGAAGGTGATTTTCTGTGTGGGCTGGGATGGGACAGTTTGGGGCTCACTGAATTCCAAAATGTGAGAATTTAGAGAATAAATGATGGAGTAAACCAGGGTTGCAGTGGAATGAGGCAAGCCTGGAAATGGGGTGAAAAACTACTTTTTATGGAAAGCTGAAGAATGGGTAAGAGAAAATATTTGGAGATGCTAAAAAATTAGGGAAAAAAATGGGGCTCATGAAAGAAAAAAAAAATGGGGAGAAGCTCAGGGTAGGGGCGGTGCCAAGTCCTCCCCCACATCAGGAGCTGCTTGGCTCCAGCAAAGTGTTTTCCCCAGTTTTCTTTTCCAATTTTACCCCCTTTTTCCCATCTCCCAAGCAGAGGGTACGCTCGACAGCGCAACAACCCTCCCTCCAACCTCCCCCAGAGGGTATCACCACCCTCATCACCCCCCCGGCCCTCATCCTCCATCTGGATACCCCCCCAAAACCCATGGAAAAAACGGGAAAACCGTGGAAAAATGAGAAAACTCCCTACCTGCATGCAGCGCCAGAAGCCAGGTCACCGGCAGCAAGCAGGGGGGAGCGGGGTGGCCCCGCGGGGCAGCCGGCGCTCCCCACATTTCGGGCAGGCTCGCCCCCCGAATTGCTCCGCTTCCCCACTCTGGGCACGTCCCTCGGAGCTCCCGGTTTGGCGCTTCGCCCGGCTAATTTATTTTTTTCCTTTTTTTTTTTTTTTTTTTTTTTTTTTTTTTTTTTTTTTTTTTCTTCTCACAGGTTTTATTTTTCTACTTTCTCAGTAAAGAATGATTGTGTAAAATATTGATGAAGTGTGTTGACTGTTCTTGGATGCCAGTAACTCACCAAAGCCTTCTCATATGGGAGAGAAAATATAACAGAAGTCCTACCAGGAAAGGCCTACCTGCTTCTGTTGAACTTGTCACCCCATGGGTCTGCCTCCCACCAATTCACAGCCTCCTTTCCTCCTTTCAGCATCTACCTGCTCTAGCATGGGTGTCCTCCACGGGCTGCAGGTGGATCTCTACTTCAAAGGAACTACACTAAACATATTGTTAAATTGTTAAACTCCTATCTCTATATGGAAATCTGTTTCTGAAATCCTCTCCTTTATACAAGACAAGAAATTGCAATCCATCATTATAATTATGCCAACATTGATTTATCTGAAAATTTATAAAATTTCTATTACCTGAAAAATTATTTTGCCATAGATTTAAAATTTTTTTCTCTGCCGTATGCTCCTACTTAACAGGCCTCTAGAGAAGTACTCATTTCAGTATCAGTAACTACTCTTCTCCTTTTTTGCTGAAGCTGCCTATCACAAAATAGACTACAATTAGATTAACTATTTAAATAATATATATAATTTTTAAGTTCAGTTGCTAGTTCTAGCTTTTTTTTTGTTTACTTAAAATAAATTTCAAAAGGAAAATATATTAACCTACTTCAAAGCATTCAGAAATTAACTACAGAATATATCCTGAAAATGCTAAATAAGTTCTAATTTTGTCTCTTTAGACCAGACTTGTCCTATAAAATAATTCCAGCATATTTCTCTGATAAATATTTTGTAAGTCCTGAGTAACATGCCAACCTTTTAACATATTATCTAATATTTTAGGAGCTGTAAAGAATGAAAAAATATATTTTATTGGTAAATCTCAGTATCTATATTGTTACTAGTATTATATACTGGCTATAATGGCAACACAAATTTTGATTAACTTTTTAACCATTCAAAAGTAGAAGAATAAGGGCATACCTTTGTGTTTCCTTTTCTCCTAGAGCCTTTTGTTGGTGGTAGTCTTTATAATAAACATTATTCTTTCATTTTAACATATTTTGGAATAAGAGGAGAATTCAAATACCATGACCTCTTATATTTAGGTTCTTCAAACCTCTATCTTCTTATTTCTTTACACTTTTTAAGCCTTTATTAATCTTACTAATTTCTGCCTCTGGAAAGCAGCTTTTAAATTTATTTGTTTTGGTCTCTGCAAGCTTGCATGCATTCGTATCAATTTTCAGCATGGTTTTTGAAAGAGCTATTGCATCTGTCTCTTTTTGATCCAGCAACAGAAGGACTTGGTATCCGATTTCTATTTTCATTATTATTAGTCGGAATAAAACCAGGTAGGGTATGGTATGTTCTTATACAAACAGACTCTTCATATTTCCTTTATGAATAACTCATAGGTTTTCTGAAATTCCCTCTTAATAACTTAAAAATTACATTGGCTTAGATTAAGTAGGAAAAAATCACACAGGTAATACAGCTTAGATATGACATTTATTAGAAGTACAGTACAAAATGTATTGCTCTGAAAACTGAACAAAAAATTAAATTCTGTTGCACAAATATTTGTTCATAGATATATGGCAACTGTCTCTGTCACAATAATTTAAAAATTATAATTTTTTACCATGCAAAAAATTATAAACAGATAAATTGATCTCTCAAAAAATATAATCTAAGACTTGAACTTTCCCAATATACATCAGTATGAACACTTCTACTCATAGAACTATATTTAAGCCAATAACAAGAATAGATTACACAAGATAAGGATAATTTTTTGAGGTCTCCTAATATTCATCAAAGCGAAAAGATTGACATGTTAAAAAAGTCTATTAAGTCTTTTAAATTGCCTATGTAGTATCACATCATCTGCCCACTGCCTTCAATATCTGACCACTTATATAAACCAAATCATACCCAAATAAATTTAAAAAAACAGAATTTTTTTTACAGAATTTCAGAAAGCATAATAAAACTTAATATTGAAGATGCATGAAGAAAAGTGTTGAAGAAGGACTAATAAAATATAATGTGCTCTGTCACTTGCAAAATATTCCTAGGATCACTGATTGTTTTTAAAATTGAGTCCTCCTTTCTCATTACCTTAGTCTGATCTTAATTGGTAATAAATTAAATTTAGGTCAAGCTGATTCTGCCTGTGACGGTATTTGGTAAGTGATCTCACCCTGTCATTATCTCAATCTATGTGGCTTTAATTGTATTTTCTCTCACCTTTCAAGTTGAGGAGGAAGTGATAGTGTAACTTTGGTGGGCACTCAGTAATACAGCCAGGGTCAACTCACCACAGTTTTGTAAGAGATATTCTCATCCTGTAAACTTCCTTTTTTCCTGTTTGAAAATACACACAAAGACACTAAATATAGTATGTATAAGATTAGAGTAAAAAATGACCATGAAAGTCTGGTGAAAAGTTGTGGTTGGTGGGAATTTGAGAAAAACTGAAATGTGTTGAAATACACAAGAATCAGAAAAATATATCCAGCCATACAGAGTGTGAAAGAGCAGGCATTGATCTAAATGTTCAGAAAGAGTGTTCTGGCTGACTCAAATTTTTGCATATCCTTCTTGAAGCATTGTCAAAGGAAACAGCCTTCAGATGGTTTGGCAAATATACCTGAATGTAAGAAGTCTGTTAGGAAATCTCAGAGTGAGCTATCACAGTGGCTATTCATCTCCAAACACAGAAGACACAGGTTTTTGACTCTGGGATTGACACACCATGACATGACACATAGTCATGTTCTGCATCAATCAGAATAAATTTATCTTTTCACAGTTAAGACTTGTTGAACTAAAAATACAGTTTTGGTGTTAGCCATAAGTTAAAATCAAAAAGCTTCAAAAAAAGCAAACAAAAAAAACCCAACCAGAAAACAAACCCACTATTTGAGGTTAGCATATATGGTAAAAATAGACTAATAACATCACTAAACTATCTCTGTATTTCACTAGTTTCCAAAGACTCTGCTTCTGACGTTATTATTCAGGTCTCTAAAACCTTATCGTGTAGGAGGTTAGACCGAGAGCAATGCATATAAGCACATGATTGTCAGGCTTACAAATTTGAAACACAATTTATTGAAAGACTCAGTACTGAATAGTCCTTATTTTAGACAGCTTTTTATTGTCCAGCTTAGTGTATCAGAATGTACTTTGGACTCTGCTGAACCTTGATGTGAGAAGTGTAAAAAAACAAACACCTGATCATTTACAATAATCAAAACATATTTTCTCAAGAATGAAATTATTCATATTCTGAGAAAAAGATTGCCTGTCAAAAAAAAATGGTCTTTGGGAGTCCAAAGATACTGTTTAATGGAGCAGTATTTTTCCCACTGACTGTTCATTGTCCCTTGGCACGGACTAATCAGATGTAGAGACAGGATGCTTGAATTTTAACATGATTCTGAGCCTTTTAAATTCTCAATTAGTCATTGAACTGACATCAAGTGTATCAATGCAGACAATTTATTTTGATATAAAACTGTCTGGAGAATTTCTTTCTAAAAGAACTATGACTTGTAGCAGAGTTAAATGTTCAAGTGGAAAGTGCATACATCTAAGAAAAGGAAGGCTATGATATTTACTTTCAACGATCTGTAAAGAATAAGTTACAGTTTTTATACTCTGCATATGTGCACACTGAACTAACATCAACATAAAATTCCAAGGAAGGAGACTTTGGAACATCTCCCTTTTTGGTTTGTCTGGGTTTTGAGTTTCTTTTTCTTTTCCTTTTTCTTTTTTTTTTCTTTCTTTTCTTCTTTGTTTGTTTGTTTGTTATTATGGTTTTTGATTTTGTTTGCATATAAAAGAAAGGCCAGGAAATATAACCTGACAGAAACTGTTAGGTAGGATAAAAAAAAAAAAATCTGTTATTAATTAGACCAATGGTAAAGGTTTGAGGAGTATCTATTCTGTTCTTGGCTTTATTACTCATTTTGTTGGGGTCTTAAGAGTGATTCATTTCCACTTAATGCATCTCTTTGTCTACATCTGCAAATTCTAGAGTACGTAGAGAAGATTGCATTGGGTTAGGAAGCCTGGACAAAATGTTAATGGAGTCTGTCTGTTTTTAAATAAAGTGAAGTAGATCCAGGGGACATAAAGAACCTTAATTCTGCTGTACTAGTCCTGTATTTTGATAATGAACTAGTATGAAGTGGAAGATTTAGTTCTATAAATATTCTAAAATCTTTAGTTTTTTTGGTTTTCATGCTGGTAGTTTTTTCCGTTTTTTTCCCCATCATTTCCCCTATAATTTTCAAGTACAAAACTTTATACAAATTCTGATAGATTTTAAAACATTTGCCTCATGCTTTGCAGAAAATGTGTTTAATATAAAAAGAAAAGTTGCTTTCCCCATTAAAATTACATTTGTTAGGATAAAAATTCTGCTGTGCTAAATGAGAATTACAGCTGCTTTTGTATTTTGATTATATAAATAGCATAACTTTTGTTTAAATCTATATAATTTAGATTTAAATCTATTTATATACTACTTCTTTAATAAAGATTTTTTCTCCTATATTTATGACTTACAGTATAATATCTATACAGTAGCTTATAAATATGTGTTACTGATATGATTTTATTACTTGGAAAAACTAAAATTATCATCAGTTCAATCTGTTAAGGCCAAATAAATAAAATATATAAGGTCATTAATGTCTGCTTTACTTGAATAAACAAATTCATTCAAAATTAACCCATGACTTCCTATAATTAAAAAACCCACACACAACACTGTAAATTCCAAATTGCAGATTGCTGATCCACAGACTTAGTCTTGTCTTTGTATTAATTAATTTTCAAAGGTCCTTTTATTTTTTCCAATTTAAAGCACATTCAGTACAAAACAATACTGACTGAAAATATAAGTTCTCATTTTCTGAGTTCTATGGAATAAAAGGGAGCATTCATGTTTGTAACTTCTTTTCCTTTTCCATAAATGACCCCAGCTGGCCCAATATTATATATAGCATGTATTTGCATTTAAGTAAATCTATGTGTTAAAAAGAGCATCACTAAAGAATCTCAAGTATACAGCTTCACTGTTGCTCAAAATAGCTGGTGAAATTATATTTTCCTGCCTGTGTTTATGCAACACAACACCTATCATTAAGTTCTAGACACTTAAATGGTTAAGAAAATATTCTTCAGAGATTTTGTGTACACTCCTACAATTTTCAAAGGTACTGTTTCTTAGCTTGCCTCAGGATCTCAAGTGTTTTTCTACCTTTCTATAGAGAAGTGACATCTACTAAGCCTTTTCTTTCAGATCTTGCTCCTTTTCTATGATTTTTCAGTCATTCTCCATGATTATCCCAACAAGTGTGAGCACCTGAATCTTGTTCATAATATCATGAAAACAAATTACACTAAATCAAGTCTTTGCAAAACCCACGGTTATTTGAAACAAAGAAAAACAAGAAAAGTTTCTTTTTAATTTACTATCAACAGATGTATGTTTCTGTCTTATGAACTTATAACTCATTTATCACATGAAAAGTATTCCAAAAAAGTTAACAAATTTTATATTTTAAAGTTGATAATTGGTTCAAAAATTTCAGTTTTCAGATGACATTTCACTCTGTAAGACAAGAAGGATCATTCTATAAGCCTTAATTTTTTTTTTTCCTACAGTTACTGTGTTAGGTAGAATTGCTGTACTTTTCTTAATACTGTAATCCCATTAAATATGGAAGTTTCTTATCTCTTTTTTTCTTTTTAGTTGTTGTTTCATTGCATATATGCTATTAAAACAATCTGACATCACTATACTGAACACCAGCTTCAGTTCCTGTAGGAGGCAATCTTTATCTTTCCATTTAACTGAGACTGCAATCTTTGTCAAGGCCATAAGGCTACAAAAACATTTATTGAATTAATACATTGGTCTCTGAATACTGCATGATGCCGCAGCATGTGTCACAGATTCCTTTATGCACCAATAGGTGAAGAATGGAGGGAGTTTTGGCTGCAGTCTCTAATATGACATCCACCAGAGAGTAGATATAATAGAGGAAGAAGAAAGCTGGCAAAGGGCTTGTGATGATAACTTTCACACAGAGGAAATGCAGCTGAACTTGCTGACTCTGTTACACAGTTCTGCACTGTTCCCTGCCCCATTGGGGCTGTTTCTTGATGGGAAATGTTATATTAAATATTGATACTGTAATTCAAAATAACAATGACTTGTTTTTAACTAGCAATAAATTCAAAGCAGATGTGAAATTATTTCTGTTTATGGATTGAAGAAGACTAGTAATCTGTAATTCACTAACAGCTCAGAAGACATTTCACTTTCCTGTTCCTGCATTACTATTCTGCAAAATAGTCTCAATCCTACCTCATTAATAAGAAAAAAAAGACAAATGTAAAGTGTTGTTTTAGTAAAATATAATAAGAAGACCTTCATTAAGTTTTATTTGAAACACAGAAAAATTACTAAAAATTATTCAAAGCGTTCATTAGATTCCTCAGATGTTGAACTGTTAAACGTCTAAAAGAAGGAAAACATTTACTTTATGCTGTTGGGTGATTATGCTAACAGAAAAAGCCCAACTTCTTTTTATACTAATTTTGTTACAGAATGTTTCATATTTGGAGGTGTCTGAACTGGCAGCAAATCTGGAAAGCAAATATCTTTTTCTAGTCTTCTAAAGAAATTATGATTAAGTCAATATTGCAAACAAGATGCAATCTCTGCGCCTTGTTCATAGTAATACTCTGGAATTCCTCTGCAGCCACAAAGATCAATAGAATCTTATAAAATTGATCATCTGACTTGTTTAAGATGTCTGTTGCAGAGCTAAATAAAACCTGATTCATATTTATTTATCATTACCAACTAAAAGGACGCCTAAAGTACTTGTTCAGTTTTTTACTTCTAAATTTTAGCTCTATAAAAGTTATAAAGGATGAATCTCACTATATTTAAAGCATCAATCTTCAATCTTTTTAAGGAAAAAGAAAAAACAGTTTATAAGAGCTACAAGATGAACACGGAATTAGATTTATTTTTATTAGAATATTTATATACATATATATATAAACATCACCAACTTGTATCAAATATGGTATTAACAGAAATTATACCGTTTCATTGTTCTCAAGCAGAGTTCTCCAGGCTCTCTCATCTTCAAAAACTGTATTTGTATACAAACAAACCCAACAGTTCACGTGAGACTTTGATTTCAACTTCCACCTCACTTACTTTAATTAGCTAATCACACTCTGGAATGCACATTCCTTGCACGCAATAAAAACACTCCCAAGTATCAAAATAAACTCCTATATTTAGCATGCAGTCAGCACTTAATCAAAAAACAATAAATATCATCATGACAATATAATAATCTTTTAGAATTACATGCGTAAGCAGAGGAGACAGTAAGTCCTACAAGTGGGATAATTATTCTACCTTTCCTTTCTCATACAACTGGAATGAGATGACATTATATAGTAAAATCTTCTGCCCTTCAGATTTTTTCTCTTCCTGGTATTTTTTCAGCTACTCCGAAGTCTGAAAAATTTAAACCTTTTGATGTCATATTTCTATTTAAATTCAATGACAAAATGTTATGAGTTTATTAAAAAAAAATGGAATATCTAAGGTTTGCAGCCAGAAAGTGCTTACATGTGAACCTGTAAATGTCAAGGGACTGAGCATTCCTCCTGCTCATCAGGAAAAACCTGCAAGAGAAGGATTAAAAGACTTGATTATAAGACCTGATAGAAGAAGAAAGTACTAGGGTAGGTGTGCTGGTTATGCTGGGATAGCTTTCTTCACACAGCTGGTATGGGGATGTGCTTTGGATTTGTGCTGAAAACAGTGCTGATAACACAGGGATGTTTTAGCTGGTTTTGAGCAGCTCTGACAAAGAGTCAAGGCCTTTGCTTTTCACCCCACCAGCAGTCAGGTTTGGGCTACACAAGAAGTTTGTTGGGACACAACAAGGACACCTTGTTCCTGTTGACCTAAGGCATATTTCATACCATATGACCTTATGTTCAGCATATAAATCTGGGAGTAGAAGGAAAGAGGCATTCAGAGAGATGGCATTTGCCTTCCCAAGTCAGCATTGTGTGTGATGGGCTCCTGCTTTCCTGGGGATGGCTGAACACCTGCCTGCCCATAGGAAATTATGAATTAATTCCTTATTTTGTTTTGCCTGCATGTGGTTTTGGCTCTTTTAAATTCACTTTATCTCAATCCTCATGTTTTCTGACTTTTCTTCTTCACTCCCACTGTGGAGGGAGTGAGCAAGTGGCTGTGCTGGGCTCCATTGCTGTCTGGGGTTAAATCACAGCAGTAACTGATATGCATTAATGGGAAAGACATGACAGCTATGTTAGGTGTACATTAATTGTTAAGTATGCATTAGTTTATTTATATATTAGGTACACTGAAAATGAAAATTATCACATATGAAATTTTCATGAGCAAAGCAGCCTTGACTTGAGGAACTTCACAAAGTTTAATTCACTGTGAATTAACATGTAATTTTAATTACTGATTCAGGTATTAACAAGGGAAATTAATTAAACCAACACTTAGAGAAACTACTTTTCTACTTGTTCTCCAGGCTCTGCTTCAGTCCAGTGCTTCTCTCCCACTTGCTCAATTTAAGTCCCTTTCTTTTCATCACACATAACACCCAGTTCCTTCCAGGCCCTTTGGTGATGCAGTGGTCAGTGTACAGTAGTCTATTTCTGTTCCTTGCTTCTTAGTGTTCTCCTGCCTCAGCATGTGTCCTTCACAAGCCACAGTCCTTTTTGGGGTGCCTTTGATCTCACATGGGTCCTCCATGTGCTTCAGTTTCTCAGAGCATCCCTCTTTCATTCAAGAGTTCTTCCTTCAGGCCATTTTCGGTTATTTCCCCAACAATATCCCCTTGCATATTCTTCCAAACCTGTCTCTTTACTTGCCTCCTCACAGGTCCTTTTCTGAGATTCCTCCCCAGCCTCCTCTCACCTTTCTTCTTCTCTGTTGTCTCCTACCCCTAGCAGATGCCTCCCTTCCTCAAGCACATCTTAGAAGCACAATGTGCTCCTCTGGCTGATTGAAGGATTGAGGCATGCTGGGCTGTTTCCATCCTTTTTAGAGTCATCTAGAGCCTGCTCTGACTGGCACAGGGAGGTCCATGGCCTCCTTCCACAGGCACCCTCAGCCCCTGTGACTAACCCTTGCCTTTTATGGCTAATACAGATTCACATGTTTCTTTCATGTTACACTTGCTCTGTTTCCACAATCGCATGGAGACATGCATGAATGCACAATTTGTCTACAGTTTATTCAATAACTGAGGACAAATCCATTTTGTCATTTCATTACTATGTTATTCATATCTTGTCTACATTAATATGCAGCTATAACTCTTTAACAGTTTCTCTAACATTCATTGTCACATTATAGGCCTATGTAGAAACCATCAAATCAGTATTTGAGTGTCTTTAAGAATGTGAAATGGAAGCAAAATTCAAACTTATGAGTCACTCCAAAGTGTGAATCAAACATTCCTCTTCCGAAAGACATTAGTGAGAACTGAGGGAAAAGAACAAGGCCTCCAGCCATCTGAAGCCTTGTTCTGAGCTATCTCTATTACTGTCTGGTAAATGGTAAATTTAGATCTTCTTGATCTATAAATGGCATTCAGGCTTTGATATTTCAGTGAGGGATATATTTACTCTCTCTGACTTTCTTGAAAATCTTTGAAATACCTTTATGCTTAAGTTTTCCACAATTTATTTAATATTTTGGGAAAAACCCCACATCACTAACAACAAAAAAACTCCACCCTCCTTATGTTTACTTTTAGTGTATTACATGGGATTTTATATAGGAACATGCATGTCCTTGTGAGAGAAAAGCATTAATTAGACAAATATGAACAAGATTGTCCATTTCATTGAAGATATCTTAGTTTCTTGAAACACTCATCCATTCTGTTGCAGGAATATAGCTGTTAATAATAATTTATGCTGAGAACAATTCCTGATACCAGTGAAGAACAAATAGGAGGCTGAAAAAAAGATTCCTTTAAATCTAGTCTAGCTGTAGTAGGGAGAATGTTCACAGCTGAGCCTAAAACCTGATTATCTACAGTCCTGGTGGGCAAGCAATAGTAGAAGGCTTGACTTGATAAAAGAGAGAGAGAAGGTAAAAATATAGCTTTTGGTAAACAGCTGAAAGTATTTTTCAGCTGAAAGTATCATGAGATAATAAAAAAGTTGGCATTTTATGATGTTCTCAGTTTTTTGGGTTTTGTGGGATTTTTTCAAAGATAGAGGGCCAAAAGATTTTTTTTTTCAATTTACTGCAAGAAAATGGAGAATAACCTTCACAAGGATTATCACAATTTAGTAGAGTTGACTCTGGTGAAAAAAATTTTATCTTACACTTGCAGCGTATTTCTAGAACATTGACCTGCACAGGTCATTATTTAGCTGATTAAAAGATCATGACAGAAAATCAGAAATAAGCAAGTAAATTCATGTACTGTTTTCTGCTTGGTATTGTCTAAAGGGCAGTGGGAAAAAAAACCCAACAAAACAAACAAAAAACAAACTAGCAAAAACCATTACAGAAATGCAGACATTTTAAAATAAATCCAATGCAGTGGTTCACATGCATATCCCATTGACTGTGAGGGCTGGTTTAAGCACCCATGTCTGTGTGGCCAAGAAAGAGAAAACTGGAAGTGTCTTACTGTAGATTTTCAAACAGCCTACTCAAGTTCTGAAGTGGTATGAGATGCAACTGAAGTAAAGTTTCTCACTTGAGTGAGATTTTCTTATAAACCACAGAACTGATGAAATTGAAATGAGAGGGTCCATTGTATTTTGTTCTTTTTCTTTAACAAGGGAACTTTTATGGCTTTAAAAGAATTCATATCCTGTCTGATCTGGTTACATAGATATGCTTTCAGTAGGACTTTTTGCGTAGTCTCCACGCCAATTTAGCTTTAAAATTCATTTAGTATCAGTCTCATTCAGGCTTACATAGTTTTAGAAGTATTAGGTATCAATATCATGTAACAAAATAACCTAGAAAAATTAATTGCAGCAAAGAAGCCTGATGGGGAACAGCAGACTTCTCTGAATATAGTCAGGGTCATGAAAATAGTTAATCTGAAACTGTGTCTGTTGTGTCAATCTGTTTCCCATCTGCATCATTATTTTTTTTCATGGTGGAAAAAATATATATATTATTGAAGTTTACCTGTGTCATAAGCATAGAGAAGAGAGAATTAAATTTAATGGAAAAAATGGGAAAAAAAAGATGATCATGATTCTGAGAAATGCAGCAGAAAAAGTCTTCACTACAGTCTTGAAACCAAGTTGTTTTGCCATTCAGAGCTGTTTGGAATTCAAAAGCACAAAGCTCAGTAGTTACATGGTTTTAGTTGCTGGTTTGCTTCAAAATTCCTCTATGATGTTGGCTAAATCACCTGTCATCTGGTGACACATGGCTTGCCATCTATCCCTTTCTTTACTTTTCATATGTTGATAATAATGTTGATTTATTTAACAGGAATGCAGTGATGATTAATTAGATACCTCAGAAAACAAGTACTTATGAAATATGAAACATCATCTGCATACAATACAGGAGTTTTTTTTTTTCCTTAACACAGGCTGTTAATTAGCTGCAAAACTGCCTGGCAAACATTTGACCTGAAATTTTGTAGAAAAGGTTATGTGAGATCTTTACAATTATTTTTTTTCTTTTCTCCTTCTTTACAGAAATACTGTAAAGCAATAAAAATTGTAATGCTAACCTTGCATTTTTACATAATTTTAGATTACCTTTTAATTAGATTAGATATTGACCTGACAGCTGTGTTGTACCTTAATAATTTTTACATGTAATCTGTTAAACATTTGTAAATTTCATGTAGGTGATTCAACAGAGATTGATGCACAGAATTCTGTTGAGTGCGGTAATAAAAGTTCAAATGTTTATATTATGGTCAATTATGAAATTATGCTGGGTGTTTGGACAAGCCTATTGCTGTATACAAAGGAAAATTGGCATGCAGTGAAGTATTGTTAAGTGTCTGAATATTTTCCTATCTGGCTGTTTTAGTATCTGGAAATACTTTATATATATACTGCATATATTTATATATATATATTTATGTATATATAAACTATTTATCTATATTTATGCTTTATATATATATATATACTTTAAATATATCTTTTTTTTTAATACTAAAACTGCACCTAGCAAAGATAATTGAAGCGGGAGACAGCTTCCTAACAGTGCAGCTAAAAGCATATAATTAAACTGGAGTACATCTGGTGTCCTGTGCATGTAGAGAGTTATCAAGTTTCCCAACTTCAGTAACAGGATGCCTAGATGAAATAACCAAATTTTTAACAAGTGATTATTCACTTGTTGAATATCTCTAATAAGGCTAGGAACTCGTTTTTTTTTTTTTCAGAAGTTAGAACAGTCAGCCTTTGGCAGTAATATACTCATTATTTAATTAAAGTATTTAGTAATTTATTATACTTTAATTTGTCAGTTACTCAAGTATTACTCAGTCATATCTAATGTCTCACTAAACAGCAAGTGATTCTAAATGTTCTAAAACTTTCTGCAAACTTAGGTCCAAGGGGTTCTATTAATAAGAAATTTTATGAAAGAACCCTGTTTCTTGCATAAAACCAAGTTTGCCTAATCTATTTTTAATAAGTCTATAACTTTGATAAAGCTTGTATTATACATCAGAAGAAAGTTTCTCTAGGTGACCTGTGAGAGTTCTAGGTTGAATATAGGAAATAAATCAGTATATAATTTTCAATAAATGTCACCTCTTATTACATCTCTAACAGAGTTTTCTATCCTTTTTACAATAGTTTTTCCTATCTATTACCTTTGGCATTCCTATCCTAAATGGCTTGATTGCATTAATTAGCTGCAACCTGAAAAGTAAGACACAGAAAATTCTGTAACATTTTGTTTTTCATCATTCTTCAGTAAAATGAAAATTATATTTTCTTGTGTATTTATGAATGGAGATAAATTTAGACAACTTCAGACTGACAGAGATGACATTTTTAGAAAGTTGTGAGTGACTGAAGAATTAGTCTATGTTGCCTCTGGTTGCTTAAGGTCAGCAATTAATAAACACAGTATGCATCCAGTTAAAGTTACCTCATTGTGCTCTGACCTGACTCTGGCATAAGACATATTGACATAACTGGTGTACTTCAGAATAAATGCAGGTTTATTCACTTTGTATTTAGATAATACAAATGTTCACCTGCTTCCTATAGACACCAAACAACAGTTTAGTCATTCTTCAATTTCCTAAGTCACTGTCTACTCCTAATTATGTCAGTGACTAGTAGGTATTCAACAAACTGTACCAGAGACACCATCCAGAATTACCCCTTATTTCTATCACACCTTACTGTTAGGTAAAAATGGAAGAATCTGGTTCTCCTGAGCAAGTTCTTGGAATACACCTCTAGAAGTGTTATTCTTCATTCTTAGTCAAATCAGATTCAACTCCTTATCTACACTGACAAGAGAGAAAGAAGAACTATTATGATTATAGAATGATTATATGTTAAATTATAATGAAGGAAGATATAACCAATAGCTCAAACCCTAACATAGCACTGAGTTCAGACACACAGAGAAACAATCCACATTGTTTTAAACGCTATCATGTCTCTAAGTACTTCTTTGCACATCCCAAGATAGAAAAAGTAAAAATTATAATTGTTTTTTAGAAAACTCATTTAAATATGTAAGTAGTAAGTAATAATATCTCTAAAACTAATAATATTATCATTTTTTATTTCTTCAGAGCTTTTTGTATAGGTCAAAGGAGGTGTTTCTGCCCCTCTACTCCACTCCTGTGACACCTCACATGGAGTGCTGTGTTACGCTCAGGACAGGAAGGATGTGGACACGTTGGAGTGAGTCTAGAGGAGGGCCACAAAAATGATAAGAATGGAACACCTCTCCTGTGAGGAAAGGCTGAGATAGTCAGAGGTTGCTCAGCCTGGAGAAAAGAAGCCTCTGGGAAGGTATTATTGCAGCCCTTCAGTACTTAAAGGGGAGTATAGGAAAGATAGGGACAGATTTCCTAGCAGTACCTGTTGTGACAAGATAAAAGATAATGATTTTAAACTGTGGAAGGTTTGATTAAGATTCTGCATAAGGATTAAGTTTTACATAATAAGGGAGATGAAACACTAGAACAAGTTGCCCAGAGAAGTGGTAGATGATTCATCCCTGCAAATGTTCAAGGTCAGATTGGATGGAGCTCTAAGCAACCTGATCTACTTGAAGATGTCCCTGCCCATGGCAGGGAGTTGGACTAGATGACCTTTCAAAGTCCCTTCTAACCCAAACTGTTGGTGTGCATATCCCTTTGGCCAGCCTGCTGTTCAGCTAGACCTCCCGGTAGCTTTTCGATACGCCACAACAGTTCCGAGTTGTGGGTTCTTGGCTCTTACAGCACCTTGACTTTCGCTGTCACGGCCGTGGTATAATGAAAGAGGGGACCCTCGAAGGCTCGGGTTGCAGAGGTTTTTTCAGGGGGGGTGACAGGGGAACCCCTTACCTCAGTCCCAGAGCCTCAGGAGAGACTCCGGGCTGGGCTGCAGGGGGTATTTTATCCATTTCAGGTTCCAGGGGTGGGTACAAGTTATTAACCAATAGAACAAAGTAAAGCAACAAA